>CM053611.1:6126668-6164921 GCA_028646535.1 Procyon lotor
TGAACGCATATATACTGAGAACAGACTGGTGGCTGCCAGATTCAGGGAAGGGGGTAAAGGGGTGAAGGTGGTCAAAGGTGCCACGTTTGAGTAACAAAATCTGCAAGTCATGGAATGTTCTGTGCAGCATGGGGACTAAAGCTAACTCTGCAGGATGGGGTACAGCCTCCCCTGCTATTTGAAAGTACAGTGTTCCTAGGAAACCTTTCACAGCAGAAATGGTGGAAACTGAAAAGGGTATTACCATTCATTTCTACAGGAAAATGAGTGAGCATGCTCAGACACCAGAAGTTCCTTCTCGTTGGCTCTTCTTGGGCCTCAGGACACAACGTCCTAACGGATGCCCAAAATAAATGGAGATAAAGCACAGCAGATGCTCACAGACACAATTCAAAGTGCTGGCGGCTGGATGCGGAGAGCAGTGCCCAGGAAGGAGCCGGTTGGGTGCACAGCTGCCTCTGTAGTGGGTCCCCACAAACAGATGCCGAACACGATGCCCACTTTTTTACTTTTTCATAAGAGGGAAAGAAACTCTTCAGGTTTCTTCCTGCCACTGGAGCTGGGTAATACCAGCTTTTCCAAAAAGCTAAGTGTCTTACCATGAACTTTGAGAAAAGTGGGGGAGACTTGTACTTGAAAGTTGCTTCAGGAGTAGAAGTTCAAAGTTTTCCGAGACACAAATATCAGCAGATCCACCGTGAAAGGCACCTTCCTCAGCAGGTGGAACAAAGACTACCTCCTACCCCCAGAAACCTACTCCTTTGCCTCGCTCCAGACAACCAACGAGAGCTGGGACTTACCTCAATTCCTCCTTTCTCCTATCCCCAATATCAAACCCATTGGGAAATCCTGTGAGCTCCATCTTCAATGGGTACCCAGAATAGGACTAACTCCCCCTTCCAAGGCCACCTGTCTGGTCCACACTGGAGCCCATCTCTTGCCTGAGTTCCTGGAAAAGCTTCATCACTGACCTCTCTCGTCCATCCTCAGCCCTGTGTCATCTGTTCTCAACACTGTAGCCAGGATGGCCCAGTGAAACAGGGTCCCCTGGGGTCACAGCCCTGCAATGGCATTCTGTCACCCTACTGTCACCTCCCTGAGGTCATGTCCTAAGCTGTCTCCTATGGCCACAGGCCTTCTTGCTGCTCCTGGACATACCTGGTATGCTCCTGCCCAGGGCCTTTGCATATGCTTTCCCTCCCATTCAGAAGGCTCTTGATGTGATGTCACTCACCTTCTTGAGAGCTCGACTCAAGCATCACCTTCCTAGTGAAGTCCCATCTGGTCCCTAGGTGACTAGCAAGCACCACCGCCACCTCCCCTTCAGCACCCAACCCTGTCTCCTGCTTTCTATTTCCAGAGCAGTTATCACGGTCACTAGTCCATCTCAGCAAAGGAGAAATAGAGGCCTACTTGGATGGTTTCACCCCTGACTCCCTCCGATTTCCTGGTCCAGAGCCCTGGGGGAAAAGGTGACCAGAGCTCGTGCAGAGCCAGGATGCCTAGGACAATGGGTTCCCCTACTGCCCCCTGAGGATTATCAGGAAAATGAGCCAAAAGAGGAATCCACTTGCACTTGAAACCTGAAACCAGACTCCTTCCTCGATTACAGGTGAGCACACACACTTCCTCCCCTTGCCTGATATGCTCATCTGAGAAAACTGAGCAGAGAAGCGTCCCAGGGTCCAAATCTCCCTCTAGTCAACAGTCCTGGGAAACAGACGTCTCTCCTCCCTGCACCAGGCCCCGTGACAGACGTCCGGTGTCCTCCTGTGCTGCGGCAGAAGGGTGTACCTGTCCCTCTTTCCTGGGACGTCATCACAAACCAAGCTTTGCTGCACAGTTTTCAGGAAGGAAACCGCAGCAGCAGCAGCAACAGCAGGCCACCCAGGTTCGGTCTCAGTGTTGCACGTCAGGCCCCCTGTGGAGCTAGAGCTTCGAGGAGACTGGTGTGCCATGTGGCCTCAGAACCTAATGGCAGGAGCTGAGATTTCAGTTCCAAATGAAAACTGGCCTTTTCCACACAACACAGCAAAGCGGAGGATTTCTCAGGGGTGTGGCTCTGGGAGAAGTGCCACCGCTGGCTGAGTTCACTGACCCCAGGCAAAGGACACGTCTCATCTGAGGAAGCAAGAGGCACACTGGGCAAGAATCAATAATGCTGCCTGGGGGCTGCTTCCCACCAAGCCGCCTGATGAGACGAGGGCCTGAGAACCCAACAGGAAGCAACTCTCCTGTCACATCTGCAGCAGGGAGGCTGGCCACGGAGCAGAGCCCCGTCCCGGGAGCAAGCTGGCCTGCCCATCGAGAGCACTGGCCCCCCGCCACGACCTCACAGTCTCCAGCCTCTGACCTGACTACTCTGCCAGGCTCACACCTGCTTGACACGGTGACTCCTAAGACCCAGAGAGGGATTTCCACCCCAGCTCAATGCTACTCACAGAGAAGCTGGAATTCCCTGGGTCTGTCTACACTGGCCCACCAGGTGTCCCTTCCAGATCATTCCTCGAGGGCCCTAGGGTTTCAAGCCACCTGCAAGCTGCAATTCAAAAGGCAGGAACAGGTCCGATGAGGCAGACCGGCCGAGTGACTGTGTGTGGGGGAAAGTCGGACAATATCCTTCCCGAACACCAACGCTTCCTAATTCTAGCTTCAAACCCTCATTCGCTGGGCACAGAGCACCATGTCAGCACGAACATTGCTCTTTCAAATCTCTTGTCTCCCCTTCCTTAAGATCCAAAACCAAGCTCCTGTCACCACTCTATTTTCCCTTCAGGGAAGTAAGAAAAAGGATGGAATAAAGCACTACGTGGGCACAGAACCCTTCTTTCCAAACAGAATTCTTTGTTCTTTCTCATAGGGGCAGCCCTACATTGCTCATACTAATGAGAGATACCACAAGAGATACCACCCTATATACATTTCACCTTGTGTTTTTCCTTTAGATGTTTGTTTTTTTTTTTTTCTTTAGATATTTGTATCCTGAAGTCAATGTCTACATTGCTTTCTTAAAATAACAATAATAATAATGACAAGGTCACATAAAGGTCTGGGTCTCCATAACCAAACAGGGCTCTGGTTCAGATAAGGATGAAGACAGAACCCCTTCCCACAAAGCAAAGCCCACACCCTCAGGGATCTTGACACACCTCACGGGGGATGAGTTCCTTTGCCCCATGGAGTTGTCCGAGGGCAAGGGATGCAGGCACCCTCCAGGGTTCATTCTGTTTTCTTCATAAATACCCCCAGTTCAAGTCACAAGTGATTCACCGGGTCAGGTTTCAAAGCCTGGGATGGGCCACCAGGTGAACAGCACGCCCCCTCATTCCCGCCATGAGGGAAGGCTAACAGGGGCTTGTGTGCCACTGGGAGCACGACGAGCCACTCCCGGGGCTCCTGAACAACCTACACTCCTCCTCCATATCTCCCCCGCACAAAGAGCACCTTTTATGAGATTTTTACCCAAATATTTTGAGATCTCAGTCCAAATCTCGTGAGATGCAGGAAATCTCGTGAGAGCTCAGTCCAAATCTCGTGAGAACTTGTTCCAAATCTCGAGAGATCTCAGTCCAAATCTCCTGAGAACTTGGGCAAGTCTTGCCGGGTTGTACCCATGTCTCACGAATGAAGAGGTAGACGAGACAAAGAGCGTTGGGCGGCAAAGCAAAGTTTATTGAGTAATAAATAGTATGAAGCTCCCGGAGAAGAAGGGGGCCAAGAGGGTTGCCACGGAGTTTTTAAGCCTAGGGGTTTTGATGGGCTGTTTTAATCTGATTCGCCCTCCATAAACCTGTCACCTGATCAGGTTTTGGTCATGTACCTATCACGTGGGGAAGAAAAGGGTGGAGGGCTCCTTCCAGGGTTATGTAAAATCCTTTTAAGGGTGGTTTCCTTTTAGGGCAGGAGGTGGGGGTGGGGCTCGTCCCTTGCCTGCCTTTCTTTCAACTGTCCCTCATTAGGGACATGCTAGCCTTGGACTGTCTGCCTCTGGACTCCTTTGAAATGTGAGAGAAATCAGCTTCCATCTCATTTAGGCCACCGTTGTTTCTAATTTGCTGGTGTAAGCCGCTGAATCTGATCTTAACAAATGCATTTGGGATTGTAAGCCATTACATTTGGATTTCTTAACTGGAGGATCATTGTCTCGTCCTCCGGAGGCAGCAGGCTAAGCTGAACAGCCTGGATTTTAGGTTTGAACCCTGCTCTCCTGGTAGCCACGTGCTGCTTTGTATCTCCTCTTTTCTGTACCCCTTTGTCTTTTGAAAAGTGATATGCATTAAACTTGTGCATATAACATACCTGTCACACCACAGGGACCCAACAATGGGTCCACAATGACTCAACATTCATGCCCGTGTTGAGCATTTTGTTTTAAATACTCCAAAGAAACTCTAGGTAAATGCACAATTGGAGGTCATTTCTCCACAAGCTGACCCTGCCATCATCAGTGGAGAAACACGGGTAGGGTTAGCCTGGGTTAAAAACAGCCACAGTGAATGCAGCGGAAGCACGGGATAGAGGGAAGTTTCCAGAAGGAGAAGCGAATGGAGTTTCCATGTGATCCGGCACAAACCTCCTCTCACTCAAAGCAAAGCCGGACTATCCACCTGAAACCAGACCAGAGTTTCGGTGGACCTGGGAGGGCGAATGCTGCCCGTGTTCCACAGAGCTGCTGTCCCCCGAAGACCGGGGTGACTGGCAGCATTTCCGGCCTGTGGAACACAAGCTGACAGCGTGGGGGAAAATTTGTGTGGGGGGTAGAGGCAGAAGGGCCGACTCAGCTGGGGAGGCACAAACGTCTGCATTTAAAAGGGCCCGGAGAGTGCGAAGAGCGCTTTCGACAGCCACTATAGATGATGAGTGCTTTGGGCTGCCAGCCAGCCTCGTAAGTACCCCGTGCCCTGCTCTAACATAAGAAAAATAGGCTTGGGAGAATTCAATATTGTCAGTCTCTTGGCTGGTTCCAAAGTACGGCAAGGGGAGAAGTAAGATAAGTTACTGGAATGGGGAAATGGACCACCCTGGTGAGCGAAATCATGGCGGGGCTCCCTTCCCCAGCGATGACCTGGTCCTCAGGCCTGTGCAGCGCTGGTTTTCATGTCAGTTTACTCTTGGACCTTTCTGGCGGGGCAAAGACCCTATGGACTTTCCAATTTTGCCAAAAAAATAACTATATAATCTTAGAGTTGGAAGAGGCCAGTTAATTTAGTTCAGTCCCACTTCTCCACTTGCGAAGTGTTCCAGAGAGAGCAGGGGAGGCGGCCAGAGTCGAGGTTAGTTAATGTAGAACCGGGCCCAGGACGGGTCTCCCGATCCCGAGGTTGTGTGTTTCATCTTACAGCATTAATGTGGTCAAGGGACTTCTTTCTCAGTTTTATTTTCTTATGTGGATTCAATTACCAACCCACTGGGAACAGCTCTTACTTTAAAACCTGCATTTGAACAGGATCTGAAATTTCAGACCACTGAGAGGGCCTTGGAAGCCTCGAGCGTGGAGACCCACACACGTGGGGCCCAAGAAGCAATGGGGACAAGTCTACAGAGGCGAGTGGGGAAGAGAAGGAGCTGAAGCTGGAGAGAAGGACCAGGTCATTTTTTAAAACTCGGAGACAACAGCTTCTAGGTTTCCTGGGATATGGAAACAAATCCAGAGCATGACGGAGTACGGAATTTGCATCCGTTTCCGAAACTAGGAGACTAGAAACAAGGAGGTGAATCCCCGTCAGAGGACTGGGGCCTGGACTGGCAGACCTACAAGCTTGCAGACAGGCATCTTCCCCGTACCCTGTAAGATACAGACCTAACTTGGTGCTCCACTCAGTGATGATCCACAATGTGGGCTTTTCTAGATGCTTGGTTCTTATATTCACAGAGTAGGAGGGGCAGACGGGGAATCCAGGGGCCAGGGAAGGGACGTGGGCAGGGCCACTTGGCGAACAATGGAGCCCAAATTCAAACCTCATCCCCAAACTGACCACAGGCCTCTTTCCACCCCAGACTCAAAAGTGAGTCTTTTGGGGGAGATGTAATGGGAGCTTAAACACCCAGGAGAAGCTCGGGAGACCAAGAGGCACGGGAAGTCTGTGGCCCGCCCGAGCCCGTGCTGGGACACTATCAGAATGGCCGCCGGCGCGGGGCCCAGCCCTGCAGGCTCACGGGGCAGCTCCTGCACCCACAGCCAAGGACAACGGACAGAGTTACCTTCATGCAAAATGTTTATTTGGAATACGTGTGCTACCGAGCAGCCCAACCATCCAGAACTGGCAAGTCTTTACATTGTGCAGAGAAACGAGAGCTCCCCGCGGACATTCATCTGGGCTCTGCCGGGATCATGACTCCTCCTCACCTACCTCCCCCTCTCGTCACCTTAAGGCCTCTGGTGCTGCCTGATCTGGGCCGGTGAGCCACAGCTGGCGACTGGCCGTGACCCGTTGTGTCCTTTCCTGGGATCCTCTCTACCTGCTTCCTTTGTCTTCGTGGTGCCCAAAGAAATGATGAGCACGTACAGAGTTTCTGTAAGGTTCCAGGGCTTTGTATTCACCACACTTGGGAACTTTTTTTTCTTTTTAGAGATGCCTCTGCTTAGCTTTCCTGCCAGGCCTGAGCGTGAGGGCTCAAATTTCAGCTGACCCAAGTGGAGAGCAATTCATTGATTTTTATAATCTGTAGGTTCCCGCTTTTCTCCCTGGCTGGGGCATATGGTTTTCATTTCTAATTTCTGCCATATGCTTCTCAACTTGAACTTGCTTTTGTCTCTGTCTTGCTCCGTGACAGTGAGTGTCACCCACGTGGGCCCCGCCACAGGGCGGGGTGGAGGAGAGGAGTCTCGCTCCTCGGGCTTAGCTGCAAGGCCCCTGCAAGCCGGGCTTCTGTACAGAGAAGGGGATGGATCTCCTTATGGACTGTGCTTCCTCCTCACCCGGGCCCCCACCCCAGTCAAGGCAATGGGACGAATGGTTAGATAGTCTGGACTTGCCTTGGGGTTCAAGTTTCAGTCACTGCACTGAGGCCACAGAACAAGGACCTCCCTGTCTTCTGTAATAAACACAACTGAGACAGGGGCTCTCGAAAGTCAAAGCCAGGAATCTGCAGGCACTCTGCCCGCCTCTCCACACTGCCGATGAACCCAAGGACTGTTTCAATGGGCAGCTGGCTAGACCATATTGACCTTTTGAAGAGGCCTCAATCTGCACTGTAGTCTTCACTGATTTATTTATTTTTTTTTAATAAAATGTGAAGGCTGGGGACCTATTCTCTCTTTAACCTTTTACCATTTCCCTCCTTCTTCGCTTGGTGGGTCCCAGAGTGGACCAACCCCCGCTCCTGGAACAGGACCTCCCACCATGTAGACTCTTAAAGGTCACTTGGAATCTGTCTCTTAAATCCTGTCCTGAGTAGCAACTCTCCTCCCACAAACAGATGTACAGAATCTGCAGTTACAAACAAAAGAAAAAACCAATGCGAAAATCCCCCCTGGCCTGCGGGGCCGCAGCCGGAGACTCATCCCATCCCTCGAGCACACATGGATCTGGCAGAAAATGGCCCGGAAGCGGCGGTAACTGCTCGTGAGAACTCAGGGAACCAGGAGGGTCGCTCTGAGCACGGCTCTTTCAAGAGTGGGAATTCGGCTGTATTGGTCACTTTCCAAGAGCTGCTGACCGGACACTTAAATGTGTCCTACTTCATCATTTTAAACAAAGCAAAACAAAGCAAAACGGCCAAGACACACAAACACAGTCTTTGGGGCGGAGGGGAGTGTCACGGATGAAATGGTGGCTTCATCCCACTTTCCATCAGTCCTTTCTGCTACGAGCTGGGAAGCTGTCGCGTCAGCAGTGGGTCGGCTGCACCCTTCCTCCTCAGAAGCCTGAGGCCACGCGGCCACCGGGGCCTGTCATCCTGCTGCTGAGAAACGTGGTCCGGGTCTAGGTCCGGAGACGTCTGAGTTCCCACATTAGAACGTCCATTAATGACCACACTTCAACCAACAGTCAAACAGAAAAGGTTCGACTTAGAAATTGCGCTCGGATCAAGACCTTCACCTATGATTCTAGTAAGGAAACCAGAATCTCAGAGAGCAGATGTGTTTTCAGGGACTTTTAAAGAATTCCATGTGACAAGCCACACGGAAAAGCATTCTGCAGACGCGCACAGGGGCTATGCCCCTTGGGTGGGCAGTTTTCTGTGGCCTGCAGAGACCCAATGCTGAAAATGATGGGACGAAGATAAACTTGGTTTTCGGTAACTTCAAAAGTTCCTTCGAAGCAAGCCATTAGAGCTCTATGACCAACCTGTTTTCCCTTCTTTTGTAAATCAAAAAGTACAAATACATTTCATGTGCAATTTCCCATGTAATGTTGAGTCCAAATGGCCAAAGGTAGAACTCTTAATTTTATAAGCCCGAAATTATGAAACACCAACAGTTAGCATACGTAGGAGAAAAACAATGGCAAACACAAAATATGGGAACTTTTTTTTCTGGCCACAAATAATAATGGAGAGTTATATATGCATGAGGAGTAGTAATAATAAAAGAATAATTAGCATTAAGTTCAAAACTTCTGGGAAAGCTATTTTAGATTAGAGAATGTATTATTTACCTCAGAGTGTGCAGGCTTATAAGTCAAATTGTCAAAGTTACTCTCCCCCCCCCCAACACACACACCAAAAGATTTATATACAGGCTGGAATCCAGAAATTAAGGCTCAATGTATAAATATTGATAATTTCAACTGAACTCAGAATGGTTTCAGAAAGATGGTACAATTTAGGATAGAAACTGAAAGGGTATCCTATTTTGCTTTGTGATATACGCAGGTTACCCTATTTTTTCTTTTCAGGATCCTTTTCTTTCTCCTGAGGAATAAGCTAAAATTGAGTTATTTGCATCAAAAGAAGTTCTTAGATGGGATCAACAAATCGAAGAGGAAGTCAGGACAGAGTTCACAGGTAGGTATGTACGCGCGTGTCTCCGTGTGTAGGTCTATCTACATATACCTTCTCCCATTTGCAATTGAAAGAGGGAAGCCTTACAGGTAGCCACCCTTGTTTGATTCTAGCAGAAGACTTGAGTGATTCACCAACTATAACAGACTAACTGACCTCGTCCCCGTTAGATGTTTCTCAGGAAAAAGTTTCTGCCATTCCAAATGCTGAGACTTGGCCCATCTCATTTGCTGGGAAAGCAAGAGACTACTACGGCTTTTCACAAGAGCCAAAATCTGGAAAGAAGTAAGAGTAAGAACCAAGAGTGCAGATAAGTGTATTTGAAACAATTGTTCAGTATGACTTAGATTCTGTGTTGTTTATTACAGTCTCCAAAGACATGAAGTTCTTATGAAATAAAGTCACATGGTCCAGATAAAAACGGGCCAGAGTTGTTTTCGGGCCAAACTGCAGACCACCCAACAGTTCACATTTTAGGAATTTGAAACGTCTAAAAATAGATAAGGTGGTTTCTCAAAGAAAGAGAGAAACAGGGAGGGAGAACCAGAGGGAAGGAAGGAAAGAAAAGCGAGGGAAGGAGGAAGGAAAGCGACAAGAAACGGTTCAGGAAGTGTGAGCTAACAAGATACCTTACTTGGAAAGAAGGGGCAAATGCATAAAAATGCATACAGTTTGTGCAGGCTTCTGCAACAGTAAACAGAGCTGGACACACAGGCCTCGTAGTACTTTTGTATTGGCATAGATGTAACGTCTCTGGCACTTCTAAAAAATATGCAGAGACTGATAATTAAGGATCATTCTAGATAAAAATACAATATATGGTAAAGGGGCGGGGGGCGGAGGGAAGTCTGGTCTCAGGGGAGAGCCCCACAGACATCCCGAGATGAAGCTGTGTTTTTTGGTCATTCTAGTGGATATGGCAGCAAAAGTAGTTGTAAGGATGTTGGCTGGTTTTGAGCAAGTTATTTTCAAATATCACCTTACAGCTACATTTGCAAAAGCATCTTTGTGAAAAGTTCATTTTATTAACCCTGTAAAATGTCTATATGGACATCTCTTTCTAAGACAAAAGAAAAGGAGCTGAGTTGTGAAGGGGGAAGGGATGTGTGCTTTAAAACAGACAAGAGCCCCTTCTGGGTTCCTCTCACACTAAGGGATAACGACTCTTAAATAAAATAATACTTCCTTAAAAATCTGCCACCTCACGATTGTTTACATCATAGAAAAATAGCATTTTTTGTAAAAAGAAATATAGTTACTTTGTTAAAATGGTCTATTTTAAACCAGCAATTATTTTTCATATAAAGAATTTCTAAACATCCATAGAGAACATAAAAATAGATAATACTGAGGGCAAAGCAGACGATGGTGGGTTTGCGAATGATCAAAGTATTTCATCGCCCAGATAAATAATACTCTGAGTACATTATGGTACAAGTTTTAATCTTTTAGGAACTTAAAAAGATATTGCTTTATTCTCTGATGGCAAGTTACTTATAAATAGAGTTACTTGCAGCAGCAGAAGGCCAAATTGATTAGAAACGGGTCGTATATATTCATCCCATTTCCCCTAAACTCAAAGTGCTGGAACGTCAGGCAGCCGGCCCAAGTCCCAAACTCTGCAATGCGAGCATGGACAACAGGCCGTGGAGATGCAGAGGGGAATTTATGACATTCACAGTCCTTTCCAAATCATTCACGTCTGAATTTTCACATAGAACCAGATTCACACCAAACTATTTACCAGCTTGGCTAAATCCACACTACGGAGAGTTTGTATGACTCCTTTCTACCTATAGGCTTTAACTCTTCATATTATGAAAATAGATGGTTTCAACGGACTACTGCTGTATTTCCACAAAGTGGTTCTGGAGAGATGAGGAGCTTCTTGGTGGCAGTGGGAGAGGCTGTGACAGCATACGACAGGCCAGCGGGCTCCAGCCGGCACATGGGCCAGCCGGGCGGGCAGGCCAGATGACACCCCGTGAGAAAACTCTAGCAATCTTGGGCTTCACTGGCATCTCCTCACACCCTCTCCACTCTGCTGGGGTCATAGGAATCTGAAAAGGCAAACGCAAAAAAAAAAAAAGAAAGAAAGGCAAAAAAAAAAAAAAAAAAATTAGTGGTATATTCAATTAGTATGTTTTCTGTTTAATCCTCAGACCACAAATAAGTATGTTGAGGGAATAAAAAATCCACAAGGGTAAAGTGAATGCTTAGACATTTAAATACTGATTTCACTGAGGAGTAAGAAACTGTCATCAAAAGACTGTTTTAAAAGGACACGTGTGAGGGGCACCTGGGTGGCTCAGTCGTTAAGCGTCTGCCTTTGGCTCAGGTCATGATCCCAGAGTCCTGGGATCGAGCCCCACATCGTGCTCCCTGCTCGGCAGGAAGCCTGCTTCTCCTGCTACCATTCCCTCTGCTTGTGTTCCCTCTCTCGCTGTGTTTCTCTCTGTCAAATAAATAAAATCTTTAAAATAAATAAATAAATAAAAGGACATGTGTGATCGTTACCTAATCACATGAAAACATGGGGAGTTGCTTAATTTTTGGAAGTCCTTTCCTGTCGTCCACAGTGGAATAGGAGGACATCAGTGACTGAAACTCAGCCCTGGTAAACCTGCAGTGCTATGTCTGGCTGACACTAAGGAGTTTTTTCTTTTTCTTTCTTCTCTCTCTCTCTCTCTCTTTATAAAATTACAACTCTAATGAAATCTTGCTTTAAAAAAATGCATCCTTGTGGGGCGCCTGGGTGACTCAGTCAGTTAAGCGTCTGCCTATGGCTCAAGTAATGATCCCAGAGTCATTGGATTGAGCCCCACATCGGGCTCCCTGCTCAGTGGGGAGTCTGTTTCTCCCTTTCTGTCTACCCCTCCCCTCCTGCTCGTGCTCTCTCTCTCTTTTTCTCTCTCTCACTCTCTCAAATAAATAAACAGTAAATCTTAAAAAAAAAAAAATGCATCTTTGTAATCAAATACTGTCCCTGGAAGGCTTGGGGACCCTGAAATCCTGACCTCCTGGCAGACTGTGACAAGCCTCCTATCCCTGACGCCAGGAGCCAGCAGGACAGGCCCTGGATGGACTCATGATTGGGAGCACCCTCTTCTAGGCCTTCCCATGTGACCAGGAGTATGAGCCTGGGCCACCAGGCTGACCATTCCACAGCCCACACTCGAAAATCCCAACCTGGGCTCAAGTGAGGGGGTTTCCAAAACAAGACCGCATACACAAGATCATAGGGTCCCAGGCGGCCCTGAGGGCTGCAGCCTGCTCAATCTGACCCCCCTCGGGACTCACAGATCTCTGGGACCCCGGTCAGCCTCCAGCTCACCTGTGTGCCTCCTATGGTCAGAATTTCCTGCCACAGCAGGTCAAAGGTGTCCTAACTGTTTAAGAGAAGACACTTAACGAAATCTAGAAGGATTGGTAGAACTTGACAGTTATAAACATTATTGCAAAACAATCTCTGTCAAATCTGTCTGGACCACTGTCCATGAGGAAAGCCATCTAGATGCTTCCCAATTTCTCTAACAGCCGGATGTTCTACCACGCCTCCTCACACCGTCTCAGCTTAGCCACCATCGGGTTTCGATCCCTACTACAAGCGTGACAAGGAAGAACATGCTCACAGCGCGGAGTCGGGGTAGAAACCAGACAGACGGGACGCGGTGCCCGCACGCAGGAAAAGCGGCTCGCTCCGCCTCCAGCACGATTTGCGGCACGAAGGGTCGGAAGGGTCCGCCTTGCTAAAAGCAGGTGGGGCTCGGGAGGGTCTGCTCCTTCAGATCCTTGACACTTGGCCACACGCAATGTGACGACACAGGCTGGGGACAGCCAGGCGCGGCATCGCTGTGCTTAGTCAGCCTCCGCGGGTGCGGATTCCGAGGGTGACCCACTTGGAGCAAAAACCTCTTTTTCTCCCCTGGAAATGGGGTGGGCGGTCCTAACGGATGACGCGGTGGGCGGGGCGCATTTTCCAGGCCAGAGGCCAGGAAGAGGTTGGGCATCTACGGAGCCTCCGGGGGCATACAGTGGGCGCGGAGCCGGGCCGGCCGAGAGATCGCCACACACACAGGTCTGCACCCCAGAGCCCGGCAGCCCGGGAAAGAACTCCGGAGGACAACGGGCTCCCTCTGCAGATCAAGGAGGGTGTGGGCCATGTAAACTCACATTAAATTTTTCTAGAAGTTGTGTTAAAGCAAATAAAAGGGAATAGGTAAAATTAACTTTAATAATATATCTTATTTTGCCAAAGAGACCCAATTATCATTTCAACAGGTAATCAATATAAAAATTGAGAAACCTAAAAAAATGTTTATACTAAGTCTTTGAACCCTGGTGTGTCGTTTACACTTGCAGCCCCTCTCAATTTGGATGCACCCCATTTCACATGCTCAAGGACCCGCGTGCAAGCAGGACCTACCGTCCGGGCTGTCAGAGGTCTAGAGGACAGAGGGATTACTCCGAGTGGTGAGAATCCAGGCTCCGGTGGGCAGTGTTTCAGCTGGAGACCACGCACTACGGCCTACCCTTATGGGTGTTGTGCATTAACATGCTGGAGAGCTAGTGACCTCGAGGCTGGGAGGACCTCCAGCCTTCCCCTGAGCAGCACTGCTTGGCCCCTCACACCCTCCCAGGACGCGCCCCCTGGCCTGACTCTCTCTCCCTGTTCTCCTCCTGCACCCACACAGGTAGCGGTGGCCACAGAGGCTATGGACCCAGCAGACTCCGACCACCACCAGTGCCTGGGATTGCGCTTCTCAACTGGAACATGATCCATCCAGCAGAGATGGAATTTTGCCCCCTGAGTTAGTTCTGAGGTGCTGCCTTCTTAGCCCGAGGCCCAAAAGACCACAGAAAAGATGTCGGCTGAAAAGACCACCTTTAAGTTGGGATGAAGGTACCTTGTGATGCAGTGAGTACTACGACACCACCCAGATCATGAAGCTCTAGAAGGGCGTGTGTGTGTGTGCCGAGCAGGGGGACGTCACAGAGATCTGTGACAGAAACTTATTTTAAAATTCCAGAACAAACTCTGAATCTAAGTGGGCTGTGAATTTGGGGGCGGCGAACTGGCTCCTGCCCACTGGGTTGGTGGGGACGGGGGTGGGCCGGGCACTGGGATGATGATTCCTGTGTGCAGGACGATAAAATATATCAAGAGGAAAACAAAACCCAACAGTTTATCAGCAAGAAAAGCCATGAGGCTTTATTCTAACTTGTGAAGCAACAGTGAGGGGAAGAGGTAACGTATCTCCAAGTCTGACCATCTCAGTTATATGATCTGCATTCCTTTAGTAATGATTTTGAACAGGCCTGGTGACTGGCACGTGAGGGCCACGGACGATCACCTGAGCCCTGGCGCGGGGACGAAACTGTCCCTAATGGTGTCCTGCTGTGTAATTACATAAGCATGCCAGAGCAGGCCGTGTGGCAGCCCGAGGAGATCTCTGCCTTCAGATCTGGGGTCGTCTTATTATGTACTAATAAATGCATCAGATGGAGAGGGGGAAAAAATTCTGATTGTCAGTAATATCACTTAAAAAAAAAAAGGTCACGCAGAGCTGTTTCTAATGGCTGGCTACCATTAAAATTGGCATTATCTACATGTTTTCAGATACCTGTCCCACCCCCATCCGCATGCCAAATGATCAAGCTGAAAAGGGAGGGAGTGCTTCACTGAACTAGCAGTTTTGTGTTATAAAATCCTCCCTGAAATATGTGGGCCGTGTACCGAGACACAGAAATCTTGACAAACTGGTGTTTATTATTGTAACGGGATTTGTCTCATTTTAAAATCCTTGAAAGTTGTTGGGATGAGACAAGACTGAGGAAGAAATTCATTTTAACTCACACTTAAAAGCGGCTGGGCATATTTGGGGTGGGGGGAAGGAGGGACCGGGAGAGGAATTAGGCGGAAGCCCGATAAATCCCAACAACTCAAAAAATGGGCCATGTAGCACTTTCTTCCACCATTGTGGCAACAGTTGCACATCCTTAGTGTCTTCTTTCTTGGCAAAGACCAAATCTGTCCAGTTGGATGATCCAAGAGGGCCCCTGCCAAATGGGTCATTTCCATCGTGTATTTTGCAGAAGCAGCCAAGCAACACCTGCTAACTCTCCTAACAATCATACTGCATTTGTGGGAAAATATAAAAAGTGCCACAGGGAGGTTTTGTGGAACAGAAGTTCTGGACTTTTCTAGCTGAAATAAGGAATCTTGTTCATTGACGTTTAAATCCTTGGATTTCAAAGTAGGAAAGTGAGAAAGGGTGGGGAGTAGGGGCACGGCCCCACCGGAGGGCCTGGCTCAGGAAGGGGGTGCAGGGCCCTGGCTCAGCGAGGTCACACACACAAGTGCAGTTTCCCTTTACTGTAAAAAGGTCTGAATGAACGAGTCAAGGTCCCTTCCTGTCTACGGTTTATGATGGGGATTTTTGACATGTCCCTCCACTCTTCTTTCTTTAGTTCTAGAACACATCATTGCTGATTCCCCGGCATCTGAAGAAAATACTGGAAACAGAGATGCCTGTTTGTGGCAGAGCTGAGAGGGTAAGACTGTGTTTGGGGGAAATCCCAGTCGATGCCACCAGGAACCTGCCTCGTGGTTTGACCTGGAGCAGCTCTGAAGGCCATCAGGTGACAGAAGGGAGAGGCTCAAAGGCCAAAACCCTCTGCCCTGGGCTTTAGCACTCAGACCTTAGGGGGCCTCCTGGGACAGAGCTGGTGGGTGAACCTTTTAGGGGCAGGGCGTTGAGAAAGTGCAAACTGCTCCTTTTATCTACTAAAGCTTTTTCAAGTCTCAAAAAAGGTGTGGTAGCAAAAACAGATAAAAGCCCAGGACAAAGGATTTTGAAAGGTGTGGTGTAAGACACAGCATCACAGGCTGGGTAATTCATATTGTTATCTGGGTACGTTTTTCTTATCAGGTGAATAAAGAGCGTGCGGTGGTCTGGGTGAAGGCTTGCTTGGGGCGAGAGAGCAGACTCCCCACGTTACGGCCTCCCACCAGGTTCGTCAAGGTGCCCTACTGAAGCGGGAACACATTACTGATTCCCCTCTCCACCATAAGGGGCCCCACATTTGTTTCTGTAGTTAACTGTCTATAGTTGTTTGCACAGGTAATTTCCATAAAGATACTTTATGGATCACAATACACCACAGGATCCTGATTTTTAAGCCAAGCTGCTGGATAATTCCTTGTAAAATAAAAGGAAGAATCTTTTGGTACAATAATAATTCACAATCTCGGGATTTTCATCACCCACCAACCTGGGGTTTTCTATACACCCGCCGGCTCACCCGACCCCTCACCTGGGCACCAGAAGTCCTGCGGCACGTTCTTCTCCCTCTGTCCCGACGGATGTCCATCTTCTTCTGGCGAGGGGGTGCCCCCGGAGACGGGGGAGGTGTTCTCGGCCTTCGGAGACCCTGGGCCTCCGGGCGACACGCCGGGGCCCCTCTCGGCCTTCAGGTCCTCGGCCTCCTCCACGGAGTCAGCGCTCCGCGAGCTCAGGAGCCTCATCCGAGACACGGAGCTCACCTCCTTCATCCTCATCAAGCGGTCAGGGTCTGCTCTCCTCGGCGGGGAGGCCAGTTTCTCCTGTAAACTTTCGATCACTTTGGAAGTGCTTCTGAGCCGCTTTTCTGACCCTGGCACACTTGGAGTCCTTTCCATAAAATGGAACAGAGTGGACCTGAAGGGTGGTTTTGTCCCCACGTCCTTGTGACTGAAGGACTGCAAATCCTGGGGGCTGGGCTGAGGCTCGGGGCTGGGGGCCTTGCCGGGGACGGTCCTGTCCACACCGGAGTGCTCAGCGGCCGGGGGAGCCCGACGGGCACCGTCCCTCTCCCCGACAAAGAGAGGGCTTTCGGTCCAGCCGCACTTTCTCCTGCCATAAAAGGCGTCCGAGGACAGCGGGGGGCCACCTGGCGGGACTGAGCCAGACAGGGACTCCTCCCCGGGAGCCTCGGGCCGGCGGGCACTCCCGTCAGGCTCGGGGTGCTGCTTCTGTCCGGCTCTCCGGGCGCCCAGCAGCAGGGACTCCACGGCCACCTCAATGCCCAGGATCCTCGCAGCCCTCGCTTGAAGGGACTCATTCGGGGGGATTTCTATTGCACTCGCTTCCCCTAAAGACCCATCTAACTTCTGGGCACTCCGCTCTCGTGCGGGTGGCAGCCCCACAGACCTCAAGTCTGGTGCTGAGAGTCCTCGGGGTTTGCTGGCAAGAGAGAGCGGGAGTGGCGGGCTCCTCTCCCCTCCAGCCCCAGCCTTCTGGGGGGGCGCTGCGCCCCGTTCCGCGGGGACGGTAACACCGGGCAGTCCCTCAGTGCCCCGGGGCTGCCAAAGTTCAGCGGGACCTGACCGGGGCGCTGGTTTTGTGTCGCGTGACCTAGAAGACGTCCCTCTGTGCGGCGGGCCCGGGCTGGCGGCCAGCTCTAGCTTGTTTGTGCTGTGCTCAACCTCCTGGTGTCCCTTCTCCGCGACCAGGCTGCCGTGTGCCCGCAGCGAGGCTGCAGCCCTGCTGCTGGCCACCGTCGCGGGGCCCGGGGACAGAGGTGGGGCCGGGGACCAGCCGGGCTTCTGCTCCTCACTCCAGCTCTCAGACTTACTCTTCACTCTCCCGGGCCGGGTCCCTGGCTCCTCAGCTCTCCGGGCCCGGCTGTCTTCACCGAAGCCCCAGTTCTTGCCTGGGGCGTCGGCGTGGCCTTCGCACGGCCGCTCTGTGTCACTGTCCTCACTGTGACTGTCGCTGCTCTGACCGCTCTCCTCCTGCTCCTGAAGCTCCTTGTTAAAACTTTCTAGCTGGCTGATCAAGTCCCAGGGGCGCCGGCTAACCGGCTTCAGGAGAAACTGCCCGAACAGCGGCTTACTGTTGCAGGGGCCGGTGGTCGCCCCCTTCACCACCTCGCCCCGGGGCCTGGGGCTGGCGCCGCGGCCGTCCCCGCCGGCCTGCTGGGGCCCCGCTTTCGGAGCAGGTGCCTGGTGTGTGCAGGACGTGGTCCTCGAGAAAGCGCTGTTGCTGGAGGGGCTGAGGGACATTTGACCTTTGAGGGTAGGGGCCTTTGGCCTCTGGTTCTGGTCCCTGGGAGCTAACGCCACGGGCACGTGGCCTTCAGAGGCCATGGGGTCTGAAAATCTGGGAGTCAGTACGGCTTTGGGGGACCCTCCTGGCTTCTCGGCAGGGAGGGGCTGTGGGCTTTTGGAGTCCTCGGTGAAAGTGGTTTGCGTTTGCTGATCTCGGTACTGGTGCCCTGGCCACGAGCCAGAATACTTGAGCTCTCTGTGTTTTGTGGGGGGAACGAGTCTGAGGTCATCTGTTTGTTTGCCTTCTTCTGGTTCCCCCAGATCCTGTTTCTGGAACTCTGTTCTCCCAGCCATGCTTCCTGTGAGAGCCTGCAGCTCCAGGTCGGTGGAAGACAGGCTCAGCAGACTCTGCTCTCGCAAAGCCGTGCTCTTATCAGGCCCATTCTTTTTATCGGTGCTCTGTTTTAAGTCATTGTTGTTCGTATCTGTATCTGGCAGATGTGATTCAGATTTAACTGGGATGGAAACCAAACAAAATATCGTCTCGTTTGTTTTTTTCTTTGAACTTTTCTTGGTCTGAATCCCAGTTTCAAACTTCTTGAGCTTGGTTCGAGTTTCCCAGGTACTCTCGCCCTGCGGGCTCGGGGAGGAGGCCGGGTGCTCCGGGTGTCCGTGCTGGCCGCCCCCCGCCGCGGGCCGCCGTCCTCTGAGGGCGCCACTGGGGTCTCTGTGGTCAGGAAAGCCGCCGTTCTCCGCATCCCTGGGGAACTGGCCCCACGGCCACCGGGGACCAGGTTCGGCGGTGGCGGAGCCACTCACGCTGCCCGGCGGGGTCGTCGCGGCCTGCGGGCTCAGGACGGGGCCCTCGTGCTGACCGTGTCCGGGCTCAGGTGTGGGGACCGCGCCGGGGCTGGAGCCGTAGGACTTCTCAGCAACCTTTGTTTCCTGACAGAAGCCCTGGGGGTGGGCGAGTTTGAAATGTCGGATCCGCGGGTCGTCAAAGGGAATATACAGAACAGAGCTGTCGTAAGCGGTGGTGGGCCGGGGCGGCCGAGGGGAGCTGCGAGGGGAGCGTGGGCTCACCCCATACGTGCTCCCGGCCCGCGGGGGGCTGGGAGGAGCCTGACAACCGGAGCCGGCCGGCTCCATCGGGGGCAGCTGCCGGCGGGGACTGCCGCCCGCGGGCCAGGGGGCGGTGTCGTCCCCGTAGGGGTTGGAGATGTGCTCGGGCGGGGACCGGTACGACGGCGGAGGCACGTACACGGGCGGCTCTAAGCCAGAGTCTGCCGCACACAGCTCCAGCCGGGGCTCGTGAGTCCTGCTCAAGTAGGAGACGCACAGGTCTGCCTGCTGACTGTCCGGGGAGTCGGTCCTCTGCACCCCCGCCCTGGAGTGCTGGTGAGAGTTGTAAGATGGGGGCTTGACGGGTCGCCCGAACTTAGGCCGGGGAAAAGGGGCCGAGGAGCTGCTCTTCTCCGGGTTCCTTGTGGATTCCAAATTTGGTGCACAATTTGGGGGATAAAATGGCATTTTAGGAACACCTGGAAAATGTCTATCATTTAATGGAATGGGAACGTCCATGCAACTCAGGCTCTCGGGGGAAAGAACCCTGGGCAAGGACTGGGATTTCCCTTTGCTTTGGGAATTCAGTGCCTGCTCTCCTTGCACAAATGGGTACAGATCTTGAAACAATTTCTCCCCATCACCATCAGACATCTGCCGCCCTAATTTCCTTGGCTGGTTCCAGCTCTCAACGCTGATACTCTGCCACTTGGCAGGTCCTGCCATTCTTAGCTCTTCTTCCCAAACTGCCTTCTTCATCACATTCTCTGTCCTTCCTCCAACTTCCCACGGACTCTCCCTCATGTGCATGGGCAGACTGTGCGCTTGGGCCATTCCCCTGTCCTCCAGATCTTCTCGGTCCCTTGGCCCCAGCACGCCACTGACCTCTTGTCCTCTTCTTCTCCAGTAGGTGGGGTCGTGAGCAGTCTGGGGCTGAGAGGACCCCCTCAGCACAGGCTGATGATAAAACCTACAAAACAAAGAGGCACGGAAGTTATACCGGGGGAAGAACCACACAGAAGAAACATGTCCTTCTCTGCTTCTGCGACTGGCGTTCCAAGTTCCAACTCAGGTCAGTACTTCTGCAAAGTATCTTCCCAACCAGAGTACTTATGGACTTCAAAGAGAACATGGCCCACTAATTATGGCTGGAAGGCCGCCACGGATTTTGCCACCAAGGGCCTAGAAGTGGCAGCAACAGGCTGCCCACAAAAACATCAGGACATTGGTGGTACCTGAGCGACGTCAAGGCTCTTAGAACTCCGAAGTGCCCAAGGGAACAAAGGTCAGCTCGAGAGCAGTATTCCTCCAAGTGTGGTCATGGGCCACTGGGGGTCCCCTCCCTGCTGCATCCTGACCACTGAGCCCTCCTGGGAGTCTTTCTGGGAACCCACTTCTCAGAACCCCACCCTAGGGCAGTGGTTCTTAACTTCAGCATGGGCAGGAATCATGAGAGAGGGTTGCTCAGGCAGACTGCCAGGTCCCATCCCCAGTTTCTGATTCGGCAGTTTTGGGTGGGACTCCACAAAAGTGTATTTCTAACACGTCGCCAAGCGATGAGGTCCCAGGCACCCCACTCTGAGAACCATCACAGCTAGTCGCTGCGAACCACGACTGCACGGTAGAATCCCAAGTCCCGAGGCCCAGACACAGCCCCACTCCATCAAGTCAGAGTCAGAGAGGCAGGGGGCGGAGCCGGCAGTGGAGTCCCTCCAGGCACCCGATACTCCTAGTGTGCAGCTGAGAGAGAACCACGGCTGCGACAGAGTTCCCATAACTACCCTGACGGCAAGAAGCCCCCGGTGGTCTCATTAAACACACCCGTTACCAAGTCTCTCGGTGGGGGGGGGGTTCAGATTCGGGAGGTCTGGGTCAGGGCCAGGTGCACCCATTTGTAACAAGTACTCAGGGGAGGCTCATCTCAGGTGATGTGGGAAACCCTGCTCGGGCTGACCTGGAAACGCACCAGGAGAAGGGGGCTCTGTCCGTGCGCAGGAGCCTGGGGCGGGCAGATGGGAGCACTGATGCCAGCATGGTCCCAGCTCCCCGCGCGTCACCTGGCCGCACGCACGTCAGTTTCCTTGCGAGCCCCCAGTCTGGCCGCACACATGACAGCGACAGCAGTATACTTCAACATCCCCTCAGATGATCCCAGCACGCACCCGGAGTTCGGAATCCGTGTTCTAACACAGCTGAAGAAGAAATCTGCACAGCATCGCCGCCCAGCGGAGAAATGGTCGCCGGCTGCTACGAGTGACCAGGGGCTGGGAGGCTTGTTTCTCCAAAATGCGGAGAAACCAACAACCCAAAGGCAGCGCAGTGCGCATGATGGCTCTGATTAACAGATGATGGTCTGACTCCAAAACCACTGTTCGTTTTTGAAATTATAAAAGCAATATGCATTTTGTTGTCAAAAACTTGGAAAAACAGAGGGAAGTACAAAAGGTAAAAATTGCTTGTCATCTTTCCACCCAGTGACAGTTATTTCGATATATATCCTCTAGTCTTGGTGTGGGTGAGGATGTGGATTTTCGAAGAGCCTTGGTTCTCAGCTAGGGATCTGTTTTACGTGGACATTTCTGGGCACGCACAGTGCAGAGAGCCGCGGACACTTGTGTGGCCCTAACCACGTGCTCAGTCCACGCCAAGTGCCTTCTGCCCGTTAGCGGGCCCGCACCCGAGATAGGAACTGCTGTGCACTGGACAGAGGAGGAAACTGAGGCACCGGAGGTAAGTAACTCAACACTAACATGCCCTCGGCCACTTATGCTGTGTCAGGCACTGTGTGAAAGATGCCAAGTGAACTGTATTTCCACTGTTCTCTCTCCCTTTTACAGGTAAGGAAACTGAGGCACAGAGAGGTTCGACATCTCTCCCAAGTTGCACAGCTTGTAAGGAATAGGGACAGCTTCAAAGGTGGGTAAGTGTGACCCAAATAAAGCCCACGCAGGTAGCCACTCCGCTTTACTTCTTCCAATGTCACATATATTTCAACAGATGAACAGTATCGTATCGTAGGGACAGGATCCCTTTAACCACTAGACGACATTCTGAAACGCTCTGAGAAAGGCTATTGTTCGAAAATACTAATCAGGTCTCAGATTATTTAGAGTAAATCCTCAGGAAACGGATCAGTGGCTCGGGAGCATTATGTTCTCTACGTCGTCCAATCTGCCCTTCGATCCACGGTTCCAGTGGGCTCTCCTGCCGCGGCGCCGAGGAGAGTGAATCTTGCTGAACCTTTCCCATCTCTGGTCGTCACAATTAAATTGTTTCCTTATTCGATAAGCAGAAATAACTTCTGATAGGTCTGAATGTGCATTTCATTGATTACTAGTGAGGTTAGCCTTTTTTTTTTTATGTGCTCAGGTGTCATTTGTGGTTTCAAGGCCTTCTATAACAGCCCACTTCTCAGCTGACAGCGGAGTGAGGATGGTGGGAAGGGGGGAGCTCTGGGGCCACTGGTTCTGGGCAAGGGCAGGGAAGGCCTGGGGGGCTGAAGGGGGACCATTCCCGGCGCACGGGCAGAGGCTGCTGTTCCGCGGGAGCCCGGACGGCCACGATCCCCCGCCTCGTTATCAGACATACCTCGCTTTCTTGTGCTTTGTAGACTTTTTTTTACAAACTGAACGTTCAAGATTTCAGGAGAAGAAGTCCTGCAGATAAGGCGGCAACAGCAAGGGAACAAGAATTAGAAGTGGGGCCTGGACACAGGACTGGATTACTGCGTCTTGTGATAACACAGGGAGGGTGAGGAGTCGCTCTTTATGGACGAACAAACAAAGTGGTTTCTTGAGATGGACTCTACCTCTGGTGACGACGCTGTGGAGGCTGTTGCAAGGAGAGCAAAGAATTGAGACTATTACATAAATGGACCAGATAAAGAATCACAGGGCTTGAGAGGATTCAGTCCAACAGTGAAGGAAGTTCTGCGGGGGGTCACATGCTATCAAAGAGCATCACATCTCACAGAAAAATCGTTCACGAAAGGGAGAGGCCACCAGTGTGGCAAACTTCACTGCCGTCTTATTTTCAGAAATCGCCAAGCCACCCCCTACCTTCAGCAGCTACCAACCTCGAGGCAAGATCCTCCTCCAGCAAAAGGATGATTTCGCCGAAACTTCAGACGGTGGTTAGCATTTTTAGGAATTATTTTAATTTTTTTAACTTTCTATTTTTTTTTTTTAAGTAATCTCTACACCCCACATGGGGCTTGAACTCATGACCCTGCGAGCAAAAGTCTCATGCTCTACCAATGGAGGCAGCCAGGTGCTCCCATTTAGCAATATTTTAAATGAAGTTACATGCTCTGTTTGTTTAGATGGAACACTACTGCGCACTTAAGAGACTATGGTATGATGTGCGCATGACTTTAATATGTGGGGGGAAACCACAAGACCCCTAACCCAACCCACGCTCTCTCCGGGCCTGCCATCATAGCAGTACTGTGGAATTACTTCTTTGCCTCGAGTCCTGCTCCCACCCCCACGCCAGATAACTTCTTAAGCAGCCACTTAAAGCAAAACTGAGCTAGAAAATACGTAAAATCAATTTGAGGTAAAGCACTGGCCACCGAGTAGCCTAAGTGCTTCTGCATTTACTCCTTACATAGAGTGGCGGTTGTCCTAACACCAGCCTGGCTGAAGGTCGGCTCCTTCGTCTGCTTTTGTTGTTACTGAAATCTTGTTCTGAGCCCTTAGGATTTGAATGCTCTGCAGAACCCTTCTTGGGGCAGGCTCCATAGGGACCTGGCAGGGTGGAAGCCATCGCCTCCGCCCTCCTAACACAGCCCCGACCCTTGGGGGGGGAAGCGGGGGATGGGAGTGGGGGAGAGAGCAGCAAGTGGCCACCGTGAGCTCTGCAGGCCGCTGGCCCTTCCCTGAGGAAGTCCTCTGTGACTGCCCGTCCATCCCGGATGTCCTGAGAAACAGCAGAAGATGAACAGACTGTGGGGCCTCAGACTCTATGCATAGCGCAAGGGCAAGACTTAAACTTAATAAGAGGTGACAACTGTCACGGACCCAATTAAGAAAGAGTGAAGAATCTCCTCTCTTGCCTCGGTCCCTCAGCAGATGGTAGGTGGGCTTTGTACACCACACAGCTTTAATAAGCACCGTTCCTACTCCTTCTGGTCCTGTAAACATTTTCCTGGGGCACCTGACTCTATAAGAAAAAACACATTGGGTGGCTTTTGCTCATTTTCTCTGGATATTCTGGCTTCTCAGTAAATGCGTGGTGTGCTTAAGTGCCAAGAGGTGGCCGGGACCCCAAGGTGCTATTTGCCTATGGACGTGCCATGAGCATGAGCAGAAGACAAATAAAGGAAGACATAAATAGGGCAAGGACACAGTCAGACCGTAACTACCTACAGGAGTAATGTGGTCCCTTTTCTTCTCCACCTGAAAAGGTTACATTGTATCACCCTAATTTTGTCGAAACTGCCCTAACTAATCAAAATGGCTACGCATTCTGGATTCGACTTCTATCTATTTGTACAAGACACCCAAATCCCAATTTAAGGTAAATACAGGTCATCTGGGAAATACTAACTCATCTGTATAATAGAAAGTGCTAACGAGCCTATTTTAACAAACATCTGTCCTGTACCCAGATGACCCCACCTAGGGACAGTTCCGGTCAGTTTCTCCCTCAGACAAGTTATGGAGCATCGATATCTACTGGCTTCGATGTGTGATGTCCGTTCTCCACTAAACTGTGTTCCCTCACATGGCTCCAGGGCCAAGAACAGATTTTCTCATACCTTTGAGGAAATGAGTTGAGATCAAATTTTTCTTTTTAAAAGAAACGAGAGCTAATAATTTACCTCTTAAAAAGGTTAACAATGGGACGTTTTACAAAAACAAGCTGAACACATTAATACAGGGTGGGAAAAAGATAAGGAAAACAAAGTGGAATGTGAGAACTCAAATAAATTGTGTGGCCAAGTTCAAAGAGACAAGCAGGGTCTTTCTACGGAGCCCCTGGGAAAGCAGGACAGAGGTGGGACAGACATCACACTTGCTAACAGCCCCATGCCTTATCACAGAGAAGAGACGTGATGTCAAGCAAACAACTGATAAAAACTGTTTGGAAAGTATCTGAAAGGTGAACATGTGAAAAACAACGTGTCCAAAGGAAAAGAGGCAAGCCCATTCACTGAATATATATAAGCTAATGATGAAAAAAGTTAGGAGACATTTCTATTAGTACACTCATGACTCATTTTCAACCACAGCAGAAAATACTGTCCGCCTTTTAAAAAAATAAAATAAAAAGCCTACTCAGAATGGCAGTCGGACATGGCTCGTAGCCATGGTGTCACGCGCTCCGGGACCATCTTCTCAGTGGACTCCAGTCCTCAAGAGCTGTACCCGCTTATCATCCAGGCACACGAGAGCCTCCCTCTGTGTCGATACTGGTGGGCATCGCTCCTTCCTCCATGAACAAGACCCTGACCCTGGTTCCTGGGGGGCAGCCCCCCAAGTCTGGCCAACTGTGCTTCCTGGTGGACGTCCAGGTGGGAGGTGGCAGGTTCCACCAAAGTGGACTCCAGGTCCCGTGAGTTCTTCCAGTCGGCAAGCCTGCCAGTCTAGCAGATGCCGATCACCTTCCTACCCTACCGGTCACGGCCTACAGGACACGGGGGACAGTTGTGGCACTTGGCCAGTGCCATTCCTTCAGAAGCCACTCCCTATTCCAGATGGGCCCATCTGACTCAGATGTACAGTCTGAGCATAAAGGTCCCTAAAGAGCCTCCCACTCCTCGAAGGGGAACCTCTCTCCTTCCCCTAGGTTGGCAGACGCACGGGGCCATCTCTTCAGAGTGACTCAGATTCCCCAGTCCCCGTGGGAGAAGTCTGACATGTTTCTGTGATGGGGTCAGCCACCTACCGCTGTGGAATTTGCTCTTGATGCTCTCCGGCCTGGAAACCTGCAATTTCATTTTTCAGTGTGCCTTGGTATATGCAATACGCTATACTGTGCCAACGACCCGCTGACCCAGGGTGATAAAGAGGTAATTTTGGAAAAGGGGAAACACGGGGCCGAGAGAAGATGAAGACTCACAGGTGGGGGGCAGCATAAAGATCAGTCAGGGAAGATAAGGCTGCTCTGGAAACATTATGGATCAGCATCACCGTGGAGCAAAAATTCAATCCGAACAAGAATTGTTAGTCGTATTTACTACCGGTTACTTGTCACCATCTGATAAATTTCTTAGCTTCGGGAAGACGACAGAGCAGAGGGGAAAGAGGAGCTGGTGGCCGCAGTAAGGCCAGAGGGAGCCCGGCGAACCCGTGTCCGCCCCCAGGGAGGGCTTTCCGGTCAACAGGCGGGTCAGGGCCGTGGCGCCCACACCGGCTACAGGGAGCACGGCTGGCTTTGGGCTTCTCTGCACCAGCAGGAGCGTGTGGCAACGCCCTGACGGAGCCCGATCCCCTGTCCAGCCTGAGCCTTCCCCAATATCACTTCGCTTCGTCTCCGATTCTTTATTTCTACTCAAGGGACCGGAAGGGCTCCTTCCTTCCTAAGTTTCTTGGGAGGGCTTAATGAGAAAATACATTTAAACTGTTTAGTGAAGCGTCTAACACACAATAAGCCCTCGGGTTTTTTAAAACAAGTATTACTATTATTAACCCAATTAAAATAAATTGTCCGCAGCGATGATCATTTTGAAATCCTTTTCCTTGCCTCGTCCGAGGAAGGAGGTGAGCGGCACAAAGGAAAAGAGAGAAGAACTGGGTGTTTGTCTTATGCGATGATTATTTTAGATCTGTATTGTCTTTTTTGAAGTCCTAATCAATGGGCCTTCACAATAACAGGAAATAATGATACAGCCGACTGTCATAACAAGTCTCCGCCCCTCCGGTGGTGGCTGGTCTCTAAGGAAGAAGCTACACCCGCTTCCACAGGGATGATGGAGAACAAACCAGTGTTTAGTTTATCAAAACAAAGCAGGAAGAGCAAGCTCTGACCCATATTTTGGCACGTAACTCCAATAGGTGAGGCAAGTACCGAATTTTCCCGTTTTCTCCTTACTAAGGACGTAGTTCTACCGTGAGAACGTCATCACTGGGGCAGCGTATACAGTGTCACCACCAACAGTGAAGAAAACCACCCCGAGTCTCTGGCTTCTCCCCCGCGATCCTGTCACCACTCTCGCGGACACGCAGGGCGCGCTCTCCATGCCTCAGAGGCTAAGGTTGGAGCGGTGACGGGTCGGGGGGGGGGGGGGGGGGGGGGGGGGGGGGGGGGGGGGGGGGGGGCAGCCACTGACGAAGGTCATCCAGGGCCCGAAGGGGCTAGAAGGAACGAGTCCGCTCTCTGCGCAGACAGACGAGGACACTGTGCCCACCGTCAGGTGACAAGTACACGTCAGTGCATCCGCTCCACTCCGGTCGCAGGCATCCCCGACCCTCCTCCAGAACGCAGAGGTATCATCATCTCCGAAACAAAGGGAACCCGAACTAAAGACACACTCAAGGCTCTTTTTGGAGCCGTGTTTCATCTCCTTACCACCCGGTGCCTCTCACCTGGGCATCTCCTTGCTTCCCGCATGGACCCAGTTCCCCGGTGAAAGAAGAACGCAACTCACAATTGTCCTCTTGACGAGGGCCCAGCTACCCAGGTGGGGGAAGCTCTAGGCTGTGCTGCTGGAGTCTCCCCATGAGTTCTAGAGGCATCTCCTCAGCCTCGTTGCTGCTCTTCCAGAAGTCTCAGGTTCAAAGGGTCTAACCTGCTTCTGGTCGGGAAGCCCTGGTAACAGGAAAGCCACGTGAGAGTGTGTGGTGGCAGGGGACCAGCTCCAGGCCCGTCTGGAAGGTGGCAGCGCTTAACAGCCAGAGCAAGGCACCTTGCGAGAAGGGTTTACCGGAAAGACACCGGGAAGCAGAGGGGGCCGGAATCTTCCACGTGTGTTCCTGAGCTCCCCGGCTCAAACGATTCAGACCTTCCTCTGCGAAGAGGTCAGAATAACACCACCTAATAATTAAGATATGAAGCAAGCAGCTAAAAGACCAACAATGTCTATGGAAATATAATTTTGTAAAGAAAACGAGACACCTGGGAACAGATGTTAAACTTGAAGCCTTCCTTTTTGGAAAAACCGTTATAAGCAGGCTATGCCTTGAGAGAAGCTTAAAAGGCCCCCGAGAAGGGCCCGTTTACCCTACCCAGCAGCACCACTGAGAACGGACGTCTGCCGATCAAACAGCAACCTCCCAAGATGAGGCCCTGACCACATCAGAGACTCGTCTGGATGGCTACGTCTCTCCCTAGTGAAGCCTGCTGCTGACGACAAGAGGTAATTGCAAGTTATTCTCATGGTTGGCTAACAAACAGCTTTACCAGAATTCCTGGGGCCACGCAGAGAAGAACCTATTATGGTAGGACTTGCAGATCCAAACTCCTGCTACATTAAGTTATTTTACGGCTACGTTAAGTTATTTTACAGCTTCCTCTGATTATAGTCTTTCAGCAGAAACATAGTAAGGAAACCGGGAATGCCTGATAACGGCCTTTTACACGTTTTAAAGGTAGCGACGCATTATTCGGTAACGGCCACTTCCATCTTGAGCGTGCAGCTTCCTCCACGTACAGATCACAGCTGGCTCTTGCCCTGCGCCCACTTCCTCTGTTCTCCCCTCAGTCCCGGCGCAAGCGCACAGGCTGGGAAGCCAGCCTTGGCACAACACAGGACGTGCATCAGTCACTCAACTTCGTGCAAACTGACTAAAGAATACCTCTCCTTATCACCTTTGAACACAGATGTAACCGTGAGCTTCAGGAGCATCCTCTCCACATTGCCGGGGAGGACACAGATGCCACGCACGATGCACTTGAGAAGTATCTACTGTTGGTTACGTGGCAAAAATGAGGACATACTAAAAATCTAGCACCGAATCATTTGAGATATAGAATGCCGTCTGAAGTTTTATGGTGGCCACGGTCTTCCAGCTGTGAACCTGTCGGTCCTGCAGTGACATCTAAGGGGGCCCACGAGGTTTTCCCAGTACCAAGGGAGTGACTTTGGTGCAAAGCCTGCAGCCAGCTGCAGTGTCACACTCTGCTAACCGGGCCCACTCAGGAATGGTTTAGGCTCGAGATGAGCTCTCGGAGGATCAGACTTAAGGGGGAAATGCCAAGTATGTGGAGTTACTAGGCGAACAACCTGTGAAAAGAGCTCACGTTTGCGGGTGCACGCTCAGCACCCCTCTCCCTCATCCACAGCCCCTTTATGGAGGGTGGGTAAAGATCAGATAGCCACATCCTGTCACCCCCTCCTCCCCGCCCACCCTCCCTTCCCCTATCCAGCCTGGCACCCTATCCCCGCTGATGGGATAGGGCTGAGATGTTCTAACCAAGGCCCAAGTCCCACCACCAAGTCTTTCTTTCAAAAATCTAAGAGGCACGGGCAGTAGTCATCAGCAGAACATAAGTCACCGTGAGTCAAAGTTACTGGCGAGGAGGGGCTGTCTGTAAAGGAAAGAGGCTGCTCTGCAGAGGAGGGAGCAGAAGCACAGGGAGATGCAGAGCCAGGCGACAACAGGGGACAGAGAGTGAAGAGTCCACCAGGGGAATGACTCACGACCCTGAGAGAGTGACTACCAATCTTGGGTCCCAGCGTTCTCATTCCCACGTCAACGAGGCCCCGCTCGTCTCTGTTTCCGACCTTTGGGTGCTCCGTGAGACTCACCATTATGGCCTTACAACAACCTGTCCCTTATCACTGGAGTGCACCGCGGTCTTGTACCCGCAGAGTCTACAAAGGAAGGAAACTTTCCCCGCCAAGGCTATTCAGCCTCGAGGGAGCTGCACTGAGTCCATGTCTGTTCCTTTCTTTCCCTCCCTCCCTTTTCGTCCCCCAGGAGGTAGTTGTGCGCACAGAGCCATAGAAACTGCCATCTCGGCTGCCCAGCCTGGAAAGTCAGTAGAACTTTGGAACCTTCCCAAACCAGCCCCACCCAGATCCTCTCGCTAGAAAAACCTTCTCCACTTCCCATCCCGTCTTATCCCAATGTTCTGAAACACTCAGCATTTCCACAACCGCTTTGGCACAGAAGTACTAGGTTTCATCCAATTTATTAAAAAGTTTTTTTGAGTGTTAATAAATGCAAAATTCCTTAATAGGAGTTAGCAAAACCAGAGATGAATTCACAATGGTGTCTGCTTTGGGGAAGCGGACAGTCCTGTGGATGAGAAGACAGTGCTGGCAGAACACCCCTGGGGGAGCTGCAGAGGTCATCAAACTGATAGGAGCGGCGGCCGGTGGGAGCTGGGGAGGGAGGCTCTGGGTGCTCCCAGGCAGGGCTTGGTGCAGGGGGAGCACACGGCGTGTGCCCAGGAGAGGGCAAGGGACTGGGGCTTGGAGAAGGAGGCCCATGGGGCCACTCCAGAGCTGGAGGATGATGTCGAAGACAAAGGGGGCCAAGGAAGGGGCTTCACTGCTCGAAGAAGCAGCGCTGACACGCACAGAACAACACACCGGATGGAGCTTTGGAAAGCAGTGGCTGCCTTCTCACTAGCCCGGATACCTGTGTACAAGGAAGAAGTGACTCGGTCCTGTCTCCACCACCTGAGCACAAGAGCTTCTGGGCAAGCTGGCGGGTCCCTCCCCTCCCCACACAACACAACTGCCAGTCTCTTCCCCGCCTAATGCGGGAACAGTGCAAGCAGGGAGCGCCGCACCTTGGGAACGCTGGGAAACACGCACACCGCATGTTGGAAAATCCAGTCAAGGCTCCATATGTGAGGGCCGGGTTTTTTTTCTTAATTGAACTGGATCTGAGCAGCCCTCACCTAGAGAACGCTGTTGGAAGGCAGGGTTGATTACTGAAGAAGGACCGAAGAGCCAGCATGCTCCCTGCACAATCTCGATGCTCCCGGTGCGCCCCCGACGCCGGACGCCCCCGCCCTCACCGGGCACGCGCATCACCTCCGGGCACCCGCACGTATGCCAGGGGGAGGGCCGAGGATGAGGAAGCGCACGAGGACTGGCCGCCCCCGGGCAGCCCGGACAGAAGCGCACAGAATCCCGCGCCCCTCTCCGACGCGGGCAGGCCACACGTGGGGAGCGACGGTCCCGGCCCCACGCTGCTAACGCTAACGCCGCGGCCTCCCCCAGCCTGCTGGGCAGCCCAGCGCCGTGGCACCGAGTGAGTAGTCATTATGGAGTCACCGACATGCACTGGCCTTCGTGTCCTTTGGCTATAAAATAAGGACACTGCTAACCTGCCGTCCTATCGGAGTAAAACAAGCCCACCTTTTGGCCCGTGTGGCCTTCCCAACCAACTCCCACCACCGTCTTCTCCAGGGAGGCCCTAAGGCACTGAGGACTGGCCCGAGGTGTGGGGACACACTCTGGGGCAAACCTCACCCCCCCGGGGAGAGGCACCTCAGAAGAGGAGGCCCTCCTGAGGCTTCCTGGTCTGCTGGCTTGGAGTTGGGGGGCCATCCCGGCCCCTCCAGGCCCAGAGAGCAGGCCCGCAGCATTACTGTGTGGGACAGGTGCGCACCAGGACCTCAGTTGCACTGGTCCAGACCGAAGGCGGGGACTTGGCAGAGTCCCACTGATTCATCCAGATTCAGAACTCACATAAGCCAAAGTATTGTTGGGTTTTCTTTTTCTTCAATTTCCAGGCTTTAACTGCTAGCACCTATTTATTTCCTCTCGAGGCACTTCTTTTTTTTTTTTTTTCCTGAAAAGGAATTCTCCTGCCTACCTTTCTGTTCACTTTTCTGGTTGTCTCCTGTTTCCAGTTCTCTATAAGCTACTAAAGAGAAAACATCTTTTCAATTGAACCCAGGAAGCCTTGCAGCTGGTCTCTGAGGCTCTGGGCACTGGCATGGCTTTTTGCAAACATGTATGCATATTATTCTGTTTTTACCTTATAAGGCAACCTTCCATCTAAAAGCTACCCTACATCTCATAAGTTAATCAGCCAACCTCAGAAATGGGGGGAAATGGCCAGATCTGTTGAGAACTGGATGTCAAGACATCCAGTGCTACCCAAAGCTACTTATCTGAGCCCTTTACTCATGATAGAAGGAAAGACTGCCTATAGATCCCGTTATGCCCACCTCCCTGGAGGCTGGGCCATGCGCGGGTGGTCGGCCTGCCAGCACATGGGGACTAGAAAGTCCTGAGCAGGCTGCGGACGAGGCTGGGAGACACACAGCCCGCCCAGGCTTCTAGAAGAGATTTTACTGACCCCTATTCTGATCCCCGAGACTGAGGGAGATCCCACACAGCCTACCAGGGATTCCACTGCCACAAACTGAGCCTCGTGTTCCTGCACAGTTGCTACAGCAGTGGAAGAAGGAACTGAATCCATGAGCACACATTAGACACACTGTGTATCCAGTACCGTAACAAGGCAAATAAACAGGGAGGAGCAGACAAGGTGGAGAGCCGCAGAGCCCTGAAATCCCAGGACAAGGTACAGACACACTCAGCACAAAGCTGGAAGTGACAGAAAGCAGGCCGGCATCTGGCACAAGTCTGCGTAGTGGTAACCAAGGCTGCCCGATCTCCGCCAACTCACCCGGAAGTGGCTTCTCCCCAAATTCAGGACAGGCAGGTTTTTCCGGGCACGTGGCTGGAAAGAGACTGATGCCCAAGACAGCAGTGGACACAAGTGTGAGTCTGAAGGGCAAGGTTAAGAAAACAGCCTCAAGTCCCTGTCCACCCCGGGTTTCCTCCTGAACCTGCCACATCAGTGGTCGGAGACACGGTGCGCCCGTGGCAGCATCAGCCCGCTCGGGCCACCCCGGGCACCACGAGGGCAATCGATCGCCTTTGCTTTCACTCGAGAACTATGGTGCTAAATGCTCTACATCTTAAGGATAAAATCCCTCCCGTTTTCACCCGAAAGCGGCCAACCGAGAAAAATCCCCTTTATGAAAAGGTGACTTTGAACCATGCAAGGCGGGTTCATTCCCTTGAGACTGAATTCACTCCCCTTTTTGTTTGCTTGGTGTTTTGTTTGTTTGTTTCCCTTGAAGACAGGCCTCTGCTTCCATTTGAGCCGTCGGTTACGCACAATTACATAACACGCTCTCCCCGGGCTGAGCCCTCCTCGCCCAGGCTGAGCCTGGTCCCAACACAGCGCTGAGGACAAACACACTTTTATGAAGTGATGACACGGGTTTCCTCTCGGTTGAAACTGTGTGCGTGGGGGTCGCAGGGCTCCTCTCCCATGCCGGCTCTGGGGCCAGCTGCCCGAGGTCCCCTTTTTCAGCCCCCCTCCGCTCCCAGCCAACCCGCCCTCGTTCTGGTTGTAAGAAAACACCCACAGATACAGCTGTATTCAGATGGGACACCCACACTGGGGCCAGTGTACGCGAGGGAGAGAGGGGCCAGAAGCCAGTGGAATTATGTGAATATACAAGAAGAAAGGTTTGCTTCTTCACGCACAGAGGGGGATATGCCCTTCTTTCAACTCTGTAATGTCCACAGGATTGAAACCTATTAATAAGAAAGCCGAATGGACTAGGCATGTGTGCCTGACAGAATCTAGCTCGCAGAGAGTTTTGAAATGATTCCTAGCTGGGGCACCACGAGCTTCTAAGGGAAAACAGAGGGTAGGTATTAGAATGCCGTGTGTTTCACGTGATCGAATTCACTTACTCGCCACTATTTATCGAAGGCCTCCCGTGGCCAGGCCCCGTGCTCATGCTGCTGGGACACCCCAAATGCCCCAGTGGAAAGAAGTGTTTTTGTCTCTTACCCTCTCCTTCCCCGGCTCCAGCCAAACACGGGACCTGACTTCCGCACCCACTGCCAGATCCCCAGGACAAAAGCCCACGGTGGGCCGGCGCTGACGCTTACCCCGGCTCAGGAACTCTGGCAGCGGCAGCACTCTGGGGCTCTCCATGGGCTCTGGGGGTGCGGTGGCTGCTTCCCGAGGCGCTCGCTCGGCCCTTCCCCGGGGACGGCTTGCTGCGGGGGGCGGCGACCAGGCCGTCGTCGCACCCGTTGGGCAGGCCCTGGCCGGGCCTGGCGTGGCTCCTCGCGGGCCGGCGGCGCTCGCGCTCATCGCCGGCGGGCGCCGGGACACTCCGGGACACCTTGTATCCGTGCGAAATCAGGAGGTCTTCCACGCTGTACATAATGCACCCGCTTCATCAAAGCTCAGCCCCTGGGACCATCGCGCTGGCAGGACCCACGCTGGAGGGACGACAGAGAGAGGGTTTGTGAGGGGTCACCGACGGTCCCCGGAACGCGCCTGACAGCTCCGGCCCCCTTCACTCCGACCAAAACCAGAGCCCGGTTATGGCCACAGCACGGTGCCCGCCTCGGCCGGCTGGGAAGTCAGTCTCGGACATGCGGGCCGGAGAGGGTGGACACCGCCCGGGCGCCGCGGGACGAGGCCGGAGCCCCGGGGGCCCCTCATAGCACAGTCTGGACCAGTGTTTAAGCAACGAGATGATTAACAGTGTCCACCGCTCCCTCGCCCCGTTCTCTGAAAACACCAGGCACAAGCAGCCAGGACAAAATAAACACGGGTTCGGAAGCTGCAGTTATGACTGGGAGTTTCTAAAAAGAGCAAGGACCAGAGCCTGGCTTCACCTCCTTACACTCTGCGCTCGCATCTGAGCCCCAGTCCCCGAGGGCGGGCGGGGCAGGTCATTGCCCGGAGCCGGGACCCAGGAAGGGCGGCCGGGAAGCCTCTGGATGGCACCACAGCGGGGACTCCACACTCTCCCTTCCCCTGGGAAGTCTGCAGGAATCACATTCTCCCCCAAGAAGTCTTGGGGCAGCTCTTCCCTGTCTCTGAGGGGGGGTGGCCCTGTCCCAGCTCCCAGCAGGGTACACGAATTCCACGGCATCTCCTTCTCTGGGGCCACAGTAGGCCCTAAGGCCCCAGAACTGCTGAGAACAAAAGGAGCGTACTTGGGAGCCCGGGTGTAAAAACAGGTGGGGCTGGCCTGTTTATTTTTACATAAGGGAATCTTCTTTCCTGTGTCTTCCGGAGGTTCTGGGGACAGGCTGCGGGGGCCCGGGCGGAGGCACACAAAGGCCGGGCCTGGAAGAGCTGCCCCGCGCCGCCGGTGGGCGGAAAGCCCGGGTGGCAGCCCCCACGAACAATGGCCAGGAAATGCCTGCGGGCCTGTGTGCAGGTGAAAGGCAGACACATGTGCTTCCTGCCGGTGCGAATTCGGACTGCAGCCGGCCGCCATTCTGCTGACCGGGCACATCCTCGCGCTTCATCACATGCTGGATGACGGGGCCGGAAGTCCTCGCCGACAGCACAGAGAGCATCAGACTTGGGAAGTGGGAAATCTCCCATTAGGTCCCTGCATGTCCTGGAAGGCTGATGAGGCCTGGCAGTTAGCGTACAATTCTGTCACTCCTGCCGCTCCTGCTACGGGCCCGTGCAGGGGGTTGAACCACGTGGGTCGTTCACACAGAAGTGAAGGACCAGGGAGGCGAGCATTTGTTCTTGATTCCACTGAGCAGGTCACTGGACTAGGTCTGCAGGGGAAAGTGATCCCACTACAAACACAGGCCTAGGGGAACGCAGAGGCCAGGCCATGAGGCCAGGGTCCCCGTTTGGTTCAGGGTTGGCCCCCTCCCCAGCATCCAGCACGTACTAGGCTCTCACAGGTAACTGCTGAATGAATGCACAGAAAAGAGAAAGGGACTCATTTGAGCTAGGTTTTGGAGAATGAAAGGAGCTCACTATATCAACTGCATGTGCACATATGTGAGAGGGAATATAGATCTGGGGTACAATTATCTCAGAAGTAAAGAAATGACATGGCAACAAAATCCTGGTAGCCTAGACCAGGGAGGGTCCCCACACTGACTGGCTCAATGTCACACATCCAGTTGGCACCACAGTGAACACTGGAAGTTAGGTCTTACTATGCTCGTTTCTCTCTTGTACGAGGTCAGGCTCTTTAAAAGGCACTTGTGCGGTCCCCCCTGGTGGCCATGCAGCACTCAGAGGAGTGGGCATGGGGGTGCCCGCCACAGAGCCAACGGGGCTGCCGGAGGGAAGGAGCAAAGGCCCGCACAAAGCAGGCACCATGCACGTGGGGCATCTTCCTCCCGAGGCAGGAGTTGGTCTAGTCGGTCTGGTATGGTCATGTCGGCCAGCTCATTCTATTTCGCAAACCCTCGAGTGGCATGACAACCCAGGCCAAGCCATCTTCCAAAAAAGATTCAAAGAGCCATAACTTGACCTTACAGGTCTGAGGCCAAACATGTACGGATTACTGGAAACTTCCAACTTGTTCTGTCTCACAGAGGCCAGTAGCCCGCGGGGAGCAGGGGCACAAAGTACAACAGCTTCAGTACGCCTGGAGCTGTGCAGGTGAGCCAAGCCGAGAGGGGATGACCCGCGAGCCCCACAACCCAAACGAGTGCTCCCAGCCTCCATCCCGTCCACGAGGACTTCTCTGCCTCCGGCCGACACTCTGCACCTTCTGATCCCAACTCAGCTGGGGTTTCTCCTCATTTCCACACCCCTGCTCAACATCACCACTCCTCTGAAGCCAAGTTCTCAACAGTTACGTGGTTTTTCCAGATCCCCATCAGATTCGGCATACTTTCTTTAGCATCCTTATCTCCTTAAGACTTAATGGGCTGCCTCAAGAGGCAGCAAGCACCCCAACACGGACACACCGGGCCCAGCGGCCCCCTGGAGAAGATGCCGACGTGCTGAGGAGACCGGCCTCAAATGAACTGCTGGACAAAAAGCTGTCCTTTTTTGAAGCTGCTTTCTGACCCTGAGATACCAGCATTCTAAATCGATAGCATTTAATTTGATCGCCCACCTACCAACTCAAGGCATTGCTGTAAAGACAAACACATAGCCAAATCCGACATAAATATAAGTTATTATAACATTAGATTTAACAACTTGGAAAGGTATATGCACAGTCAAAATGTGCAGCATCACGTGTGATGCTAACACCGGCCCCAGCTGTGACCCCTGGAGGAAGTGACTGACTGCACGAGACCACAGTTTGCTGATCTGCAAAGTGGCACTGCTACTCTTCCCACACCACCAGGTTGTTCTGAGGACCAAGTATTACGAGACAGTGTAAATCACCACGCAAACACAAGATGGTGGATTTAGCACGCTACACTGGCCCTAGTTTGTCTCCAAAGAGAGTTACTTGCCTTACGGAAAGACTTCATATTCATTATTAATTTTCACTATGAAATTCAGACCATTTCCCAAATACTCTTGTATCACTTAGGATGTAACTTTTGATTTCCAAGATCATACCTGCTTGCTATCACCCATATGCCTTGTCTTTTGTGAATGGACACTTCAACCTCCTTCCAAGTCACTTAGAACAGTGTTATTTTGTATAGCCTAAAACACTAATCCACAGTTCCTAGCGCCTATAATGCACCAGGCCCTGAAACTGTAATAAGACACATTCTTTGTCCTTGACAGTCTTACTGTCTTGCTGTACAGACTGCAATAGGCAGAAGGGACCCTAACCCGACCTCAAGGGGTCAAGGAAGCTTCTGGAAGGTTGCTTCTAAGCCAAACAAATCCTCATCACATCATGGCAGACCTACATCAAGATACCACATCAAGGCAGACCTACACTGTAGGTATGATTTTCCAGGCAGTTCATTTAAGAAACTTTTTCCTTCGCTACTTTTGTTTCCTTGTATCAAATACTCATAGCGGAACATCTAGGAAGAGTGGTCCCAACAGTGCAGGTGTCTAGATACAATCTCAGGTAAGGAGGCACTTCTAGCATGGGCTGAACCCGAACACAACCAGAGACAAAGGAACCCACTTTAAATATCTTTTTCATTCCATGAATATCTAAATACCATTCATACAGAGGAAACATTTAACATAAGAACAAACAACTTTATTTCATTTTATGCTCTCAGCAAACTTTGAAGGTAGCCATGAATGTCTCCATTTTACAGACAAGAAAATTGAGGCTGAGAGCCTGAGCTTGGAAGTGCAAATCTGAGGTTCAAACCAAGGTCTGTCTAGCTTCAAAGCCCTTGCTAGTTGCTACTATTTTAGGCTTACCCATCTAAAGTTCCTTCCTATCAAACAATGGAGTTTCCTAATTTACCAAATAATGCATAAAAATAGACAAGAAAAGATGGAAGGCATGGCAGCATTAAAATGAAAAACTGTATTTAAAAGGGAAAAAAAGTCTCCTTTGTTCCCTTGGATTAGGACAGCTCTTCTACAGGATTCTTTCCTTATGCACACGGGGCACAC
>CM053611.1:6171580-6212950 GCA_028646535.1 Procyon lotor
GGGGGTTGGTTGGAGCCGGGCTGGCGGGGGACGACGCCAAGAGAGGGAAGACAGCGACCCCCGCCGTCCCGGGCCCTCCCCGCGCAAGGGGCCACGCGAGCGCTAACGCCGGCCGCGGCCCTCGGCGCCCGACCCTGGAGTCCCACACTTGGGCTGGGCACCTGAGCGACGGGGACGCCCCCTCCCCGCAAAGCAGGCGCTCCCTCACCCCGAAGCTGCAGGCATGGGGCCCGCGGCGGCCGGGCTGGGCGCCGCGCGGGACGCCCGGGGCGGGGGTGCGGACATCCCCTAAAGCTGGGGGAGGCTCCGACCCGAGCAACGTCCGGGCTGGAGAAGTTGGGGGCGAGCGCGGGAGGCTGGGGGCGAGGCCCGCGTAGCGCCGTGGAAGCGGGCCAAATGGACGGCGGGAGTCAGGAGGGGCGAGAGACACCGGGACTTACCGAGCGGCTCCCTCATGCTGCCCCGCGCCGCCGCCGCCGCTCGGGCCGGCCGGGGACCAGCGCGACCCGCCCCGCTCGCTGCCGCCACCGCCGAGCATGCCCGGAGCCGCCGCCGCCCGCCCCACCCACCGCTCGGCCTCGCCCCGCCCGGATCCCCGCCCACCGCCCGCCTCGCCCCGCCCACCGCCCCGCCCCGCTCGCTAGGCGGTCTCCGAGCTCGGGCTGTCTCTCTCCGCGGGAGGGCGGCACGTGGGTGGAGAGCCCAGCTCACCCGCCTCGTGCTAGCCCTGCCTGGGTGGGTCGTCCCAAAGGCACAGGTGAGCTGGACACCCTTCTCTCTTTTCCTGTCACTTGGGTTCGCACAGCTTCAACCCTGTGCTAATGACCACACACATACACACAGACACAAAACAAAAATATTCATATACAGATGCACCCGCATTCAAGTATAATCACACACAGATGCACACCAACACACCCATATGCAGTCACATACAAACTCGCACACGCGTGGACACACATATACACACACAGACACAAAGACGCTCACATAAAACATACAAATACCCGTACACACTGTTTCACAAAAACACAGTCATGGAAGGCATGAAGAGCAGAAAATAGTGTGGGTGACAACAGCTTAGTGCTTGGGATTTCCTTGTTTAAAAAAAGACCTCTAAGAGTCTTAGCTATAGGGCTCTAGGAGACTTTAGAGGTCAGTTAGTCTATCCTCTCTTGTGACAGATGGGGAAACTAAGGCTGGGAGTGGGCTTTGCCTGAAGGCAAGAGTAGGAGGAGGTCAGTGGGAGAGTTCAGACTAGAATGAATAGTTACTTCTAGCCCATTCTGCGTTTCCCTGGCAGCAGTGATTAGACTGCTGCCAGGTCCCTTCAAGGGCAAAAGTCCTTGAACTCTGGAGGGTGGAGAAAAGACATAAAGTGTTCAGTTTTGCTGATGAGTTGGGGAGAGGGAGAGGGTGTCTGCTAAGTTGAGTCCACAGGGCTGAACATGGGTGGCAGAGCAGACAGGAATCCCCGCAGGATGAAATTTTAGAGAACCTCTTAGATTTAGGGTTGTGCTCCTGTAACAACACCAGCAATACATAAAGTTGTTTGTACTCTCACTGTGGATGACCCAGACAACCAGTCTGAGCCCTTCATATGCATTATTTTCTCATAATCCTCACCACAGTCCTATGGTGTGTGTGTGGGGGGGTGTACTGGGATTCTGGGAGGCATGCAGATAGAAATTGCAGAATCTGCCCAAAGACCCTTCCTAACGCTAACCACAAGGAGCACACAGGCTAGGAGAGCAAAAAAAGCCAAATACACTGGAGAAGAAAAACAATATGATCCAATGCTGTGTGTGGCATTGTCCACAGGGCTTCCAAGGAAACCCCATCGGGGAGATGAGGCGGACAGGACAGCACGATCAGGTGCTTGAGGAAGGCACAGATCCCAATTTGGGGGGCCTCTGCCACTTTCTAGATGTGTTACTTGACTTCTGTCCACCTCAATCTCCTCTCAGACAAAATGGGGATAAGGATATAGTGCTCACGTCCTAGGAAGGCCACAGTAGTGTCACAGAGTGAATGTGCAGAAACTGACAGCTCCTACCATGGGTGTTTGTACTAACAGTTATGTGGGCTGGATCCGCTAGGGAAGGCTTTGTGGGGGGCACCCGGAAGGACAGCTGCATTGTGTCTACGCCGAGGCGAAGGGTATCATCTCTAGGTTGAGGGAGTAAGATGAGAAAAAGAGAAAATGAATCACAGAGGCTTTTGTGGAAAATCGTAGTCCTAGGCAGTGGTGCCATTACTTCTTGCCATAAATGTGTCTTTCAGGGACAGAGTGTTTCAATGACGTACAATTCCCATTTGTCCTCAATTTGTCAACTCAATGAAGTAACTTTTCCTTCTTGTGGAACACCTATACGTGCCCAGGACTCTGCAGACCCAGATGGAGCCAAATGTTCCTGCGAGATCATTTATCAGCCAGCAAACTGATTAGAACAATATGATATTGTTGGGTTTCTGGGTCAACCCCGCAGAAGTTTTACAATGTAACTGAAATGCTGTATGGTTTGCAGTAGGAAAAAAAAAAAAAAATTGAAGCCACACTAGGAACTAAGCTAAACCCACCCAAATAAAGTTTAATGAGAAATTGTGTTTCAGCAGAAAGTTTGGTAAAGGCAGATTTAATTGGAAGAAGCTAATGAGATTGAGCTGCTGTGGATTCTGAAGAATGACTCTGCGATTTTGAAGATTTCTGTGGTTCCTGAGCCCTGGTGCTTTATCATGACAAGCTCATTTCAAACTCTCTGGCTTCCCCCTTTCTCCAGCATTGATACATCCCTAGCCCTGCTCAATTGATTCCCAGCCATGACTAAGGCCATTTGAAATGAACAAGCGGAATGAAAACAGGATAGAACATGGTGGAGGAGCTGGGGAGTAAGAAGAAAGGTGGGAGATTTTTTTTCCGAAGCTCTGAGAATAGAATAATGATGAAGGAGGTAAGGTTGAAAAGATACAGGAGTCTAAGAGTGGGCGTTGTCTGAATTACATGATATAAGAAGACAGAGGCAAAGGGGAGGGCGGGGCTTCCCCAAAGGAGGATAAAAGTGGGTAAGGTTGGTCCTTTGGGCCAATTTGCCCCACTGGTGAGGCACGAGACTGTGGATGTGGCACGTGAGCATCCAGATCCACAGCCGCGGGTAGTCTCATGTCATCTACATATGCATGTACGCGTATGTTGGTTGTTATGTTTTTAGGAAAAAAAAAAAGGATTTTTCTTCTTTAAGTCAGGACTCTGTAGCTCAGAAACCACCTGCGTCCGTTTCATTTTGACTGTAGGAAGGATCACATTCCTTCCCCTCATCAACACCCACCCCGATTTCCTGCAGCTTCAGTCCCTTCCTCGTACCCACTTGATTTGGGGAGGTTTAAACACAGGGGGGAATATCTATCTGCTGCTTCTGGGATATGTGATCTAAAATATGACTTAAACCAACCTTGAGCATGACGCCCTTAGAAATCCAGCGCTGGCCCAGGGAACGAGTGGCAGGACCCAGCCCCGGGTGCCCGAATATCCCCGCCTTCCTCTGAGTCCGAGCGAAGGGATTTCACAGACTCAGGAAGGAACTTGGATTATTGAGTCATCAAGGCAGATGTGTGATGACCAGAGAAAGAATGCTTAATGGCTGCTTAAGAAAAAAGAAAAAAGAAAAAAAAAAAAAGGACAAAACCATTGTTTCTTTAATTCTCTGCCTTTTCAAGGACCTAAAATAACCCTCCTCCCTCCTCGCTTTGGGACTGTGTTGTGATGACCTACTATAATGTTTCCTTTAGTTGACTTAGATATTCTTTGATGTTTTTCTTTGAAAAACACTACCAGTCCTCATTTTTTTAAAGATTCATGTCCTTGATAAACCTTGAAGTCCTTCTTGTTGACTCATTCTAAAAGTCAGACAATAATAATTATACAAACACTGGAAAGGGTTTGATGTCCACAGGTGCCAATAAACCTAATTTTTAGGTAGTGACATGCTATATATTAATTCAGAGGCTAGTCTGCACACTAAGTTTTAGCCATGAACTAGAACTCTCTTTCTCAAAGTGCATTCCATGGACCACCTCCTTTAGGATTAACTGGGGTTCGATGGAAAGCCAGGTGCCTGGGCCTGATCCACATCGGACACAATCAGAATTTCTAATTACTACAGTTGAGACCCAGCATTCTACATTTTACATAAATGTCCAGTAAGTGTCCAGATGAGGAGCAGGGATAGAGCAGGGATAGAGCACAAGAAATAGAAATCATGTGTCAAAAGCCTGACAGGATGATTGGCCCATGATAGACATTCGAGAAAAAGCAGAGCAATGTCCTCAGGAATAAAATACAAGAGGTGTCTGTGAACCACTGACTTAGATGATTTGGCAGCAGCGCAGACAGAAAACTTCTAATCCTGGGGATTAAGAAAAGAATAACAAATATTTTTTAACCCTGTACCTTCACTCTGAGGAAAGTGAATCTGCAGGGTTATTGCATGAGAAATATTGCATGAGAAAAATCATTTTTAATTATTTGCTACCTCTTTGTTAGCTTTTTCCTCTGTAAGGCTACTCATTAATGGGAAACAGCCTCTCTGCCTCTCTCCCAAGCCCTGTCACCACCCTAGCAAAGGGTGGCTGTTTACTAGCGGTTGACAGAACATTCCAAGCATCCCCCTGCCTGCAGTCTGCGATTCTTGGCCAGATTCATTAGGAAAATCCTGTTTTCCTATCCTCCCGGGATTGACAGTGGCTGGCTGGGCTCCCACTGGTACAAGGGAGACACACATGTGGCCGCAAGAAGACAACGGTGTGGCTGGCCCCCGAGTGGTCCAGACACGGACACCCCCCAACTGCCTCTCTTGCCATTGCACACAGGCCCACCAGGAACCAACCGAAAAGAACTCCAGAATTTTCTTTAACCCCGTGTGACTTCTCACTTAAAAAAATGGGAACTATGTGAACAACAATGAAACAAGTTGTGTACTGACATTAATTGCAAGAAAAAAAGAAAAAAAAAAAGCTTCCATTTGGAGCAAGAATGACATATTGGCCTTTAAGTAAGGCGGCCATGGCTAGCGACACAGAAATGACACCACGTTGTGCCGGACAAGTGGGAACTACCTTCCATTTAATGTTTCTTCTATGCCGGGCGGCTGACTAGGCCTTGACTTGCGTCCTTCAGTGTCTGCAAGGGCAACATCTATTACTGGGGTGGGGTGACCCTGAAGAAGTGAGGCCAGCTGAGCGCTGAAGAGCACGGAAATCTCCTACCCAAGAAGGCTCTGTGACTGGGTGTGTGTGCCTCTGTGAGACTCCTACAGCATTCTGCTTAAGCTGCTGTGATGGATCCCGGCCCACCCTGCACTTCTTCTCCCAGGATCCTTGTGAAGTTCAGCTCCTGGATTCTGAGTTCCCGGTGGAAAGGATCGCTCACCGCCGTCCCACCGTGTTTTCCTCAGTTCTGCATTTGTCTATTTGGCACCCATGAATTACAGATCAGGGCGCCCCCACCGGCCACAGCTGTTTCCAGCCCCCCTGCGACGGAGAGCCCATCCTCTAAACCACCTTGGTACTGACCTGTCACATTCCGAGCCAGTATGTCCCCTGGCTTGGGACCGTCCCTACGGCCCCGAAGGCCACTAGAGTTCTTTAGGCCAACCGATCTCAGCTTTTTCCCTAACCCTGCCTTGCGTTTTTCACAGAGACCCCAATAAAGTCCAATGGTCTGTGCTTTCCCTGTGCTTCTTTCTGTCTCCTGGTGGACACTGGTGCCCCCTGCCCCCACCCCCGAGGCCCCTGTATGGCGCACCACACTCCATGTTTCTAGGGGACCTGGGAGTAACTTTACACTTGACTTTCAGTGGCACTGATCTCTCCACGCTGTCGCTCAGTCACCTTCATAAATTAAGACCCAGGTACAAATCAGTCCCTCTGTTTACCACAACTTAGCCCCATATCTTTGGCAGCTGGATGAAACAATTGTCTATTGAACCGAACTGGTGAATATCTCTGAAGCGGAAAACGATCACTGAAACTCACACCATACAAGTACTGAGTAATAAATCCTCACCATACGAATGGGGTCAAAACATTTAGCTGAGGGTCAGAGGTTAACAAAGGAAAACTGGCCAGCGCTTCTAAGAAAATGACTAGGTTTCCTTGAATTATTTAGCTGCTTGTTGTAAATCTGTTTTTTGAGTGTTACTTTTGCTTTTTCCGTGTTCTGCCTTAAAAACAGCTTACTGTCCTCAAACTCTGCTTACTGATACATATATATCAACCGGATGGCATGCTATTTGTCTCTTTGGTTTAATCCACCAGAAATTAATTTTTTAATTTAATTAATTAAATAAATTAAATTAAAAATTCCCAAAGCAAACAACACAAAAAATGCAAATAAGAGAGGACAAAGAGAGTAATTAGTAGTTTATAGGAAGCCAACCAATAGACATGAAACATAATTCAGAGAAAAGAAAATAAATCATTGACGAAAGTCAGCTTTTCATCAGCAGTGGTTAAAAAGGAACAACAAAAGTCGGAACTCAGTGTCTCATTTGGCTAAAAAGTTGGTGAGTAAGTTGGACACCGGCTGCAATGTTTCCTTTGTCACCCACCCTCCCCTGATAACATGGTTCATTTGTCCCCAGGCTTTGCCGATAAGGACCATCAAGACTCCCCATTTCACCAAGTGCCATCACTAGAGCCTCTGTCCTGCCTGGGAACATTTCTGCTGTCAGAGCTCTGAAGTCAGCTGAAACTGCACGTATCGGGTTTTGTCAAACCAGTGAATGTATTTGTTCTTTGTCTAAACATTTTTACAGTTTTCCCTATAGTTCTGGATGCCTGGAATGTGCATCAGACCTTTTGCTGAAACCACCAAATACCTGAAGGTTACCATAACTAACTAGTCACAGATGGAGTATTAAATCCACCGCTATTTTCCCCTCTCTATACAGCATACACTGGCGCTATAATATTATACATTCTTGGAACAGATGATATTCATAAACAAAACTAATGTCCTTTCCAGAGAACACTGCCCTATTCGTGGTCAAGGGCCACCTATTTATTTTATCAGGGGCCAACTGTTTATCAGTAGGCAAACCTATATATTAAGTTATGATGGATTTTATATGTTGAAGGATTAATTTAAAATGTAGAAAAATATTTCTACAGGGCGCCTGGGTGGTTCACTCGGTTAAGTGTGATCCGGGGGTCCTGGGATTGAGTCCCACTGGCATCGGCCTCCTTGCTCTGCAAGGAGCCCACTTCTCTCTCTCCCTCTGTCCCTCCTCCCTGCTGGTGTGCATGGGCGCGCACACACACACACACACACACACACACACGGACATCTGTGTGTGTGCACGTGTGCACACACATGCACTCTCAAATAAAATTTTTTAAAAAAGGGCATTTCATAGTTACAAATTCTTTGCTGCAACCTCACAACAAATTGTTTTATTATTATCATTATTTTTATTATTATTAACTTTCCCCAGATTTCCTAATGAATTAGGAACAGGGCACAGGGCACGAGCACATGGGGAAGGGAAATGCTGACAGAGTTAGTAACGTGAGGACAAAATACTCTAATGCTGAAGTCATTGCAGGATGGCAAATCTGATTTTCAGCCACTTAGCATAAAATTTTAAGGTCTTAATAACGATGTTTAAAGGAATATATTTAAAAGTTAAAAAGGCAGGGGAGCCTGAATGGCTCAGTTAAGCAACTGACTCTTGATTTTGGCTCAGGTCATGATCTCAGGGTCCTGAGATCAAATCTAGCCGAGGGTCGGGCTCTGCACAGGGTCGGTCTGCTTGAGACTCTCTCTCTCCCTCTGCCCCTCCCCCCACTCACACTCTCTAAATAAATAAATAAAATTTTGAAAAGTTAAAAGACAGGTTTTCTCCGAGGTAGATTTGAAATGCCAATATAAAGACGTCAAGAAGGCCCCCACAGACACCAATACCGCATGGCTTGGGGAAGATCAAATCCTCTCGCTTCCCTCACAATGGCAGGTGCCATGAACCATCTTTAGTTCCCAGTTAACTCCCACTGCTGAGGTAAGTTTATTTATTGAACATTCCCACTTATTAGTCTACTAATATCTCAAAGTAAGCGCCTGCCTTCCTGCTGCATGGCTATGTGCAGAAAGGCCTCCTTCATCCCGCCAGATTGGTCCTTTAGGGTGAGAGAGCTGAGGACTGCTGCCGTTCACAGCAGGAACCTTGAAGACTAGGAACGTCACCGTTGGAACCTATGAAAATATGAAGGGGTAGAGCTTCGGTCCGTTTGCAGAAGAATGAGTGGTGAGCTGTCATTGGCCGGGAACCTAGGGGGTGTGGGAACGAGTGGTGAGCTGTCATTGGCCGGGAGCCTAGGGGTGGGGCCTGGGAACGACTGGTGAGCTGTCATTGGCCAGGAACCTAGGGGTGGGGCCTGGGAACCTGCCTTTTAAACAAGTTCCTGGATTCTAATGCGGCAGCTCTAAAGCTAGCCTAAAGCTAACCTGCCCCTACTGGCGGGTTCTCTCTGTAACCCCTGTGTGCCAGCTCCGCGGGTCTCCTTAACCGCAGGCAACCAGCAGTCCGGTTGCGAGAGCCGAATGCGTTGACAGTACGGTGCCTCCCAATTCCCCTGCTTGCCAGGAGGTAACATAACCTGAAGGAAGAAATACTTGGGTCCAGGGTCAGGCCGATTTGGCTTGGAGCTACGTGGTGCTGTGTATGAACTGGGCATCTTCGGTTCTCTGAGCCTCAGTTTATACGAGAAACCACAATCCGGTTTTGAGGATTAAATGAGATATTTTGTGAACGTCTTCAGTACGGAGTCAGCATTCCGTAAATGTGAGCTGCTTTTTCGCTGCCCTCTTCGTCGGGTTCGTGTGAGAATGAATGAGGGAAATGCAGGGCACCTGGCACGTCACAGCCCTCTGCAAACCCGAGCTATTAGTATCTTCAGTTTTGAGCAACTAAATATAACTTATGAGCACAGTGCCTTCATTTGTTGAGAACCAAGGGAGGAAACAAACTATTTCTATATTCATTTGCTTTTTATAGGAAAAAATGTTAGAGATACTAGATGATTAACAAATTTTAAGAAAGACCATTCCACTTAGCCTTTTAGATGGAAAGCAAGATTGGCATTTCCTTCCTCCCTCCCTCCCTCCTTCCCCTCCTTCCTTCCTTCCTTCCTTCCTTCCTTCCTTCCTTCCTTCCTTCTAGACAAGGAAATTGTATTGCTGAGAACATGTGCATTCTCAGGTTAAAACAAAGTGTTAGAACTCCTTAAAGCTACGAAATAAAGAGTTTGGTCCACTTACTATGTGAAGCAGGATATTTAGAAATAACTTCATTTTTCCAAGGAGCCCAGGTATCACAAGATTCCAAGAGAACACTTTAATAAGAGGACTCTTGTTACGGCACCTGGGTGGCTCGGTTGGTTGAGTGTCCAGCTCTTGATCTCAGCTCAGGTCTTGATCTCAGGTTCATGACTTTAAGCCCTGTTTTGGGCTCCATAAAGAAAATTAAGAAAATAAAAGGACTCTTATTTAATGTGAAATGTGAAGTCTCAGAGCTTACTCTGAGCATATGGCTCTGGATGTGTGTCTGTGTGTAGGGCAGTGAAAGAACTAGCTTTCAGGATTTAGAAGACCAGTTTTGGCCTAGTGACGAGAGGATGTATAAATGTGTTAGAAATCTTGACAAAAATACTGTGGACAAAATAGCCATCTGATACTAAGCCAAGCATATCCTTTGAAGCATGTATAAGCAGGATAAATTTACATGACTCTTCCTTTGGATATTAACACCTACCGTACCTGTGGCTAGCACATTACCGCACTGCCTTTCACCCCTTCCTTCTAAATGTAATGGAAGGGTGCCAAGTAGGCAGCCGGCCAAGGGGTAAGGAATGCAACCAGGTTATAAACCCACTGAAAGTTTCAGTGATTTCAAGGTTAAGTACTCTAATGTATCTTGGGCCAATTCTCTGGCCCAAACATCCAGAAGAGTCAGTCTGGCTATCTGACCCTGGCTTCCAAACATTCTCAGGTGGGCAGCATCTCACCTCACGTATGAGTGGGTCATGGCGGGGGTAGCGTCGATGTGTATAATTCAGTAACGGTTTCCAGGGAAAGGCAAGATCTGCAGCTGTGTGCTTACTCCCAGCTGCCAGGGATCCCCACGTAGAGGAGGAATCCAAAAAGGCTCTGAGCTGGGTTATGGGATTGGAAGGTCACGGAGTGTACATCACCCATGGTGTGCCCACCCTTCCCTTCCTTGTATCCATGACGTCCCGACATAGGATGCTTCTCCTATGTGAGGCAAAACCTGCTTATTCTTAGAAGGCAGACCCCCCTCTTCTGCATTTCTCATCTCGGACTAGCTTTTAGAAGCCTTAACTATTTTATTTAAATTCTGGTTACAAAAACAGGGAATCTATATAGACTCCTAGGAAGCATCTTACTCTTTCATGGGGAAAAAGGTCTTAGAATCCAGAATGGAATGGGTCAGGGTTGTCCTAACCTCTGAAGGAAAGAAATGTGCTTTGGAAATGAAGGCTATAACACAAGCACAGTTCCCCTCTGCTCCCAGGAAAAAGCCCATATAACAGACTCTGTCACGTGTTGCTTTCAATACATTTTTAGCAGGATTCCTGAGGAACACCATGCTCTTCTCATTGGACCTGTTAGTCCGGGGTCATTTCACACAGCTTTCTCCCAGTTCCGTGGCAATGGCTTCATTGATTTAACATTCCCGTCAGGACCCATGACCCTGGGTAACTGTCACATAGGAAAGGAGCTGAGGGCCAGCTAGGGAGATCCAGGGCCCAAGGTTTGCTCCGACTTTGTTGGACTTTGAGGCAAAGCTGCACCCCAAAGCCACTCTAGGAACTTGTATGCGTTCTGGATAAAAATGCTTCCATAAAAGGCAGCCAGTGTCACGTCAGAAATGCCGCAAACCAAGCCATGGCAGATGCCAACCTGTCAGGTTCACGCCATCAGATTATGGAGCAGCACAGTGGAAAAATCTGACGTGAGGGGCGCCTGGGTGGCTCAGCCATTAAGCGTCTGCCTTCGGCCCAGGTCATGATCCCAGGGTCCTGGGATCGAGCCCCACATCGGGCTCTCTGCTCGGCAGGAAGCCTGCTTCTCCCGCTACCATTCCCTCTGCTTGTGTTCCCTCTCTCGCTGTGTTTCTCGCTGTCAAATAAATAAAATCTTTAAAAAAAAAAAAAAAAAGAAAAGAAAAATCTGACGTGAGTAGGAAGGGGGGGAAATGGCCTGGAAATGAGGGCAGTTTGTTTTTGCTTTACTAGTATCTGCCAAAGGGGGAAGAAATACGCTGGAAGAATTGGGGTAAAGAGCAGCAGAGCTGGGCCGCCTCCGGTCCGCTCTGCTCCCCATGGCCTGGCGCGGCCGTCTCCTCATTGTTTGTAACGCTTATTCCCAAGCACTGCCATTGGTTCCCGATCTTCTCGGCTGAGGTGGCAAACGGAGTTACCCTGATGCTTCCTGGGGCGCACGTGTTTTCACTTCTGATTTATAAATATGGTTCAAACAGGACTTTTTGAGCATTTGGTGCCTACCCAGAAATGTGACCGAGTTACTTCTTTCTAGAGATGGAATGCCAACGCTTTTCTTTTGTCGAAAGAGCGACACTGTCCAGGCGTTTGTTGATGGCAGAAGCCACAGCTGGAGCTGAGTTACGGAGCGCAGTCCTCCAAGACGGTGGGTCTCCCTCGGCCGCATGTAGGAGCAGGGCTTCACGCTTCAGCGGGGGACACATCCCTGAGCTGGCCCGTTAGCCCTTCTCGAATCTTGCAGCACAGTTGTGACGGGCTATCTGTGTGCGGTTGGGACAATACAAGGACACATGTGCAGTCCCGGGTAGTGTGGCACTGCGGATCACCAGACTCTACATTAGATGGGGCCCACAGAAGGCCCGTCATCCTCAACTTCACAGGAATAAAAGTCAGCATGAGAGCAAAGCCATCATGCTTGTCAATGGTGGAAGAAAACAAAAGACATCCTCTGAGCTGGTGAGAACCAGCTGGGAAGGCTGAATTGCTCGGGCCCACATTTTATTCATTTTAAAAGGGTTTCTCAGGGAGAGGAGAAGGCACATTCCCCAGCAGAACTCGCTTGCCCAGAATGGCAGGCAAACAAACGGGCATGTATGCGATTGAGCTTGGAAAAATCCAAGAAGACATTTGGAATGGCAGAGAATATTAAAAGGGCTGCTGCAAGCCAGCCGGAATGGTCCAGTGAGACCTTCCTCCCAGAGTCAGAGCTCAGAGCCTTCTGTGTGACAGGGGGACACACGTGTGGTTTCTTTCCCAAACCCTGGGCAGAAGACGGTACGTGGAATGGAGCTGCCTCTGCCCTCGGCAAGGAACTGAACAGGAGAAATGTACTTTTCCATATATCTCTTCTCACCAGTCCAACCATCTTTAAGCGCACAGTTCAGTAGCATTAAGTGCATTCACGATGGTGTACGACCACTACCACTGCCCATGACCGGGGCTTTCTCATCACCCCTCACAGAAACCCTGTAGCCATTAAACAGTAGTTCCCCAACCGTCTTTCCTTTCAGCCTCTGGCACCCTCTAGTCTATTTTGTCTTTAAATTTCCCTATTCTGGGGGCGCCTGGGTGGTGCAGTCTGTTAAGCATTTGCCTTTGGCTCAGGTCATGATCCTGGAGTCCCAGCACCGGGGAGGCATCAGGCTCCCTGTTCAGTGGGGAGTCATGCTTCTCCCCCTCCCCCTCGTGCTCATGCTCTCTCTCTCTCTCTGCCTTTCTCTTGAATAAATAATACAATCTTTAAAAAAAAAAAACTTCCCTCTTCCAGGTACCATGTAGAGATGGGATCCTATAACACGTTTCATTCTGTGACTGACTCGTCTCACTCAGCATAGTTTTCAAGGTTCCATGTTGGAGCGTGAGCCAGAATTTCATTCCTTAATTTTAAAGGCCGCAAAATAGTCCATTGTGTGTAGAGACCACATCTTGTTTATCCGCTCCTCTCTGGATGGGTGCGGGTTGTCCCACCTTTCAGGGATTGTGAGTAAGGCTGCTGTGAACAGCGGTGAAGAAATGGCTGTTGGAGTCTCTGCCTCCAGTGTTTTTCAGCAGGTACCTGCGTCGGGGGGCTGTAGGTGAAAGGGTTACTCTGTGTTTAACGTTCTGAGGAATTCCCAAACTGTCTTCCACACTGGCCGAGCCATTTCCCATTCCCAACACATGGGGTCCTAATACCCTTGCCAACACTTGTTACTTTTATTTATTTATTTATTTATTTATTTTCTTTTTTAAAAATAGCCACCCGGATGGGTGCAAAGCATTATCATTGTGGTTTTCATTTGTATTCCACGTTCTTAATAATTGAGTCGCTAAAGATAGGAATGGCTGGCCCATTGAAATTTCAGTAGCTCGCCCTGGTCGGCCAAACAGGGCACATGTGAAGCCTATTTCCTGACAAATCTCGGAGCGGCTCTGCAGGGATTCATTCCATCTTGTAACTGTCACAAGCACATAGGGCACGGGGACTGATTGCAATTGTAGAAAGGCAAACATCTGAATCAAGAAAGACACTTTGCACTCCCCGCAGGCCAGATGAAGGGTTTCTTTTTTTAATGAGGCAGCATCCCAAACCTGCCGCTCAGTGCAAACTCGGGCAAATCACCCACCAGGCCCGGGAAGATAGTTGAAATAGATTCTTTCATGGCTGAAAAGCCAGACAGAAGGTGACCATGGCCAGGGGTTTCTGCTTTTGAGGAAAAGGCTGATTGCTCTGACCTGACAGCAAGGCCAGTAAATTATACCTGTGATATTTGGAAAGAGCTGTCTGTGGAAGGATCCATCAGAGAAGTTGCTTCTCAGGTGATCGGCCAATGGCAGCAGGCCCCTTTATACTCCTACATAAAAAGGCTGCAGGACATGCATTCCTCTTTTGAACTAGATGTATCAGAGCTTTTCTCCCTGGGGACACTTAGGAGGATGGCGGTCCTGATGCAGGGACAGATGCTGGTCACCCTCAGGAGAAAAGGCGTCTTAAATAAACATCCGTGGCAATGGATGGTGAGATGGCATGGTCATCTTTGTGTGTGCCCCTGAAGCAGCCGACCGTGTTAGAGGATGGGGACATGGCCCTAGGAGCTCCGCAAATCTGGCTCCCGCCTCCGGCTGTCAGACGCTGGGGAGGCTTTTCGGGTCATTACTGGGGGAACTGCCTGGGGAGGGGGTGCGGGGGGGCCCGGTCTAGGGATCTGACTGACTTTGTTAGGAGGTCGAGTCATTATGGGAGCTTCTGGCTAATTGGCAGCAGAGTACAGAGAGGTACAAGAGAACTTTAGACTGATGGAGAGATTACTGTTCTAGAGGGGGTTCTTTGAGTTGCTAAGGAAGGAAATTTCTAAGAGAAAGAAACTGATTAGTTTACTATCATCTCCTGGGCAGAGCTTTTTTTTTCTTTTTCTTTTCTTTCTTTTCTTTTTTTTTTTTTTTTGCCAGCCACGGATTGGCTGGTCTGAGTTAGCTCCCTGACCAGGTTCCCAGGGGCGTGGCTAGGGGCTGGGTCACGTGATGCACAACATGGCTGCCTCCCTTCGGATACTGAAGGGCAGTGGGCAAGAGGGTTTCTTTTTAGTATCACACCTGTCTGTCATTGATGGTTCTTATACACTCATTGCTAACTCTTAACTCACAAAAACCAGACCCTAGGACTTCACAGTTGTCTCCCCTGCTTAAAACTTAGAAGGATTTCCACGGACTATGAGAATATGTTATAAAAAGAATTCAGCTTGGGTCTTACGTCCGCAGTTATTCCCAATTATTATTCATCATTTGTTTAGTTTTTCAAACAACATCCCCCTCCTGAAGAAAGAACCATAACGAAAATAATATTCATATAAATATCTTGGCAGAATAAAAAAATCGCTAAGCAGGTTTCCTTAATGAGTTACCTGAGTTGAGTAGTTGCGATGTTTCCTACAGTGAGTCCAGATGGAATCAATCCTCTTACTGCCCAGTGGTTTGATCTAATTGTCACAGAGTGGAAAAAAAATATATTCATTTCGGAATTCTCCTTCTTAGAAGAACCACGAGGTTTCAAAGTATCACGTGTGCCTTTCTTCTTAAAGAGTCAGTGTTGTTTCCCTTCTCCCCTTCCCTGTCCCCATCTGCCTGAATGTGCCCCCCACAGTTCCTGTGGCTCTCCACTTAGAATCATCTGCAGCCCCTCCTTCCCCTCACATCTCTTTCCCCAACAGAAAGTCATCACTCTGTGTCCTTCTAGCCCATCCCTTCCAATATATTCCTGCAGTTTTGGCACCAGTGTCCCGTCTGGGGCTCTGCCCTTGGCCTTCCTCTTCTCCCGCAGATTTCCCCATACAAAGCCTGGAGAACAATCTGGCATGAACCCCATGCAGATCACCCTACTCCTCTGTTTGCAACCTTTGGTAGAGCCTCCGTTGAGTTCAAATCCTATGTCGCATGCTTCCTACATTAAATTCTATTCGTGTGCTTCATAGATTATCAGCCCTCCCTCCCACATGTGGCCACTCTGCAGTCCACTGTGCTCGGCCTGGACCCTCTCAGCCTTTCGAGAGGCGGTTGCCTCATCTGGAATGCTCCTCATCGTCATCCCCCTCCGGGCCCCCTTTGATTCCAGTCCCAGCAGCAATCGCCATCATCATAGTACAGGCTTGCACCTGCTGAGGCTTTCCTTGAGTGGCTCTCCTCCAGCTCAGCCAATGTCTCCTTGTCTGTGGTTCCTCCTGCCCAGCTGGCTTCCGGAGCTCCTCTCCCACCTGAGACCAAGAGTCTACCAAGACTTGTCCTCCACTTACGGAAAGAGGAAACAAACTCTCTTTTCACCAGGGCGGTCCTGGCTTAAAGCTATACCAGGTACTGTTCGTATCCAGACTCACTGAAGAACAATAGAATACCTCACCTTGGCCAAAATCCCCTTACTGCTGGCCGCCCAGAGTTCCCTAGGTGAAGGCAAATGCTTACTGAGGTCGAGATTAGGAGGCATCTATGTTGTCTGGGAGAAATAAGACCTTACTGGCCCCTGGCGAACTCATACCATAGATTAGTTTGCCAAGTTAACTAGAGAGTAGGGAATAAACTAGAACAGAGGGCCACTCTATTTTTGATATTTTATACATCAGTCAGGAATTATTCGCTGAAAATGGCAAAAATCCAGTGTGAACCAGCATATGGCACAGGAGAGACACAGTTGGCTCACAGGGCTGAAGAAAGGGTCAGACACACAAATGGAGGAGGTAAAGGCATGGAGATGGATGAGAACCCAGAATTCAAATGGCAGCGGGTAGCACGCTGGTACTAGTGTGTCTCGGACTAGAAGAGAGCTGAGTGCAGCCGAGACACGCCTCTGAGAAGACAGCACCCGGATGCCGCACAGCTGCTCCTGGGACCAGCAGGCTTGTGTCCGGAAGCCGGCTCTCCTGCTCTCACACCCAGCACTGCCTGCCAATCTGGCGTCACCATAAAACGTTCTTGGTTTTCAGCAGTATCAAGTGCATGTAGAACTAGGAGTCGCGGGTATATTTGTTTAAATATTGCCTCTTTGGAGCCCAAGTATAATTGTGTTTTTGCCTTTTTCTTAGAAATGAATAATTATGAATATATGTTTATGCGTCTCCCACATGAGGGTGATGAGAGAAACCTTTGAACGTGCCGTGGAGCAGATGGGAGCTTTAGAACAAAACAGATCCATTAGCTGTCAAACAGCTTCCCGGAGGATGAAAAAGAGTCAGTTCTCAGGTAGCGCTAAGAAAAGCTCTCACTTATTCTAATCCCTTAGGATATGGATTCTTTTATAAAATTTTTGCTACGGGAAGGCTATGACAACTTGCTATTAAGGAATGTCACTGAATGCAAAAAAAAAAAAAAAAAAAAAGGCTTCTGATCAAATGGTCTGAAACTTAATTCCAAATGTGTTTTAAGAGGTGATGCAGTTAATTCCAGACCAATTCCAGGGTTTTCCAGGGTTTTCCAGAAATGCATACTATTCCTGCCCTCATTTGTAGGAATGTTTTATCTCTTATAGTAAACATAAGAAGGAGAAAAAAAAAACCTGTTTTACGAAGGCTAGAGTTTTCTAGAACTGGAGAAACCCTGAGAAGTCGTTACAGATTAGCAAATTACTAATTACAGAAGCAAATTAGTTCTCTAGGGCCAGACCGAGGTAACCAGAGCAGGTTACCGGAAACCAAGCATCGTCTCCATTGCCTTCCCACCACTTCCACCCAATGCTAAGCAGGCACTTCCTAAAGGACCACTTCTATAAATGGTCACTTATATTAGATTTTCTGCCTATGTGTATTTATGTGGATCTATTGAATAATTTGATAAAAGATTCTTTTTTTTTTTAATTTATTTATTTGACAGAGAGATCACAAGCAGGCAGAGAGGCAGGCACAGAGAGAGGGGGAAGCAGGCTCCCTGCTGAGCAGAAAGCCTGATGTGGGGCTCGATCCCAGGACCCTGAGATCATGACCCGAGCCGAAGGCAGAGGCTTTAACCCACTGAGCCATCCTGGTGCCCCTTGATAGAAGATTCTTAAACATCATTTTACATGACCACAAAGAGTTTTCAAGACTTCAAATATTTTTATTGATGGGTGTCTTGCTTTACTCAATAGAAAGGCAGAGTTCTCTGTGAACACAAACACAGAGCTACAGACAGTCAGGAGAATTTTAATTTAATAGTTAAATCTCCAATGCCTTTCTGCTAAGTCACCCAATCTGTGTTTAAGCAACTCAATCCATCATTTTACAGGGGCATCAAATGAAACTTCTGTTGGTCCGAACACAAGTCCATCCTGAATCACAACAGAAATACAGCCATTTAGACCATAAGAAAAAACATGCAATTGGACAAAAACAGTTTTAAAGGATCTATGAATGTGTCTTATCCATGAAGGGGGAGAGTAAATTAAATTAACTTCATATAAAATCATTTACACTCTGGAAATCATCACAGCCTCCCAGTCCATGATCGTTCTGTTTTCTGCCCTCATATGGTCTTCAGATTGGCTTGCCCTCATCTCTTCCCCCACGAAAGTAAAGTCACAATCCTGGTACTAGACCTAGCAGTGCACGCGAATCCTGACACTAATATGCAGAAAGCAAGGAATCTGCTCTTCACAGCTGTCTTTTGTCCCGTCATATAAACTGGTTTTTTTGTTAATTAATCCTTTGGTTTCTTTGTGAACTCGAGGTCAACTTTTACATTTTCACTCTTTCAAGAGGAGTCATTTGATTGTCTTTTGGTTTGACCTAGACACTTGGTGTTAAAGTCAGTGCCTCAAACTGTGAAGTCAGGCAAGGCTTAAATAAAATGATCCACTATAAAACAAGCACATTGTGGCCCAATTCTGTGTGGACCATCTGCTTTATCTGCCACTATTTTTATGTGACTTTGCATTGGTCTTTACTCTTCAGTAGTACGACTACATATGTCCCTTTGCCTTTACTGTAAGATTCCTTCTAGCTCAAACATTCTGTAATAAATAAAAGTCATTGATTTTAATAAATTGCCCATCAAGTTAGAAGATGTGTTGGATTGCAATATAGGACAAAGGCTTTGCAGAAACTCAGAGAAGATAGAGACCAGTGAGAGCCATGTGTTCACGAAAGGCCACTTAAAGGGAACAAAATGCCCTTATGGGATGGGAAGAAGGAAGGGATTCCAAGTGAGGGACAGGGTGAGTTATGACACAAAGAAATGAGAATAACTTTCAAGAACCAAAGTCATATGTTGGAAACTGTATATGTGAGTTGAAAATGATGGGTTGACGTTGACGATTCCCTCCAGTCACTGCAACTAGGCCCAGAGCCCAATCTCTAGTATCACTGATGACTCAGTTTACCTGTTTTATCTAAGAGGGCCCATGGATCTAAGGTGATGGCGCCCAATCCATGGGCTTCTAAGTGCCACCCTTGCTCACCTGTGCATCAATCTACAGCAGCAAAGAGAATTAGTTAAATTCTAACCCCAATCGAATCTTTCCTCTAGACAGTCTATTTGTATAAATGAACTCCTTTGAGAGGTTAAAAATTGAAATGACGTGGCAAATTGGGTGGGGTTGTAGGGACAAAATGTATAAAACTCTGTATCTCTGCTAACTCTTTTGAAAAAACGGAAAACTCAGACTTTTTTTTTAGCATCAAACTGCCACCAGAAAAATAAACCAGTACACTTAATTTTTTTTTATAAAAGAAATTTTCCTCCAGGAAAAATGAACTTGTAAAAGTACACAAAAGATGAACTGCCCAGCAAAACAATTAGAAACAAAGCCCAAGTATTATCTGCCTCTTTTGGGACATTGGACTTCTCCCCTCCACACAGAACTGAGCTGTCCTTTGGCGGACTAATCCGTGTAAATGATGTGTCAGCCGTGCGGGGCAAGGGGCAGTTTTACTGACAGGGCAGAAAATAGAGTCTACTACTAAAATGAGCGGCGTTAGATAGATCAATCAAGAGCTCGCTTCTCTTGGTTTGCCTGCAAGATGACGTCAGCAGGCCCAAGGTGGGAAGCTCAGTTATCTTCGCTTCGATTTTCAACAGTGCCTTTTGCAAGCTGAGAGTCACATCACAACGCCAGACCAGTCAGCCCTCCCTCGCCTGGGTGTAAATCCAGTCCCACTATTGAAAAGAGCTGTTCAGTGCTTTTTTGTCCAACTGACAAAAGGTGTCCTCACTTTTTGACCGTGGTCCTTCCCGTAGCTCATACGTTGGGTGAAGGGAGGGGCGATACCCACCTAGCTTTTTCCAACCAGTAAACCTGAACTCTTTCCAATCTTTTTTTTTTTTTTAAAGAATTTTTATTTATTTATTTGACACAGAGAGAGAGAGATTACAAGTAGGCAGAGAGGCAGGCGGAGAGAGAGGGGGAAGCAGGCTCCCTGCTGAGCAGAGAGCCCGATGCAGGGCTTGATTCCCAGGACCCTGAGATCATGACCTGAGTCGAAGGCAGAGGCTTTAACCCACCGAGTCACACAGGCGCCCCTCTTTCCAATCTGTGGCATATGATTTAAAAAATGTTCATACGCTTCTTATAAACAAAGAAATTCAATCGACTCAAGAAATCAGAAATAGCTTTCTATAAGAAATATTGTTAGATCTCTCTCTCTCTCTCTCTTTTTTGTTAAAGATAAGAGTAAATTTCTTAGTTTGGGTAGATTTTTATGTCTCACTTAAAGAACTCCGCTGTTACTGGTTTAGAGAGCAGGGTAGGAATAACGGACTGAACCCCAGACTTGGGCTCTGGAGACTGGGGTGGGAATCCCGGCTCTTCTGACGTAGGGACATAAGACCGAAGAAGCCCCAGTCCCCGTTGGTGACACAGTCCGACTCCAGGTTCGCCACCCCACTGCGCGCACTGTACCCAGGCAGCAGGCAAAGCTGTCTCTTGCTGTCAAGTCTGGGAAGAACCGAACACAGGTCAGCACCTTCTTTCTTCCTCCCCCTGAACCTCCCGGCCAGCAACACACACCGAGAGTCGGTCCTCAAGGCTCACGGTCAAGGTAGCGACACTGTCTACAGCTGAGAGCAGATCTAATTCAGGGGCCTGGTGCTGAGCCCACTTGGCCAGTAGATCGAAACCACGTTCTCTGATCATTTTATCGGTAACACAATTGCCTGAGTCGACTGGTTCTAAATGTGGCAAGAGAAAAGTCAGGGCTGTTTTTCCTTCATCCCTCTTTGAAAATGACCTAGTATGGTACCAGGAACCTCCCTGGACACGAGTAAATTTTTGCTTAAAGTTAACAAGGATAGACACAGCGGAGCTGGTGGGGAAAAAGCAAAGTAGTCCGAGGACGAACATTATAAATAAACAGTTTGAAGCTGTGATTCCAGCTTCAGGCCCCCAAAGATAGATCGTTGGTATTGGCATAGAAAATGGCGGGATTTCTCCCCACGGCAAGTTCAGATAGAACGGTCCCTTAGACGAGCCAGGACACAACACTGTTGTCGGTCTGCTGGTCTCAGCCCAGGCGGGAGGAGTCCTCAGGGCAGGCCCCCTGGTGCCTTTGTTTACTCAGAACAAGTGGACAGATCTGCCAGCTCAGGGGTCAGGCTTTAGATCAAATAGTTTGGAAGATAGTAAGATAAAGGCCCTCAATTCAGTTTCTTTCTCCTGAAAAACAAAACAAAAAGCCAATCAGGTTCGAAAACATCATGATTCAAAGGCAGGAACTAGATGAAGTCCATTTGGTTCCAAGGTCTTGATCTCTAGCCCAAGGAGGGAGGTGATGTATAACATAGTAAAGCTCACAAACCAAAATCAAGAAGGGTTCCCCCCTCCCCTTTAGGACAAACTTTAGACGCCATGGACGACAGAAGGGCTTTGGGTCCTCAAGCCCCGCTTAGCTTCCGTGATGGATACAGCGCTCTGGGGAGTGATAGCCTGACCGCTGGAATGGGAGTCGAGAGACCGGAATTTTCCTAACTCATTCCCTGTCCTTGAGAAGTCACTTTGCCTGTCTGCATCGAGGTCTCCCCATCTGTGAAATGAAGGCCTGGGTGGCTTTCTTCCTCTGGTGCTGAGGGTGGGCCTCCCACCCCCCACTGCCTCGGGCTGGCGAGCAGAGCGGATCCGCCGTGGTCTCGGTGAGCGGCTACCTGCGAGAAAGCAGGAGGAATATCCGTCTCTCAGCATCTTGAATAGCACCTCGTCTCTCCCTGCTTCGTTTGGCTGCCCTATTTGGCAGCTCCTTGCAAAACTACTGCTGCGTTTCCATCTGTCGATGCTCAGCGGAACATCGGGGAGAAGGGGTGTGAAATGTGAATGCTCCTTCCATATTTTTTTCCCCTTTAGTTGCTGCTAATGGCTGTCCAGGGACAGCAATGTTGGAAGACCTTTGTGGAAGTCCCTTCCGAAAGGCATCGAAATATCTAGAGTTTACCGGGTAATCGTTTCATAGAATATAGGCCGGCCACCACCGTGTTTGTAGCCAGGGACGCTGTCTGATTTATCCAAAAGAGAAGTCACTGTAGATGACTTAATCACTTGGAATAGGACAGCAGGTGCTAGCTGTCTAGCAAACAGCAAGACTTTTCTGTATTTGAGGACTCTTAAAGTACACACACACACACACACATCAACTCTGCTACATAAATGTTATTTATAATATATGAACACACAATTCTTTCCAAATAAATTCACAATGATCGGTTTGTTTCATTCCCGTTAACGTTTATGGAAATGGTCAAAAGAATGTCTGGGTCTCAGCAGTTAACATCAAGGATCCACTACCCGGTTAACTTTTAGGAACAACTGGAGAATATGTTGATATTTTCCTTCCCAACTTAAAGGGCACCTATTTAACTAACTTAGGGGTTTCATTTAGCCAAAAAGCTGCTAGTCCGGCAGTGTGATAAATGGTATTCTGTAAAAAAAAAAAAAAATGGTGTTCTGTAAATTCCTTCTGTTTCCAAAGCCAAGGACGACTAAAAATACTCTAAGAATACACCAAGGTCCAAAACTCCGCCTGGACACCACCTGGCTTACTTGCTGAGGGCTTGAGGAACTTTTTAGGGGAAATGTTTGCACGGGTGATAGGCAGCCACAGAGGGACGGGTGGATAGAAGAGAGAGAGTTAAGGGAAGAAAATGTGAACATTCTAGATCTTATCCTTGTCGACTCCTTAAGCCCTTTCCATCCTCAATCAAAGGTCCTATCCGGTCCTGAGAAGCAGGACCCTCGAAATTGGAAACCCAGTCACGGCAGGGAATGGGGCACATCCGAGCCTCTGGGACACAGCTGTCCTCACCCAGCAGAAGGGTGGGCCGTGATTAGCTCACTGTCTGGTAGCTTCTGCTCTAATTCACGTGCTATTGATAAATAAGATGGGGGCAGGAGAGGGAATCAGAGACAGGCCCCAGGCAAGATTAGAAATGGCAGCCTGGTGTGGCACAGACAAGGCCCTACTGGCCTGGGCTCTCCTTTGGGGCCTCGGGGGCAGAGGCTCGGCTTCCTCTTCGTGGCTGAACAAAAGCAGTGAAACTCTGGGGGAGGAACAATATGGTGACATAAAACGACTGGTACATTTTCGAGAAGCCCTCGCAATATGATTTCTGACAGTCGTTTGGCATAATTAAAAGATCACTAAACAGCGCTAAGAAAAAACTTCTCAAAAATAAATGCGGTTCTGGATGAGATTCTAATGGCATAATGGGATTTCTGTTTAAATTTATCTTTCAAGGAAGTTCCTGTCAGAAGGAGGGTGTGCTCACACTTGGGAACTGACGTCAAATTGTCTCGGACGGGTGTAGGAGTTAAGGAGGTGGAAAGGCGGAGAAAACTAGTTGAATTTCCTCACGATGGCAATCACCAGATCCTAAACTCTCGTCAAGGGCTCCTCAACTTGCTTTCCGTCGAAAATCACGGAGTCCATTTTCTGTGACACAGAGGGAGCCCCTGGAAGGAGGAAGGCGAGTGGAGAGTGGAACAAGATCGGGGCAGGGGTCGGGGAACGGGGTGTGGGGGGTGGGGATCCGAGCAAGGCCGTGACAGCAGGCAGGGCCGAAGACAGGCCCGGCGGCGCCGACTCGCAGCTCCTGGCTTCTGGTGGCAGGCAGAGCAGAGCAGCTGGGAGCCTCCGTGGTGGCCCAAACTGCCACCAGCACCCCTCACTCGCCCCGCCTCCCCCTGCGCCCTGCCAACTGGACCCGGCAGGCCAACCCGAGGGCTCCCCTCATGGGCACCTGCACCCACGGCCGACCTCCTGAGGGAAAGCCTCAGCTCTGAGCACAGAGCCCGGTGCTGTGTGTCCCACAGCCGCCGCAGGGAGGGGTCCAAGGTCTCAAGAAAGAAGACTCTTCCTTCCTCAGGGCAGAATTAATGGCAGGGCCAGGGCCGGCCCGTTGTCTGCTGAGCACTTGCAGCTTGACTTCCTGGTTTCGACTCCCTGTGAACGACCCCGAAAGTCTGTGACATTTAATAATTGGTTCTTCCACTGAGGTGCTAGGAGGGTCTGAGAGCAATTGCCTGGGGTGAGGGCGATCTGTTTGGCAGGCAATGAGCTGAGCCTTCTGCTTAGCATCTGTCAGCATTTCAACCCAGGTTTTACCGGGTTTCTGCTCAGTAACCTCCCCTTCTTTTTTCTAAAATGACTTATTTCTTTTAGGGAGAGAGGGAGCACGAGCTGGAGGGAAAGAGAGAGAGAATCTCAGGCAGACCCTGCACTCACGCCCCCGAGATCATGACCTGCGCGGAAGCCAAGAGTCCAAAGCTCAACCCACGGCGCCCCCCAGACGCCCCCAGCTCGGTGACGCCTACGCGGTATTCCAGAAAGGATTCTGTTACGGAAAAGGGTCTGTAAAGAAAGCCAACTACATATGCTGATTCTGAAAGTGGAAAGTATGCAAAATGCCCTAAGTAAGCCGCGGGTTTTGGCCAGAAAATAGGCCTTTTTGAGAGATTAAGAAATAATGGAAAGGACACACTGGAGAAGGAGTTCAACGTCATAGGTGCAGATAGGCCAAGGTCTGGGATGTTGAGTCTGCTGTCCTTCCCGGTTTTGGGATGCGAAAGGCTTGTGCTCTGACACGCATCCTGAGACTGAATAATAAAAGGAAAGTGCAGGTGTGAGACGGATGTAAGACCCGCAGCTGGTCCCTTCTGGGCGGCAGGACGAGCGGAGAAAGGGGCTAGAGGGGGCTGCTGAGCCGATGAGGAATATCCACGGGTAGCGTGGCTCAGGGCCTTGCACCCCGAGTTCCGTGCAGCCCCTGTTATGTGACCCTCGTGGATGGTCAGCCAGTACTCTGCCCCTCGGGCCTTAAGTCGGGGGGCAGCAGTAGAGCCGAGGGAGCCCCAGGGACCGAGGACGGCTTCGGGATGCAGAGACCACTTGAAGGTCAAGGTTCCTCCGTAAGCATCTCGGAAGTAAACTCCAAACCAGATGGCCGTGTCGGGTATCGGCTTCTTGGCTATTGCTTGTCATAGTGAGGTCCTCGGCCGAGAGCGTGGGCCTCTTGTTATAGAGGGAGGGGGCTTCCCTGGTGCCGTCTGTCTTGCATGGCACTCCGCTGGGCCCACGGGGACTCGGCCGGTGTGAGGTGGTGCCTGCCGGACGCTAGGGAGGAACGCGAGGCTGCTTGTAGGGTCGCTATAGGGAGTCATCAGGAACTGGCCTTCCTGTCTCGTCACCACTCGTACTGAAGCCGAGAGGAGAACTCAGAGGTGTGGAGGGGGGGCTGCTGAGAAATATGGGACATATTGGGACAAGTCCGACCACCGCGGTGGGGTTGCTGTCGCGGCCCCAGCGGCTGTGTAGAACATTTGCCTTCTAGTTGAAAGCACAGGAGCTTTGCCGCCACCTACGCCCTCCCTCATGCAGTCCTGGGGGAGGTGGAGGGCGGCCTTACAGATAGAAGTTGGGTCCCTGCCTGCTGGCAGCTGGCGCGCCGTCCTGGCCTTCGTAAAGGCCGGCCACCCCCCCACCCCCTTTCCTTCTGGCCCACGCGCCACAGATGTAGCCTGCCCATCCTCTCCTTCTCACAAATTCCTCTCTCCCTGATCTCGGCGAGGTGTGGGGTGCCTTCCCATCTTTTCCTCCTCCCACACTCTCTCTGAAAACGAGCCTCCAGAGTCCCTCATTCCAACGTGCAAAGGAGAGCATCTGGTTCTCAGCAGAGGCAAGATCCTTTCAGATTGTCGGAGGAGGACGGCGGACCCCGTGCTTCCGACTTCGGTCCGGGGTGGGCTCGGGCCGGCGCCTTACGAGGCTGGGCTGTGATGCTGAGCCCCTCTGGCCATTTCATCCATTTCCCTGTGGCCTTGGGGCAAACTTTATGTCCATTCTTTGTGCCCTAGAACTCTGGGTCCTTCCCGGGTCCGTGCCCTCCTTTCTTCTCTCCTGCCTCGACCTTGCGGTGCCCAGTGTTGCACAAGGGATGAGCTCGTGACTCTCATCTCTTGAACTTACTATCTGGTCCCAGACCCATTTCTTCACTTCTAGTTCAGTATCGCCGATAGATATTTACTAGCCAATTATTAAGGCTGATTCTATCCCTGAGTGACCCGTGGTTTAGAAGACCATCATTCTAAATTGGGTCCTGGGCCAGCTCCTCTGTGGCCTTGGGAATGGGTACCTGTGTCCCAGGCGCCTTGTCTGGATGGCTCAGTGCTAATCGTAGCCTATAGTCTGCTCCTAGCTTGTCCTGTCTCTAGGCCTGCATCCCCATCCAACCTACCCAACTTGGAATTGGGGTTGAAAGTATGCATTTAGTACTTATATCTTTTGCACTTCCTTTGTCCTGGTATCATAACATTTGTTTTAATTATTTGCTGACCTGTGGGTCTCCCAGGCCAGACCCCAGCCCCCTCTTGGGCAAGGACTATATCTCACTCACCCCTAGATCCTGAGGGCCCGACACAGGACAGGGGCTCAGAAAAAATCTGTGAGCCACTCAGGTTAGCAGCTGAGGTTCTCTAGGGGAAAACCCTTACAAAACGCCAAGACCCCAGCCTTGCCCTGGACGGTGCATTCTCCCGGAAGCAGTGGTAAGGACAAACGGCCAAATTAGCAAGAGACAGGCTATTTGCATTCATCCTGGAGAATTTTTTTGCAGGTTTGTTGGTTTCTATTTGCTTATTTGTTTGCTTTTAAATAAAGTGGAACTTCTCTCTGAAACTCACGTCATGTTGAGTCAGCTGACTACAACAGTAAGAAAAAGAATGCTGGTCCACTTTCTTGGTTCCACGGTCAGTAAAAGCTGGGGTTTGGGGCACACGAGTCATACCATCACCTGAGGATCTACAATGAGGAGAAGCTTCCAGAAAGATTTGAGCCATCGGGACCAGAAAAGCCTCCTTTCCCTGTCACTCGGACTTGGTGTGTGCATGTTCCTAGCCCACCTCCCAGGAGACAGGGGAGTGTGCACCTGAGAGCAGCGGTGTGTGTGTGTGTGTGTGTGTGTGTGTGTGTGTGGTCAAGGGCATACAAGTCACATACAAATCACACCAGCTGAGAGCCAGAATCCTGCTTGCCACCAACCCCATCTCCCCGAACCCATTTCCTCATCGGTTCCATGAGAATGCGACCTAGCCTACAGAAGTCGTCACCGGGATTAGCCATCCTGTCTACATGTCATTATGACTTGCTGGTTATGGGAACCTCTGGGCACAGACCACATTCTCAAGCTGCCACATAATGAAAATCAAGGAACCTCTAATGCATTATTCATCACACCTTGACATGACTTTCACATAACATTCAGCCAGAATATCTTCGATCTATTTCTTCTTCATTTGCTATTCTGAGCTCAGAACATAGGATAACTAGCTCATCAGTTCAACAAGCTATTTTTTTTTTCTTTTTTAATGAGCATCTGCTTGTGCCGAGGTCTCAGGTTCCTGAACGTACCTGGTTTCCTGAGATGGGGGTATAAACTGACAGAGGCTTGGAGGGGGGGTGTCATGGAATTTCTCGAACACATCATTAAAGCTGCATGGCATGTACGTGACGTGTGTCTATTTGGAGACACTGTGGGAAGGTGAACTGAGCAAGAGCTCAGATTTTCCAGGGAGCAACTGTAGAATTTTAATGAGCATTGAGTCCATTGCTCTGCTGGAAATAGCAGATCTCTAAGTATTTCTTCAATAGCATTACAGTAATTATAACAATTCTAAAGGAATAATTTGCGGGTTGTCTTTTTGTCAGCTTGGAGGCATAAGAAAGGCCACATCCAGTTCTGCATTTGGTCCGTGTGTAGAGTCACCGTCAGATAGATGTTTAAAAATATTAATGACAATAGGACAGATGATCTGGTTGGGGGCCTCCGCCAACCTCTTGGGACTGTACTGCCCCATTCGACTTTCCGCGATAATAGAAGGGTTTGGACGTGTGCCGTTTCGTATGGCAGCCGTTGGCCACGTGTGGCCATCAAGCACCTGAAATGTGCTTAATGAGACGAAGGCCTGAATTCTTAACTTTAGTTGGTGTTAACTAATTACACTTAAATCCGCGTGTGGCCGTGGCGGCCGTACTGTAGAGCACAGCCCTAAGACACCAGCTGAAGCCCACTCCAGCTGCCCTGCTGTTCAGAGCATCAGTGTGCAAAGAAGGGCACCCAACATGCACTCAGGGAGCCCTGAACCCCACGTACGCAAGCTGAACTGAAGCCTCCTGATTTGGTTCTCTGATTCTTTGTTCTGCAACAGACTGGGCATTCAACTAGAGAGGGAGGCAGACACAGTGGCCGCCGCTGGAACCGAAAAATGTCAAAAACAGACCAGGACTCAAAGAGAAAAGCAGTCTAGGCTTCCTGAGCATAAGGACAAGCAGCTTTTGTGCCTCAAACGTACAGTCTTTGCTGCATTCCTCTGTCGAGAAAATGCTAAGCGTTCAGTGAGTGAGCCTCAGGAAGGACAGGAATAAGCAAGCCTCCTCCAAGAGCTTTGTCCATCAAAGGTGGGAAAAATACAGGTGGTTTTGGCACACCAATGGGTGAGTTCTGGTTATCTGAAAAGTCCTGCTACTGGGGGCATCTCATTCCCCCCATGGGGAAGAAATCCTAGTTTCCTGTGATGTCCTCCTGCTCTTGGGATGAAAGTCCAGACGGGCACCATGGCTCCCTGGGCTGCCAGATGTGGCTCTGTCGGCCCCTCCCGCCTCCCTCCATCCCATCCTCCTGACAGTTGGTTCTCCAGCATCTTCTCTTTCCTGAAAGTGCTGTGAGCCTTCCTCTGTGGGGCTCAGCACGCGCTGTTCCCTCTCTTTAGAAGGTTCCTTCCACCCAACCTCCTTCCTCTCCTGCTCCGGATCCAGGTTCAAATGCCATTCCTTGGAAGGCCCGCTCACACCTCCACCCCCTCCCCAGCCCAGGCAGATCTGGCTCCGTTGCTACCCACACTTGCATCCGAACCCCGTTACCTGGGACACCTACTTGAACATATATATTCATCAGTGAGACTCTCTGATTTATTCATTCGTAAACTCGAAGAAGCAGGGATTGTGTTTGGCCTCATTCACCCACCTTTGTATCCCCGGTAGCTGGCTGAGGCTTAATAAATGCTAAACAGAAGAATGAATGAACTCCGGTCTGTCTGTAAGATGTTTAGTGGGACAGGTGTCCTCCAATTCCAAAAGTATTCATGTCCTTCTTAATAAATCCTCTTTAGTCTCTGGAAAGACTCTTCCCTTTTACGGCCATGCCAAAGTCTTCCTGTCCATAACTTTTTGTCATGAAATCTCCAGCCTAGAAATTCCACCCACTGCTCCGCTATTTGCTCCACTTATTACCTTCGCCGCCAAAGCTTCCCGTTTCCTTTAAAGAGTTGGCGCTCGTGCTGGCAAAGCTGAACTGCATCTGTGCTGCTTTCTTTAACGATGCATTTTCTGGATTTTTCCTCCCACTGTTTCCTTCACTTGAGTTCACTGGTAGCCTCTGGACTCCCCATTTGCTGTCTTTCTGCCAGGAAAGCTGTGTTGTCTTTTGCGATTTTTAGTTATTCTCCTCCCGGACTTTTTCTGTGATCTCTTCCGTAGACTTCCTCTGAATTTCCAATCTGCCTAGTTTTTATTCCTGTCCTTCAGAGCTTTAAAAAGTGGGGGAAATGAAACCTACAGTTATCCCCACTTCTTCTTGCTCCCTCCCTTCCAAATGGGAAACAATATTATGAAAGAAAGGTCTCAGATAATCATTTCCAAAACCTTCAGGGGATTCCCATCTTCCCATTTTTGTCTCATTCCGGTCCCCCCCCCCCCGCCCCAGGCAAAAACAAACAAACAAACAAACAAACAAACAAACAAACAAACTTCAATTAGTCTTAACCCCGCCTCCCTAAACCCAATCAATTTCAGACTTCATTCTCTTTTTCAGAATGAGCTTCCTTCGATGATTAAATGATTTTCTCTTTCTCATAGAGCTTATTTAGTACCAAATTTTCGATATAAATTACAATTGTCTTTAGCAAGCATTTATTGAGCATCTCCTATGTGCCAGGCACTGTGCTAAGGAAATAGCGATGAGTAAAATGAGGGGGAAACTCCCTATTTTCATGGAGATCACATTTTACAAGGAGACGTATAAGAAACACGAGCATAAAATGCTTTTACATAGTGATAAGCTCAACAAATAACGTTACATGATCATTGCTACGTACAATGATGATAAGTCTGAATTTGTAGCCCCTCACTCACAGGAATGTTGCGACAGTTAAGTGATGTTTAGAGGAGGACTCATTACTGGGTGGAAACTGTGGCTTTGTTTTTAAGCGCTGACTCCCATCATAAATGTATTTAGAATTCCTGTTATTATTGATATTGGATGAAAGGAAAGATTATCTGCTCATTCACTCAAGGGACATTTATGGGGTGTCTACTTGTGTACTCACAAGCTTGCGAAGTGGTACAAAGGAGAAGAGAAACTCTGCCACATTCTGACATCAAAAGTAGGACAGAAATCATGAGCCAACTCCACTATGGCCCCGGCTGGGGAAGGCCAGCTGGGCTGGAGGGAAAGCAGGCAGGCACACCATCCTTCAGACCACTCTTGGTGACTCACCTCTTACCTAGTCAACTTCCGAGGCTCCAGAGGGCAGAGCCCCGGCTGCGCTTTTGTCATAATATTTAGAGTTGTGTGGTAAGGTGAGGAGAGCCAGTAACTCAGATTCATGGATTCAGAGTTGGAAGGAAATTCACATGTCATATGTCTATTTCACAGATGAGGAAATGTGTGTGTGTGTATATATATATATCACACATGAACACATGCGCACACACACATACTTCAATATCCCATTCTTTTGATCCCAAACTAGCTTCTTCTCTATTGTTACTGGAATGACCTACAGTTAGAGAATCAACGTTTCAATTTAATTCAGCCAACGTTTTCTGCTATTCGGTTATGTGCAAATAGCATGCAAAGTACCACAGGAGGCATAAAAATGAGCAAGATCCTGTTCCAGGTTTCAAGGAGCCTGCTGTGTACCTGCAGGAGAGGTAAATTCCACGTGTGCATGGCTGGTGGTCCAGTGAAGGCACGAAGTATCGCGGAAATGCCCCGGAAGGAACGAACTCCCGCGTGATTGGTTCTGATGGGAACCAGAGCGCAGGCAGAGATGGGGAGGAAAGGGCACGAGGAATGAGGGAACCTGGAGCTAACCCACCAAGGCCTTGGAGCATGGGGCTCCTTTAGGGCTCACAGGGCTGGAGAGGGCTGCTGGTGGGAAGAGAGAGTGAGCACCTTCACTGTCCCCCCCACCCGCGACCCCAGGGCACACTGTGGGGTTAGGACTTGATTCCTTCCCCAGTTTTAGGCAGAGGAGTAACTTCATCAGAACTGAGCTTTCTGGCTCAAGTCACTCGGGAGGGAAGAGAGGCAGGCTGGCGGCTGGCGGCAGGCAGCTCATTCTCTTACCTGTGATGATAAGAGTGAACGTTCATGGAATGTGCTAAGAGCTTTGCATACATTAGCTTACTTAATTGTTATAACATTCCTGAGGGCTAGGAGCTTTTATCATTTTGATTTTTACAGATCAGGAAACCGGAGCTTGAGGAAGTTAATGCGCCAGGAAGAGGTAGGTTGGAGAACCAACCAAGTGGGTTCTGTTTCGAAATCCACCCTCTTAATGGTGGGGCTGGATTGCCCTGGCTTGCTAACTCTAGTTGGCAATGATTTCGTCGGGGAGGACGCAGGGGAGAGGTGAAACTAATTCTTCGACACCTTTTATGGCTTGTATCAAAAAGGATGACAAGAAGACAAAAGCTGAACTTCACTACGCTTATCACCAGCCCCCTATTGTGGGTGACGTCCAACCCCTAAGGGGCTCCTCTGCCAATTTCCTGGCCTGAGTCCTCACCTTCATTTGTATGTGCTGAAATCATAAATATAATTTTAGTATTAATTTAAGAAAATTAAAAATCAGCAAGGTAAGACTATTATAAAAGAATTCATATAATAGTTTTCGAAGCTGTGAGGTGGTTGTTTTATGCTAATCATCCGGCATTCTAAATGAGCACTGGGTCTTAACTGACCGTACTGCTTCTGATAAATATAAAAGGTCAAAGGCTGATTTCTACAATTTACGCCGAGGTCCTCCGTGGTGGTTTTCTGATGGCTCAGACCCAGCATCACCCCAACCGTGCTAACCCTTCTCCTCACTTATGTCCTCGTGTCAACATCCAGGAAGGAACGTATCCCTCCCTTTAAGACACAACATCCTAGGGCATGAAGACCCCAGCCAGCATTTCTGTCCTAACACCATTCTGGGACATTAAAACCGTTATTCCAGATGATGCTTTAAACACCATCGATGATTTTGAACAGATGTGTTCCAGCAGGGAAGGGTGTGTTCGATAATTGCAGGGCATTCCGGGGAATTTGGCCACTGTGAGGTCTGTGGCAGCACAGAGGGTCAGTTGGGATGAACCCAGTGGGTCATAGAACTTTGAGCTTGGGTAGGATTCCAGGTGTCCATTCTCCCATTTAATTTCTCAGTTATTACTTCCTGGCTGGACATGCTAGGGAGGTTTTCCCCAGCTCAAATGCCGGGAGGCCAGAGCTATATAAGGAGCCCTACTCACCGCCACCACCCCCCCCCCACAACCTCATTTCTGTACATTTCTCTTCTGTGATCTCTTTTTATCCCCCTGGCAGCCGTGGACTCTTTCTTAAGACTTGAGAACAGGGGGGCGCCTGGGTGGGTCAGTAGTTAAGCCTCTGCCTTAGGCTCAGGTCATGATCTCAGGGTCCTGGGATCGAGCCCCGCATCGGGCTCTCTGCTCAGCAGAGACCTGCTTCCCCCTCTCTCTCTGCCTGCTTCTCTGCCTACTTGTGATCACTTTCCTCTCTGTCAAATAAATAAATAAAATCTTAAAAAAAAATAAAGAGAGAGAAAAAGAGAGACTTGAGAACAGGGACAGGGTCTTGCCTCTTTCTCCCGGCGGGACTCCTGGTGAGCTTACACAAATATCTGTTAGATGAATAAGTATATAAATGAGGGAATGACTGAATGACATCCGAAAACACAACATCCAAGGACATCAGTCCTGAAGCCCCAGCATTTCAGAATGAAGATGAAACTCTTATTTGCTTTTTAATTGCCCAAGGGACAACTTCCTGCAAAATCTAAAAAATGTTTGGCAGTACCGTCTAATAAAATATGCACCCTATTCCAGCAGGCCTTCTACTGCCTAGGACACCTTAGTCAGTAGGTTGCGTTCCAGAAAAACATCAAGGGCCCTATTCTGTGATAAGAGTGGCCGCATACAGGATGGCTGTCATGGAGGGTCCGTACAGTGCACTTAACTTTCAGGAGTTTTCTTTTTATTGGGCTCGGAGCCGGGGAAGCGTAGGCATCCAGCCTTATGATTAGTGAGCGCGACTTTGCAACAGAGATGTGAAACTCCTCCCCACAGGACTCCAGGCACCCAACAATGTTGTAGGCTCAAAGTGAGAGGCTCACAAAGACAGAGAGCTATGCCACTGTTCCCAGCATTCAGTTCCTCACACATGAGCACCCTCCTCGGTGTCCTTCGCCAGCAGGGGAAGATGGCAGGGATCCTGCCCTCACTGGTGTTTCCACGGGGTCTGTGAGAGGAGATTAGATTTCTGCCACTAAACCCGCTTCTCCAAGTCAGAGTTTCCCATCCTGGGTAGTTAGTGCCTTCTTCATAAACACACTTCAGCTACATTTGGATGGAAGAGAAAAGTCCCATTAAAAGGGCTTTGAGCTTGCGTATGCTTTTGGCAAGTTCCCATAAACCTGCTCCCCACTGAACACTCGGGGAGTAGATTTTTTTGCACCCTGAATCTGGATGCAGCCGGGCTTGGAGCCCTTGGCCCAGCGTGGCCGGGTGAGAGGCCCGAGGGAGAGCTGTCGCCAGAGGACCTCGGAGCTGCTCTCCCAGCATCCTCTAGGGGCCGAGCACTTTCATTCTCCCCCAGGCTGCCTCGCTCACCTGCACTCGGGGTGAATCTTTAGATCTTCCTGTCCTGGGCACTGAGGTCTCACTCTACCACGGCTCTGCGAAGTGCAGAGAACATCCATGGGCACCGCAGAACTTTTGCTCCGCGGGACAAAGAAATCCTGTCAGACTTCAAAGTCTTCCTGTCTCAGGATATCCTTTCAAACTCTCTTAATGAAAAGTCTGGACTTGACTCACTAACAGCCTTTCACCTGGAAGGTCCTGGGCTGCAGGTCTTTAGGAGAGGCTAGTTTGGGGGCACTGGGGACACTGGGGTGGGGGCCCAGGGGGCAGGGAGAGAAGGCGGACCCCCAGGTCAGTTGCCAAATCTCCCTGTTCCCCAGCCCTCCCTCTTTCTTGCTTCTGAACAGGTGGGAAGTATTCTGGAATACCAACCCCTCACCCTTCCTCTTCTTCCTCACCACCGCTCACCAACCCCCCCAACACCCATTTCCTTGGTCATGCTCCCTCCTTTGGTCATTTCTGCTCCAGTACCTCCGGACTCTGGTCTTTCTCCCCGTGCCCCTCTTTCCTTGGCTCACCCCCCTTCTCCTACCCGTCTTCACCACAGCGACACTGCTAAGTCTGCCCTCCTTTTGTTCTGCGTCTCTCCTCCTCTCCCTTTCAGCAACAGGGCTGCGTCTGCCGCCACCTGATCTCCTGCCTTCTCAGACTCAGTGTAAAGCAGTCCCCCTTTACTGCTCCCAGAGACTCTCTTCTCCAACCTCCCTTCACTGCTAACGGTGCCACTGATTTCCCAAACTTCCAAGTTCAAAATTTGAAGTTACCTTGACTGACACTTCAGCCAGCCATCTAGTTTTAGTGATTTTTTCCTTAAATACCCCCCTCCTATGCATTCCTCCCACTCTCTTCTCCTTGCTGCTGCCTTAGCTTGGCTCTCACGACCTCAACCTGGATTATCTCTGTAACTGGTTTGCTGCTCCCACTTTTCTCCTCAAAGTCCAAGGGTTGGCTGACTGGGAGGCCACCTTCGCTCTGGCAACCTGGGCGGGGGGCAGGGAGGTGGGAGCGTGGTCAGGAGGGCGTGTGGGCCAGCTGTGGCTCTGCCCTCACTGTGCTGCCCCTCGGTTGACCCACCAGCAGGGAGGAAAAGCCCCAGGCCCAGGGCTGGGGCAATAGCCATCATTTGATAGTCAGTTATTCTGCAAATACACATTGAGTTTCCGTACTGCAATACCCAAGCCCGTCCTAGGTACTGGGATACAATAATGAACAGCACAGAGTCCCAACCTCATGGAGGTTACTTAGTCACAGGAGAGATAGAAAGCAATTACACATGTAATGTAATGAGAAGAGGTAAATCCTAGGACTTATGTATCAAGAACAGAGCCAAAGGGCACCTGGGGGGCTCAGTCAGTGAAGCAACTGCCTGCAGCTCAGCTCATGATCTTGGGGTCCTGGGATCGAGCCCCACATCGGGCTCCCTGCTAGCGGGGAGTCTGCTTCTCCCTCTGTACCTCCTCCAACTCATGCTCGCTCTCTCTCTGTTAAATAAATAACTAAAATCTTTAAAAAATAAGACTAGAGCCAAATAAAGGGAATAAACATTGAATGGTACAAATTGGCCAACAAACACACGAAAAAATGCTCAGTGTCATCAGGGAAATGCAAATCAAAACCACGATGACATAGCACTTAGCACCCACTGGATCTCCTGTAACGAAATAGAGACAGAAAGTAACCAATGTTGGCAAGGATGTGAAGACAATGCAGCCCTTGTCCATGGCGGTGGGAACGTGAAATGGTGCAGCTGCTGAGATTTGGCAGCTCCTTGCAAAGCTCAACACAGAGTCACCATGTGACCCAGCAATTCCGCTCCTACACACGCACCCAGGAGAACAGAAAACATGTGTCCCCAAAAACACCTTGCCCACGAATGTCACGGCAGCTGAAACTCATATACTCATCACGTGCTGAATGGGCGACCAAATGTGACCGATGGATACGATGGAGCACCACTTGGCCAGGAAGAGTCAGAAAGGCCGATTCAGGCTCCGTCACAGATGCAGCTTGAAAACGTTACACTAAGAGGAAGAAGCCATACGAAAGGCCATATTGCATGATTCTGTCTATATGGAATGTCCAGAATAGGCAGAGCCATAGGGACAGAAAGCAGATCAGTGGCTTGGTGGTCAGGGCCTGGGGGCTCTGGGGGAATGGGGACTGGATATAGGATTTAAAGGGTATAGGATATCCCTTTGGGCTGATGGCAATGTTATCTGGAACCAGACGGTGCTATCTTTATGAGCCCACACGACGCGCGACGTTGGGAAGGTGCTAAATACCACTTAATCGTACCCTTGGAAAATGGTTAAAAAAGTACATTTTGTGTCATGTCTATTTTACCACAACAAGAAGCAAATAGGGGTGGTCACAGGCTGCTCCTTGAATAGAAGCTTCTCTGATGAGGGGAGCTTCTCTGATGAGGGGAGCAGCCTCTCTGAGAGCCGAAGCAGGAGGGTTTGAGCCCTGCAGTAACTGGGAAAGGCAGGGAGCCGCAAAGCCTGCAGGGGGCTCTGAGCAGTCTTCCTGCGGATCTTACCCTCTTCCCCGTTTCAGGCTTCAGGCCAACAGCACAAGGCTCCTTCTGCGCCCAGCACCGCTGCCTCTCCCAACCCAGCTCCGCCCTGCGCCTCCCCTCCTCACCAGCACCCCTGCGCTGGCCCCCAAGCACACCCACCCACACCCCTGCCCCACACCCCCTTGCCCACAGAACTGCTCCTTCTCACCACTCAGAGGCTGGACAATAGTTTGGGGCCCAGCACACAGACCACTTCTCCTCCCGCACGTTTTCTGACACCTGCCCGAGCCTGAGCCCCAACGGGACTGAGGCTTTGTGCATCGAGTCTACCGCTTATCAGTCGTATGAGGCTGGGCACCAGCCTCTCTCCGGGCTCCAGTTCCCCACCCTGTAACCAGAGGGCTGTTGAGAGAATCATCAAGCAAGATGACTGCGAAGTGCTGAGCTTAGTACCCGGTGCATAGTGAGCTCTTGGGAAGGTGGCTATGTCATTACTTTGACGTGTCCCATGATCTGAAGTTGGAAATTTAGCCCTTCCTTTTGCACGGGTTGTATTTGCTAATTATTGACCGTATGGGGGAGTCAAAATACACGATAAATGTGGTGATGGTATTATCTTCCCCCACCCCTGGTGACTATTCCAATACAGAGTGTACAGATCGCACTCGAATATTATATGTTTGACTGACCAGGGATTGATTGATTGATTGGCTGACTGATTTGGCTCTAACACCAAACAGGAATAGAATTTTCTTCAAATTAAAACATAAAAGGGGGGGGTGCCTGGGTGGCTCAGTCGTTAAGCGTCTGCCTTCGGCTCAGGTCATGATCCCAGAGTCCTGGGATCGAGCCCCACATCGGGCTCTCTGCTCGGCAGGGAGCCTGCTTCTCCCGCTACCATTCCCTCTGCTTGTGTTCCCTCTCTCACTGTGTTTCTCTCTGTCCAATAAATAAAATCTTAAAAAAAAAAAAAAACACACATAAAAGGGAACATGATCTGGGAGGGACGGGAAGATAGGAAGGCAGGGGAGGGAGGGGGAGAGAGGGAGAGAAGACCATCAAGTAAGTGAATCCCTGGTTCAGCCAGGGTGAGATATATTGAATATTTCATAGGCATAAATATTTGCCCCTCCCCCCCCAAAAGCACAGTTAAAGAAAAACCTGGATGGGTGGTAGCAAATTCTTCCAAAAAAATGGCTCAGTCTATAAACGAGTTATTTTACTTCGAGATGCCACAGTTACAGGTGCTCAAGGAAAATGTTAACACATTTTACAAAGAGATGTAAGACAAATCTTTAACATCCTATCCTGGGAGAAAGGCGTGGGTTTAAACATATTTAAAAATGAGATATCAGGGCAACACCTCCCAGCAGCTTAGAGGTGGGAGATGACAGACAGACAGACAGACGGGTAATGGTGGCACCCAGCTATTGGAGGAGAAAGTAGCCAGGGAAGGAGAATGAGCTTAGTTTTCTTCAGGAAGAAGATGCAATGCCCAGATAGGGCCGGCCACCGCTGCCGGGCACGCTGCACCGAGATGCAAGACCAACCCGAATATTGTTCCCTATCTTCATGAGCTGCACACCCTCAAAGGCGGTTTGTTGCTCCCCCAACGAGGCACATCTATCCCCCCTGAGCCCCGAGCCCTCTCTCTCCGCCGACAGAGACTCGCCACCGCAGTTTCTCTGCGCCATCCCCGGGTCATACTTCACTCCCCTTTTAGAGAAACACACAAGCCCCGTTCAGGAGTCAAAAGCCAGAAAGCAGCTGGCTTCCTCCAATGCAGACGGACGCAGCGTTCTTCGTCATCCCCCACCTCCCAACAAAGCAATGAAAAAGAAAAGAAGCTCTTTACCTGACCAGCTCCCTGGTTTCTTCACGAGAGTCTAACATTGAACCCCGAGAAAGCGACTCAAGAGCATCTTCTGAGACTTCCTTAAATCCCAACTCTGCCTCTGATAGCAGTTCTAAGTTGGAGCTGTGAATAGAGGCTGTGTGTTATTTTAACCACAAGGTTTCTAGTCAGTGGGGAGGAGAGATGGAAATGAGGTAGGTTGGCAAGCAGGGGCGCCATCCACCTCAAGTGAAATGAGCTCGCAGATCTGATGTAAGAGCTCGGCGACAACTTGAAGAACCCTCAAACCCACTTTTCCTAAACTAGAGGTTAAATAACTGGAAAATTCCAAAGAAGTAAGATAAGACACTTACGGTCTTTTCTAAAAAAAGACTCATTGGTATGCCCTGTCTGATACTGTCTAAGGGGCAGCCCGGCACGGAGCTGGCCCGAGGAGCCCTGGGCCTCCGCTAGCGACGGGGACACCTGGAGACAGCTTTGCTCCCCCAAAACTGAGTCTTCCGGGGGGTTACAAAGTACAGGATGTCCAAGGAGCATGACCAAGTCACGTCGTTTGCATAAAAACAAAACCAGCGTCATGACAATCCATATGAAGTTACAGGGTAAGGGAAGAGCTATTCTGGAATATGTTATTATGGGAGCTTAACGTGTGTGTGCGTGCGTGTGTGTGTGTGTGTGTGTGTGTGTGTGCATGCGCGCGCATGTGAGCAAGCGCAAATGTGTGTATGTGTTCTCACTTCCCAAACAACTTAAAAAAAGCAAAGATCCAGCCTCAGCTTAGACCAGTTGGAGATCTTCCTCCTTAGCATCTTGGCAAATACAAATGCCGCCTTGGACTTGGAGGAGGAGAGTGATTTATCGCACACAGATCAACAGCAAAAACTAGAGCCGCGGAAATGGCCAACCGTCCTTTACAGCCAGCCCTTCACAGATGCCAGAGGGGTTTAACTCCACTTTTGGAAAAAGTCAGCAGTGCTCCCATGAAGCTGGGTCATAACTCAGTTTTATATAGACTCTTTCATCTCGAAGGAGCTTGAGGTGGGTTTACACCAAAATATAAATTATCCTGTGCACAGTCACCTCGGGGATGAGCTACAGCTCCTGCCTGGCGGCAGCTGGCCCAGACACACACAGTCAGCTTGGAGCCGCAGTGAGACGGCCGGCTGGCGGCCAGGAGGCACTCCGAGAGGAAGAATGAGTGGGACCTGCCTTCCACCTTAGCCTTTCCCTCCCTAGAGCGAAGATCTCTCCGATCCACACCTTACTTTGCTTCCTGAGTCCCCCAGTGCCCTTCCCCAGTACCTGCAGACACAACCCCCAAACAGACTTTAAAATCACAAACCAGGAGGAAATGATGACTGCATTTTTAGATCTGATCCCGTAGAGTTGGAGTTGGCAAAGCACAACCCTTGGGCCAAATCCAGATGCTTTATAAATAAAGTTTTATCGGTACACAACCACACGCACTCATCTATGGACCGTCTGTGGCTATTTTGGTACTACAACGTTTTATAAATAAAGTTTTATCGGTACACAGCCACACTCACTCACCCATGGACCGTCTGTGGCTGTTTCAGTACTACGATAGTGGAGTGGAGTGGATATGGCAGAGATTGTAGGCAGGTTGTTTGTTTTTGAGGTGGAAGAAAGGAACAAGGAGTCTCAAGAATCTCTAAAGATCAGCCGAGGGAAAATACACTTACTCAGCCCCAGATTCAGGCCCTGAGTCTCCATTTTAATTACTCCTTTATCAGGGAAACCCTTACTCGGGCATTACCTAGACACACCACCCCAGCTTACCTAGCCTCATCCCCAAGAAACCACCGTGGCTGCGTCCAACTGTTTTCTTTTTTTTAAAGATTTTATTTATTTGACAGAGAGAAACACAGCGAGAGAGGGAACACAAGCAGAGGGAATGGTAGCGGGAGAAGCAGGCTCCCCGCTGCGCAGAGAGCCCGATGCGGGGCTCGATCCCAGGACCCTGGGATAATGACCTGAGCCGAAGGCAGACGCTTAATGACCGAGCCACCCAGGCGCCCCATCCAACTGTTTTCTTAAATAGAAGCCTTGGACGCACGCTCAGGCTCTCTCCATTCATCCCCAAACGTCACTTGTCTTTGAAACCTCTCCGGGTCTCTCCAAACACAGTTAATTTCTCCCTCCTGCAGGCTCTCATCATGTTTTGCTCATTTTTCTCTTGTACGTCTTACACTTAAATGCCAGTGATCTCGACGCTTGCCTTTCTTACCATGCTGTGCATTTTCTGAGAGTAAGAATGATATCTTATTCAACTTTTTACTCCCAGAACTTAATGCTGTAAAAGACACATCAGTGGACACTCCATTAGTGGTTACTCCAAAAATAACTCAGGCAGTCTTACTGCACTGGAGCCTAATCTCAAAGGAAATGAATGAGAGGTTGTCTGATACTCCCTGAAAATGAGATGTTCTAGAAATAGCCTTCCCAGGGATGACCTTGGCTTTGTCCTTCCAACACTTGCCCCTGAGGAGGACTGACTCTCACACCTTCTTCATTAGTTTTTCCTTTAATTTTGAATTTGTGGAAGAAGAGCCTCCCTGAAGAAATACAAACAGCAGTTAGAAAAAGACAGTCTTTGGGATGCCTGCATGGCTCAGTCGGTTAAGCATCTGCCTTTGGCTCAGGTCTTGATCCCAGGGTCCTGGGATCAAGTCCCGCATTGGGCTCCTTGCTTAGTAAGGAGCCTGCTTCTCCTTCTGCCTGCTACTCACACACTCTCTCTCTCTCTCTGACAAATAAAATAAAATGACAAAAAGGCAATCTTTGTAACATCTAGAGCTATTAGAAGACTTGGAAGAACCTGGCACTGGGTGGAAAAGAGAAAGTGTATTCTCCAAGCTCCCTTGATCATGCTAAGGACTGATAAAGCCTAGTTTCCCTGCTGTGAGCCCATCAGAAGACAGAGCTGGCACAGGGCCAAGGGATGCAGATTTGCCCCCAGCAGGTCTGGGGCATAAAAGGAAGCAGCCCTCTCGTGGGGGCAGGGCACT
>CM053611.1:6213450-6282828 GCA_028646535.1 Procyon lotor
GGGCTCTCTGCTCAGTGGGGACCCTGCTTCCCCCTCTCTCTCTGCCTGCCTCTCTGCCTGCTTGTGATCTCTCTCTCTCTCTGTCAAATAAATAAATAAAATCTTAAAAAAATAAAGTAGAAGTGTCCTAGGAGATGGGAAGTGTGTATCAGTGACATGAATGGTCAATATTTATTCTCAAAAGTGGCTTTTATTATTTGTCGAACCCCCTATCATGGTTCGGGGGTTTTTCTGGGTGCATTACATACATTGACACTAGTCCTTACGATCGCTTGACAAGTGGGCATTACCGTGTTTATTGTATAGATGGAGAAGTGAGGGCAGAGGTTGCCTAAGATGTGGCGCATACAGGAGAAGCAGGACTTGAACATATCTGTCCACCTCCAGAGCCCAGGTTCTTTACCTTGGAACTATATGGTGATTGTGCTGGGTGATGCTGGCTGCCCTTGAGAAAAAGCTCAATGATAAAATGTACCAGTGGAATCTAGGGAGTGAGATCAAGCCAATGAATGCGGTATCAAATTTGTTTCTAATTAAATCTGGTACAGATTTTTAAAATATATTATCATATCTGAGTTGCAAAACAAAGAATGTTTCCAAATGTCAGCCACAGCCACCAATTTCTTGGAGGGTTTTCACATCAAGCTGCCCTTGTAATTGCTAAATGTAGAGACCCAACTATAGAACTGAATTAACTCTCGAGCTCCTCACTTCCCTTTTAGTCAAGAACTAGAAAGAGCTCGCCCTCCCTTTGTGAGGGTCACTTGTCTGAGAAATATCTAGTTGTTGAAGGGCCGACCACATTACAACTTAAAACCAGTCATGGCGGGGCACCTGGGTGGCTCAGTGGGTTAAAGCCTCTGCCTTCAGCTCAGGTCATGATCTCAGGGTCCTGGGATCGAGCCCCGCATCGGGCTCTCTGCTCGGCAGGGGGCCTACTTCCCCCTCTGTCTCTGCCTGCCTCTCTGCTTACTTGTGATCTCTCTCTCTGTGTCAAATAAATAAATAAATAAAATCTTTAAAAAAAAAACAGTCATGGCAGAAAGTTGCCCACGCTGCCATCTTGCCCTTTACTGATACTCTGTATTATTATTAATGTGGTCACCCAGCAACGTTGGTATCAATAGCGTGCACTCCTGTGATATGTTTCCAAAGCAGTTATACTCATTTGCTCCTGTCACTTGGGTGGGTCCCTGTGTTCCAGCCCCATGCTGAGATGGGTGATCCAGTGGGGACAGCCCTGTGACCTCACTGTGAGATGTTAGAAGTAGTCTTGGGTTAATGCCATGTGCATGTGTTCTAGACTATGCCCCCTACAAGCCCTCAGTCTGTATACAGTAACAGGGCCCGGTAAGTCAAAGATAATATGGCAAGGCAAAAATCTGACTTACTTAAAAAAAAAATGGAATCAATGAAGTAAGAATGAAGTAAGAATCACCAAGGAGTTTCAGCTGGGCCCTTGTGATTGTGATGCCTGCCTCCCTTTAAGTGATCTTACAGCTACTTTAGGCCAGCCTAAAAGGACCTGCTTTTTTTTTTTTAAAGCTTTGGCCTAAATGTGGACATTTTCATTTACTTCCTACAGTTCATTTGCAATAACACTGGAATAGTAAAACAAAAGGTTTTTGGATGACAAAAGAGAAATAAACAAAGAAACTAACATACAACCAGACCATGTGGCATCAAAATACTGTCATCTCATCCTTCGTAGGATGTCTGATTCTTTTTCCTGCTCCCTGCCTGTCTCCAAAGGGCTGAGGTTATCTTCGTTGCCTAGAATTATCATTTATGGTGCTGAGGCACCTTAAAATCCAAACTCATGGGATGAAGATCTACAGATACAGGAGTTCTCTTTCCCTTATGTCCAAAGATCCCTTTGCTCTTGTCCAGATGATCCATTAATTCATTGTTTTATTCATTAAATCTTTATTGAGCATTTACTATGTGCTCAACATTTGGATGGGCTCTGAAGATAAAGTGGTGGACAAGCAAAATTTCTGCCACCTCGGAGCTGCATTCAGTGGTCTCTGGGGTTCCTTCAGAAGTCATGCTTCCTTCCATCATGAATAATTTTGAAGTTTTCCTTGGCTATTGACTCATTCATTTTAGATCACTTCAGTCTTCATGTGAAGGGTCAGACTCCAAATTTAATCCTCAGCAAGACTCCCAATGCCCACTTTTGTTTTGATTGGGGTTGGGGTGGTGAGTAACTGGATGGCCTGGGTTACCTTGGTTCTACAGCTCAAAAGCACGGACAGTGCCAACAGACTCTCTGAGAAGAGAGTTTTGTGTTTTTTTTTAAAGTATGTTTTGTGATTCCTCATTACAATGCATTAACCATCATGGTCATACCTGCACCACAAATCGTTCAGAGTTTCTTGAGGTTCCAAAGGAATCACATTGGCCTTGGTAGTTTGTTAACCGGATATCTATACCAAAATACCAGGAAGTTTGGGGGCCAAGGCCAAGGAAACACTGGCTCTCAGTTCAAGTCTGAGATCAGGGACCAGGCTTATAAGGGGTAAGGGGTGAGAAAAGAGCCAGAAGGCCCAAGAGCCAAACCTGAGGAATGCTTTATACAAAGCTGTAGAGTCAAGGTCAAGTTGGAGGTCTATAGGACAAAGAGTCAAGACGAGGAGTTCTAAGCCTCCGTGTCAGGGGAAGACAAGGATCCAGGATGATCTAGGGCATGGAGCCAAAGTGGCTGTTACCTTGGCATTGACTGAGAAGCTAGACTCTGCTGCTCTTTGATCTCTCATGAGTCTGGAGTGGCTACACCCAGTTCAGCAGGAGGCTGGGCACAGCTCAGGATCAGGGGTGCCTAGGTTCGGTGTAAGGGCTTTTTACATTTTGGTAGTCCTCATACCCACACCTTCCCTAGAGGTCATTCCCAAAGCCCTAGCACTGTGGTTGACCTCTCCCCCATGGCACCATGGGATTTTCAGAGGTCCCAGTCAAACCCATTATTTCTATCAAACAGAAGGAACAAAAAAATAATGGACAAGATTGCATTCCATATTTCTTAAGTTTCTCATGATGGTTCCCATAAATTTACAGCAAGTTCAATCTTATAGTTTCCCATGTATTCTAGACTGTACTGTATTCATTATCTGACTGCTAAGAGGATAACTCCCCATTGGGTTACTAATTACTATTTTTATTGCATTCAAGAGACTTTGCAATTTTTTTTTTTTGGTGATTTGTTTTGCCTTGTAATTAGATGTTGTGAATAAATTAGAGGAGTTTTAATGTAATCTTGGGGTTTTCTTTATTAATAACACTGAAAAACGAAAGGATCAAAGAGCCAGCAAGATAAAAATAGAGGATATAATTGTTACCTCATTCTCCTAGCATAGTGGTGGTTCTCAAGCTGTGGCCGATGAGCCTCTGGGAGTTGCTGAGACCTTTCCAGGAGTCCATGGGGCCAAAACTATCTTCCTAATGATACTAAAATGCTATTTACCTTTTCTACTCTCTTGATATTCATACGGAAGCAATGGTGGGTACAACTGTTGATGTCTTAGCACAAACCAGTCATTAGTCATTAAATTCCTCATCATCACAAACTCAGAGGAGGAAAAAAGAGCCTCAATTAAGGAAATTCTAGATGAAGCAGTAAAATTACTAACTTTATTACATGTCGAACATTAAGCATGAGAAAAGATCTGTCCAAGGTATAGGAAAGACCAATGGACTTTAATATAACAGAGTATTAATAGATCATTGATATGGTTTTGGAGTCTACATTGCAACTGATCTTTAATAAACTGCCATCGGTTAAATTTTGATGTAGTAACAAAGAAGAATATCCACAATTACCTGAAAAGGCTAGTAAAATGTTCTATCCTTTCCAAGCTTCTGTAGCAAATATCTAGTGCTTCTCTAAGCCAGACATGAAGGAGGTTTGCAAAAATGTAAAACAATGCTACTCTCCTCCTAATTAATTTTATTTTGGAAAACATAAGCTTTTGGGGGTATTCAATAATTTCTAAGAGTATAATGGGGTCCTTAGAATGGAACAGTTGAAAACTTATGCTCTGAGATGCACACACGTATACATTCTTCTGTTCTTAGCAGGCCAAAAAAATCTTGCCTGATTCACTAAGAAGCAGAAGTCCTTGAACTGTTCCTAATAAGAAGAATCCGTCCACGCTAATGAGAGCCAGAATGACATCCTCGTTTCCACAGTGGCCACCAGCGGTCTGCCAGGGAGTCCGGAAGAGCATGTTCAAGAGCAGGAGTTTGTGATTCACAGAATGGATGCTGCCAGCACCTTGACAATATCAAGACTGCTCTGAATGATAGGATCTGTTCTACCATCTCTTTTCTTAATTCACACTTCCTCATTTTTACATAACGCCATGGACAACTGGGCCTGGCCTTTTTCCTGTTGTGCTTGCTACTCTAGCCTCCAGGAGAGAAGTTCTAACATCTCCTGTGTGTGGAAATACTATCTGAGACAGGGAATAAATTCTAGAGTACTTTAGAGAGTCAAGAAAGATATGTGACTTCCTTCTAAGATATACCCCTTGAGACTTTCACCAGTACCTATAATATAGGTTGGGCTTAAGCGCAGAACTAAATAGGTCTACAAACCAGGTGCTATGACTGCCATGGGTATTAGCCAACAATAGGCATCATGGGGCTCCATCTTCTGCCTCACACCTGCTGTCACAAGCATGGGGTTCTGGATCGCGGTTCTCTAAGTGTGGTTCCTAGACCAGCAGCATCTGCCGTACCTGGGAACTCGTGGGGAATACAAATTCTTGGTCTGCAACCCAGACTTTCTGATTCAGAAACCCTGAGAGTGGACTCAAGCAGTCGGTGTTGGAACGAGCCCCCAGGTAGCCCCGATGCACATCAGATTTGAGGACCACTATTCTAGACCACCGAGGGAAGGGGTTAGGCTCGTCTTGGACACCTCCCACCCATTTCAGGGTAGCTTATCCCTTTCCCAGTTGTGTTCTTCAACTCCCAGCTATCTTTCCTCCTTCACACTAGGACAGGACCTCATTTTCATTTCCCTGCCAACCCTTCCCAAATTGAAATGTGAGCACATAAGGTTTAAAGCATCAAGTTTCATTTCATTAAAGAAAGAAACCTCTAAGTGAGAAGCTCAGAAGCGCTGCCCAAAGATTGACTACCTTAGCTTTGCTCTTTATCTGTGATGCTTACCTTTAAGTTCCAGCTCTTTTATGGCTTTTTTCCTCTTTGCACAAGTATTTATCTTTAATCTCTCTTCAGCCTATGCATAACTGCTAGAAACATTCCTGACTGGCAAGTGAATCTTACACTGTTGCTTTAATTTCTCTTGCCAATTTCAGAGCAAGAGTTGCAGAAAAGATCCCTCTGCATTCATTTCTTGTAACACTGAGGAAAAGAAGGAGAAGCTTAGTGGCCAGTGTGTTGGGCTCTCTTGGCCAGGACCAAGTTGTCAACTTGCTTCTTATGCTAATTCAGCATCTGGGATAGAGCTGCTAAGCCTGGTCGGCTGTAGTAAAAAAAAATATATATATATATGCCCAGTCAGTCAAAGGCATTACCTCTACTGGAAGAATAATTCACATTTTGGGTTCTCCTTTTGGGGAATGAAAAGTCTAACTCCCACAGGAAGCTCAGCACTGGCTTAGAGAGCCACATGGATTGGAACTCAAGAAACCATGACCATAGTCTTCAAATCCACCCTACAGCACTGCGGAGACACAAGGGCAATACTGCCAATATTACCTGCCAATACTACCTTGAAACCACCTTTGGATATGGGCAATTCTGAATCGCCCTGCACTGAGGGATGCTGTTGGTACAGTTCACTGAGGGAATCAAGCAAGACTTAACTTCAGAGACTGACACATCCTAATCTTTCTTCTAAGATGTGCCATTGGTTGCCACTTCTGTTTTGTCTTGTGCCATTAAATATGTAGAGAAATGTCCAGGATAATTTTATCAACAAGGGAACCATTTCTGAATGCCAAATAAATGCAGACATTTACCCACTACCTTCTTCTAGGATGCATAGCTACCTGTCACCAAAATTATTGCCCCTCCTCACAAATTGATTTGTATGATTCTGTTGGGAAGGGAGGCGGAAGTTCTTGGTCTGGCAAGGCTAAAGTATTGTGCTTAATTGTAAAATATTAAGCAAATCTGGTTTTCTCTCCTCTGGCACCACAAGGAAGAAAAGATAGGATGAAGACTATTGCACACAGGGACTGTGTCCTACACTCTCTCCTATTGAACATCTGTGGTACATACAGATAAGTCATCTAATCTTGAGGAGAAGAAACCATAAAAAGCCATATCTATTTCGGCAGAACCACTGCCAATGATGATACAACATCACTGTGTTCTTTGAGATCTCCAGAAAAAGATTCCATTCCTCCATCTCTTCCTTCTAATGACACAAAAGAGGACATTTGGAAAATCATGCAGGTTCTTCTCTCTTTTGGGACATCACTTATCCTCTATGAGATGCTGTTGAATCAGTCAGGGTTCTTAGTAGCAAGTAATAGAGATGGGCTCTGGCTCTCTGAAGCAATAAGGGATTAAGGGGATTTTATTTGGGGCTCTCAGAATTGGAGGGAAGCTAAAAGAATTGTCTCAGGACAGAAAGAACCATGAAAGACCTGCAGAGAAGGGTCATAATGTATAAAATAAGGCAACAGCCTTGTTACAGGTACAGTGTGATCAAGACATCACCATGATAGTAATTGGCGCCACTGTGATGACTCTAACTTCTAAAACTCCTCTCTTTCCTACATCACGTGCTAAGTCCAGAGTCCCTGAGAGAAAGCATCTGATTGGTCAAGCCTAGGTCAGTCACTGACCCAAGCTGACCCTCTGGCTATAGCAGAAGGCAGATGGGGAAGTATTTGGTCCCCTTGGCCTCTACTGTGGGAAGAAGCAAAGAGAGGCAGCAATCAGGGTGGCCTTCTGGCCAAGAAAATGCTCAACAAGGAAATGTAATTCCCATTAAGGAAACTGGTGGCTATTGGGTAGGAAAATGGATATATTATAGCCCATAACAATAAGATATCCGTCCTTCCCCCAAAAGGAATGTAAGCAATGAATTTTGTAGTTTTAATCAAATCCTGGCAGGAGCACAGTGAACTCCTGAAGTGGAGCCTTGGTCCCATTAAGTTTGAGTTCCATGCACTTTGATTGCAACATTTCCTCATCACACACTTTCCTCACATTTCTTAAGGCTCCTAGCCGAGCAAGGAACTGCTTGAAAGTCCTCCCCTGTACTCTCCAGGCTGCCCTGCAAGTATTGGCAGATATTTTGTACTCTGCCATGTCTTTCACTATTCCATCTCTGAGTTTGACTTGTTAGGTGGCACAGGGACGCTAAAGGCATTTAACAACTTAGATCTTGATATAGGCAGCTACAGGGAGTGTTTCGAAACAGAGAAGTAAGGAATATTCCTCGGCCACAGCTGAATCAATCTGCCAGAGCAGAAGGAAACTGACACAACCTGGGTAAATCCCAACAACTAAGAATCCATGTCATGTCAAAGGGAGGACCAGGGGGTCACAACACTACAGTGTCTTCTACTTCTCAATCACCAAATGGCACACTCATTTCATGATCTCGGAGCTGCTGTTTATAAAAGATGCACCATTTCTGAGAAAGAAAAAACACTGTAAAACTATGAGACGACTTCTTTGTATCATGGAGAGTTTTTATCTTATGTGGATTGAAAGGATTGTTTTAGCCTTATTTAGACATAAGTTTTATACTAAAACGCATATATAAAAGAGAAAAACACAAGAGAAATACATTAGAAACATCTTCACATTCTTTCTCTAACTCTTCCAAACCGCTTTTTGTCAAAAAAGCTAAAAGCTAAAAGCTGTTATTTTTCTACATAAACTATCCTCTGTGTCATGAAGAGTTTTAATGCCACAGTGCATTTGAAAAGAATCCATCAAAGAGCTAGAAGCCAGCTATACTGATCTCCTAAGCTGGCTTTGCAATTATTTAGATTTTGCCTTCTTTTGAACTTCCTCTTTAACAATTGCCAAATCCATCTGATTCACCATCTTTCCCTCCCTTCCTCCCCCACCAAAGAATCAGGCCCCTAGGGATTATAAAATGATTGTCCCTGGGACTATTCCAGGTTGCTGCCTGGAAAGACTCCATGCTGGAGTCTTTCATGCTGGCATTTTAAAAAATTAGGCAATGGTGGAGAAGATTAAGATGGTGGCAGCGGAGGAGACCTAATATCTTCAGGTCCCAGGAGTTCAGCTAGATAGTTACCAAACTATACTGAACACCTACAGTCTCAACAGTAGAGAGAAGAAAAGAAGAGAAGCAATTCTGGGAACAGAAAATTGACCACTTTCTGGAAGGTATGATGTGCGGAGAACTGAATCTGAGGCAACATTCAGGAAGATAGACTGCAGGGGGAGGGGCTGGATCCCAGAAGCCACAGAGCAGGGAGCACAAAATCGGTACTTTTAGACTCTGTTCCACTGAGGGACGTTGCTCCAGAGGCTAAATGGGGGGTGGAGCCCTCACGGGGACAGTGTGGTCTCAGGACCTGCAGGGACACAGAAGGACCAGGGGTGCCTGAGTGTGACAAAGTCCCCAGGTATCGGAGTGGGGAAGCTGGCAGCAGAGACGGAGCCGAGCAGTGAGCTCTCAGCTCAGGCTTACCTTACACTGTGATCCAAGGCAGTCAGGCCGCTGCTCTTCCAGCAGGGACCCCACAAGCAGCAGATCCAGGAGAATAACCTTCCTCCTCTGGGAGGAGCGGCACGGAAGCCACAGCAGGAATCGGCTGGGTTTGGAGACTCCAAACGGGGCCACACGCCAGAGACAGAAATGCTCGGTCACAGGCCGGGTGAGCTCGGAGCACGGCTGGAGACCAGGGAGATGGGAGGGATTGACTGCTTTTCTCCGAGGGCACACTGAGGGACAGGGCCCGAGAGCTTGGCTCCTACAGATCGAAGATTAGGAGGCCGCCATCTTCATTCTCCTCCCCCAAAGCAGTACGGAAAGCCATCAGGGAACAAAAGCTCCAGAGCAGGAACTCCAGCGGATTATTTAGTCTGGCCCTGGCCAGGGTGGGGCAATTCCGCCTCCGGCAAAGACATTGAGAATCACGACAACAGGCCCCTTCCCAAGAAGATCAGCAAGAACATCCAGCCAAGGCCAAGTTCACCGATCAATGAGAACTATGGAACTCCAGAGCTAGAGGAAAGCAACACATAGAATTCATGGCTTTTCCCCCATGATCGTTTCATCTTTCAAAGTTAAATTTTTTAATTTTATTTTCTTCTTATTCTGTTTAAAATTTTTTTCCTCTCTCCTATTTTAATGTTTTTTAACTATTTTATCTTATCAGTACTTTTCAAAAATCTTTTAAAATTTTCATTGTTATAGTCATATGTTATCCCTTTATTGTATTTAACCTTATTTTTTGTATACATATAGGGTTTTTTTTTTCCTTTAAAATTTTGGGATACAATTTCTTATAGATCAAAATAGGGTACCCTAAATCTAGCACATGGCTTTGTTCTAGTCTCCAGCCTAATCATATTCTTTCCTTTTTTTTTCTTTTCTTTTTTCAATCAACTTATCAATTCCTTTTTTAGATTCTTTTTTAATTTTCATCTTTACAGTCATATACCATCCCTTCATCGTGTTTACCCTTCTTTTTGTATATATATAAGTTTTTCTTTTTTAAAATTTTGGGAGGTAGTTTCCTCTAACAGACCAAAATATACCCAAAATCAAGTGTATGGCTCTGTTCTATTTACCAGTCTAAATATAATTACATATATATTTTTTTAATTTTTTCTTTTTTTCCTCCTTTCTTCTCCCCCCAGTTTCAGGTCTCTTCTGATTTGGTTAGTGTATATTTTTCTGGGGTCATTGCTACCTTTTTAGAATTTTGTTCTCTCATTCATCTATTCTTATCTGGATAAAATGACAAGGCAGAAAAACATCACCAAAAAATGAACAAGAGGCAGTACCAATAGCTAGGGACCTAATCAATATAGACATTAGTAATATGTCAGAAATAGAGTTCAGAATGATTATCAAGGTGCTAGCTGGGCTCCAAAAAAGCATGGCAAATTTTAGAGAATTTCTTTCTGGAGAAATAAAATCCCTTTCTAGAGAAATAAAAGAACTAAAATCTAACCAAGTTGAAATAAAAAATCTATTAATGGGGTGCAATAAAAAATGGAGGCTCTTACTGCTAGGATAAATTAGTTATATAGAAGACCAAATGACGGATAATAAAGAAGCTGAGAAAAAGAGGGACAAACAGCTACTGGACCACGAGTGGAGAATTCAAGAGATAAGTGATACCATAAGATGAAACAATATTTGAATAATTGGGATCCCAGAAGAAGAAAGAGAGAGGGGGGCAGAAGGTATACTGGAGCAAATTATAGCAGAGAATTTCCCTAATTTGGCAAAGGGAACAAGCATCAAAATCCAGGAGGCACAGAGATCGCCCCTCAAAATCAATAAAAATAGGTCCATACCCCATTATCTAATAGTAAAACTTATAAGTCTCAGTGACAAAGAGAAAATCCTGAAAGCAGCTCGGGACAAGGGGTCTGTAACATACAACAGTAGAAATATTAGATTGGCAGCAGACCTATCCACAGAGACCTGGCAGGCCAGAAAGCACTGGCATGATATATTCAGAGCACTAAATGAGAAAAATATGCAGCCAAGAATACTATCTCCAGTTAGGCTGTCATAGAAAATAGAAGGATAGATAAAAAGCTTCCAGGACAAACAAAAACTAAAAGAATTTGCAAACACCAAGCCAGCCCTACAGGAGATATTGAAAGGGGTCCTCTAAGCAAAGAGAGAGCCTAAAAGTAACAGATCAGAAAGGAACAGAGACAATATACAGTAACAGTCACCTTACAGGCAATACAATGGCACTAAATTCATATCTGTCAATAGTTACCCTAAATGTAAAAGGGATAAATACCCCAATCAAAAGACACAGGGCATCAGAATGGATTAAAAAAGCAAGATCCATTGATATGCTGTCTACAGAAACTCATTTTATATCCAAAGGCACATCCAGATTTAAAGTAAGGGGGTGGAAAACAATTTACCATGCTAATGGACATCAAAAGAAAGCTGGGGTGGCAATCCTTATATCAGACAAATTAGATTTTAAGCTGAAGACCATAATAAGAGATGAGGAAGGACACTATATCATACTTACAGGGACTGTCCAACAAGAAGATTTAACAATTGTAAATATCTATGACCCTAACATGGGAGCACCCAATTATATAAACCAATTAATAACAAAATCAAAGAAACATGTCAACAATAATACAATACTAGTAGGGGACTTTAACACCCCCCTTACTGAAATGGACAGATCATCTAAGCAAAAGATCAGTAAAGAAATAAAGGCTTTAAATGACACACTGGACCAGATGGACATCACAGATATATTTAGAACATTCCATCCCCAAACAACAGAATACACATTCTTCTCTAGTGCACATGGAACATTCTCTAGAATTCTTCAGCTCTGGTCATGATCCCAGAGTCCTGGGGTCAAGCCCCACCCCACCCTCCCATCCCCCATTCCCCCACCCTCCTACTTGCTCCACCCCACCACCCTACCACCACCCCTCACAGGTTCCTTGCTCATCAGGGAGTCTGCTTCTCCCTCTCTCCTGAACTGCCCCCAGTCCCCCCACTCCTGCTTTCTCTCTCTCTAATCAGTCAATAAATAATATTTTTTTAAATACTGAAAAAAAAATTAAGCAATGACACCAATTTATGTTCCCACCAACAGTGCATGGAGGTTCCTTTTTCTCCACCTCCTCACCAACACTTGTTATTTCTTGTCTTTTTCTTTCTAGCTATTCTGACAGGTGTTACATGATATCTCATTGTGGTTTTGGTTTGTATTTCAATTTCGATTTGAAAATCAATTTTAAATTTCAAACACCACTGTGGAAAACAGTTTGGAGGTCTCTCAAAAAATTAAAAATAGGAATATCATATGATACAGAAATCCCACTACTGAGTATTTACCTAAAGAATACGAAAACACTAATTCAAAAAGATATGTGCACTCTTAGGTTTAGTGCAGCATTATTTACAACAGCCAAGATATGGGAGCATCCCAAGTGTCCACTGACAGATGAAAGGATAAAGATGATATGGTATAAAATATAATGGAATATTGTTCATTCATAAAAATAAACGAAATCTTGCCATTTTCAGCAACATGGATAGACCTATATCTAGGAAGGTGTTAGGCTAAGTGAAATAAGTCAGATAGAGAAAGACAAATACCATGTGCTTTCACTTACATGTGGAATTTAAAAAAATAAAACAAATGAACAAACAAACAAAAAATAGACTCTTAAATATAGAGAACAAAGTGGTGGTTAACAGAGGGGTGGTGGTTGGGGAGATGGGTGAAATAGATAAAAGGAATTAAGAGATACAAACTCCCAGTTATAAAATACATAAGTCACAGAGGGGCACCTGAGTGGCTCAGTGGGTTAAAGCCTCTGCCTTCGGCTCAGGTCATGATCTCAGGGTCCTGGGATTGGGCCCCACATCGGACTCTCTGCTCAGCAGGGAGCCTGCTTCCCCTCTCTCTGCCTGCTTCTCTGCCTGCTTGTGATCTCGATCTCTCTCTCTGTCAAATAAATAAATAAAATCTTTAAAAAAAAATAAGTCACAGAGATAAAAATTACAGCATAAGGAATATAGTCATAATATTGTAATAACATTATAATAACTTATCTACACTTACTGTGACTACACTTAATCATAGTGAACATTGTATCATGCACCGAACTGTTGAATCAAGATACTATACACTAGAAACTAGTGTAACATTGTATGTTAACTATATTTCAGTAAAAACAATTATTAAATAAAAAGTAGGCAATGACAGCAACGTTAACAACTGAAACCTAGCCTATAGTGACTATAAACATTGATTGTAAGATGCTTATATTTTGAGAAATGTTAAAATATATATGTGTGTGTGTGTGTGTGTGTGTGTGTGTGTATAAAATGTATCTTACAATTTTAAAATCTATTAAAGAAGAGACGTAATGGCAATTTTTAAACTCAGAAATGCTAGAGTGAGAGTTACTAATGTTGCCTTGTAACACTTGTTGTCAGGTAGGAGGCGGTAGTACAAGTGCATATTTTCATGATGCCATTTTGACTCTGCCATTTTGATGAGTTTATTCTGACATTCATACTTCCTGCAGAACCCTAATCACACCACCACATGTCCAGTATTGTGAGCTACTAGGAAATGTCGACAACAGACACTCACCTTCTCTCATCCCCAACCTATGGCTCATCCTGTTCAGGAGTCCAACCTTATCCTTCACCCTACTTCTTCCTTGAACTTGAGCTTCTCCTTGAGGGAAAGTGGAATAGAGTCAAGGATGGCTTAAGGGTGTCTTGACCCGAAGAGCCGACATCAGGGAGCAGGTGGGCTTTGGGCATCAGTGGACACTGGGCCTGGGGGCTGACCACAGTCTGGCCTCTAAAAGGGAAAGTCTAGGTTTGGGAAGAGTGTGGAAACCAAAGACCAAATCACAGGCCAAAGTATAGGTGATGGAACCAAGATCTAGAGGACCAGAGGACGGGTGAACTTGAGCATGGCTGAACCAGACTAAAGACAGCTGAACTAAAATCAAGGACTAGGTGGTTAGCGTTGGCCGAGAACACGCGGGGAGTCCAGCAAGTTAAGCAAATTAAGCCACAGGCAGCACCAATTAACTGAGTAAATGAATCAGCAGCCTTGGTTAGAGACTTCGTATATACTTCCTGCCAGAGCAGATGCTGGGTAGGGCACAGGCTGGCCGGGCTCTAAAGAAATGACTAGTAGATGAACTACAGCTGGATGAGGTGAAGAGACCTGGGGCCCTGGCTGGGTCTGACTATTCCCAGGGTACACGTGGGGTTGACACAGGATCTAATATTTTTTGTGCATCTTAATGCAATGAAGAGTTCTTTCGCTGGCTTTCAGAATGATTTCCTCATCATTTTTCCGTTGGTTATTCCCTGGAGTTGCCCTGACTATGCTCAGCGGGACGGCTAAGTTCCAGATGTAGAAACACCCCTGGATGTGTTTTCATCTAATGTTGTTGAGCCCAATAAAAGATTACGACAACTTGAAACAGAAATGAGGCTTTCTTTAAGGCACGCCACCCCACCTCCACACACTCAGCTGGAGTTTCCTGCTAACGTGATCCTTGAGTATCTGGAGGCCCTGGCCAACTGACAAAACAATTTGCTCATGATGGTGGCTTAATGACAAAGAGGAAGTCTCTTATGGACTGCTGGAGCAGCAGAAAGTGTCCAAAGAACACAGTTTTGTGTTATCGTAGCCACGGGGAACAAGAGGACTAAGGATACTTTTTATTTTCCACTGTGAATGCTCCAAAGATGACAAACTCTGCAGGAAATCCTGGGTCTCATGTACATATAAGGGCCAGCAGCATATACATAAAATAGGAGAAAAATACATATAAAATAGGAGAAATAGATATATTTCTATGGCTGACCCTCTTTAGTCTTAATCAAGTCTTAGATCATCAACGACCTTCTCCACCATGGAAAAAAAGAAAAACAAAACCCAAGTTGCAAAACCCTGCCCACAACTTGCTTTTGACAGCATTTCCCAGGGCTCTCCAGGAGATAGGAAGCTACGGAAATGTTTGCACAAGCAGCAGCAGGGCAGGGAGTTAGCAGGAAGCGTAGTGTTTCAGGGATTGTTTTTTTTTCTGGGTGAGATCAGTTCATTTTGGTTACCCCTTTGGTTTGATCAAAAGGTAAAGTTTTGAGCGAGGCAGCCAATCTCTTTTTACAAGTTGAAGATAAAGGACATAGTGGGTTGTTCCCGCACAAGTGAATATTTTCTAATCTCCTGTGAAATAAGCTAAATTTATAAGCCAAAAATTACCACAGGCTTATTTACTTCACACCAGGCCTGAACAACTTCCATGACTTTTAAGATAATTTCCTTGGTATTATCCACTTTCACCTGATGGGATGAATGTCGTGAACACACCACATAATACAGACTTCAAGCGTTAGCAGAGTCTCCTGGGGAGAGATTCTCCTGCTGGTGCTGAAGAAGTCAGCTGCTGTGTGGTGGGCGAGCCCCATGGCGGCCGACTGTGGGCCACTTCCAGAACTGACAACGGCTCTCAGCTGACAGCCAACGAGAAAACTGGACTTCAGTCCTACAGCCGCAAGGAACTGAATTCTGTGTGAACCTGGAAGAGGACCCAGAGTTCCAGAAAGGACAGCAGGCTGACGCCTCGATTACATCCACTACAAGCCACAACGAACCACCATCTCTACACACAGGCAAGTGTTTCTGAAGGGCCTATCACACAAAGGGGATTTTGTTAACAAATATTATTCCAAACTGCCCTCCAGGACTGTACCAATTTACACTCCCACCATGACCACGCATGTTTGAGAATGCCCCGTCCCCTGACCCTGGCCCAGTGCTTGATATGAACGTATCTGAGATTACTAAGGAGGTTGAGCATCCATTCACATATTTACTGGTCACTTGGTTTTCCTCTTCTGTGAAATGCCTCTGCATCTTTTGCCCAATTTCCTGTTGGATTATTTATTCTTTTTTTATTGGCTTGTAGAAATTCATAGGAAATTCTAAATAGCAATCCTTTTTCTATTGTATATATTGCAAATATACGATCTTTGCATATCAAAATCCATAGTGCCTTTTTCCCCTGAAACTTGTATATGGTCTTTTTTTTTAATCACACAGAAGTTTTTAATAACTGATGTGTGGTCAACTTTATTAAATTTTATTGAATAAATAAATTTACTTATTATGTCTGATTAATCAGTGATGAGTTTTGATTGGTGGTTCTTTTCAAAGCCATCCTACCCCCAAGATTATAAAAAAAGAATCTCCTGTATGGTCTTACATATTTTTATAATTTGTCCTTCTGGCTTTACTTCTATTCCACCTGGAATTTTATTCTGCGTCACCACACCTCCACCCACCCCAATCTGGCATCCACCCTCACCATTCACCTGATGTTGCTTTGTGCAGATTTCTAGTGGTTTCTACATTGCTGAATCAAAAAGCCAGCTCGGTGGCCTTGTTTTTTGGTTTTTGGTTTTTTTTACTTCTGAGCAGCACTGATAGGCGTTGAGCACAGTTGTTTCTCAAACACTTCCCTCCCTCGGCCTCTGGGTCTACACACTTTCCTCCATTTCCCCTCATCTCCTGGCCTTTCCCGGCCTCCTTTGTGGGCTCATTTTCCTCCTCTTTTCTCAAAAGGTTGGTATTTCTCAAGGTCTAGTTCTGAGTGTCTTCTCTGTCACTCCCTTGGAAACCCAAGTTTTACATAATCTTGGTAATGATTCCTTAGTTACATCTCTAGCCTAGATGTCTCTCCTGAGCCTCCGCTCTGTGCACTCAGATCCTCCCCTGCCATTTCTGTTTGGATGATCCACAGCCAACTCAAACTTCCCATGTTCCAGATGGAACTCTTGAGTCTCACCACGCCCCTTCCAAACCTGTTTCCTCTCTGGGCTTCGTCACCACCAACTCCTCTGGCTCAACCCAAGGCATCATTCTTGGTTGTTCCCTTTCTAATTGCCATAGCCAATTAGTCAATGAGTCCTGTCAACTTTATCTACCAAAAAACGTCTTGACCTTTGTCTCCACCAGCAACCCCTCATCCAGGCCACCGTTAGCCCTCACTCATGCTTCTGCATTGGCTTCCCTGCTCCCATTCTCTCCCTCCACGCAGGAACAGTCTCCTTTTACAAAGCAGGTCATTATAATTCCTGCTTTAAACTTCTCAGTGGCTTCTCATTGTGCTTAGAACAATCCCAACATCTTTCCAAGGTTGCTAAGACCCGGGAAGGCCTGGCTCCTGACTGTCCCCCATCATCTCAGGCCACTCATCACCTTGCTCGCGGGTCCTCCTCAGATCTCTGAATAAACCCAGATCTTCACCTCCGCAGGGCTGTTTTATTTCCCGGGGCTGCTGTCACAAACAGCCGCAAACTTGGTGGCTTATCACAACAGAAATCTCTTCTCTCACAGTTCTAGGGGCCAGAAATGTGAAATCGAGTATTTTACTGATGAGAAACTGGGGTTTAGAAAAGGCCCCACAGCTTAAAGAACCATTGCCCACCTCCCACCCTCAAAACTAAATATCCATAATAAGATACAAATCACTTTGCAATGACAAAGATCAGAGAAAAGTTTCAGCGAAGCAACTAGACTATAACCACATCGAAAACAGCTCTATGACTACAGACCAGGTCATGGAAATAATTGCAATGCAATGTCTGTGGATATGTTACTTTGATGTTTATACAAAAGGAGAATTCGAGATCCAGAAGCTAGGGCAGATCCTTATGTATTGCCTCGTGGGAGGAGGATTTCCTTAGACAGGTTTGAACGCCCAGTTCTGTGTTTCACTCTGAGTTTTGTCTGTCCCCAGGCCTTTTAAATCAACTAAAGAAAGGGATTATAACTTTTTATGACCCTGCCTACCAAACCCAGCAGGGCTTGACCTTCTTGCCGGGGGAAGGGCCCTGGGCATTTGCACTTCTCTCTCCCTGCGGTTGCTTTGAAAGTGTCTGCTTTTCTTCTCAGAGGCGTTTGGGATTTGGACAGACACACACTTTGGAGTTATCTCCTCTTTAGCAGATAATTCAAGGATTAACTTCTCTCCGTAAACACAGGGATGCTAGAAGGACAGCTAATCACCCCCCAGGAGATTGGGAAAATCTCTGGGAGAAAGAGAAGGCCTTCCAGGCCTCCCCCACCCAGTAAACAGCACAAAGGTGGACCATCCCGAGAGGTTCTGGGCCACATGTGTCCAGCCTGTGCCATTGGGCGGGCAGGGAGGGCTCCTCGGGGACTGTTTCCGCTCTCCCTCACAGTAGAAGAGTTGGAGCTAGCTGCAATTTCACCATGCGTGGCTGGAGAACGTGATTCTGTGGTTTCCCACAGCCCCTTCCCACCTCTAGCCCTCACCCTTCCAGGGCAAAAATGACTCCACCAGCTGGGGATGCATGCATGGGAGCCCTGCAAAGGTTGCTGTCCAACCCAGTCTTCCAAATCCCAAGGATTTGGAAGGAGAGCTGATGGTCAACCTTTTCGTCTACTTTTTAGATATTTAGTCTTCAGACTTCCACATCCTCCCACTTTCTATCTGGCCTCTGGCCTCACTGCTACATTTAAGGATTCCTGCTGGCTCAGCGGTAGAGGCTTCAGACACAATAAAAGAGTTCAGTGGGTGTGGGGAATTTTAGGTCAACCGAATCAAGCCTTTCTTTACTACAAGGTTCTCTGAGCCTCCAACCGTCTAATTTATGTGTTAGATCTTCAAGAGATACATATAGTGTATGATGTATAGGATTTCCCAAATGGGTGTGTTCATAGCACCTCCATTGCCACACAGTCTACTAGTGATGCATAGGACACAGGCTGGGAAACCCTGCTACCTGCCCCCCGTGCTCAGCAGAATGGGAAGAGAGGGAAGGATAGTATTTACCGTGAGTCTGTGTGTGCCTTCTGCAGGTCTGGTGATCAGTGTCCATAGTCCCTCAGCAAGGTGGGTCTTGTCGAGGCCTCCCCTTAGATGAAAGAGGACATCATTTGCAGCCCTAGGAAGGTCCAAACATTTAAAACAGCACGAGCATCCAAATAATTAGACTGCCCCCAAAGAATATTTTTATGATCATCCATTTAAAAAAATTAGGCCGTTGTACAGAACGTGGAACAATCCACCGGGGTGTGTGGTGCGTGGCAGTGGTGTGCTCGGCCTGCTGGGCGGTGAAGGACCAGTCAGTGAGGTCACGGTGGCCTTGGCCATGAGATGAGGACAGAGTGGGGGCGGGGCCCCCATGGATACACCACAGATGACTCAGTCAGAAGACACTTTGTGCTGTGAAAAGCTCTGAAATTCATGGAACAAAGGTCATTTGCAATTGAATAGGGGTACTGCAGATTTGCAGGCTAACAGGAGAGATTCCGGGAAAGAAAGGAATGGCCAAAATCAACTAGGGCTCTTCGGGGCCACAAACCTGTTTGCAACGTTAAAGGAAAGGAGCAGGCAGATGGATTTCTGGATTTCGAAAAGAGAAATTGATACACCGTATTATTGCTTTAAAAAAAAAAAAAGGCTTTTGATTTTAAAAGTTTTTAGATTTCCAGAAACATTGCAAAAATAATACACAGTCCCATTTGTCCACATCCAGTTTACCTAATTGTTAACATTTGTCACAATCGGAACAGTATTGTTCCATCATTAGCTGAAGTCCGGATTTTATTCAGATTTCTTTAGTTTTTACCTAATGTCCTCTTTCTGTTCCAGGATCCCATCCAAGATACCAAATCGTATTTATTAGTTATGTCTACTCCGACTGCTGCCGACTGGGCCAGTTTGCTGGACATTCCTTGTTTGGGATGATCTTGACAATTTCGAGTACAGGTCAAGTATTTTAAAGAGTGTTCTTTTTTTTTACTTTGCCTGCTGTTTTTTTTTTTTTTTTTTTTTTTCATGGTTAGACTAGGGGAATAGTTTTAGGAGGAAGACCTCAGAGGTAAATTGCCCGTCTCATTACATCATATCAAGGGCACACACTACAACATGATTTATGTTGCTGTTGACCTTGACCACCTGGCTGAGGTAGTGTTTATCAGATCTCTCCTCTGTAAAGTTCTCTTGCTGCCTCCCCCTTGCACACTGCACCCTTGCAAGGAGGTCACTGTGTGCAACCCACACTTGGGAATGGGAGTGAGGCTCCCCCTCCAGAAGGGAGTATCTATGAAAGTTACCAGGAATTTTTCTGCGTGGGACATGTGTCTCTTCCCCTCCATTTAAACAAGTGTAATGTATTCAGTCATTAATTTGTTTCAGGATAGACTCATGGATATTTATATTATATTACAAATATGTGTAAATAACATTATATTACTTATTTGGTTGTTCAGATTATTCTAGCTTTGCTCACTAGGGCTCTCTTTCATTGGTTCCTGGGTCTCTTAGATGTGCCTCCACTGCTGTGTGTGTGTGTGTGTGTGTGTGTGTGTGTGTGTGTGTGTGTGTGTGTTTGTATGTTTGTTTGTTGGTTTGGTGATGTCATTTTGGTGTTTTGTTGTTGTTTCAGCCTGTCCTTGCTTTTTAACACCACAAAATGCTCTAGGCTCATCTTGTATATTTCCTATCCCTGTCCTTCCTAGAGACAGCCATTTTTCTAAAAAATCCCTTCTATCGGAGAATGGTATGAGAAACCAAGGCTAGATCTCGGTTGGGAATGCCTGCTATTACTAAGGAGTCCTTCCTTCGAGGCCCTCCCAGCAAATGGAGTAAATAAATACATGTGTGTATGTAGTTTCCTGTATCAAAATTAAGCTAAACCTGAATTCATGCTGAGGTCTTCTCCACCTCTAATCCAATACTATGGATTAATTCTAGCCTTCTCTATTTGTCTATAACCTTATAATCCAACAGCAAGAAAACTGGCCCCCACCATCTGCCTTATATTTACTTCATTACTCAATTCCAGTTTACATACCTAATGATCTCAGAATTCTGAACCCATATCCCCATGGAAGACAGCTCTACCAATCAGTTTTCAAGGATTACGAGCTGTCCCTTTTGTCTTTGGTCTTATGGTCTCCACTCATTTCCAAAGTTTCATGATCAACACCTTCCCTGCCCTCCCCTTTGGTGGCAGTATCCCTACATTCCGAACTGGGATCCCCTGCCTCCTAAATGATTTTTTTAAAACTTTACTTACATTAAAGTTAACTCTGTGCTGTGAAGTCCTATGGGTTTTGCCACATGTGTAGGGTAATGTAACCACCCTTACAGAATAGTTTCATCGTCTGAAAAAGCAGAAACACGGAAACAATCTAAGTGTTCACTGATGGACAAATGAATAAAGAAGCTGTACAATAGAATATTATTCAGCCTTAAACTATGAGGAAATCCTGCCATTTGCAACAACATGGACGGGTGGACAGACCCGGAGGGCATCATGCTTAGTGAAATAAGTCAGACAGAGAAAGACAAATACTGTATGATCCCACCTAAGTGTGGAATGTAAAACAAGCAAGCAAATTCATAGAAAGAGACCAGCTTTGTGGTTACCAAAAGGGGGAGGGGAGGGCGGAAAGAGGGAGGAAGGGGAATTGGAGGAAGATACAAACTTCTGCTGACCGGAGACTCAGTACTAGGGATGAAATGTACAAATGGTGGCTGTAGTTAATGCTTCTGTGTGTTACACAGGAAAGTTGTTAACAGAATAGATGTTAAGTGTTCTCATCACAAGGGAAAAGAAAAAAAAATATATATATATATATAGTACCTCTATTAGATGATGGATGTTAACTTAGAGTGGTGACCATTTTACTATACATATTAGAGCATTGTGCTGGACTCCTTAAATTTACACAGTGTAGAATGTCAATTACATCTCAATAAAACTGAAACAAAATGTCTTTACAAGGCACAGAATATTGTATGCTTGTGAACTGCCATTTGAGTTAAAAATTAAAGGAGTGAGCAAGGAAAAAATAATTCCCTGTGCTTCACCTATGGTACCCTGTACTTCAGTGGGTTTTTCCATTTTCAAGTGAGCAGATATTTTAGATGAATACCAAATAATGATACATATGTAATCTTTAATTGTGTACATACTGTAGTTACAATAAGTAAAAGGCTTTTTAAAAAATACTATTATTATAAAATGTTTATTTTGTACCATGCCTTCCGTAACATATTAGGTACAATATGGCAAAAAAAAAAACAAACAAAAACAACAAACCAACATTTTCTTTTAGATCATTGTGCACTTTCAGAGTAGAGAAAGCTTCATTCTAGAAATTTCACCTCTCAAAGAGGTCAGAGCCTGGCCACGGCCAGGGAGCAATGAACACTGTAGCAAACAGCAGAGCTAGTGTTTGAACACAGATCCAAGTTTTCTCTGTACCAAGTGGCCTTCCAGAATTTGCATAAATCTGGGGGCTTTAAAACTTAGCAAGGACCTTCTTTTTGCCCTGCGATAAACTCTTGGTCTACCCAATTTCTGAAGCCTAAATTATGTTTATTTACAAACTCAGAGTTTTACGACAAAGGCATTACTGTGCCCTCTCTGCAGCCAAGATTCAGAGCAAAATGCAAAGGCTAATTTATCTACCCCATGCTTGCAGTCAAGTGTTATTTTTCACTGACTACAGTTTTATGATCTTCAGAGCGAATCTCACGGAGGTAAAACTTTTATGACTTACATTAATTCAGTGTCCTCGGCTGTCATGTTCCTCTACTTGCTGTCAAGATACAGAAGTCTATTTTTAGGATATTTCTAAGGGAAGCAGAGTGCGGACTTATCAGACAAAATTTATAGCAAGACTTCCTGAGAAGCTAAAACAGGTGGATTGTGCTACGCACACAGGAGCACACATGCACAAACACACGGCCTTCTACGTAAGCAGGACAGGAGATCGTTTCTCTCGGAAAGGACACATGTTACAAGAACATCCTTTTGTATGTATCTTATTATGATTCCCAGGGCTGAATTTCCTCTTTGGGAGTCACTTCAGGCTGCACTGGGTAGGGTCCAAGGAAAAGCATGTTTTGTTAATAGGGAAGGGAGGAAACCAGAGGACAGAAGGAGGGAGACCACTAAGCAGAAGGGAGGAAATGAGGCAGAAAAGTGAGAGGGAAGGGTAAAGGAAGAAAGGATAAAGGAACACAGGGAAATAGGTACTTACGTTTCAGGCCAGCTGTTTTACAGACAATTTCTCACCGAATTCTCACGGCAACATGGCTAAAAGGATGACCAAAGTAACATCCGTGATGCTAAAAAGGTGGGGTAGCAGTGGGAAATTGATGGAGAAAATCAGGAAAAAAAATTTCCGAAAGTAAAGAAGGCAGAAGAAAGATCCTCATCAGGTGGCCAATCATTTCTCACAGTGTGACTTTTTTTTTTTTATTATAAACGCCTTAAAATTTTCTGTCTCTAACATATCCTCTGCTGATCATAAATAATAAATGTGTAACTTTAGTACTGTATTAGTCGCTAACCCTGAACACACCCAGAGCCCTGGGCTCTTTTGCCTTCATAGGCTCTTCCTCTGTTAAAAAAATAAAAATAAAAACAAAAATTATATTTTATGACTCTGTTGGTAAAAAGATGAATATGTTAATATTATCTATAGAAACATCTTCTTTGGCTTAAAAGTTCATCTTTTTTTCCTTCTGGTTTGAAGAGAAAGTAAGACATTCTTATGGGTCCCTGAAAGTAGTAGGGGGGCGTTAGCCCTGTCCCCACCGCAATGAAGGAGTGAGTTTGCCCCTGACAACATCCTTTGTCAGCTCACCCATCTCACCCCCTGGTTCCCGGGCTCTGATTCCTGGGGTGCGGGGTCAATGGTGTGTGAGACAGGAGTGTGACTCTGCATTGTTCAGTGCCTGCGAGGAGTTTAAGTCAATTGATCTACATTCACAAGGTCTTATTTGCAGTGGGATGTCCCACTCATCTCCCAAATGTGTGCCCACTGATCTTGCAAGGTTTACAAAAGGAGCCCTTAAGGGAATGAAGAGAGACGAAAGACAAGTTCTGCGCATGCCCAGTGCAGGGTGGCGCCCACCCCACCCCTCGCCCCCGCCCCCACCCCCGCCCGGTCCTTTGCACTTTGCCCGGAGGAGCAACTGCTCAGAGCAGAGCCAAGTGACCTAAAGGGGATAGGGTATCAGGAGCAGAGATGTGTCATTCTTTCCTCCTAGAAGATTCTGGGGGCACAGGCATTTAAAAAACAAAACAAAGATAAGGCAGGATAAGATAAGGACAAGCAAATTCCAGAGAATTCAAATTCAAATTCCTTCTTGAGAATTAAATACTGTTCTCCGAAGCCTTTCACAGTTTTTGGCATTGGTTATTAGGACAGTCTTTTTTTTTCCCTAAGACTTTATTTTTTATTTACTTATTTGACAGAAAGAGTAAGAGAGAGAGCACAAGCATGGAGAGCAGGATTGCTGAGCAAGGGGTCTGGTATGAGACTCGATCCCAGAACCCTGGGGTCATGACCGGAGCCAAAGGCAGGCGCTTAACTGAATGAGCCACTCAGGCGCCCCATAGGGCGGTCTTCAGAATAAAGCAAGGCATGTGTTTACCAAATTGATCTATCATTAAAATACAGTATTTACTTTTTAAAAAATCGAGTCCCTTAGAGAAGTTCCCAGAAGAACCTTAGGATGCATTATTTTTTAAAGTAATAAACCTCCTCTAATGCAGCCCTTCTGTGGGCTGTGGGGCAGACTGGGGAGTGTATAGGGAACTCTCTTAAAAGTAGACACACCAGGGAAGTAGGGCAAAAAATCATGGTTGGGTTTTTTTTGTTTATTTTTTTTTTGCATTTGAACCACCTGTTTCTAGACCACATCTCCCAGATCTTTGCATGACTCATGTCTTATCTTTAAGGTCTAGCACAACTATTCCCGTTAAAAAGAGAACTTTCCTGACCGCCCTACTGTTCTTTATGCCACTTCCCTATTTTATTTTCCTGATGGTACACGTAATCATCAGAAATTATTTCAATTTGTTGATTGGTGGTTGGCTCACTTGCTTGTTGCTTATCTTCCACTATTGGAATTTAAGTTCCATGTAAATATTTTTTTTGTTTACTGCTGGATTTCCAGTGGTGAGACTCATGCCTGGCATGTGTCTCGTGAATCAATGAATGAATGAATTTGAAGTCCCCTCTGACTTCACTGACCACTGCACTCAGAGCCCATTAGAAACAGACTTCTGAATATTTTCTGGGAGGTAACAAGTAACCGGATCACAGGCTGTTGGAGCTGCAGTCATCTGAACCCGCTCACTAATCTTACAGATGAAGACAGCGCTGTGGCCCGGGGAGGTAAGTATTGCCCACAGCAGAGCCGCTCGGAGGTTCAGAGGGCCCCAGCTGTTTCCAATTCCCGAGGCAGGCCGCAAACCACAATTTTAAAATAAAGGCCCATGAAAATCAGACAGAGTACCAACCAAAGTCATCTTCTCTAAGATAAATAACAGTCTCCTCTCACGCAGCTGATATTAATCAAGGCAAGACCATCTCAACATCAAAAACAAACAAGCGTCTCTCTCTTTTGGAGCTCTCAGCCCAAGCCGGCGACTGTCCTCATTCCTGCCCTCGGCTCCCCACGATCCCTTGCTCAAGACTGGTAACAACAAACAGAACTCAGATGCACTAGGAGTTATTCGTGTCTCGAGATTATGTGAAGTGTTTCACACTCTTCATCTCCAGGAGGGAGATAACCGTATCCCCATTTTATAGAAGGGGAATTGAGGCTTCAAGACGTTAGCTAATTTGCCTGAATTCACACAGCTAATAATAATGGAGCTGGGGTGTGAGTTTGGGCTGCCTGGTACCACAATTTGGATTAAAAGGTTCCTTTTTAACTTAATCTTTTTGAATAGATAATATATTCATGGTGTTCAAAATTCAAAAAGTATGTAAACATTTTCTTTAAAAACCCCAAACTCCCTTCCACTCATAGCATAGCTTCCCACCTTCCCATAGACAACCAATATAATAAGTTTCTTGAGGCTCCTTCTATAGATATTTTATGCATATACAAGTCAATTTTACGCATATACAAGTCAATAGAATGTGTGTGTATGTGTGCGCATGCACACGCATGTGTATATTCTTTTGTAAATGTTTGCTGTGGAAAATGTTGAACAGATATACAAGTGGGCAAAAATCCTATAACAGAAGCCCCATGTTCCCACCTCCCGCTTCCAGTAGTATCAACACAATAACAACCTCGTGTCAACCACACCCACGCACCTGTCTCCTCCTAGTACAGCATTTCATCCATAAATACTTTGGCATGTAGGTTTAAAAGAAGACTATTAAAATATAACCAAAAAACAATAATCACACCTAACAATCAACAAAAAAGTCCCTTAATATTAAAAAATGTCCAGTCAGTATTCAAATGTCCAGTTGCTTCATAAATGCCTTAAATTTTCAGAAACTTATTTATTTGAATTTACTGCTAGGCCTTTTATCTCCAGATTTTCCCCTCTACTTTCCTTCTTTCGTACCCCTTGCAATTTATTTGTTGAAGAAAGCCTTTGTTCGTTCTATAAAATTTCCAACTGTCTGTATTATGTAAAAGGGAAAAATTTTTATGGTAGCAGAGAACTCATATTCCGTACTTTTTCACTTAACAGACTTCATCGATCTATTGCATAAATACTTATTGCGTGCCTAACACTTTTCTAAATACTGGAAATAGAACGGTAACCAAAACAAACACACACACAAAGAAAACACCCCCCTTCGTGGAGCTTACATTCTACTGGATTGAGACGGGCCAACATAAGAAGTAAATCTACACAAACCCAGACTATCGCGTTTATCGGGAGAATAAAGCCGAGAAAAGGAGAGAGGCTGTGTGCGGAGAATTACCATTTGAAACAGCGTGAGCCAGGAAAGCGTCACCAAGAAGATGGCATTGGAGCAAATTCTAGAAGCAGGTGAGCAACTGAGTCTGGGGGCTGCCCGGGGGTAGGGGCATCACAGACGGAAGTGGGGCAAGTGCAGGGCTGCATACACACCAGGGAAACCGGCTCTCGGCCCCTGAGCTGCAAACGTCTTTTGCTCAGTTTACCTTTCCTCTTTTGCTTTTTATTTGGTGATTCTTCCCATTTAGAAAATGTTGACTTTTAGAAATGGAGTCCTATTTAAATCGTCTCTTTCGTGGCTTCCTGGGCTTTGCGTCAGAGTTAGAAAAAGCTTGGGTTTTAGTCACCAGGTGAGTTCTCCGGCCAAGATTCCGGGGGTTTAACTACACTTAAAATAACCACAGAATCTCAGTGGTTTAACGTAGCTGAGCTAATTTCTCGCTCACACCGTATGTCCAGTGCAGACCTGCTCAGCCTCCTGTCACTCCGGGACCCAAGCAGCAGGTGCACCCAAGATCGCTTTGTCAGGAGAAGGACCACTGGCAAATTGCACACCGGCGCTTGGAGGCTTTGCTCACATGTCATTGGCCAGAGTGAGTCCCATGGTCACCTGAGCTCCACGTGGTGGGGCCGTGCCCTTGCAGGTGGGCCCATGAGAAGGGAACGTTCCCGAACAGCCCTGATGACCACCATGGGCTCCTTCTCCCTTGCGGGAGTCCAGGCGAAGAACTACTTTTTGATTAACCCCAATTCTGTGACTTTCCCTAACACATTCACAAGCAAAGTCACCCAATACAGACGTGCTAGTCGATCTGCCTGGCTGGTTTATGTGGTCAGTTTGAATATCTATAGGGAGAGATGTTTAGACAGTGGCGCTCACCCACAAAGCTCCATGGCCCCCGCTGTCCTCCAGCGGGAGAAAGTTCTATCCTCCTCACTTCGGGAGCCAAGATGACACCGCTGCCCACTGGATTAGCCCTTCTGGGTGCAACATCTGGAACAAATGCATAAATTAATACTAGCCACTTTCAGATAAAAATAAATAGCCTGTATCCTACAGACCCAGAGAAAGGTGCTGTTTGTTGAGAGAGTGGGTTTTTTGCAGATTTAGTGAGGCCAAAGGAACTTGGAACGTTCACCGTAAACAATGAGGAAACTAAAATAAACCCTCACGGAGCAGAAGAGATAGGAACATTTTCTTCAGCATGAATCATGAGCTAATTATTGTTCCTAAAAATGTAAACCAAATTAATTTATGCTCAGTCAGCAGCTAGAGAACGGGAGGGAACCAGCACCTGCCTTGTGTTCCAGTGCAGACTATGTGGGGATAAGAGTGGTGTTCAGTTTTCCTATTTGCTAGAACAGAGCCTCATCTCAAGCCACCTCAAGTCATGGGAGCCTCTTTTGGGGCTCTCCATGAGTGATGAGATCAAGAGGGACCTCATGGGAGCCTAAGTCTGGAAGCCAGCATGCACGCAGACGTCTGAAGTGTGCGGGGAATCTCAGCAGCAGCAGGAATGGGATTCTACCTAAAGGAACCCCCAGGGCCGAGTGGGGCTTTGACAGTTGGGGCTGGTGCCTTGTCGGGACCGGTCACAGTGGGAATCCCCCTCCTATCCTGTAATGGAGCGCTAACAGGTCTGGATGTGTGGTGATAACGGAGACAATCCAAGTGTGAGTTGTCCTCTAGAATCCAGGCCATGTGCCCCCTGAAGGGATAGGGACTAGAAGGGCAGAGAAGTCCGATGACTACTTCTCACCTTATTACAACATCATAGCATGAAAAAGACCAAACCCAGTTTTGGAATAGCCAGTTTCAAGAAGATGAAAAAAAATAATAATAAAGAAACTGTGGCAGATGGCATTATTGGATCCTTTATTCCAAATATTTGCTGTTTCCTCCTTCTAGATTCATCCCTAGAGGGACCCTCCTAGGGACCCTTCCTCATGGGAGGATCCTACATGTTGCCCATGGAAGTTGGGTACCTTTGTCTGATGGAATTCAGAATTCAGAATTGAGACACGTCGTCTCAACAGATGTTTTAAGGGTCACTGCACAGTTCTGCCACTGCTTTGTTCCCTCTGTCACAAGACTAAGATAGAGGCTTCTCCGTCAGCCTGCATCACAGAACAAAGAATACAGAGCGAAAGTCAATGCACTGCCAATATGTACGCGAGCAAGAAATGTTTGATGTCGTAAGGCACTAGCATTGTGGAGATCTTTATTATTGCAACATCACTTAGCTTAAGCTGATGGATACAGATATCAGGACCAGAAATGTGGTGCTGATCTAGTAAATACCACAGAACACATAGCATGTTGCCTGAAACGAGCTGCTGCCTCTGCGAAGAAAAATGGACCAAACCAACGTGTGGTTTTAGTTGAGAGGTAGAGAAACAAAACATCAGTACCACGGGTCGGCTTTCATTGCCTGCATTTGACAAGAGACTGCGTGACAGAGAGAAGCTTCCCAAAGAATTCTATTTGAAAGAAGAATCAAGATATGGGCAATCCAGTAGTGCCGAAGCTGGCCATCAGACCTGGGGTGGAGGGGGCCATGAGGTAAGAACTGGGTGAAAGCTGTTTCAGAGGTCGTTCATCTCCAAAGCCCGTGTTTACTCTCTGCCCCTGTGCCACTCCTTCCTCGACTCTCCCGAGAGGTGAAACAGAAGATCCCGGGGCTGAGCGACGTCCATCCCGGTTGTGCGTACAGGTCCTGAATGCGTCCTGAATGCCTCACGCAGACACATCTCAGTGCCTCCCTTCCATTCCTGGACCACAGGTGGCCAGACTCCGTCCCGCAGCCAGGGGATCAGGGGATTGAGAGGCTCTCTATGGAGAATCTAACCAGCCCAAGAGGGAAGTTTGTGAGATGCTGACACCAGGGTTCCCCGACAAATGGTCCCCCTAGGTCACATGATAGTGTGAAAATCAACAAGTCCCCATCATGAACTCAGGGCTTCTAATCAGCCTTTTATTCCTCAACTCAAATTGTGCAGGCCAGGATGGACACACACACACATGCACATGCACACGCACGATTAATACCACCAGAGCAATAGAGAAGATTTTCACCTATAACATGAAAATGGGTTTTATTGGAAGAGGAATCATTCAGAGCTCGGAAAAGAGATCTTGGAAATTCAAAATACAATTGCAGAAACAACAATACCAAGCTAGATAGAAGTTAAATTTGACAGATTATCCCAGAGAGTAGTCAAAATCACAAAAAGATGAAAAATAGAGAGTGAAATAATAAAATTAGAGGACTGACCCAACTGGCTCAAAATGGATATTTAGCAGGAGTTCCAGAAAACACTAGGGAAAAGTGATGAGGAGATCATCAATGAAATGATTCAAGAACATTCTCAAAATGGAAGGATATGTATGGCCAAATTGTGAGAGGCCACTGATATTCCTACAAAAGCACGTCATGTGAAATTTTCCAGTTCCAGGAACCATTAGAAGAACCTACAAGTTTCTGGGGAGAAAAAAAAAAAAACAGGCCACACAAAGGATCAGTACTCATGGCTTTAGGATTTTGAGAAAGATATTGGAAGCAAGAAGATAGTCTAAAGAAAAATGCCATCTGACCTATATTCTATAGCCAGCAAAACTATTAGGAATGAGGGTAAAACAAAGACATCCTACAACATGCAAATCTTCAAAAATGTCTCTCCTACATATCATTTCCCAGGAAACTACCACAGAAAGTACTCCACTAAAATGAGAGGGTAAACCAGGAAAGCAGCAGCATGGAATATAAGAAAAACCCCACAAGGAGAGAGGCACAGGGCATCCCTAGGATGCTGAAGGGAGGCCCCAAAATGAAGAGTGAGAGGCAGCGCAGTCCGGAAGGGAGCACTGTGACTCCAGGGAAATGCCACTGGGGTCGTTGGAACATGCCCACTGCCATCTTGTGAAACTTACAGAGGTCCAGTTGAACTTACTTGACTTATTCTGTCCATGTTCTGATGATGTTCCTTCCTCCTCCTCTATGACCTACTGCTTGGACCAGCTGAGGTTCCTCATCTCCACCACCCTAACCCCAGAAATGTGCTCCTTTGACAGACACCCGGGAGCTGGAGGTGGGCTATGGTGAGTGGAGACCCAGGAGGTTCTGAGCAGCCTACCTGACCAGTCACATTACTTCCGGGACCCGGAACTCGTTCCACACCAGATGCTTCAAGGTATGAGCCCGTATATCCCGGGTCTCACCATGGCCTCGCTCTGCCCAGCCTCTCTAGAGGGGGCTCTTTCTACACATTCTGGAAATCTCAAGCCAGAGATTCCATCGAATGTATCTTCTCCCGGGAACCAAGGGGCACTTTTACTTTTTATTCCAGTTAAAGTTGTGTTTGCTGTCAAAATCGAGCCGTGATTCCTCTGGGGAACGTATGCGAGTTGTAAATCTATAAGGAAAAGCAAAGCAATCATTAACGCCAAAGTTTGGAGAAGGATTAGCTGCGCGTGGAGGGGAGGGGCTGTCTCTGGAAAGAGGAGCCAGGAGGGTTTTGAAGATACCAACACAATTCTCCTGAGCCAGAGAGAAGAATATGCAGGGGCTCCTTTTACGCTTTTCTGATTGCACATACATGTTTTATAACCTATTATGGATGATACATTTTGCAAAAAAAAAAAAAAAAATTATTCTAATTTAAAAAAGAGCCAAGTAGCAGTGAATGATGTAAACAACAAAAAATGCAGCAGCTCTGTAGAGGGACGGAGGGGTCTCTAGGATATTTTGTCAGGGGAAGGGACCGGGACAGGGTGCTCATGATGCGGGGCCCAAGCCGAGCCTTCAGAAAGAGGCCACACCCACAGGAGCACCTTTGTCTATAGACGTGTGACATGTCTGAAAGGGCACACTGGCCATGGTCTCCGCTGACCTGGAAGCCCGGGGGCCTGGGGACAGGAACAGAGATTCCTTACATTCTGCCCCGTCAAGGTTTTGAATTTTGAAGCACTTGGACGTTTGACTTTACTCAAAGAACTTGGTTGTTTATAAAGAGAGGTCTGACAGAACCAAACCAAATGTTATTGAAGATAGGGAGACAGTGCTTGCTTCGGCAGCCCATATACTAAAATTGGAGACAGACCCTGCTGGTAGGGGGGCAGATCCGTCAACCTGGACAAGCAATTTGGAAATACTTAATGACGTCGGACCAGCAACAAGCCTCCTAGAAAAACTGCTTTCACGTATGTTCAGGAAACATATACAGGAATGTTCAGAACAGCACTGAGTAAACAATTGAAAAGATAATAGAAGTAAGTTAAAGTAATAAAAATAAATAATTGAAAGAAAGAGAAGAGAAAAAAAAGAAAGAGGAAGGAAGGAAGGAAAGAAAGAGAGAAAGAGAAAAAGAGAAAGGAGGAAGGAAGGAAGGAAGGAAGGAAGGAAGGAAGGAAGGAAGGAAGGAAGGAAGGAAGGAAGGGGGGGAGGGAAAGAAAGAAAGAAGGAGGGAGGGAAAGGAAGGGGGAGGGAAGGAAGGAAGGGAAAGAGAGCCAAAGGAGGAAGATAGGAAGGAAGCAGGCTAAAAGTTCTCCAAGAGGAAATTATATTGACAGACACTCTGACCGATCCCTACAATAGACTATCATAAGGCTTAGAAATGGATCCGTGTGGATAAAAATCACAAAATACAGAAAGAGAGCAAGTAAAAAAAAAAAAAGGAATACACCACATGATACTGCTTCCGTGATGTCCTGCCTCTCCAGCGTGCAGTCAAGCGTGACGTGGATGACAGGGACAGAGCTGGACTGTGGACAGCAGTCACCTCGGGGGGGAGAGCGGGAAACAAAGGGTGGGAACGGTGGGGAGGGGCTTCGCGGGCGCAGGCCGTGCTTGACCTCTGAAGCTGGGTGGCGGGCACCTGACGTGACTCACCCCTACTTCTTGACTGTCTGTTGTCCAGTCGGCCCCTTGGACAACATGGGTTTGAGCTACATGAGGCCACTTATACAAGGATTTTGTTCCGATACGTACCGTACAGCACCATAAATGTATTTTACATTTTCTTAAATTCTCTTAATTTACAATTTTCTTAAATTTTCTGACAATTTTCTTGAATTCTCTAGCCTACTTTATTGTGAGTACATGGTGTGCCATTCATACAACGTACGAAACACGTGTTAATCAACCACTTATCAGTAAGGCTCCTGGTCAACGGTAGGCTTAGTATTTAAGTTTTGGGGGGAAATCAAAAGTTATGCTGGGATTTTTGATGGCACAGGGGGTTTGCGCCCCTAACCTCTGCATTTTCAAGGGTCACCTGTACATCATTTGGGTGCCTAAAAACTGTCACCCAAATCACCTGGAATATAGCATCTCACTCAGTCTCACTGAGATGATAATAAAAAGATTCACAGAAAAGAGAGATTCCAACAAGCCTGATCTTGTAGGCACCCCTCCCTTCACATTTCAGATCTCAGGGGGGTATTTTTATTACGTTGTGTCTAGCCAGACGCACATGGACAGAAAAAAAATGTAAGAACAAAAATGTCCCGGAGTTTTATGATTAATCGTCACACGTTAGGCGTTGTGAGGAATTTTACCAACTGCATCCTGGCCGCTGAGTATGAGAGTATGAGAGACTGAGTATGAGAAACTGAGGCCCAGAGAGGTAAGAGGCCTGCCCGAGGGAAGCCCGGCCCACATCTCCTGGCCCCTGGCCAGCTTTGTGCTGGACGCTGTATTCTTATCAGGGAAGGAGCAGCGACTTCCCAAGGAGGCAGGAGGCGAGCCGTTCCTAGACCGAAACATCAGCCAGGCTCCAGTTCGGACACCACGCCAGCAGGCCTCAGCCTGGCACACCGTGAGAACAGGATTTCCTAGAGGGAACAAAGCAAGTGGCAGAGCATATGAATCAGACTGGAGCACAGCTCTGGCCCCAGAGGACTGCTGTGGCCAATGGCCCAGCAGGCCCACCCGTCATCCCAGAAGGCTCTAAGAATCCAGGGAGAGGCGGGAAGAGTCGAGGGACGCAGCACGGCCCCATCTGGTCTCTGAGGCCTTCCGGGGACAGCGTGCGAGAGGCAATGAGAGTCGGACGGCCCGGTCACACCCACTGCCACTACTTCCCAGGTGTGTAGACTCAGACGTTTTAGCTTCTTTGGTTTTCTAGCTACCAGAAAATTGAGGATAATAATAGTACCCATCTCATACATTTGCTACGGAATTAGATACTGTGAAGTGTGTGTGTGTGTGTGTGTGTGTATGTGTGTGTGTGTGCGCGCGCGCGTGCGCACAATCTAATACACAGTAAGTGGTCAATGGTTGGTACTATTATTAGTAGTAGTTGGAGAGAAAAATCACACATTTTCAGAACCTGAAACAAAGCTGTTCTGGGTCGGAGAACAAGAAACACAGCCCTGGACCTTGACCTTCTGCTACACGTTTCAAGTTTCAAGAAAACTAGCATTTCCAGGGCAGCCGACTCGACGCGTGTGGATTTGCGCTTTTCCATCCCCTCAGGGAACCTCGACAGACACCAAGGGCAGAGGGCTAATCACAGTCAAGTCATCTTCCCTCCACCCCCCTGATATGTCACCTTATGGGGTCGGGGACACCCTAAGCAGGTGTTTTCAACATCCCTCAATCCATCAACACATCTGTCAACGACCCCGGTAATCCCTTCTTACTGGGCCATGTGACCAAGAAAGGCCAGCATATTCCACGCCAGGGCCTGTGAGTGGCTCTGGGGGGGGACACGGGGTTCTCCTCAGGAAGAGGAACAACGTAAGACAAGCTGTGTGAAGAATCATATCAATGGCAGGCCCGAGTGAGGGGAAACTTTGGAAGAGGAAGGGATCATCGAAGCCTCAAGGGAAAGTAAGAGCTGGCCTGGCCATTGAGAATATGGGTGGTAGCGTGTTCTACACCGGGTTCCAATGTGTGTGGGGTGGGGGAGGGAGTGGCATTTCCCAGACACTGGCTGGGTGTCCTGCAATGCGACTCGATTCTCTCAGCATCTACCTGGAGACAGTGTGGGATCCCATAGGTCAAGGTCTCAGTCCCACAAGTATGCCCCTCCCCTCACTTCCGATGATGCCAGCCGCAAGTCTAGATTGTCATCTGTGCTCTGACCGAATGGCTGGCAATGTGGGCTGGAAGGGCTCTCCACCGCGTCCTTTCGAGTTTTTATAGAGGCTTCAAACATAGGCGTGATTGATGAGACCGAGGCAATCCCCAGTCACTCCTCCTTCCCAGGGGGTCAAGGAGAACTGAAAATTCCAACCCTCTAATCACGGTTGGTTCTCCTGGTCCAAAAGTCACCTTGTTCACATAAGACGCCTTTGTCACTTAGGAGATGCCATGGGTTTTAGGAGCTCTGGGCCAGAAAAGTTGATGAAGACCAATTATAATTGACCCTGAACAAGACATGTTTGAACCACACGGACCTATTTATATATGCAGGGGTGCCTAATAACACTTCTTCTCTGTTGCTCACTTTCTTGTAAGAATACAGTATATCGTACCTGAAACATACAAAGTATGTGTTAATAGACAGTTAATGTTATTGGTAAGGCCAACAGTAGGCTAGTAGTAGTTAAGTTTGGGGGAAATCAAAGGTTATATGCAGATTTTCAGCTACATAGGTGGTTGGCACCCCAAGCCTGTATGTATTTTTCATGATAAATCACAGTGTCACCGGTAGCATTGGGGTCCTCCGGCCACATGAGCCTTCTGGGCCCTCCATTTGCCCTTCCCCGTCTCCCTCACAAACAACTCCCTGAGCAACTGCATGCCAACCTCTCCTCTCTGAAGCTGGTGTCTTCTAGGGTCTGGATTTTCAGTCACCCTAACGGATGACATCTTTGCCCTCAGGTTGGATTTCCTGAATCGGGGGCGGGGTGTGGAATTAAACTGGGTCATCAACTAGATTTTCACAAGACCGGGCAGGGAATTCTATCCAAGATGGTCTGCAAAGTAAAATCATCAGTGCTTGACAGAAAAAAATCATCAGTGCTTGACAGAAAGGAATGCCACGTGTGTGCAAATCCTCCACTACTGTGGCCCTCCCTGCACATGTTCACGCTCTAGAAGGAAATGCTTCGTACCACCAGGTGGCTTTGGGGTCCCTCAAGCACTGAGCCTTGCCTTCTAGCACTTTTGGCGCAATCTTGCAAATCTCCCCACCCTCGCTGGCCGCCTGTTTGCTGCCCCGTGCACTGAATCACTGTGTTGATGGTTGCAGTTGGTTTTTTCCTTCCCTGCTTCCGGCCCTCCCACTTCCCACCAGCTTCCCAGCCCCCCAGTTTCCTTCAGGCACTGCCCATGCACTGGAGCCCAAGCCTCACTCTTCTTCTGCCTGGGTGGGGGAGGCTTCTCCTCCTCTGTGTGATACTCCACCAGCCAGGCTCAGCTTCTCCTCCTCTGTGTGATATTCCACCAGGAGGGCCCAGCTTCTCCTCCTCTGTGTGATACTCCATCAGCAGGGCTCAACTTCTTCTCCTCTGTGTGGTACTCCACCAGCAGGGCTCAGCTTCTCCTCCTCTGTGTGATATTCCACGAGCAGGGCCCAGCTGTACGTTTCCATGAATCATCCATCCATCCGTGGGCTCACCACCCCTGCTCTCAGGAGGACTCAGCCATGAGCCTGCAGCAAGCTAGACTGGAGGCAAGCTGAACGCATTCCCCCACCCCCACCACAACTTGCTCACGCTACCACCTACCTTCCCCTTGTGTTTGTTCTGAGTCAAAGCTGTCCTGCCATGCTCCCTCACCCCTGAAGATGAGTATTTTTTCTCCCAAGAGGTACCTCAATCACGCATTTAAAAGAAAGTCTGGGGAAGCCCGGCTTTACCCGGTTACTCGTGGACAGGTCTAAGCCTCCTGTTGAACTCGCAGCGCGGGCGCACACGCAGCGGAAGGGCCATCGCAGAGCATGTGCTCTAGGAAGCCTTGTGGCCGCGATGGTTCTCGAAACCCTCGACAGTTGTGCAGCTGCATGGGGTCAGGACCGAGGGCAGGCACGCTGGCCCAGTGCCCAGAGGAGCCGTCCACAGTGCCCGGTGTCTCTGCGGCGCCGGCTGCCTCCGACAAGCGAGCCCCGTGTGGGCGAGCGCTCTGCAACCCTGGGGTTGAGCCGCTGGTCGGGGCACTGCAGGGCCCACCGCACGACATGCAGCCGTCCGTCCTGAGGGCCTGGGGCTCCGGGCTGGGCTGGGGTCCTGAAGGATTCTGTTGGCCAGCGTGGGCAGCAGCAAGCCCCCTCTGCCTTGTTTGCAGACAGAAATAGGGTTTATGTTCTTGGAGAATATGCTTCTCGTGACCTTACATGGAGGCGGATGAGCATAAGGGGCAGGCCTGGGTCTCCGTGGCGGAGGCTCTAGTACCAATTTCCTCCAGAAGGGCAGCGGCCTGATGCTCACACTTGCCGAGAACCTGACCCGGCAAGACTCAGAGCAGGTCAATGAGAGAACGGACCGGGAGAGTCCAGCCTGTTTCCTCCCTTGGCTTTTCTCTTTTCTTCTCTTTTCATCTCTTCCCACCCTAACACCCCCTCCGAGCGCCCGTGCCCGTGCCCCCTGTTTCCGACCTCCTTCCTCCCAGCCGCCCAGACTGGCCTCGTTTGGGCCGTGCCCCTTGCACTCCTGCCCAGAGCCCAGGCTGGGGGCTCCGGCGGCCCAGCCCCTCTCCGTGCCAGGCCGGCCCAGCAGGCAGACACATCAGAGCCATCCCAGCCCGGCGTCTCCCCTTGCACGTCGAGGGACGCATTCGCCATCTGCTTTCAATGAAGTGTGGGTTTCGGGACATATTATGGAAACAGAAACGGAAAAACCATCGGGGTCCCTCCTGCAAAAACAATCATTATCCGCTGCTGCAACGAGCTCTTAGGAACTTCCGGGTGGAGAGCACATCATATTAATGAAAAGGAATTCAGACAGGAATTCTGGCAGGGTCGGACTGATGGAGGGAAGAAGTGGGATGTCTGTGCGCGCCCAGCAGTAGGGGGAGAGCGCGGAGCTGGGCACACGGAACAGCGCTGCGGGCCAAGGCTGCGCAACCCCTCACGGCTTCCAGCCCCTGCTCTCTCTCTGACTCAGGAATGTGGGCTTTCGGAGCCACAGGGCTGGGGAGGGACATCCCCACTCAGCCAAGGGCCACAGCACCTAGACGGGGCCCCCGAGGGGGGCGGGGAGTGCCGGCCATCAGGGCGGGCCTCGGGCCAGCGCTTCCAGAAGGAACTCGGCCTCCTTCCTTTAGCCCACGTGCTGAGGAGCTGCCGTGTGTGTAAGACACAAGCCTCAACAAGTCTGCAGCTGAGCAAGCGAGGAAAGGAGGCGTCCAAGACTGTGCCTGTGAGTGCAAGGCCCTCAGTAAGGATCGGGGAGGACGGAATGACAGACGGGCTCTGGACGGTGTCTTCCGTCTTTTCTCCTACGGCGAGAAGAGCCAGCGCGGCCCTTTCTGGGGAGCGGTGCTGATGAGCCCACCAGTCGTGATTGTGTGTGTGCTCTCGTGGGCACACGTGTGTGTATTGAGACCCCACCTTCCCTCCTCGCTCACTGACACCTCGAATTCCACACTTAATTCTACACTTAAAGACCTATTATCTTCCTGCCTCTTAGGAGACCATAATCTTGGAGAGAATAGCACTTCAGGCTTGATCAGTAGTTGGCATCACAGAGGAAATTAGTTCGTCACACTCTCCTCACGAGAAGGTCTTAATGGGAGGAAAAGGGGGAGAAAATGAGAACTCTGAGGTTGGAAACGGGAACCGAGCACAGGGAGAAAATGGTCCCCAAAAGAGATCCACTGGGCCTCAGCGGGTGTGCGGGAAGCGGGCGGGTCTCCAGCCTACTGCCATCGGGGGAGAGGGGGTGCGGGCCCTCCCACCGACCACACGTTCCACGGCGGTGTTTCTCGGGGAAAAGTCTCTGTCTGCTGTGAGGGAGACGGTTTCTTAGATCTGAGTTCTCAACAGTCGGGTGGGCTTTGGTGCCCGCCCCCCACTCAAAATACCATCCTGTGCTTTCACGTGTTGGCAAAAACAAGCAAGTGGGCACAGCCGTAAGTCTGAGGACCCCGGGCCCTGGCCTCAGGCTCCTGACCAACAATGATGGGTGTCCTGCACACACACAGATGTGCCCATGTGTGCGCGTGCGCACACACACACACACACACGCACGCACACGAGCTCATATGCATACACATTCGGTCCTCTAACACATCTCAAAACCCAGCGCCTGGTCAGAAGCCACATTCAGCTTCCTGGGAAGGAGCTCCCAGATCCCACCCTGTAGCAAGAGGGACCATTGTCTGAGACCGTGTGTCTTATGGGACAGGTGGCCCTCAGAAGCTCCAAGGCCAGCCATGGTACACACTGTCTTATGAGCGCACAATCAACTTAACAATTACATTACAGTAAAGGTCTCCTTGATTTTTTCCCAGGCCGAGACAAGGTGCTGACGGTTATGACTGTATCACTCTTCCTCTCCATGGTGGAGGGACGAGAACTTCTTGTCCTCCCGGTGGCCAGGCTATTTATTTACCCAGCGCTCAGGACAGCTCACCGAGTCCTGGAGTGGTAAGCTTAAGTAAACCAGAGAAGCGTGGCTGCCCGTGCTGGGAGGCGCCAGCGGCCTCTTTCCTGAGCTCAGAGCTGCTATGCAAATCCCACGGCAGGAGGGTCATGCCGGGGTCCTGAGAATCTGCCTTGTCCCACGCAGGTCCCGAGCCCACCCAGCAGAGACCAGAGATGCTGCGAACCAAACAGTGGGCTCAGACGGGTCACCAGCTCCAAGCATCAAAACTCCACTGGATTTGTTATATCGAGTTGGTTAAGAAGTTACTCATCACACATCGCTCATTTTCCAGTCTATACTACTGACTGCTTGCTTTGGAATTTACTGTTATTTTGTGGTCTACATACTAGACTTGTAAGCAGGAGCTATTCTTTCTGATTTTTAAGATACAGTCCCACATAGCTTGTTGAAAATGCTGAGTGATGAGGCCATCTGGATATGATAATGTTGGGTGGGCAGGAGGACTGTGTGATTTGCCCAAAACTACACAGGGAATTTTAAGAATTGAAAAAGACCAGATTATCTCTTTGCTAAAAGTTCCTTCTTACCTTTGGAGGTACACTTAAGTAATTCAGGCCCCTGGACACTGTCCAGTAATTCTGGGTCAACTGGAATGAAGAGTCAGCTAGAGCTAATTAAGCCAAGTGCCGTGCTCTGAATTTGGTTACTAATGTGGTTTGAACACATTTCGTTTATTTTGGTTCAGTGAGGTGGCCATCCATTGCTTAGTGACCACAAAGGAGGACCCTTCACCCAGAAGAAGTGAAGTAACGTATGTCTAATCATATGAATTAGCTAAGACTTAGCTAGGGATGATCCTGTGCCAAGCATTGTTCTAAGCCCTTTGCATATGTTAGCTCATTGAATTCTCGAAACAACTGCATGAGGTAAATTCTATTATTATCTCTCCATTGTGCAGATACGGAAGTGGGAAGAGAGAGGTAAGTCATTATCCCTGAGTCACCCCTGGTTAACTAGACCACATACAGACCCGGTCCCTATCTCATCTTCTACACTGGGAATGGCCAACCATGATCATTAATTAACTGCACAATTAGCGGAGCTGATTTACCGGTGGCTGGATGGGTGCTGCCACCATGAGGAGGATCAGTGAGACAGTCAGGCACAGAGAAGAGGGAAGGAGAGTGGAGCCGGGGTCCAGGTCTGGGCTCCAGGAGCAAGCAGCAGAGTCTCGGGCCTCTGCCCGCCTTCCTCCCTGCAGTGTGCGGCCTGGGGGGCACCGAGCCAGGTCCCGGAGCAGAGCCGGCCTCGCGTGCAGACAGCAGAGCACGAGCGGAGGCACGGGGCCCAGGCTGAGACTCCCAGGGCCAAAGTGAAAGGAAAAGCCAGGCTGGCCGTCTGGCTGGATCACCTCCCGAGAAGATTCGATGGGACACAGGAATGCAGGTTTGAGCCGGCCAGCTGGAAACGAGGACTCCCGAGGAGAGGCGGAACCTGGGAGGGACGGAGGCAGACACAGGGCAGTTCTGGAACCCAATGGACACTTAGAGCTCCTTCTCCTGGGAAACCTGCGGGCTGCTGGGTCTCTGGGGCAGAAGCAGGGGACGTTGTGTTCCTCCTCTCATCCCTGGCTTGGCAGGGCATGGGACCAAAGCGAGGACATGGTCTCCTTACTAGTATGTTCTAGGAGGATGGGACCAGAATAGGAATCCCAGCACGCTACACACACACACACACACACACACACACACACACATACACACGCACACGTGCACACACGTATACGCACACACACATGCACACACGTGCACGCACACACATGCACACATGCACACACTGGGGTCCAGAGAAGCATGGTTGTACAGTGACAGGAAGAAAACCTCTGAAGGCACTTAAATCCAGGCTCAGACTTCAGCTCTGTCGTGACCTTGGACAAATTGGTAACTTTCCTGTAAGCCTCAGTCTCCTGGCTATAAAATGGGAATAATAACAAAGCACATACGTCACGGGGCTGATGCACTAGTTACATGGGGTGACAGGTGCGGGGCGGTCCACACGTGCTCCCTGGGCAGCAGCTGAGCTCTCTTCCTGCTGTTATGATCCGTGTCCACAGCAGTTATTGACCGGAAGTGGCCAGGAGGGGACAGGACAAAGCTGTCGCTCTATCTGTAGGGCTCTGTTTTCTCCCCCGACTTCCAGCTACGTGGGCATAAGCCCTTCCAAAGGATCAGCCCTTCTCCCTTCCCCCCCAGACCCCGAGCAGGTGGCAGGGGCTTGCAGAATCACCGCGTGGCCGGGCCGGAGGAAGCCACGGTTGGCTTTCCTGCCGTCTCTCATCTCAGGTCCCACCTCAGCCGAGGAGCCACCGTGGGTCCCTGGGTCCAAACGGTCTTAAGAAAGCCACGCCATCTTTGATTTCTAAGATGATTTTCTTAGCCGCAGCGAGCTGACAAGGAGTCAAGCTCCAAGAGGCAAGGATGACGGGCCGGAGCAGTCTCCCAGGAATGCCGCTGCGAGCCCCCCACGCACCCGTGGGTGAGGGTCCAGTCTCCTCGCAAGGCAGGACTCAGGGTTCCAGCTTTTAAACCAGCAGGTCCAGATCTGTGTTTCTGTGTTTGGACAAAGCTCTCGTCATCTCGAATAGGTGTCCTACCTCCTCGTGGACGCCAGGATGTGGGTCGCACATTCCCAAACCCACGGACACCTGGAAACTATGTAGAAAGCGCTTCACCCCAGACGCAGCACCTCCCGCCCAGAGGGCTTTCCACCCATCGAGGAACATCGCCTATGCCTGGGAGGCCTGGGCCCTGGGCCCACAGCTCTCACCACCCCCTGCCCAGCCCGGCATGAATGACTTCAGGATACAGCCATTAACAAAGGAAAATACGGAGGGAGCCTGACTTTCCCAGCTGTCTCAGAGGGGAAAGGAAGCCGGACTCGGTGAATCATACAATGGCATCGAAACAATTCAAGGAACTGTCCAAAGGAAGTGACCAGAATAGCCTGGCAGATCTCTGCAGGCTGGGGGAGCAGGGAAAATGGAAGCCAGTATCTGCACCACAAGGAGAGGGTCACTGGAGCAAGGAAAGAGTGTTTCCCCACAGTGGGGGAAACTGGCCCTTAGGAACAGTTCCTGACATGAAGTCTGCTGACTCCCGGGTGCTCGAGGGAAATGTGGGCAGAGGGGGACCGGGGTAAGGGCTGTGGTGCGGGATGGAGGCCCATCGTGCCCAGCTCTCCACACCCAGTGCCCCCTGGGTGACACGGGGCCAGTCACTGCCCCAGAAATCAGCAAGGGTCACAAACTCTGGGTTGTCTCCTGCCCGAGACAAGGTTCCAACGTGTACCAGCAAGCCGCTCCATGGAGAGGCCGGGAAGGGACCCGGTTGGGCAAGTAGGGCGCCTCCAGTGGGTTGTTAGCTCGATGCTAACACAGGGAAAGAGGACCCTGTGGCCCAGGCTGTGTGGCCCAGGAGGGGCGGGGGGGGGGCGGTGTTTGCAGAAAAGTTTGAATATAGATGCTGACTAACTCCTGAGGTCTTTCCCCCTTCTCTCTGCTCTACCGGAGTCAATTCTGAAAATCTGTCTCAAGAAGGAGGTTTAAAGTTTTCAAGACCCAGCTAACTAAACATGGAGCCCAGGAGAGGATAAACAGTCATCTGCTATCATACTCATTATCCACGGCTTCAAAGGACTCTGATGTGTTTACAAAGAGAACACGAGAGTTCTCTATGTTTATTTTAAAGTATGGACTTTAATAAACAGTCTTGGAGAAAAAAAAAAGACCCAAATAACACACAGGGGGAAACAACGTTCTTTCTTTGTTTTATGCATCAGTCAAAACATAACACTCCCCTTGGCTTTGGCTTAAATGAGTTTGGTTTCTTTGCAAAAGTTCACCGTTTATAAAATACATACACTTTATTGACTTTGATCTCCCCACTGGCTCGGCTTGAGGTTGGTTCAAAGTTCTATAGAGTTAAGCACAACCACATGTCAGGGGGCAGCTCACAGGGACCACTTGCCTGCGCCTGCAAAGGCAGCGTCGGGACCACAACTGTGCCTCCAGAGGCAGCAGGGAGGACTTGGCATGGGGGGCACACTGCCCCTTGGAGGCCGGGAGGTGCCCGCTGAGCCAGCTCACGTCGTCAGCGTGAGTCCTTCTAATCTTCCCTGACATGGGATGCTGTGATGGAAATGCAAATGTTGGAAGATTAAAGAAAAAAAAAAAAAAAGTACCAACACCACCCTTTATTTACAAGAAGTCAAAAGTATAGCCATTTTAAATCGGTGTGTATATGGGTAGGTAGGTAAGTAGGACGGTAGATGATCAAGACAGACAGACAGACAGACAGAAGTAAATTCATAGCTAACTCTGATTCCATTCTTCCTGCAAGGAAATTCCGTTTCCTACACCCTCCTTGGCAGCCGCTGAGGCTGTCTCCCTGAAGCCATCGTCCCCCTCTTCATGCCGACAGAGCCCTGGTCAAATTCTGGTGTCCACCTCTCCTCCTTAGGACTCGGGATTAAACCTGATCGCACTAACCCAATCAGGGTGACACCCCTCCCCTTCCTGGGGACTGGATTCCTGTTTGGTAGGAGAGTGGTTCTGGTCCATGAAGTATGATGGATGGTTAGCTGGGACACCACTGGCAAAGGCTTTTCTTTGGCAAATAGAGATAAGTATAGAACACACCCTTCTCGACCCCGGGCTGTCTGAAGCTGCTGTCACTGTTGCAAAACCAGGAGGGCAGCTAACTAGAAATGGCAGAGCAGGAGACGAAGAGAACCTAGGTCTCTGATGACGTGGTTAAACTGCTGAATTAGTCAGCTTTTAAACTGACCTAATTCCAGACATCTTGTTAGAAAAGAAACAAACCCCAATGTTCATAGCAGCAATGGCCATAATAGCCAAATTGTGCAAAGAGCCAAGATGCCCTTCAACAGATGAATGGATAAAGATATGGTCCATATATAAATGGAATATTATGCAGCCATCAGAAAGGATGGATACCCAACTTTTGTATCAACATGGACGGGACTGGAGGGGATTATGCAGAGTGAAATAAGTCAAGCAGAGAAAGTCAATTATCATATGGTTTCACTTACTTGTGGAGCATAAGGAATAACATGGAGGACATTAAAAGAAGGAAAGGAAAAGTGAATTGGGGGAAATCATCCTAAATGACCTACTTTAAAGTAAATAACACAGGGGCGCCTGGGTGGCTCAGTGGGTTGAGCCTCTGCCTTCAGCTCAGGTCATGATCTCAGGGTCCTGGGATCGAGCCCCGCATCAGGCCCTTTGCTCAGCGGGGAGCCTGTTTCCCCCTCTCTCTGCCTGCCTCTCTGCCTACTTGTGATTTCTCTCTCTGTCAAATAAATAAATAAAATCTTAAAAAAAAAAAAAGTAAATAACACAAAGAAGGAGCCCTTGGTTTCTACACATACTCATGCTGCCCGTCTTTGGCCACTCTCTCCCCCTGATGTTACCAGGAAGAAAATATCAAGTTTAAGAGTGCTGAAATATTTTGCATCTGATTTATCTCCCTGAAAAGTCATTTATTTTGTCTGATTTTTGCATATCATCCACTCCAGAGGCTCCCAAATTTCAGAAAACTACCATGGGATCCACTCATTCTCTTGATCGGGGTGGACTAGTGTAACCCTTACAAGGTAACCTGTCAGGTCATGTTTACCATCACACTTTCCTGGGATCCTTTGTGTACAAAAAAACTTTGGCAGCTTCAGGGGTGTTTTTTAAAGTACCAATGATTCCTTTGACCATTCTCTGTAAGCTTTCACATCTTAGTTATGTTTAAAGGAAGAAAGTACAGATATCGAGGGAGGGGACATTGGGATTCCAGAGGTTCAGGCTAAAGGGACAGGACCAAAGAAAAAGGAGAAAAGGGACAAAGGCAAACTTTGTCATTTTAGAATTCTGCTGAAAGCTCTCTGACCTCACTCAAGAATTCTTGAAAATCATCTTGCTTGCAGTCCTTGCTAATTAATTTGGATATGTTAAACAGATAGGTGGATGGATGGACAGATAGAGAGAGATAGCCATGAGTGTTATAGTAAGGTGGAGAGTGGTAATAGTGAAGACCAGTTAGGAAAGCGGAAATCATACAATATATATCAATTACCACACAGCCCAACAGAGGGTTGTTGTAACAGAGAGGATTGAGTAATACAGGTAATTGGTTACCCAGGTGTTGGAAGGCTGAGAGATCAAAATGGAGAGGCTAGGATAACCCAGAAATTGATAACTTCAGAAGCAGTCTGGGGGAATAAAATGGAAGAGGTGATGTTATTAAACTATGGGCTGGGATGAGGGGCCTTGCGGGGCTGCTGCACAAGCTCTGGGGGAAAGTCCCACCCCCCTGATACCCAGACATGTGGCGCTAGGAGTCTACGGGAGGTCCCTTCCTCCTCCTCTTCCACTTTCCAAATCCCCTCTAGGACTTATCATTAACAGACCTAATAGGAAGCTGGCCAGGGAGATTGAGAAATGCAGTTTGCAGGGTTTCAGCCCCAAAGTCACTGAGCAGAATATAAGAGAATGGTCTCAGGCTAACAGACAAGAGGTAATTAAGTATTCCTTTGGCCCGCAGCATCCATACACAACCTTCTACCCTCACGTGAGATCTCATACAATAACAGCTTGCTTCTGCCCTATAAGATGTATCAGTCTTTCTTACAAATGAAGACACTCTGTCTCCCCAAAAGGTGAAACCCAGGGTCCCAACCGTCCTCTACCCATCTCAGATTCTGGTGAATTCCTTTTCTACTTCAGTCACAATACCATCTGCACGTCCATAACACAGAGGTGAGATTTTAAGCCAACCATCCACCGCAAGACTCACATAAAATGATGCAACAACAAGCAAAAAGGACAATGCACAATCTTTGTTTCTGTATGAGACACACGACCACTGTTGGTTCCTCGAACTTCCCTCTTCCATTTCTCATTCTACAGGCCATTTCCCATAGCCAGTCAGCCCCTCAGTTGGTCAGCATTCTCAACTTTGTTTCTTTCACTTTAAATCTAAGGGACTGAATTTTCTATAGTCCTACTGTTGTTAGGTTACTAGCATTTTCCACCAGCAATTGTTATAGGACTTAATAGGACCAAGACCTGCCCCCAGAGAATCCACTAGGCTCCAGACATAGTCCTTCCTGTCCCTGGAGTGTAGCAGCAACCTTTTCTGCTTGGTAAACAGGATCCATTGTCCCAGCTAGTGATCTATTAGTTCAGTGGCATGAAAGTCCAAAATGTCCAGGTGAAAGTCTTGACTTTCAATTCAATGGCATCTTCGTGTCCCCAGTGGAAGCATGCATCTGTTGTTAACTTGGAATTCTAAACCCAAAGTTGCTGACATGGGAAGGAACATTTCTCCAGTGGGTTTGCTAGTGATAGGAGCCAAGTCTACCTTCATCCCTTGGTTTTTAGGCCCTTATACTCTGGTTATGGGGGAAACAGCACCATATATCAATTACTACACACTGTAGAATGGTGTTCCCACATCTCAGGTGTTGTTTCTCAACTTGCACTGTAACTGCCTTGCCTGAGGGCCATTCCAATGTTCCATGAAGCCAGATGCTTCTGGGTGATGGGGCACATATTAAGACCAGTGAATTCCATAGGCATAAGCCCATCACTGTCTTTCTTTTGCTATAAATGAGTTCTTTGGCCAGAAGCAAAGTTGTGAGGGAGACCATGACAGAGAAGAACATATTCCATAAGTCCATGGATGAAGATGTTGCAGGCGAAAGACAAATCCTCATCTAGAATAAGGGCTTATTCCAGTAAATTGCTTCTCTGTCCTTAAGAGAGTAGAAGGGATCCAACATAATCACTGTGCCTGCAGATGGCCTTCAGGAATGACGTCATAGCTGGGGCTCAGCACACACTTCTGCTATCAGCAGCGGCAACAGCCAGACTAACGTTGGTGAGGAAGAGTCCATGTGGTGAAAAGATGTGGGGATTCCATCCCTGCCAACATGGCTGCTTTAAACATGGACCCACTGACTAAGCACCATTGCGGTTGAGGGGAAAAGCTGACCAACATCCATAGTGTGTCATCTTATTCACCTGCTTCTTGAGACCCTCTTGCAAATGCCACTCAGTTGCATTCACGTAGGACAGGGATAGCCTCCCACTTTGTGCTCATTCTAAGATGGCCGCCACATACCTCTCATTTCTAGGGGGTTCGGCCCTCAAGAGCATGTCAGGGTGTCATCTCCAAAGTGAGAGACTTTGTACCTCCTACAAGAAGAAGCACCTTCAGGTTCTGGAGCCGGCATACACCCTGCCTACTGTGTGATATTCCACCAAGAAACAGAGCTGAAAGTTTAAAAACCCGATCTTGTCATTTCCTTTCTGTAAATTCTCCAGCGTCGTCAGAAGCAGCCATCTGGTTTCTCAAAACCTTGCCTTCAATGGCCACTTTGCTGCAAGCAACCGCAGGCAATATTAATTAATCATGATGCCACTGTGCATGCATGAATTGCCAACACCCAATGTTTCATTGGCAGAGGGCTCAGCATTGCTTTCAAGGCCAAAGACAGGGACAAATCAACTGCAGATTCCCATTTTGAGGGTCTGTTTCCTGGGTCTCCCTCCTTCTGGTATCCTAAATGCAGTATCAGTTAGGTTCTAGTCAGGAAAAGAGAAGGCACGTGAGGTGTATTGATGCACTAGAACTGTAAAATGGGCATTGGAAGGCTGAAAGAAAAACACAGCAGGGACTACCTTGCAGAGCTGGTAGGAAAACAGGAAGAGGTTTTGCTACCAGGCCCCAGGGGTTGAAGGAGGGAGGGGCTCACCCAAACCTCTGGGGAGGGAGGTGTCTCTGCAGAGCCAATACCCCAGCCTCTGAAGAGAGCATACCAGGCTCTGGAGAGGAGATCTTGAGGGGAGAGCCCGGCCCTGCTGGTGCCTTGACCTCTGAGTAGGGCATCGAGGCTGACCACCAGATTTGGAGGTGGGCTTCTGTCTGGAGGTGCTCACAGTCACAGTTTGGATCTCTGGACCAGAGGCATAACCCCGTGGGAATTCAGATCACTGGTGCAGCGGGCAGTGTGCCCTGCAGATGTTCAAAGGCTCCCCGGGGGGCTGGTGCAGAGCGTGCGAGAGGTCAGCCCGGCTGGCGGTTTGGCTGCTCCTGGCATCCCTGCACAGGCACCGTGTGAGCACGGCGGGTACTGGCAGCAGTCGGGAAGTGGAAGGTGCAGCCTTCGTTCTGCTACCGCGACGGCAACAGTGATCGGAGCTGGAAAGCAGGAGGGGAGCCCGTTTCACCCTCCTCCCAATTGTCGATCTCCCCCAAATGCCCCATGCTGGCAGAACTAACGAGAAGCCTCTATACTGTTTTCCATGGTGGCTGCACCAATTTACATTCCCACCAAAGGTTCCCCCTTTTCCCATATCTCCACCAACACTTTTTATTTTGTGTCTTTTTTTTTTTTTATAACAACCATTCTAATGGGTGTGAGGTGATAGATCTCTGTGGTTTTCAATTGTATTCCCCGATGATTAGTGATGTTCAGCATCTTGTCATGTGTCTGTCGCCATCTGTATGCTTTCTTTGGAAAAAAATGTCTGTTCAGATCCTCTGTCCATTTTTTTCTTTTTGAGAGAGAGACACACACACACAAGTGGGGATGGGAAGGGAGAGGGAGAGAGAGAGAGTGCATCCTAAGCAGGCTACGCACCCAGTGGGGTGCAGCGCTGGATCCCAGGACCCTGAGATCATGACCTGAGCCAAAATCAAGAGTCACACACTTTATGGACTGAGCCACTCACGTGTCCCCCCTCTGCTCATTCTTTAAATTGGATTGTTTGGGGGCTTTGCTACTGAGTTGTAGGAGCTCCTTATGCATTTTTGGATATTAGTCCCCTATCAGATATATGATTTGAAAATATTTTCTCCCATTTGGTGAGTTGTTCCTCTTGAGACTGACATTGTTCTGGAGCCTGAGCATCTATCTACTGCCTTGTTCAGTGACCATAAGATTAGAAGTGACAGGCACGCTTTGCTGCCTTCATATATGCTGAGGACGGGAATGGTGGTGGTATGCCAGGTAAACCACTGAGTTAGCTCTTTTTAAAGCCAAAACAACTGACTTACCTGTCCTATTCTTCATTGGGTATGGGGGGGGGGGGGAAAGCCATGATAACATGCTCATTTAAACAAGTGGCTCCTAACCATAGGTAGAGATAGCTTTATGACATTCAAAGTCGGTTTTGTAATCGTCCAATATAATGAAGAAAAACGACTTGTGCTTATCTCTGGAAACATTGCCTGTATGGTGGCTGAGATGCAGGCTCTGGTATGAGACTTGCAGAGTTCAAATCCTGGCCCCACCGCTTACAAGTGTGAGCAGCCTCACGTTCTCCGAGTGAGTTCTCCTCATTTGTAAGTGAGAAAAAGTTACTTCTGCCTTCACCACAAAATTCTTGCTAGGATCAAGTGAGATAATACATATAAAGAGATTGAAACAGTGCCCAGTACATAGTAAGCCCTATGTTATCATCATCCAGAGAAATGACTATTTAAGAGCAATTTCTAATAATTAGAAAGATTGTTGGCAGTTTTTATATAGTTGGAAAAGCCTGGAAATCCCAAGGTTTAATTATATTTCTCAGGCAAATCCAAACTTCTTTATCTCACTCTCCGTCTGTTCCCTTTCCCCATGCTCCTTGGAGCTACTGTGGTTCATTTTCAAGAAAAATATGAGGGTCAGATGAAAGGAACTACAGAAAGTTCAAGTATTTTTGTTGGAACTATTAGCATTTTTGTGAAAGCTTTTCCTTTGGTTGAGTGTGTGTGTGTGTGTGTGTGTGTGTGTGTGTGTGTTGGGGGTTGATTATGTCACACTGGTTTTGCAGAGCAATGTGAGGCTATCTAGGGGACAAACAGAAACACGGCTCCCTTTCCTGGTTATGTGACGTTGATTTTTTTTTTTTTTTTTTTAAGATTTTATTTATTTGACAGCGAGAAACACAGCGAGAGAGGGAACACAAGCGGAGGGAATGGTAGCGGGAGAAGCAGGCTTCCCGCGGAGCAGGGAGCCCGATGCGGGGCTCGATCCCAGGACCCTGGGATCTGACCTGGGCCGAAGGCAGATGCTTAACGACTGAGCCACCCAGGCGCCCCTGTGACGTTGATTTTAATGTCCAAATCTGCGTTCCCATTTTTGGCACTCACAATCAGTAGAACAATACCTGCCCTACCTTCTGCTCAAAAATAGACTAAAAATTTATGGAATGTCTGGAAAGCAGGAGTAGAGACCTTCACCAGCACCAGGGCTTGTATTGTTTCCTGCTATCAGACTAGGTGTCAGACCCCAAGAGGCAGGGCGATTGGAAGAGGTTGTCCTGCTCTTGAGGCCACACCGTGAAGTGTGGACAAGATGGGTAAACATGTCAGCCTTGACAAGTGGTTAGCAACGCTCTCCCTGAAGGCTGTCATCTCCATCCCTTCTGATCTCTTGACCCCTCAGCTCCAGGAGTTCTCTGCTCTTGTTGATCTCTGCTCAGTTGATCTCTCTCCAGTGCCTCCACCCCCTTCTACGGGGGCAGATGCGCTCAGACCTCCCCATCCTTAACAAAGCCTTTCTTAAATTGGCTCCTAACCTCAGCGCCTTCCCGTTCCTGTCCTTCATTTGCTGTCCTGTCCTACAGCTCTCACAGGCTGCTCTGGATTTCCCCCATACCCACTTTGCTCCGCTTGTTGCCATCTGCTTTCTTTTCTTGGCCCTTAATAATCAGTTAAGAATGGCCTCCGATGACCAAACTCACTGCACACTTTCGCGTCCAGTCTCTTCAGCGCAGGTTGACACCCTATCTCCCTTGGTTTCTGCTTCTGTACATTGTCCTGGTTTCCTCCAGGGCGTGGGGGTTGTTTGTTTTCATCTTTGTTTTTTGGTCCAACTTAGTCTCCTCCTATTAGAACTACATAAATGTAAACAACTTTTTCCAAGTTATCTTTCTGATCTACTTCTCTTGCTACACACATTTATCCCTTGGTGATGTCACCCTCTTTCACGACTCCAAATCTGGGTCAAATCAGTTAAGAGTGATCTCTAATTCCCAGATCCACCTGGAACTCATCTCCCGAGATCTCAGTTTCTGTTTCCAACTGCCTGCTGAGATGTTGTGTTTGGGTTGTCAAGTTCTATACTTCCTAAAATGATCCAGGCCCTGGATGACCCAGGCCCTTCACTTTCAACCTTTAATCAGTTGCCAGGAATAATCAATAATTTCATCATAGTGCCTCCTGTCTTTTCTACTAGCACTGCCTTGGTCAGGCCCTTATCTAGCCTGGACCACTCCAGCAATACCTTTATGGGTCTCTTTCCTTCCAATATCTCTATCCTCCTCTCCTGCACACCACTTCTTGATTGATTTTCTTACTGTCTTACATTGGTCCCATACATGTCTGCTCATAAGTCTCTTTATCAACTAAATCAAGGTTAGATGCCTTAAGGAAACAATCAACAAAATGAAAAGGCAACCTACAGAATGTGAGAAAGTATTTGCAAACCATATATCCGAAAAAGGACTAATACCTAAAATATATAAAGAACTCCTACAATTCAATAGTAAAAACACAACAGTTTTAAAAATGGGCAAAGGAACTGAAAGGACATTTTTCAAAAGAAGACACAAAAGGCCAACAGGTCTATGAAAAGGTGCTCAATATCACTAATCATCAGAGAAATGCAAATTAAAACCACAATGAGTTATCAGCTCACATCCATTAGGATAGCTATTGTTAAAAAAACACACAAAAGATAACAAATTTGGGCAGTGATGCAGAGTACCACCTACATGTGGAATCTATAAAAGTTGAACTTAGGAAAACAGAGAGTAGAATGGTGATTGCCAGGTCCTGGGAGATGGGGGAATTGATGGAGTTGGTGGTCAAAGGGTACAAACATTCAGTTATGAGATGAAGAAATTCTAGAGATCTAATGTATAGCATTGCATTAACAATAATATATTGCATTAACTAGTCAACTGTACATATACACATATCTATATAAACTATATATAATTACATAATCTATAATTATATTACATTAACTATAAAGTAGCTAGCATCCTTAAAATTTGCTAACAGAGAGTTAAGTTTCTGGCCACACACATACAAAAATGGTTAACTATATGAGGAGATAAATGCTAATTAGCTTGACTGTAGTAATCATTACACAAGTTATACTATATCAAAACACCCCATTATACACCTTAAATATACACCCTTTTTTTGTCAATCATGCCTTAATAAATCTGGAAAAAAAAAGTAAAACTCAAGCAAGTTTCTTTAAGTTACTGACTTTACCAAACATAAGTCCACTAAGTAATATACAATCTGAAGCCTACCAGGATATAAAATCATGACTGCTGGGATTCCATCTGTCATGTTCATCACTATCCAACCTCAGTGTCTAAAATAGTGCTTGACTCTTGAGAGATATTCCATAACTCATTGTCCAGTGGATGAAGGATTGTGACTAAAATAATAAATTGAGGAAGAAGAAGAAGGAAACAATTTGCCTAGCCTGAAGAGTTACCTGAGATAGAATAGGGACAGATTATTAAGGATCTTGAATGTTGCACTAAAGCAACTAAACTTTTTTAAAAACCAGTTTATTGAAGTGTATTTGACATACAAAACATTGTATGCATGTAATGTATGAAACTTGATGGATTTGGAGATAAGTATCCACCCATAAAACCATCAACACAGTCTGTGCCATAAACATGTCTATGCCCTCCAAAAGTTTTCTTCTGCCCTCTTTATTATTTTTATTATTCTTTGTGATAAGAACACTTAAGATCTACCCTCTTAACAAATTTTTAAGTATACTAATACATTATTGTTAACTATAAGCACTATGCTGTACAATAGATCTCTAGACCTTATTATCTTACATATCTGAAACTTTGTATCCTTTGACTAATGCCTCCTCATTTTCTCTTCTGCCTAGACAATTTTGCACCCTACTTCTATGATTTGACTATTTTAGATTCCTTATGTAACTGGCATCATGTAGTATTTGTCCTTCTATATCTGGCTTATTTCACTTAGCATAAAGTCCTTCAAGTCCATCTACACTATGACAAATGATAGAATCTTCTTCTTTTTAAAGGTAGAGGGGCACTTGGGTGGCTCCATGGATTAAAGCCTCTACCTTCGGCTCAGGTCATGATCTCAGGGTCCTGGGATCAAGCCCCGCATCAGGCTCTCTGCTCAGTGGGGAGCCGGCTCCCCCGCCCCCCCGCCTGCCTCTCTGCCTGCTTATGATCTCTCTCTCTCTCTCTCTGTCAAATAAATAAATAAAATCTTAAAAAAATAAAGGTAAAATAATATTTTATCATACATATTCCACAATTTCTTTATCCATTTACCTGTTGAGGAACACCTAGGTTGTTTCCCTATCTTGGCTATTGCTGCAATGAACATAGGAGTTCAGACATTACTTCAAAAAACTGATTTCATTTTCTTTGGCTACATATCCAGAAGTTGGATTGCTAGATCATATGGTGGTTCTGTTTTCAATTGTTTTGAGGAATCTCCATACTGTTTTCTATAATGGCTATACCAGTTTATACCAGAAAAGGATTCCCTTTTCACCACATCCTCACTGACACTTGTTATCTTTATCTTTTTGATAAGTCACCCTAACGGGTGTGAGGGAATATCTTACTGTGGTTTTGATTTGGATTTTCCTGATAGTTAGTGACTTTGAGCACCTTTTCATATCCCTGTTGGCCATCTGTATCTTCTTTAGAGAAATGTCTTTTCAATTCCTTTGCCCATTTTTAAATTGGGTTTGGTTTTTTTTTTTAATTTTGTTCTGTTTTTGCTATTGAATTGTAGGAGTGCCTCATATATTTTTATATTAACCCCCTTTCAGATACACAGTTTGCAAATATTATCTCCCGTTCTTTAGGTCACTTTTTCATTTTATTGGTGTTGATCTCCTTTGCTGTACAAAAGATTCTTAGTTTGACGCAGTCCCGCTTATTTATTTGTTTGATTGCCTTTGCTTTTGGTATCAAATCCAAATAAATCATTGCCAAGACCAATGTTAAAGAGTTTATTCCTTATATTTTCTTCTAGGAGTTTTACAGTTTCAGATCTCAACATTTAAAATTTTAATCAATTGTGTTGATTTTTGTGTACAATTTAAAATAAGGGTCCAATTTCATTGTATTATATGTGGATATCCAGTTTTCCAAACATTTAATTGGAGAGATTATCTTTTCCCCATTGTGTATTCTTACTACTCTGCTTGAAGATCAGCTGACGGTATATGTCTGGTTTTATTTCTGGTCTCTATCCTCTTCCATTGGACTAGGAGTCTATTTTAATGCCAGTTCCAGACTGTTTGGATTATTATAGCCTTGTGATATGGTTTGAAATCAAGAAGTGTGATGCCTACAGCTTTGTTCTTCTTTCTCTAGATGGTTCTGGCTATTTGGATTCTTTCGTAGTTCCATATAAATTTTAGGATAAGTTTTTCTATTTCTCTGAAAAATTCCAATGGAATTTTGATAATGATTGCATTGAATCTTTAAGTAACTTTTGGCAATAAGGACATTTTAACAATATTAATTATTCCAATCATTTCCATTTATTTGTGTTTTCAATTTTTCATCACTATTTTATAGTTTTAATTGTACAGATCATTTATATCTTAGGTTAAAATTATTCATAAGTATTTTCTTGTGTTTGACATTATTAAATGAGATTTCTTTTTCTTTTGCAGACAGTTTGTTGTTCATGTATAGAAACACAACTGATTTTTATATGCTGATTTTGTATCCTGAAACTTTTTTTTTTAAGATTTTATTTATTTATTTGACAGAGAGAGATCACAAGTAGGCAGAGAGGCAGGCAGAGAGAGAGGGGGAAGCAGGCTCCCCGCTGAGCAGAGAGCCCGATGTGGGGCTCGATCCCAGGACCCTGAGATCATGACCTGAGCTGAAGGCAGAGGCTTTAACCCCTGAGCCATTCGGGCGCCCCTGTATCCTGAAACTTTAATAAATTTATTCATTAGTTCTAATAGTTTTTTAGTTGAGTCTAGGATTTCCTACATGTAAACTCATGTCATGTGAAAACAGAAAATTTTACTTCTCAGATTTGGATGTTTTTTTTTTTTCCTTGCCTAATTGCTCCAGCTAGGACTTCCAATACTATGATGAATAGGAATGATGAGAGCAGGCATCCTTGCCTTGTTCCTGATCTAAGAGGAAAAGCTTTCAGCTTTTCACTATTGAGTGTGATGTTAGTTACAGGCTTGTCAGAGATGGCCTTTGTTATGTTGAAGTAAACTCCTTCTATACCTAAATTATTGAGATCATAGATTTGTTTTTGTTATGAAAAGATGTTTTATTTGTCAAATGCTTTTTTTTTTAAACATCTACTGAAATGATCATATACTTTTCATCCTTCATTTTATTTTTAATGTGGTATATCACGTTTATTAACCTGCAGGCTCCGTGCTCAGTGTAGAGCCTGACATGGGGCTCAATCTTACAACTCTGAAATCATGACCTGAGCCAAAATCAAGAGTCAGACGCTTAACTGACTGAGCCACCCAGGTGTTCTGGAATTAAACTTTTTAAAAAACCATTTATAGGGGCACCTGAGTGGCTCAGTGTGTTAAAGCCTCTGCCTTCGGCTCAGGTCACGATCTTAGGGTCCTGGGATTGAGCCCCGCATCGGGCTCTCTGTTCAGCAGGGAGCCTGCTTCCCCCTCTCTCTCTGCCTGCCTCTCTGTCTGCTTGTGATCTCTCACTCTCTGTCAAATAAATAAATAAAATCTTTAAAAAAAATACCATTTATATGCACAAAAGAACTGTAACATATTTAGAAATAAATTTAATTAAAAGGGTCAGTATGCTTATAAATATAACTGTCAAATATCACTGAAGAACATAAAATGAAACACGAATGTATAGAACTTATTTATTTTATCACTGGACGTTTGTACCTTTTGACCCCTTCCACCCATTTTGCCCACCCCCCTGCACTTGCGTCTAGCAAGCACCAATCTGTTCTCCCTATCTATGCACTCCTTTTTTAAGATTCGGCACACAAGTGAGACCATATGGTATTTGTCTTTTCTGTCTAATGACAATAATATTTTAGATTTTCCTTGAAAAAGATTCTACTGACTTGTTGAAATTCTGAAAGCATCCCTGCAAGGGCTGGCCTAAAATAAAATCCTCAAGTAAGTCACTGAGAGGGGTGGGCAGCCTCTAAAATGCCTACTGAGCCCCCCTTCCTAACACTCATACCTTTGTATCAACCTCTCCCCATGAGTGTGGGCTGGACCTTGTCTCGCTTCTAACGAAAAAGACTATGGCAAAGGTGATGGGCTGTTACTTTGTGCCATTATAAAAAGATTCCAGTTTCTCTCTTATTCCCTGGTATTTCTCTCAATCTCTCTCTGCTTTTTCTCTGGGTCAAGCCAGTTGCTATGCCGGGATCAGCCCTGTGGGGAGGCCGATATGGCAAGGAAGTAATGTCTCTGCTCAACAGCCAGTTGGGCCCTTGCTGCTTGCTGACGGCAACAGGAGTGGGCTTGGAAGCAGACATTCCCCCAGCCAAGCCTTGAGGTGTCTACAACCCTGGCTGACACTTTGATTTCAGTCTTTGAGAGACTTTGTTTTCTCTTAGAGAGAAACAAAATATCCTTATCTTAGAGACAGCGACTCAGACACTCTGCTCAACTCCGCAAATTCTTGACCCACAGAAACTTGAGATAATACATGTTGTTTAAATCCACACTGGTTTGGGATTATTTGCTACGGAGCGACAGGTAACTAAGCACTTGTAGCTATTTGTAATACGGTACTTGGCTTTGTGTGAGACTCTGGCTTCAACAGTGTTTGCACCCTTTATCCGTGTTTGACCACACTTGAGTACAAAGGGACGATCAATGACTCCAGCCCAGAAGGAGTCAGGAAATCTTTCCCTGAGTCCCACCTGCATGGCTGGTTGGCCAGGCATCTCTGGGTTAACCACCTTCAGTTTCTTCCTCTTTGAAAAGGCATAATAATTCCTGTCCTACTTTCCAGAGTTATTGTTGCCCACAGCTGAATCATACATGTGAAAAAAACTTCCAACAAGTAAAGCACTGTACGAACATGAAGTGTGTAGTTTTTAAAAGCCAGGGCTGGCTCTATCGTCTTTTTCTGTTTTGTTCCTTTAAACACCTCCATCCCTTGTACGACCTAATTGAGCTGTCATATTGAGCCTGAGAAATATGATTGATCGCCACTCTACACCACCTGGCTTGGGTAAAAGCAATACCAAGATGCTACTGCAATGCAGCATGTTTTCAAAGAATCCTTCTCTCCTCTAGGGAGTTGGCTGTCAGACTACATCCTGGCATGTGGAGATGAGCACTTCCTCCCACGAATCAGGGTGGGGCCAAGGAGGAGGTCTTTCCTGATGGTACTAGTACAACCGAAGCATTTTCTCTGTTAAGTAGACAAAGAAAGTACCACATGACTTCCTGTCTGCTATTCTCTGGGGTCTCATCCTTGTAAGGAAATACTGAAATGTGAGAGGAAATGTGTTTGCTAAAATAGAAATAATAATTAAGTCATGTGAATCAAAATAGCAAAAATATGTATGGGATTAAAAAAGAAACTACAGAAAATTCCAACTAAATCTAAACATAATCATGTGACTATCAAGTAAAGCTCAGTTCATTAACAAGAATTTATCACACAACATGGTGTCCAAAATGTTTTGTACTGTTGAGGCACTTCTCTGCATTTTGTGAAATGTCTACAGTAAACTTACAATACTTTGGTGATCGAGAAGGTAAAATTAGGAAAATCTTCCAGCTTGTTTTTGCAAAAAGAAACACCAGAATGATGAACCTGAAACTGATGGGTGGGTTGGAACAGGGTGGGAGGTGGAGAGGGAGGTGAGACTTCTTGCAGGGTACCTTGTATATCTCTGTGCTTTTTGAACCATATAAATGGCTTATATATTCAAAAAACAAAATGAAATCAAAATTCATTTTTTAAAATACCCTAAAATTGAATACCAACAGAAGCAAACAATGGAAATATATCAAACTGATAAAATAAGCAAAGAAAAGTGTTATTTCAAGTAATTGTTAATTTCAAGAGACTTTTTTTTTTTTAAATTTCAAGAAACTTTTGATTCTGACTAATTCAAGTCATTCTTATCTCTGACATCCGTAATGGGATATGTTCTGATGCCAAGAGGAATAGCTAAGCAACTGGAAGCTTTACTTGCTAGGTGTGTTGAGAGTAGTAATATTAGTTTTTGTGATGGTTAATTTTATGTCTCCACTGGCCTGGGCCACGGGGTGCCCAAACGTTCTGGATAGGCCCATGAGGGTGTTTCTGATGAGATTAGTGTTAGAACTGGTAGACTAAGGAAGGCACAATCTCCCCAATTATTTACCAATGTCAAAAACAAATCTATATCTCTACAGCAGGGAGACTGGATGGCCACAATCTTAGCCAAAAAAATCAAACACGTCACAAATATTAGGTCAATCTAACATCATGGCCTCTTAATGTGATGAAGTAACAAGCCTACAACACCGCCTATGTAATATTCTTATCAAAATTATTTAACCGGAATATAATCATACACTTAGATTTTACCCTGAAGTACAAGAAAAACACAGAAGTTATTGGGAACAAATTCAGTAACACCATGAGGAGGTGACCAGATCAGCCTAGAAAGTAGGCCATTGTACAAGAATACTGACCTGAACTCATCAAAACCTACAGTGTCATGAAAGACATAAAAGGAAATGGACTATTATGTCATAAGGAAGCTTAAAAATGGTACCAGGCATGCAAGACTTGAGCCTTAACTGGATCCTGAATTGAACAAAGGAATATAGACTCTATCTGAGATGATAAAATGAAATGTTCGCTTTATTAGGTATGATAATGATATTATTAGTTACATAGGAGATTTGTGCCGAAGGACTGACTTCGAGGAGAACTTCTGTGATGACTACACTCCACTTTCAAACAGCAGAGCACAAAAAAGCAGATGTATGGCTACACATACACAGAGAAAACGAGAGCAGAGGCCAAGGGGAGAGCACAAAAGTGCACAGGAGAGACAACAAGTAAATGAGGCAAAATTGGTGAGTCTAGGCCAAGAGTATATAGGTTTCATTTTTCAATTCCCCCCCCCTTTTTTTTTGCTTGTTTGGAAATTTTCCAAAATAAAGTTGGGGGGGAGGGGAGAATGAATGATAATACCTTTGCAAAAATCAAGTTAAATTGCTGCAGGAAAGAAAAATGATTGATCCCTGTTCTTAGATAAGAATAGTAACTTCCCCCACAGCTGGGGAGGAACGCCCGTCACTGTCACTGTCAAGGTTCACTCTGTGATTCTGCATGCGCCTTATTAATTCAAAAGGGCAAACTTGATCTACATCTTCCCAAGCAGTCGCTACGAAAGCAAGGAACACTTTTCCAGGACAGCCAAGGTTCCAGGGAGGCAAACCCCATAGGACAAGAGGGTCCTGTTTCAGAAGAAAGGGCAGGCAGGGAAATACATTCGAGCTTGCCTTGGAAAGATGGAGCAGGGTATGTGTCTGTCGCAAAACCAGGACAGGAAGGTGGCAACCGGTAGAGGGGGCAGGAAGAAATGTGGGCTCTGAGATGAATCTGAATATAATTTAATGCATGAGCGTGATGTTTCCCAATTTCTGGGAGAACATTTTGGCTATTGTTAATGGGAGACTTTCTGTAGCTTCTCTGTGTTTTGATTCTTTCATCTGTCCCTACCCTCACCACTCCCCCAACTTGATTATCTCCAAGACCTCTGCTCCTCTTTTCCTCCTCCGAGGCACTTAAATGAAATGGCTAGCTGCTGCTTTCCCAGGGCTCACCCAGGTCTTCAGGCCCAGCCTCTTCCGCTCCTGGGAATCTAAGAGAATCCTGTGTAAACCTTAGAGCTTTGCAACGAGGCACAAAGAATCATGGTTTCATAGCAACAACTGGAATCACTCAGTTTTCGAGCTCTTTGCTAGATTGGCTTTTTTGAATTTACTACAAGAAAAAACAATCTTATGACTGTGAAAGGGTGTGGCTGAACGGGCAGCTCTAAAATACATATACATGCAGTGTTTGCCTTTTGGGAATAGGTAACGCATTTGTGTTCCCGTGCTCAACCACGCAGTGATGGGTGGATAAGACTTGTTGATACTGGTTGGAAAATCCAGAGAGGAAAATGGGCCAGAAGCAGAACGTTTGGCCAAGGTACCCTGACACTTCACTTCTCCCCATGAAATCTGTTCAAAATAGCTTCCAAAGCACATTTCCTTGAAAATTCAGATTATAAAAGTTATAACTTTGGGCATAAGATCATTGTTCTTGCACAATCCAACAAGTACCTGTTTCCATAAAAGTTTCAAGTGCCCAGTGGGTATACTTAATACAACATAAAAACTTTATATACCTTTTCATCCTGGGGCCATCGTTTTGCTAGATAAATCTGTATCGGACGGTATCACAAGCTGGCTAAATCTGCTATGCTTTTCACGCGGACTGCTGAGATATTCAGAGCCAAGTTTGAAACCAACCTCTACTATGGCGATCAAAACCCTGTATCCTGCATGTGGGGCACGATTTTTGCATCCTTATGATTCATTCCTTTACATGGGTTGGGGTTCTGTAAGTTGCCTTGAGTCCTTCTCAGAATGAGGGGGTATCTGGGACGAAGGGAACACTGGCCCAGCCTAAAACACAGCAGAGGCTGTTCCTGTTCAGGCTCTAGAATGTTCTCAATTCGTAGCAGACCCCAGGATGTCTTGCCAATATTCAAAGTAACTGGCCAAAGATCACCAGGCCTGAACCCAAATTTGCTATTGTTCTCTAAGAACAGCAAGTTCCTGCAGAGCAGCTCTCAGATGGCAAAGCCAGTAACGGAAGCCAGCATCTGGGCTCTACCGAGGGGGGATGTCTGGGAACAAGAGGGCCACAGAGTATCTTCCCCCAGCGGTAAACCTGCACACCTCCTTATGATGTACAAACTGTGCCTAGGAATCGGAGAGAAACGGGAACTAACTGTGCTGGGCACTTGACCTACATTAACCACACACTTCCTAAACAAACTCTGTCCTAGAACCTGATTACTCCACTCACACACACACACACACACACAAAACCGAGGCTCACGGGACAGGCCGTAAAGCTGCAAGAAATGGCAAAGCACGAGTCTAACCCTGGTGGGTCTGAGTCAAGGCGCTGCCTTATTGGAGCAAGCCTGCAGGGCCACTTGCTTGCTCCTGCCTCTACTTCCCCATATGTCAAGTGCCAAAATGCCATTTCTCCTCTGACCCTGGATGAGGCTGCTATATGAAGTCAATAAAGCATTTTATTCTTTCGGAGGAAAAGAACATGAAGAACATGAAACCATGTGGAATGAGGCCAAGGAACTACTGGAGGACCACCTGGTTTGATCTGGGGTCCCGTGAGAATTGGGGAATGAAAGTCAAAGGACAGGTCTTGCCCTCTGGCACACACAGGTGTCACAAAAATTTGTGGAAACTCTAGAGAAGTCCCAGGTTTTTCTAAGCACAGCATTTAAGCGCAGCAGGGGGGCCCATCACCGTGGTGGTCACAGTGCAATGCCAGTGTCTGGCACTACCAGCCCCAGAAGGGAGCTCTGAGCACAAGTGGAAGTGGAAGTGGGAAGCCCTCTCCTCCTGCCCAGGGAGCTGCGGCTCCTGCCGTCGCACACCGCGAGCACTACACTGGCCGGTAAGTGCAGCAGCGCTTGGAGCTCCCTGGGGAGCCCTCAAGGAACCTGCTTGGGAGCTTGTACCTTTCACTTCTCAGATCTCTCAGAGCAGTTCCAGGAGGTGTGTCCTAACACACGTCCCTTCGCCTCCAAAGAGAATTTTTATGCTCCTCTTTTTCTAATAAAACTCGAATCCCTTCGTCTTTCTTTTAGATCCCTTTCGCTCTTCTATACTGATCTTATTAACGCTGCTCTCTTTAACTTCTTACCCATGCCATGCTCCTCCTATTACTAAGCCTTTGCATAAGCTGTTTTCTCTGCCCGGGACACTGGATACCTGCCTGCCCCAGGTCCTCTCCTGGCTTTGACTGCTGGGAGTTCTTCTAGGTTAGTCAACACTTCTCTGAAGGCCTCTGGACTTCCCTCGGGAGTTGGGCCTCTGTTATGGAGCTCTGCTCTATCTCCACATGGTTCTTGAACTTTCATCACCACATGACTATTTTTCATCTGTCTCTTACATTAGACCCATAAGGGCAGATGCCACATCTTCACTGGTTGCTGCTTAAAGTCTAAACAATGCCTGGCATAGAGTAGATGCTCAATAAATGTCTGATTAATGAATGAGTGGATCTCTTAAAGAATGAAGATCTAGGGGTGCCTGGGTGGCTCAGTGGATTAAAGCCTCTGCCTTCGGCTCAGGTCATGATCCCAGGGTCCTGGGATTAAGCTCGGCATGGGGCTCTCTACTCAGCGGGGAGCTTGCTTCCCTTCTCTCTCTGCCTGCCTCTCTTTCTACTTGTGATCTCTCCGTTAAATACATACATAAAATCTTTAAAAAAAAAGAATGAACATCTAATTCAGACTAGTGCTATAACAATGAAAATAATAAAATATCCTCAGATTTATTCAGTTCTTCATAGTTTAAAAACTGTTTTCAACAACTCTATGACAACGCATCTGATAACCTAGATCAAATGACTCAATTCCTTCAAAGAGACAATTTGCCAAAGCTCATATTAGAAGAAATAGATAATATAACTAGGCCTCTATCTGTTAAATATATTGAATCAATAATTCATAACCTTATAAAACATAAAGCACCACATCACGTAGGGTCACTGCTGAATTACACAAAACAGAAGGAAAAAATACTCTCAATTTTCTAAAACATCTTCAGAGAATAGAAACAGATGGGATGCTTCCTGACTCTTTCATGAGGCCAGCATTACTCTAATACCAAAGCCAGACAAAGGCATTAGAAGAGAAAACTATAGACCAATACCTCTCATGAACGTAAGAAAAATTCTTCAACAAAATATTAGCAAATCAAGTCCAATAGCATATAAAAAGAATGGTGTGCCATGATCTGATGGGATTTATCCTAGATATGCAGGCTGGTTCAACATTCAAGAATAAATTAATATAATCTAGCACATCAATGGCCTAAAAAAGGAAAAAACACATGATCATATCAATAATGCAGAAAGAGCATTTCACAAAATCCAACACCCATTCAAGATAAGAAACAAGATAAAGAACTAGAACCAAACTTGAATAGAAGGTAACTTCCTCAAACTGATAAAGACTATCTACAAAAAATCCTACAGCTTACATCATACTTAATGGTCAGAAACAAAAAGCTTTTTTGCTAAAATCAGGAACAAGGCAAGGATGTACCCCCTCACCACATTTTTTCAATATCATAGTGGAAGTCTTAGCTAATGCAATAAGAAAAGAAAAGGCATACATATTGGGAAGAAAGAAATATAACTATCTTTGCATATGAGATGATCATTTGATGATCATTTATCTGAATCTGATCATTTATCAGATCATTTATCTGATCACAGATGATCATTTATCTGAAAATGTCAAAGAATCAGCAATTACTCTTGGAACTAATAAGCAATTATATCAAGGTTGCAGGATACCAGCTTAATATAAGAAAGGTAATTATTTTCCTATATACCAACAATGAACAAGTGGAATTTTATGTTAAAAACACAATATCAGGGTGCGCCTGGGTGGCTCAGTGGGGTAAGACCTCTGCCTTTGGTTCAGGTAATGATCTCAGGGTCCTGGGATCGAGCCCCAGACATCAGTCTCTCTGCTCAGCAGGGAGCTGCTTCCCCCACCCTCTCTCTGCCTGCATCTCTGCCTACTTGTGGTCTCTCTCTGTCAAATAAATAAATAAAATCTAAAAAAAAAAAACAAAAAACACAATATCATTTATATTAGTATACACCCCCAAAATGCTTATATAAAATATGTATGAGATTTATATGAAGAAAACTGCAAAACTCTGCTTTAAAAAATCAAAGAAAGACTAAATAAATGAAGAGATATTCTATGTCCATGGATAGGAAGATTCAATATTGTCAAGATGTTGGTTCCTTTCAACTTGATCTATAAATTCAACACAATCCCAATCAAACTCGCAGCAAATTATTTTGTGGATATCAATAAACTGACTCTAAAGTTAAAATGGAGAAGGAAAGGATGAAGAATAGCCAACACAATATAAAAGGAGAAGAAGAAAGTTGGAAGACTAATATTACACAGCTTCACACCTTACTATAAAGCTACAGTAACCAGTTTGGTATAATACTGGCAAAAGAAGAGACAAGTCAGTGGAACAGAATAGAGAACCCAGAAATAGACCCACATAAATATAGTCAACTGATCTTTGACAAAGGAGCAAAGGCATTACAGAAGAGCAAAGACAATCTTTTCAACAAATGGTGCTGGAACAACTGGACATTCACATGCAAAAAAGTTAATCTAGACACAAACCTTACACAATTCATAAAAATTAACTCTAAGTAGATTATGCCTCAATGTAAAATACAAAACTATAAAACTCCTAGAAGATAACATAGTAGAAAACCTAGATGACTTTGATATGGCAATGACTTTTTGATAAAACACCAAAAGGAAAGAAAGAATTCTTTCTTTCTTCAGGAAAGAAAGAATGTATACCCTGGACTTCATTCAAATTAAAAACTTTTGCTCTGCAAAAGACAATGTCAAGAAAATGAGAAGACAAGCTACAAACAGAAAAATATTTGCAAACATATCTGATAAAGGACTGTTATCCAAAATACAAAGAACTCTTAAAACTCAACATCAAGAAAGCAAAAAACTCAATTAAAAATGAGCAAAATATCTTAACAGACCACTCATCAAAGAACATATACAGATGGCAAATAACATGTGAAAAGATGTTCCACATCATATGTCATCAGGGATAAGCAAATTTTTTTAAAATATTTTATTTATTTATTTGACACACAGAGAGAGATCACAAGTAAGCAGAGAGGCAAGCAGAGAGATAGGGGAAAGCAGGCTCCCCACTGGGCAGAGAGCCCAATGCAGGGCTTAATCCCAGGACCTTGAGATCATGACCTGAGCTGAAGGCAGAGACTTTAACCCACTGAGCCACTCAGGCGCCCCAGGGATATGCAAATTAAAATAACAACGAGATACCACTACTTACCTATTAGTATGGCCAAAATAAAAAATACCAGCAATACCAAGTGCTGTCAAGGATAAAGAACAATAGGAGCTCTCAAAAGAATACAAACTAGAACACTTTGGAAGATATCCCCAAGATATATCAAGATATCAAGATAAGAAACATGGCAGTTTCTTACAAAATAAACATACATTTACCATATGATCCAATAATTAGGTCCCTAGGTATTTATTTAAAGGAGTTGAAAACTTGTGCCACATAAAAATTTTCACATGGATGTTTATTCCTAATTGCCAAAACCTGGAAACAACCAAAATGTCCTTCAGTAGGTGAATGTGTAAAGAAATCATGATATATCCAGACAATGAAATATTATTTAGCATTAAAGAAAAATTGAGCTATCAAGCCACTAAAAGACATGGGGGAAACTCAAATGCATATTACTAAGTGAAAGAAGGCAATCTTAAAAGCCTCCATACTATATGATTTCAACTACATGACATTCTGGAAAAGGTAAAACCATGGAAGGAGGAAGATGATCAGTGGTTGCCAGGGGTTGAAATGGGGAGGAGTGAATAGGCAAAGCGCAGAGAATTTTTAAGACAGCGAAGGTATTCTATAATGATAGATACATGTCATTATATACTTTTAAAACCCATATTAAATATAATACCCAGAGTGAACCCTAATGTCAACTATAAACTTTGGGTAATGATGATGTGTCAATGCAGGTTTATGAGTTGTAATAGATATATCACTCTGTTGGGGGATATTGTTAATGGGGAAGGCTATACATTTGTGGGGGCAGGGAATATATGGAAATGCTTTGCATCTTTTCTGTTTTTCTCTGAACCTAAAGTTGCTCTAAAACAGTCTTTTAAAAGACTGACATTATTTTTATAATCCTGTAAAGAACGTTTCTTATAGAAGGCTTGTTTTTTTTAATCTTTCATTCTTACGAATTTCATTTTTGCTTTGAAGTGGTAGCAATTCCACACTTCCCTCTCTCTATAATTTTTCATTTAGATAACTAACATTTATTTAGCTTTAATGATATGCTAGGCACGTTACCTCAGATTTCTTATTTAAGACTCATGAAAAGTCTATGATCCCAACTTTGCCTTCCTGTTGGCCAAGCCCAGGACAAGAGGCTGGCTTCTCCATTTGTCTCCCAGCGCCTGCCCCTCCAGCCCTCCCACATGGCCTCTGTTTCTGTACCTGATCCTGATGCCCCTCTCTCGTTGGCTAGTTTTTTATCTCCTGCCTAAGCAGAGCACTTGCCCCTCGGGATCTAGCCCAGGAGATTGGTCCCAGCTTCTCTGATACTGGCCTGGCTCGCCTCTCAGACCTCTCCGTCCTCAGGGAGCTCAAGGCAAGAAGCTGCTCCCCAGGCCTCTCCCTGCCACTGGCTCATTCCCAGTGGCTTCATTCTGGCCCTTTCTGAAAGCAAATCTGACTCTGGAGTACTTTCCTTACTAGAGTAAAGTAAGCCACATGTCCAAAAACTCGAGAGGGCGGCACAAGGCAGGACTTCTAGTGCAGCAAGAGGAATGTGGGTTGTGAGCCTCTAATGAGCTGCTGGTGGGTGTCCACTCCCAGAAAATGAGAAGGACTTTGCTGAACTGCCGCCAGATTCAGAGCTGGTTTCCTTCCCAAGTGGCTGCTAACTGAAAATACACTGGCTATCAGAAGGAACACACACTTTAGGAAAAACAAAACAAAAGAAAACACATGCACACCATGGGTGTTAAACACAAGAGCACTCAGGGCAGAAGTTGGCCACTCTACGCCAGATGGGCCAGAACACAGGCAGCTCCAACTCACAAACCCAACACTTGCCTGGGTTGAGAGACCTGGGCCTGAAAACTCCCCTTGTCATGAAAAGTTGGGGGCAGGAGTGGGAGAGCTGGGAGGTGAGGGAGGGAGGCCCCTGAGGCCACAGGCTGAAAGACGGCATGGTCCTTTCCAGGTTTGGCTGGAAGACTCATGTTTAAAATCTACTACATCATTCATATGCTTGTATAGTAAATTTATCTCTTTCTTTCTTTTTTTTCGGGGTGGGAGAGATAGAGAAGGGAGGCCAATAACAAATAATCTGATATCCTGATAATATTTGGCAACACTTGAATTAGGTGTCTGCACTGTATTGGAAGAAAATATTTGGCTATTGGATTAAAACCTAAAAACCCTTTGGATAACAATAAATAAAGTACTATACTGACAACACAAAGCACAGTGAATGCGTACCCCAGGGGAGGTCTGAGCACTTGATCCAGAACCACAAATGTAAGCTTGAAATCTCTTTGAAGTCTTATGCTTGGTCTTTGAAATTCATCCAAATTCATCCAATAGGCCTTCTGCCCATTAATGTTTATTTTAATATGAAAGTAATATTCTTCCTCCTCCAAAATTTTCAAGTAAAACCCAGTGCTCCAGGAAGGTGTGGCAGGAGAACACATTGCCCGGTTTCCTGTGTCCAGGGCTAGAAATAATCAGGTATCCAGAATCTGTGTGCATTCAGAGGAACCGTGGGCTGACGATCTGGCTGTCCTGGGTGACAGAGACAGCAACCTCAGACCCCGGGCTCCGGGCGACCAAGGGACTGCAGAGAACCTCTCTTCAAGAGTATGGTCAGAGACACTGCAGGGTACCTTTCATAAGTCACACTAGAAAAGAGCATTCCCTCTGAGGGTGCACACACGGGGGTCTCCTGGGGTGATAACATCCTCGGGGTCCTTGTTACGGTCTGCACTCGTTCAGGTAGGCTAGGCTGTGCTAACAAAACAGACACAAACACACAATGGCTCCACACAGTAGAAATAGAACAGTCCCGAAGATTCAGGTAGGTGGTTCTACTCCATGTAGTTGTACAAGAATCCAGGCTGATGGTGGCTCTGCCATCTTTAACATGTGCCGTCCAAGGTCACCTGGGGGTGGCTGCTTCAATCACCCAGAAGAGGAATAGAGCACGGCAGAGAAAGGAACGCAAAGTTTTTATAGGCCAGGCCTGGCAGGACAGCGACATTCTCCTGCTCATATTCCACTCATTGTCCCTCAGTCACATGATCACACTGAATTGCAAGGAGACTGGGAAAGGGAATCGATGTGTATGTTCAGGAAGAAAGGGAAACACGGGTTTTGTAGAAGAGCAGTTTTTGCCACAACATCTGAGGCCAGGAAATCCCATGAAGCTGTGTACATTAATTTCAGATAGATTAAATAATGAGATAGTTGCTACATGGGACACTAATGCATTTCTGGGGGATTCTGGGCCCTCTTCAATATTCTAGTTATGTTCAAGAGATTCTGCCCCAAATCAATGAGCTTACCCCAAATCAATGAGTTTACTGGCACTTTTTCTGAATATTAATTTTTCCCACACTTTGATCTGATTCAGCTAATCTCAGGCCTTCTGTAATGCAATTAATAAAAATAATTGTCACTTTAAGAACTAATTTTTTTTCCTAAAACTGTCTTCATTTTAATCTTTTAAAGTTAAGTATTAGTAAGCATTTCTCTGGAACACAGGAAGTACCAATGAGACCAATTCAAAAGAGCAAATAATCTCATGGTCATTTTTTTTCCCCAAATATGTTTATTTTTTCGGTGTTACAAGATTAATTGTTCATGCGCCACACGCAGTGCTCCATGCAATACGTTCCCTCCTCAATACCCACCACCAGACTCGACCAACCCCCCACCCTCTCCCCTCCAAAACCCTGTTTGTTGCTCAGAGTCCACAGTCTCTCATGGTTCATCTCCCCCTCTGATTTCCCCCCATTCCCCCTTCCTTCCTTCTCACAGTGCCCTCCATGTTTTCTTTTATGCTCAGCATGTAAGTGAGACCATAAGGTAATTGGCTCTCTCTGTTTGACTTATTTCACTCCACATAATCTCTTCCAGTCCTGTCCATGTTGTACAAAAGTTGGATATTCGTCCTTTCTAATGGAGGCATAGTATTCCATTGTATATATGGACCATATCTTCTTTATCCATTCATATCTGTTGAAGGGCATTTTGGTTCTTTCCACAGTTTGGCGATTGTGGCCATTGCTGCTATGAACATTGGGGTACAGGTGGCCCTTCTTTGTAATGCATCTGCTTCTTTGGGGTAAATACCCAGTAGTGCAATGGCAGGGTCATAGGGTAGCTCTATTTTTAATTTCTT
>CM053611.1:6283328-6303723 GCA_028646535.1 Procyon lotor
GGAGAAAGGGGAACCCTCTTACACTGTTGGTGGGATTGCCAGTTGGTGCAGCCACTTTGGAATACAGTGTGGAGAGTCCTTAAGAAATTAAAAATCGAGCTACCCTAGGACCCTGCAATTGCACTCGTGGGTATTCACCCCAAAGATACAGATGTAGTGAAAAAAGGGCCAGCCACATGTACCCCAATGTTCATAGCAGCAATGGCCACAATCACCAAACTGTGGAAAGAGCCGAGATGCCCTTCAACAGATGAATGGATAAAGAAGATATGGTCCATATGTACAATGAAATATTACACCTCCATCAGAAAGGATGAATACTCAACTTTTGTATCAACCTGGACGGGACTGGAGGAGATTATACTGAGTGAGATAAGTCAAGCAGAGGTCAATTATCATATGGTTTCACTTATTTGTGGAACATAAGGACTAACATGGAGGACATTAGGAATAGGAAAGGAAAAGTGAATTGGGGTAAATTGGAGGGGGGATTGAAGCATGAGAGACTGTGGACTCTGAGAAACAAACTGAGGGTTTTGGAGGGGAGAGGGGTGGGAGGATGGGTGAGCCTGGTGGTGGGTATTGAGGAGGGCATGTATTGCATGGAGCACTGGGTGTGGTGCATAAACAATGAATCTTGGAACACTGAAAAAATAAAATAAAATAAATTATTTTTTAAAGGCCAAAGAAATGTTTTTGTCTTGAACAATTATAAGGTTATCAATATTAGTCTATTTTATAGAGTAATTGGTAAAAACCCAAGTTTAGTAATAAAATCCAAATTCAGTAAGTGAAAAAATTATAACTCTAACCCATTATGTGACTTTTATGAATGAACAAATTTTAATTAATAATGGCTCTGGTTCCAGCCAAGATGGAATAACAGGAATAGGACTTGTTCTACCCATTAGAATAACTAAAATACCAGACAAATTGTATAGGGAAAAACAAAAACAACAATGAAAAAAAAATAGTTTTTATGACTTTGGACCTAAAGGGAAAAACAAGTGAGCTCTGAGAAATGGGAAAGAAATAAAGTGAGCCCTAAGTTTTTCCCAGCCTCCTGCCTTTCCAGCTGAAGTTCAAGGCAAGGGAAGTCAGGCAGAAAGATGAGGACTTCCTGAATCAAGGCACTACAGTTTGCAGTGCAGAATACTTAGGATGTTGGTACACAGACAGCATATTTGGATCTTGTTTCTTAATTCATTCTGCCGTCTCTGCCTTTTAATTTTCATTTAAAGCAATTACTGATAAAGCACTTCTGCCATTTTGGTATTTCTGTTATATGTCATATCTTTTTTCAATTCCTTCATTACTGCCTTCTTTTGTGTTTATTTGTTCCAGGATAAAATTTTTATTATATTCTTACTTACTTTTCTGTATACTTTATAGTCATTTTCTTAATTAAACCATCAAAGCCCAAGAGAGTCTTGAAAGCACCAAGAAAAAAGTGACCTACTGTATACATGGAATCCTCAATCAGGTTAGCAGCTAATTTCTTACCAGAAACCATGGAGACCCGAGGTAGTTGATGGTTAATTGAAAGTGTTGAAAGAAAAAACCTGTCAATCAAGAATACTATATCTGGCAAAACTACCCTTTACGAATCAAGAAGGAGAAATAGTACTTTCCTAGATAAACAAAAGCTCAGGTAGTCACCCATAGACCTTCCCTACAAGAAATGCTAAGGGGAAACTTAAGGCTTACATGAAAGGATACCAGAATTAATTCAGAGCCATATGAAGAAATAAAGAACACCGATATAGGTTAACTACATGGGCAATAGAGAAGCCAGTGTTATATTTTTTGTTTGTAATTCTGATTTTTATTTTATATATGATTTGAGACAAATGCATAAAATAATAATTAGAAATCTATGTCATGGGCACACAGTATTTAAAGATACAATTTGTGACAATTACAATATATAGGGGACAAAGCTGTATAAGAGCAGAGATCAAAGCTACTCTTCTACAATTGAAGCTAAACTGGTGTTAATTCAAGCTAGATTGTTTTATTTTTAAGATGTTAATTTCAAATTTCAGGATAACCACTAAGACAATGACTATAAAGTATACAGAAAAGTAAGTAAGATTACAATAAAAATTTTATCCTGGAACAAATAAACACAAAAGAAGTCAGTAATGAAGGAACTGAAAAAAGATAGACTAAATTTAAAATGTAAAATAATAAAACAGGGGTGGCTGGGTGACTCAGTAGGTTAAGCCTCTGCCTGATCTCTGCTCAGGTCATGATCTCAGGGTCCTAGGATCGAGCCCTGCATTAGGCTTTTTGCTCAGTGGGGAGCCTGCTTCCCTCCTCTCTCTCCCTGCCTCTTTGCTTACTTATGATTCCTCTCTCTCTCTGTCAAATAAATAAATAAATAAATAAATAAATAAATAAATAAATAAATAATCTTTAAAAAAATAATAAAACATTTAAAAGAAAACAAGTGAAAAAATCTATTCCCTTGGATTAGGTAAGGATTATTTACCTATGACTCCAAAAGCATGATCCATAGAGGAAATATTTGTATATTGGATTTCATCAAATTTAAAACTTCTGCTCTTCAAAAGATACTGTTATATAGCATAGGGAGTGATGTCAGCAACATTGTGGGATAAGATGTTCCTGCTTTTTATTACCCTTTTTAGTAAAAGAATTAAACATCCATACACTAACAAAAGTACTTTTGTGGTTATTTTTGGACCCAGTACTTTACCCCAAGAAACTCTTTAGGAATCTTGTCCCTGAGTACAGCCCAGCCTGTAAGATACAGACAAACCTCTGTAAGGGTTGCAGAACCATGGAGCCAGTGAAATTGCACAGACCCCTCTAATTGCTGTCAGGACAAAAATCAGGTGAGTGCCATCCTGGACAGGCACTGATGCATGAGAGAGTATCTGCAGAAGTCCAGCCTTCCCAAAGGGAGATTCTAGGATACCACTGGAAAAGAAAAGAAAAGAGAAGGAAAAGAGAAAAGGAAAGGAAAGGAAAGGAGAGGAGAGGAGAGGAAAAGGAAAAGGAAAGGAAAAGAAAAAAGAAAAGAAAAGAAAAGAAAAGAAAAAAGAAAAGAAAAGAAAAGGATACCAATTTGTTTGCAGTAGAGATAGTAAGAGAAATTTTCCCAGTGCTGCCCCTCTCTCAAGGAAACACTGACATATTCTGAATTATCAGGAAGCTAATTCTCCCACAGGGAAATAGGAAAGTGGTGAGTGACAGCTGAAGTATACCATTGGACGATATATTTCTCCCCATCAATACCTGCAGTACTAAGGTGGGAGCTCTACAATGGGGGAAGGTAGCACAATGAGAAAGAGGCAGATATGAATTTCAAACGGTGGTAGATTGTGCTCAGCAAAGTCCACCCCCAAGCCTCTGGGAGTACCACCCCTGGGGATCTCTCTATTAGGTCCAGGGCACCCTAATGCATGAAGTACTAAACCCACACCTCCCCTCAACTCTGCTACCAGATCTCTGTGCATGATTAGGCGTGCACCTGGGAGAACAAGGTCCAGTACACAGGGAGCTAGCTAAGGAAACAGGCCAAGGTTGCTGGGCAAGGGGCAGACCACGAACTTCAACTATAGGGCCACCTGATGGAAAAGAAGTAAGGTTCCCGGGGCGCCTGGGTGGCTCAGTCGTTAAGCGTCTGCCTTCGGCCCAGGTCATGATCCCAGGGTCCTGGGATCGAGCCCCACATCGGGCTCTCTGCTCGGCAGGAAGCCTGCTTCTCCCGCTACCATTCCCTCTGCTTGTGTTCCCTCTCTCGCTGTGTTTCTCTCTGTCAAATAAATAAAAAATCTTTAAAAAAAAAAAAAAAGAAGTAAGGTTCCCAATATCTAGCAGGGCGAATTATAAGAACCAGAGTAGACATAAAAGCTTAAAAATGCATCCACAAGACGGAAAAAGAAAAGTGAGACAGATAAACTTTCACAGAGACAGAGAAGGAAGAAAAATAACCCTTAGATAATAACAATACCATAGAACATAACACTCCATCTGTTGAAGGAAAAGGGCAAAGAGTTAAAGGTGTCTGCTACTTCCAATGCAAAAGCATATGCACATAACTATAAAGAATATGAAAAATCAAGGTAATAGGCATTACAAAAAATGATTCTTAAGCAAAACAAGTTCAATGGCACAAAATATTGTGATCTAACTGATAAAAAACTCAAAATAGTTGTTATGGTCTTGAATAAGACACTCCCACTTAGATATTTGGACATTTTTCTGTTGTAGATCTTCAATTAAGTCTATCTTCTCCCAAAAAGCTGTAAGTTCTATGACAGCAGAAGCCATGTTGCTTTTGTCATCATTATATCACCCAGCACCTACAATGTATGTGATGCATAGCTATGTAAAGATGAAATAAAAGACCGAACTATCTTTAAAATATGTATATGAATATACTATTAAAATTAATTTCACTTTTTTCTCTTATCTTTTTAGTGTGGCTATTGGAAAATATAAAGGGGAGTTAAGTAGCGGGGATGGGTGAAATAGGTGATGAGCACCGAGTGATATATAAAGTGCTGAATCACTATATTGTGCACCTGAAACTAATATAACATTGTATGTTAGCTATACTGGAATTAAGATTTTAAAAAATAAATTTAAAAAAGAAAATATTAAATAACCTTAATTACTTTTAAGGTTGAAATCAGGAATAAAGTATATTAACAAAATGAGTTCTTAAACAAAGACATTGAAATTATTTGAAAGAACCAAATAGTAATTCTGTAGCTGAAGAATTTAATGAATGAGATGACAAATGTAATACAGAATGCCTATAGCAGGGCTGACCAGAAGGAAGAAAAAATTAATGACTTGGAGAACAGGAATTTTAAAATAACACAAATATAAGAAAAAGGGAACTAAGATTTTAAAAGAGTGAAGAAAGCCTACAAGAGCTATGGGATTCCATCAGAAAGACAAAATAATAATACTTGGGTTCCAGAAGGAGAAAAGAGGGGGAAGTGGGCAGAGAGTCTTATTTAAAGAAATAACAGCTGAGGTGACTTCCGAGGAAGATGGCAGAGTAGGAGGATTCTAAGCTCACCTCCTCCCACAAATACAACTCGATAACACCCACATCAGTGTAAATAACCCAGAAGAGAGCCTAAAGACTGGCAGAACAGATTCTCCACAGCTAAATGTAGAGAATAGGCCACACCTTAGAAGGGCGGAGATGTGGGGCGGAGCCAATCAGTCCCCTGAGACTGTCCCCAGGAAGGAGGGATGCAGCAGTCTCAGAGAAGGGGGAGAAGTAACCCCACAGGGAAGCCACATGAGGAAGATGAATCCCCATAACATTTGCCTTTAAAAACCAAAGGGGTCTAATAAGCAGTGGGGCTTAACACCTGGAACTTTTAAAAAATCAGTGGGTTCAGCTCTGACAGAGCTGGGAAGTCAGAGTCCCTGCCCTTGAAGAGCGAGCACAGCAAACAGACTCACTAAGACGCAGTATTAGAAGCAGCAGTTTGGAAAGCACCTGAGGTATATGGGAAGATTAATTTACTAATCTTTGAGTGTGCACTGCAGGGGCAGGGATCTTTGGGAGACTTCTTCAAGAACAAAACAGCTGGTGGATGTTATTTCATTCCTCTATCTCCCATCCTAGATGTAAGGAACTCTTCCACCTACCTTGCCAGTAGTGCAGCCCATCCCCACATGCTTCTACAAATCTGCCCCCTCCAACCCTGTCTGCCTCCGCAGGAGGCTACAGGTCCACTCCCACAATGCACCAGTGCCCAGCCTGCTGGCACAGCACATCTCCCCCCCACATTCTCTTGCAGACCTGCCCCCCTCCAATATGCCTCTGGCTGGGGCCCATCTAAAGCAGTGCCACAAGGCTGGCAGAGTGCAAGCAGCCCTGATAGGAGTCAGCACCACTCCAAAGTTACTCCTGTCCTGGAGAGAGGGGAAGATAACCACACACCAATCCAACTTTGGCCCCAGCAGTGGGCTGGGGGCAGACATCAGATCCGACTCCAGGACCTGCCCAGCTACAAAAGCTTCTCAAGGGACAACACAGGGAAAGTGCCTTCCAGATCAGTGCTACTGCAACACTGGCAAATGCCTAGTCTGATACAACTCAAGCCCAGGGTGGCTCCAAACTGGCCCACTAATGACATAGGGACCACACTGCCCCCAACAGGCAAAGAGAGCCATTGCAGATGACTGAACTGAAGGCAAGTGCAGCCCCGCGACACACTGGGCACACACTACACACCTAGGACACACCCCTGAAGCACCAAGTTCTGGAGAAGGGGACATTCCACCATAGGACACTACAGGAACTCTTCATAAAGCCACTACTTTGAAGAGTAGGAGACATCACTGACTTTCCTAATACACAGAAACAGACTCAGAGATTTAGATGGAATGAGGAGACAAAGGAACATATCCCAAATGAAAGAATAGGACAAAATCACAGCAAAAAAGCTAATGAAATGGAGATAATAATATGCTTGATAGAGAATTTAAAATAATGGTCATAAAGATATTTACTGGACTTGACAAGAGTGAAGACCTGAGACCTTAACAAAGAGATAGAAAACATTAAAAAAAAAAATTAAAGATGAAGGACTCAATAACTGAAATTAAAAATACACTAGATGGAATAAATAGTAGACTAGAGAAAGGAGAAGATGCAATCAGTGAACCTGGAGGACAGAGTAATGGAAAGCAATCAAGCTGAGCAAGAAAGAGAAAAGGTGATTATAAAAAATGAAAACAGATTAAGGGAACTCTGTGACACCATCAAACATAACAACATTCAGATTATAGGGTCCCAGAAGGGGAAGAGACAGAAAAGGGGGCAGACAATTTATTTGAAGAAATAATAACTGACAATTCCCCTAAACTGAGGAATGGCACAGAGAGCCTCCAACAAAATCCACACCAAGAAACATAGCAATTAAAATGTCAAAAAGTAGTGATAGACAATTTTAAAAGCAGCAAGAGAAAAGAACCTTTCATAGAAGGGAAACCCCATGATGCTATCAGTTGATTTTTCAGCTGAAATTTTGCAGGCCAGAGAGAGTGCCAAAATATATTCAAAATGCTGAAATAGAAAAACCTGAAATAGAAAAAGCCAAAAACACTCTAATCAGTGGTATCATTCAGAATAGAAGGAAAGATAAAGAGTTTTCTAGACAAGCAAAAGTTAAAGGAGTTCATCATCACTAAACCAGCCCTATAAGAAATGTTGAATGGAACTCATCGAGTAGAAAGGAAAGGCCATAAGTAAGAGTAAGAAAAGTAGAAAGCACAAAAGCAGTAAAAAGCAGTTTAAAAAAAAAAAAGTAAGTATATCTATAAAAATCAGTCAAGGAATTCACAAAATAAAAGGATGTAAAATATGACACCACACACCCTAAAATGTGGGGGGAGAGGAGTAAAGAATGGGTTTGACTTAATACAGACTGTTATATGCGTAAGATGATATATATAAAACCTAATAATAACCACAAATCAAAAACTGATAATAAGCATGCAAAAAATAAAGAGAAAGGGACCCAAGTATATCACTAAAGAAAGCCAGCAAACTGTGACAGAAGACAGCAAGAGAATAAAGGAGAGAAAAAATACAAAACCAACCATAGTACAAGTAACAAAATGGCAAAAAGTACATACCTATCAATAATTATTTTGAATGTAAATGCACTAAATGCTCATCACAAGATACAAGGTGACCGAATGGATGCAAAAGCAAGACCCATCTATATGCTGCCTATAAGAGACCCATTTCAGAAACTAAAGACACACACAGATTGAAAGTGAAGGGATAGAAAAGCACTTACCATGCAAATGGGAATGAAAAGAAATAGCAATTTAAGAGTAGCAATACTTAATTAACTTATACTTAATTAATACTTAATCAGACAAAACAGACTTTTTTTTTAATTCTTTTTAAAGATTTATTTATTTTATTTGTCAGAGAGAGAAAGAGAGCACAAGCAGGCAAAGGGGCAGGCAGAGGCAGAGGGAGAAGCAGGGTCCCTGCTGAGCAAGAAGCCCAATGTGGGACTTGATCCCAGGACCCTGGGATCATGACATGAGCTGAAGGCAGCTGCTTAACCAACTGAGCCACCCAGGCGTCCCACAAAACAGACTTTAAACAGACAGTAATAAGAGACAAAAAAGGACAGTATATTATTATAAAGGGAACAATCCAACAAGAAGATATAACAATTGTAAATATTTATTCACCCAACAGGGGAGCACCCAAATACATAAAGCAGCTAATAACAAACACAAAGGAAGTAATCAATAGTAATATAATAATAGTAGGGAACAGTAACACCCTATTTACATCAATAGATAGATCATCCAAACAGCAAATCAACAAGGAAAAAGTGGCTTTGAATAACACATTAAACCAGATGGATTTAACAGACATACTCAGAACATTCCATCCTAAAACAGCAGTACACAAACTCTTTTCAAGGAAACATGGAACATTCTCCAGAATGGATCACATAATAGGCCACAAAAGGTCTCACCAAATTCAAAAAGATCTTAGTTATACCATGCATCTTTTCTGACCACAACCCTATGAAGCTAAAAATCAACCATAAGAAGATATCTTGAAAGAATATAAATATATGAAGGTTAAATAACATGCTATTAAACAATGGATGGGTCTACCAAGAATCAAAGAGGAAATCCAAAAACATATGGAGAAAATGAAAAAGGAAAACACAACAGTCCAAAATCTTTGGGATGCAACAAAAGCTGTTCTAAGAGGGAATCTCATGGCAATACTGGCCTATTTCAGGAAGCAAGAAAAATCTCAAATAAACAACCTAACTTGATAATAAGAAAAATAATATTATTTTAATAAAATATTTGGCCAAACACTTTAATAAGTATATATAATATAAAAATACACATAAAGATAGAGTATATTTTATGTAAAATTAAGAATAAAGAAGATAAAAATAGGATATCAGCAACATGGTGGACTAGGAGGTCCAACCCAAACTCTTCACAAAAACAATCACTTAATAACTACTCACAGATTAATGAAGATCTGGGAGGGCTCTGAAATACAATTAAGAAGCCACAGTAACCCAGTGAAACATAAAAACACAGGATGGCTGCATAGGAAAGTGTAGGAAGCATTTTACTTGGCCACTTCATCCCCCAAGCCAGTACAACTCTGGCACCAAGAGATTCCCTCAGTAATGACTTTCCTCCACAGGGGAAAAGGAGAACTCGAGCAGCCTTAGCCACTGAGGACCCTGGCAGCCCTTGCTCTTGCTATAGATGCCTGAAATCTTCATTGTCAAAGAATCCCTCAGTCTTTATTGACGTTGACCCCAGCTAACAGGACTTGGAGCCAGAACCACCACTGCACTCCCGTACCCAGGGCCAGAGACACGGCTTTGCCTCCCCAGGGTCAGAGATGTCATTCTTCATCCCTCAGCTCTGGTGCTTCAAACACACACTATAGACCTGGAAACCACTGCACTTACCCCTGAATCAGACAACTCTTCCCATCACCCTGAGAACTGGTGCCTTCATGCACTCATGGAAGCAGTGTCTTCAGACCCAATACTGGACCCAGCACTGTCTATGCACACCATCTAGCCAAGGCCTTCATGCTCACTTGCAGGTGGTCTTTTCCCTACCAAAGGCAGTCCATTAAGTCTGAAGGAGGTGACTGTTACTTCAAAAGTAGAGATACCAACACAAGGCTACAGAAACATGAAAAAACAAGAAAAGGAAACATGATGTCACCAAGTGAACACAATAAATTTCCAGGTACTGACCCTAAAGAAATAGATTGTCTGACAAAGAATTCAAAATAATTGATTTAAGAAGCTCAGTGAGCTACAAGAGTACATGGAAAGACAACTGAATGAAATCCAAGAAATAATACATGAACAAAATAAGTTCAGCGAAGAGAGAGAAGTCCTAAAAAAGTCCTAAAAAACTAACAGAAATTCTAGAGATGAATGAAACAAAAATGCAATAGAACTCTTCAACAGCAGAGTGAATCAAACAGAAGAGAGAATCAGTGAACTAAAGGACATATTTGAAATTATCCAGTCAGAGGAGAAAAAGAAATTAAAAGAAGGAAGAAACCCTCTGGGACTTATCAGACATTAGTAAGAAAAACAATATACAAATTATGGAAGTCCCACAATGAGAAGGGAGAAAAAAGGGCAGCCACTTATTATAGAAATAATGACCTCCCCCGCCTCAAAAAAGTCCCAAATCTGGGGAAGAAAGCAGACATCCAGATTCAATGAGCCCAAAAGATGTCAAATAGGTTGAACACAAAGAGGTCTGCAACGAGACACATTATAATTAAATTGTCAAAAGTCAAAGACAAAGAGAGAATGTTAAAAGCAGCAAGAAAAGGGGCACCAGGGTGGCTCAGGCCATACTACTAGAATGAATAAAGCAATTCATTAAAGTTGTGGACTACAAAATCAGCGTATGAAAGTCAGTCACATTTCTATATACAAACAATGCATTGTCTGAAAAGAAAATTAAGAAAACAATCTCATTACAATAACAACAAAAAAGAATAAAATACTTAGAAATAAACCTAAAGAGGTGAGAGACTTGTACACTGAAAATTATAAAACACTGATGAAGGAAATTAAAGAAGACACAGATAAATGGAAAGATATCTTATGTTCTTGGATTGAAAGAACATTATTAAAATGTTCACAGTACTCAAAGTGATCTAAGGACTCAATGAGGTTCCTATCAAAATGCCAATGCCACTCTTTATAGAAACAGAAAAATATCCTAAAATTCGTATGAAACTATAAAAGACCTTGGATAGCCAGAGCAATCTTGGAGGAAAACAAAACAGAACAAAACAATAACAATAACAACAACAAAACAAAGAGGGGGACACAGTTCCAGATTTCAAAATATATTACAAAGCTACAGTAATCAAAACACTATTGTACTGGCATGAAAACAAGAAAATAGACCAATGGAACAGAATAGAGAGCCCCGAAATCTATCCACACTTATGGTCAACCGATCTTCAGTAAGTGTGCCTAAAACACACAATGGGGAAAGGATAGTTACTTCAATAAACAGTTCTGGGAAAATTGGATATCCACATGCAGAAGGATGAAAGTGGTTCCTTATATCACACCATATACAAGAATCAACTCAAAATGGATTAAAGACTTAAATGTAAGACCTGAAATAAAAATAAAAAAAAAAAAAAAGACCCAAAAAACCAAACCAAGCCAAGCCAAACAAAAACAGAATAAAACATAGGGGGAAAGCTTCCTGACATTGGTCTGGAAATGATTTTTTGGATACGACACCAAAAGCAAAGGAAACAAAAGCAAAAAGAGACAAGTGGAATTACACAACTACATATCTTCTGTCCAGAACAGAAAACAATCCACAAAGTGAAAGGCAACCTATGGAATGGGAGACAATATTTGTAAACCATATATCCAATAAGGAGTTATGGAGTTATGATCCAAATTGTATAGGAACTCATAAAAATTCAATAGCAAAATTAAAAATGGGCAAAAGACCTGAATAGGCATTTCTCAAAAAAAGACATACAAATAGTCAATAGGCATATGAAAAGGTGCTCAACATCACCAGAGAAATGAAAGTCAAAACCATGATGAGATATCATCTCACACCTGTTAGAATGGCTATTAACAACAACAAAACATAGTAAGTGTTGGAGATGATGTGGAGAAATTACTGAATTACTGAATAGTATTCCATTTTATATACTGGGTCACATGGCCAGTGTCTATTTGGCTTTGTAAGAAACTGACAAATTATTTTCCAAAGCAGTTGTATATCACTTTCTCATTATGTGTTGGTTCCACTTCCTCCTCATCCCACCAACATTTCATATAGTCAGGCTTTCTCATTTTAGCCACACTAACAGTGATTTGGTCATCTGGTACTGGTAGGATGGACCCCCAGCTAGTTGAGAAAGAGGATCCCCTGTACACTGATGGGAATATAAACTCATATAACCATTATGTAAAACAGTATGGAGAGCCCTCAAAAAATTAAATAGAATTACCATATGATCCAGTAATCCCACTTCTGCATATACATTCAAAGAGAATGAAATCAGTATCTCAAAGAGATATCTGTGCTCTTACATTCATTGCAGCACTATTCACAATAGCCTGGATACAGAAACAACTTAAGTGTCCATCCATGAATGAATAAAGTACAATTACATACTCACACATGCATACAGATACACAAGAATACTATTCAACCTTAAAAAAAGGAAACCTTGTCATTTGCGATAGCATGGATGAACATGGAGGACACAATCTAAGTGAAATAAGCCAGACAGAAAGACAAATTGTACACCTTAAATATGTACAATTTCTATTTGTCAAATATATCTCAATAAAGCTGAAGGGAATAAAACAAGTTGTAAAGGAAAAAAACTTTAAAAAGAAGAAAATAAAGAGGTCATATTAAAGGAATCTCACCAGGGATTTGGGGTGCAACTTCAAGCATAAAATCTAATTGTACATTCAAATTCCTCACCGAATTTTAAAATACATATATAAGTATGGCATGTCAGCTCATGTTAAACATCATTAGTTACTAGGAAAATACAAACTAACACCAAATAAGACCCTGCTATGTGATCATTTGTAATAAAATACCTGGCCCCGATTTTGATGTTTGATTGCTAACAGCTTTCGAGCCCATCTTTTCCCCTTCCCTTTCTGCCCCACAACTGGGAAAGCGGATTTAAAAACAAAAACACAAACAAAACAGGTGTTCCTAGCATTAGTGCCAGGGTGAAGTTTACACCATATAACCACAGCCCATCTATAGAAACCTTCACCCCAACTCCACCCCTTAACCTCACTAAAATCCCAAGCCACTCTCCTTTTCTTGTTCTCTCAAGTTAATTTCAAAGCAGCTTAGGAAGCCTGCCCTGGTCTCCTCAGAGAGTCTTATGTGATAAACCTTTTCATACCTCCTTGGTCTGTGTGTGTGTGACATCATCACAAACTAGCCATATGACCCAGCAATTCTACTCTCAGATATTTGCCCAGGGGAAAAGAAAGCGTATGTTCAAATAATGTTCATAGCAGCTTTATTTATACGAGTCCAAAACTGGAAATGACCCAAAGGGTTTATAAAATGGAATACTATTCAATAACTTTAAAAAACTGAACAGGTAACAAATGTAAAAATATGGATGAATCTCAAAAAAAAAATTGTGCAGATGAAAAGATGAGTACATACTTAACTTCTCATTTACGTAATTTTTACTTGCAAATATCTACAGTGACAGAAGGCAGGAAGTTGTGGCCTGGAGACCACTCTGGGAATGGAACAAAGGTGCTGGTGGGGCGGTGGGGAGACACAGGAAGAAGGGATTGTAAGAATGCAACACGGAACTTTTGGAAATGATAAACATATCCAGTGTCTTGATTTTGGTGATGGGTGCATGCCTATGTCAAAACTTAGGGAATTTTACACTTCAGATGTATGCAGTGGTTTATATGGAAATTGTGCTTCAGATTAAAAATAAAAAAAAGACTGAATATTTCACCTTGATTACTTGACAGGAAAGAATTCTAAGGATTGTGCTTTTTGGGTTATTTCTTGGATCTCCCCCCAACAATCATTCTAGGTATTCTCTTCAATTTCCTCCTTTTTAAATTCTTTTTCTGGGGCGCCTGGGTGGCTCAGTCATTAAGCATCTGCCTTCGGCTAGGGTCATGATCCCAGGGTCCTGGGATGGAGCCCCACATCGGGCTCCCTGCTCATCAGGAGGCCTGCTTCTCCTGCTACCATTCCCTCTGCTTGTGTTCCCTCTCTCACTGCGTTTCTCTCTGTCAAATAAATAAAATCTTTTAAATAAATAAATAAATAAATAATAAATTCTTTTTCTGAATGCTGTCTTCCTCTTTTTTGGTTTGCTCCCTCTTGTTATGGAAGACTTCCTTCAGAGGTACTGTGAGAAAGGATGATTCTTTAAAATTACCTCAACAATATTCATATGACTGCTTGCCTAGGCACAGAAGTTTGAATTCCTTTTCCATCAGAACTTGGAAGTCATTGGCTGTTACCTTGTTTCTCTTGTTACTGTTAAAAAAAAGCAAAGCTATTCTTATTCCTGATAATATTCCTTTGTAGGTAGACATTGTTTTTTGTACTGATCTTCCCTTTTCTTTACTTCCCAGAGAGATGGATCTTCCCTCCATCTCTCTGGAGGCCCGTAGGATTTTCTAATTGCTTCCATCAAAGTTTATGATAATGTGGTTTAGGATGAGTTTATTTATCCATTTTGCTGGTCACTCAGCAAACACCTTCAAACTGAAAACTCATATCCTTCAACTTTGGCAAATTTTCTTAATGATTTTTCCCCCTCTTTTTTTCCTTTCAGTGGAAGTTCTATTCTTCAGATTTTGGATCTACTGCTTTTGCTCCTTTAATTTTCTTACCTTTTCTTTCTTGTTTTCTCCTTTTGTTTTGTTTTTTAATCTTTCTGGGCAATTTTCTTAACGAGATCTACCAACCCTTACATTGAGTTTTAAAATTCCATTATATTTCAATTTTTAAGATTTTTTTTGAGTGTTTATATGTATATGTATCATTGTTCTTTCATGGATGCACACATTCACTTGTTTCTACAAGCATGTTAGGGAAAGTTTCTATCTTTGAGGTGTCCTTCCTCCTGGATAGGAATATGTTCTATAAATCACTGTTCTGGTTTCTCCCACTTAGGAAGTGTTTCTCGGATACCTTGTGTATAATTTTCATATTGCCCAACAAATTACTGCCAACTTACTGGCTTACAGCAGCACCATCGAGGAGGTGAGAAGTCCTAAACTCAAGGCGTTGGCAGGGCTGCATTCCTTGTGGAGGCTCTAGAAGAAAATCTGTTTCCTTGTCTTTTCCAGCTTCTAGAAGCTACCTGTACTCCTTGGCTCACAGCCCCTTCCTCCATCTTCAAAGCCAGCAGAGTATCATCGTCAAATGCCTCTGACTGCATCTTCACATCGTCTTCCCTCCTTCTGGCCCTCGCTCTCCCTCTAGTAAGTGCTTACACTGCACCAACCTTGGGTCATATTAGGCCCACCCAGAAAATCCAGAATAATTTTCCCATCTCAAGACCCTTAACTTAACCGTATCAGCAAAGTCCTTTTACCACGTAAAGGAACATAAACAGTTTCTGCAGATTAGAATGCAGACACAGCTGACGCCATTACAAGGCCTACCACATCTAGTAATCTTTGTATACTGACGAGTCCACCTATTCAATCTTCACCTTTCACTGCTGGTCCTGAACCCTGAACACAGATATTTACAATGTAAGATCATTAACCTTCACCAAAAAAAAAAAGAGAGATTTTCCCAAATGTATTTTCTGTTACTAACAAATGACCACCAATTTAGCAGTTTAAAACAATGTATTTTATTTTCTCAGTTTCTATGGCTTGGGTTCAGAGATTGATTTAACTGGTCTTCTGCTCAGGGACTCAGAAGGCTCAATAAAATCAAGGTGTTAGCCAGGATATGGTCTCAACTGAGGCTTGGTTCATTATGAAGCTTATTCATTCATTATCTTAGTCTTTTCTTATCTGGAACTGAGGTCCTTGATTTCTTGCTGGTTGTTGGCAGGGGACAGCTTACGGCTTTCTCAGAAGTCATCCTTAGGCCCCAGCTGTGTGGTCCTCCACAACAACGCAGCTTACTTCTTCAAAGCCAGCAGGAATCTCTCCCCAGTCAGCAAAAGGATCTTAGATCATGTAACATGATCACAGGCACAATGCAACCATCACCTGTGACATTTAATGCAACCCAACCAAGAGAGTGAGCATTCCATCCTAGTCACAGGTCTGATCACACTCAAGGACACACGGTTATTCGGGGTGTTATACTCCAGAGGGTAGGAATCCTGGGAGCTACAACAGAATTCTGCCTACAACATCATGTATTAATTTTCAATCTTTCTTTTAGAAAAAGAAGTTTAAAGATTTAAATGGAAACTGATCTCTTAAACTCTTCTTGGTACTGTTTTTATATCTTAACACATTTAAAATCATGGGCTACAATGTGTGTGTGATGGGCGTTGGGGGAGAAAGTAATTTATTACCAAATATATGCCAGGTAGAGTGCTAGATTCCTTTACTTTATAGTTTACTTCCTGTCTGAAAAAGAACAGCATTTGAACCACAGAGGCACTTAAGAAAAGCACGTAGTCAAATCAATTATTAGCATGTTCTTAAGGCTTTTAAGTACAGAGAAGAAAATTAGACAATGATAGTAACTGTCATTAAGTTGAAAGGCTAAAACTAGTACTTCCAAATTTTCCTAAACGAGTGACTGAGCATGCTTTTGATGGTTTTGGAAAACAAATACTCCACATTTCCCAGTGTAATGAACTTTTTTTTAAAAAAGCAAAACAGATTTTAGTTGCACAGAATTTAAAACAGACTGTGGCTTATGTAACTATATTTAAGGGCCTAAAATACCTTCTCCTAAATCATGCCGGACAGATTTTATTAATCTATGAATAAAATTTACTCCAGGATGGCACTGCACATATTTAATCATAGTCAAATCTTTCTTCATCTAGAAGATCAAATACAACTAATATTGCTTGGAAAATAAAAACTACAAAGGACTTCAGAATTAAGAAACATTTTAAACCACATTTAAATTCAAATATTACTTAACCCCGACTTTCATCCTGAAGCAAGGGGAAGTTTGAAGTATGGCTTTTGTGCAGAGCAATCAAGATAAAAACATCAAATAATTTCAGTTTTCACCAAAATGGTTTTATTACATATTTAAAGACCTGTATGAAAGTCTCTGGCAATACAGAAATGTTAGACTCTATGCAGTAAATCATAAACGCAAGTTGAAAATAACTCGAAACAATGATGCTTATTTTTAATTGCTAGTTCTGTTACCTACACAAACACAGGCTGATACGACAGCTGACAAACAACAAATATGAAATGGCCAAACATGAGAGAACTAACTGACTCATAATAATATGGAACACCTAAATTATTTCACTGATGTAAAAATGCACTGAGATGTTTGTGTTCACATATAAGATATGATAATAACTTATGCTTGAAGTTCAAAAGAAAATTTCTTCTTATGAAATCACAAAAATTTTAAGAAGCATTTTGGCCAAAAATGCCTCATTCTTGGTCTCAACCCAGAGAAATGTTTTGGAAAACTGGAAGAAAAATTGTATTTCCTAGTTGTTTGAGGTGTCTCAGCACGGTTGGAAAAAAGATATTTTTCCCATTCTTATTTGGGCATTTTGCACGCATTCACACATGGCATAAATTTAAACTTTGAACTGGCATGTACAAAATCCTGTATGAGGAAATCACAGTCCAGAAATAATCATAGTCCGGAAATAAAAGCAATTTCTGAAGCACAGCATGAAACAGAATTTGTGGTGCCCTGTTTCCTTACTGGTGAATTAGGCATCACTGCAGACAGGTGTTCGCACTGTTACCCAAAGGCCAACTCAACAACACATGTTGGTAAGTCAGACAGCATTTGCAAGCTCTTTACAAGGAAGCATTTGAAATGAATAGTATTTATCATTTTTATAAGGGTAAAAAAAAATACACACACACACACACACGGGAATGGGAAGCTGGAATCACAAAGAATTCAACGTAATGGCACACTAGGTAATAAACACCAACTCTGAGCACTAAAAAAGGGCAAAACTGAGGGCAGTTACTTGAAAGCATCCAAATGCCAACAAGCCAGTGACAAATTACAGGACAGTGGAGAAGTAAACGTACACAGGTAAGCCCAGCATCTGGTGCTACTGTTCCCATAGGGACATCTGCTGACGAGGTAAGCTGAGTAGAGCTTTCGAGACTCACAGAAAAGGGGGACAAAAACTGAAGTTCAGGGCTTAGCAAGGACAAAGGACTCTCGTAAAGGCTGCTTTGGCTTTGGATGGGGACACGCTCTAAAATCAGGAACTGAAACCAACTTCATAATCTCAAAGCCCTTTCTTGACTAAGGTGATTCAAGGTCCTAAGTACTCCTATCCGCCTTCTGAAAGCAAAACGAAATCAATTCTGAAGGAAGACACCAAACTCCAGGAAATAATCTCTGCTCTCTTTCACATACAATGTCAACACACAAAATAACAAGTAGGTGTACTAGGGGAGAAATTCCCATCATGAAAAACAGAACCACAGGGCAGCAGATATCCAATTATCATGTACAGACTTTAAGGTGAGTATTTAATACAAGAAAAGCAGATGAGACTGAGAATTTTGTCAGAAAATTAGAAAAAAAATTTCAAAGTACCAAGTGGATACTCTAGGACTAGAAAAAAAAAAACTGCTAAAGATGATAATTCAGTGAATGGGTTTAAAAGATTAGACACAGCTTAAGAAAAAAAAATAGTAAACTGTAACACAGTTTCAGAAAGAAATATCTAGAATGAAGATGGGGAAAGGATAGAAAATACAGAATAAAATATGGTTGAAAGTTTTCTAAAGCTGATAAAAATTATTTTTAGGTCATTAAGTTAATGCTGAATAACTCCATACCACATAATCATATGTGCTGACATAATCTACACAATCCATGATGTAGGAAAACTTCTTAAGACACTCCATTATCTTCAATAAATTGCAAGGAAAAAGAGAGATGAAACAGAAATCTAAAGATTAAAGAGACTTCAGAACCAAACCAACCAATCACAGTATGTGGACAATAACTGGATCCTGACTCAAACAAATGTCCTTGGGGGGGAAAAACACAACTATGAGATCTGTAAGACAACTTGAACACTAATTGGATGTGATGATACCAAAGAATTATTGTTTTTCCTTGTTCCACTTAGATTTAATAATGGTTTGTGATTGTGTTAGAACAAGTATCTTTTGGAGATACATATTTACAGAGGAAATAGAATGAAATTTGCTTAATACACAAGGGGCAAGTAACACAGTTAGACACGATTTGCCATAAGTGGTTTTTTTTTTTGCCACAAGTGTTGAAATAAATTGACAGATTCATGCAAATTCACTGTACTTTTCAGTTTGCTTTGTTCAAAATTCGCCATAATAAAGTCTTATAGATTAGTACATTTGATCATCTTTACTATTTACGTGTGCATTTTAGTTGCTTCTGTGATCTTTGTTTTTGCCTATTACATACAGATTTGTAGATCTTATATATTACAAAAATTAGCCCTTTCTCATTAGTTGCCACAATTCTTCATTTTATTTATGGTTGTTTTATGGCATAGCTTCTACTTTAAAGTAGTCAAATTTATTAATATGTTCTTTTATCGGTGTATGTCATACTTGAAAAGACATACTTCCCTACTTCACTTTTATAATGTTCATCCATGGTTTCTTTTAGTACTTTATGATTTCACTTTTTCCATCTCCACATTTAAATCCCAACTCATCTGGAATTTATAAGAGTGAGAATGGGATCAAGCCACTTTTTTTTCCCAATAGCTATCAGCTGTCTCAACACAAATTATTGAATAATCCATGTTTCTACTGATGTGAAATGCGGTGCTTAGGTTACTGAATTCCTACATATATCCCGAATCTGTTTCTGGGCTGTTTCACTGACTTGTCTATCACAAACCAACAGCATTCTGTTTCACTTACTTATGTCTTATACTGTAATAAGTTATTTACCAAATCAAAAAATTTCTCCTAGCTATTCTTATATGATTATTCTTTGAGATACACTTCTGATGACTTTCACATTTAAAAATCTTTATAGGAATTTAACTGATTGCATCATTATTAACTGATAAATATAAGTAAAACTGTTACCTTTATACTAAGCCTTTCTATTCAAGAACAAAAATCATTTTTTCCAGTAATTCAAACATCTCATATCTCTTAGTAAGCAGAGTGTCTTGATTTACGGCGTCTGGTACATAGTAAACATGGTTACTGAATGAATGACTCTATTGAACAAGTATTTGGGGATTAAGTGTCATTATTAGAGAAGCCTGAAAACTTTAAGAAATCAGTGGAGCTTATAAACAGAATACTTTTTGGATATCACAGAAAAAAAATTCTAATTAAAACCTTTAATCACTATCTTTTTTGTACACCTATACAAAAATTTTCACGGATATTCAGGATGACCTTAAGTACAATTTCAAGGTATTCTCAGAATCATAATACACACACATAATTTCATATTCATTTATCGTTAACGAGTACTCTTTTAAATCCTACTCATTTGAAAATTAACAGTTCAAATGGGTAGATATAAGAGGGAAATCATTAGGTTAAAAAACAAGCTAACAGATTATTGCATTAAATTACGAGAGGTAATCAAGACATGAATTAAGCTAATGGCAACAGGAATAGAAAAAGATTAACAAAACTTAGGGGAAAAGAACAATCTAAAAGGA
>CM053611.1:6303823-6325719 GCA_028646535.1 Procyon lotor
GCAGGTGGGACTACGACCATGATTTATTTGTCTTGTCATATGCCCAGAAGTGAGGATGAAGCTATGGAAATCAATGTTATCTGAAAACTGTTTATTTGACCCATCTTACAGGTTAACAAAAGATAAGCAAAGTACTACTGCTTACCATTATTACAAATGTAGTTACTTCTTAAAAAAAAAAAAAAAAAAAAAAGCACTTGGGTGGCTCAGTCAGTTAAGCATCTGGCTTTGGCTCAGGTCATGATCCCAAGGTCTGGGGATCAAGTCCACATCTGGATCCCTGCTCAGGGGGGAGCCTGCCTCTCTCTCTCCCTCTGTCCCTCCCCACACTCGTGTGCAAGCTCTCTCTCTCTCAAATAATCTTTTAAAAAAAGGTGAATGAGGGGCGCCTGGGTGGCTCAGTCGTTAGGCGTCTGCCTTCGGCCCAGGTCATGATCCCGGGGTCCTGGGATCGAGCCCCACATTGGGCTCTCTGTTCAGCAGGGAGCCTGCTTCTCCCACTACCATTCTCTCTGCTTGTTTCCCTCTCTCGCTGTGTTTCTATCAAAAAAAAAAAAAAAAAAAAAGGTGAATGAAAAAAAATAAAAATTAAAAAGGTGAATGAGTCAAATATAAAAATATGCAAAAGGTATTATGGTTCTCTTTTCAAAAAACTCAATAACATAAAGCTAAAGGAAGCCAGTCAATATTGATAACTGAATTTTATAATCAGTAATGCCAAGAAATCAGGCAGGGAAACTCCAAAGATGTTTACTGTTGGGTCTACTACAGAATGGGAAAGAAGAGGATTAAAGGGACCTTATCACATAAATCATTAACAAACAGCCCTTCTAAATCACCAAAATTAATTGTTAAAGAAGAATAGCAAGGTGAAGCTTGGCTCAAATGTTGGGATCCTTTCAGACTCTCTTTTTCCCCTCTTTGTTTGGTTAATCTTTTTCTATTTCTGTTGCCATTAGCTTAGTTTACATTTTGATTACCTCTCCTAATTTAGGTGAAGCTTGTGCAAGTTTTATATTGATACGTGTATTTATAGAATTACAATACACATTTTAGATGCATAAAAAAACAAAAAAACAGGCTTTGAGTTTCAAATTTCATCTCATGACATCAGCTAGCTTCATAATCCACCTTTTACTGTTAATTTTTGGGGCAGAGAACATGTCAGTATGCTTTTTCACACCACTCTCCGAGTCCATGTGTAAACTCAGCAAAGATTCATTAAAACCCTAATCATTAAGCTGCATTAATCTAAGCCAAATACCAGTAACACTGTAAGAGGAAAAGTTTCAAAAATGTTAAGATTTTCACTGTACCTAACAATTTAGCAAGTTAAAGAATTTTGGTTACCCAGAACATAATACAGAACTGATTTGTAATCCTATCATTAATTTGAAGCCATTTTATTTGACAGCATCCACCACAGTAAGTTTTCAATCTATAACCTATATTTTTTATTAATTTTGTCTTGGCCTATTCCAAATTAGGTATTTTGCCATGCTATACTGGCTTCAAAGTATAACATTTTATTATTCAAGGTGAATCTTTCCAATACTCTCTTTTAAAATGCTTTTCAATACATGGTAACAGCTTCAAAACCTTACCACTGGGGGAAGATAAGTTTAAGTACGTTTATCTAGGAGTAGACAGAGAAAGTGAATAATGCTTTTAATCTAGCTTTGACTCCACTGAGTTCTTAAAGGCGGGTGGGCTACATATACCACAGATAACATACGAACAGCATATTTTTAAATAATTTGTGGTGATTTTACATATCCTGTGTTATACATATTACAGATTAAAGATTCTATCTAAAATAGACATTTTCTGGGAGTTGTTCCATGGGAATTCCAGAGGAACATTGTAATGTTTATGTTCTTTGGAATATGTATCCACAAGTAACTGAACTCTGCATGAAACCAAAATAAGGCTTTCAAGTATTTAAAATAAATTTTCCAACATCATCCCGAGGTGACAAGTGATTTTTAGTTATGCTTTCATTCCAAGTACATATTGCAAAGAATTTTTCATTATTAAGGCTTTACATGAAATTGTGTGTCATGACATGATATTTCCTGATAACTTTAAAAACCACTTAAACCTTACTTCCTTATTAAATACTAAGAAGATAGACTCCTCTGAGATGTATGGGGGTCAGCTTCTGGACCTTCATGGAAAATTAAAAGCCAAATTTTATCTAACTTAATGATGAGATCCATGGAACTCAAATTTGCAAAAAAGGAGTAGTGATCCAAAACTACTTGGTATGAACACACTAATCATCTAAAAGCACTGCCTTAATTTTTATTATTTTTACACAAAAACCTTCAGTAGCTAACCACTGAAAACACATTCAACTTCCTTAAATTGCCACTGACAGTCCTTCATGATCTTTTGAATATCGTGGTAAACACTATATCCCAACTCACCCAAACTGCCAGTTCTCCAAATACACTTCCCTCTTCCTGACTCTTCCTCAGGCTGTCCTGTTTCTTCCAAAACAATAAGCCCTGTGCCCTTCTCTAATATGTAATAAAAACCACGTTTTAAAAAGATCTACCTATGCTATTCATCAATGAAGCTTTCTCTGATCATCTCAGGCAAAAATGATTTATTCATTTCTATGGCCTTTTGAATGTGGCACTCCTACAAGGTTTCTCAAAGGGACTGAACGGAGACCCAAGGACAGCTACTCACCAACCAAATGCCAAACTCTGGCAAGTGCAAAGTTGCTACATGAACAAGCTGTGACTGCTTGGTTGCTCTTCCTGATAGCTTTGCTGTGGATGTTCCCTGTGTTGGCTTAAAAGACACAGGCAAATGTAGCTTTTCTCTACTGTGGCACCAGCAGGCTGTAAGGAATTGAACAGAGCTGTACTTTAAAGGCCAAGGAATTTCTAGGAACATGACATAACTTGAAACGATTCTAATTCTGTTCTCACCTGACTATAGCCCCTGAGCAAAAGGAAGAGGCTCGTAGTAATGACAGCAGGAAGTCCTACTTTGACTGTATTTTCTCTTCTCCTCTATGATCCCTAGAGATTTGTGAATCAGAGAGATTAAAGATTTTTTCCTAGAATGCCTCTGGCCAATTCTCTAACTTCCTAAGGATTGGTAGTAACTCCAGGAATTATACTTGTGGGCCACAAAATCCAGAATGATGTAGAAGTGAAATCGATCTCATCTAGGTAGGATCATATCCAAATTCTTTCACATACTGAGCAAGTCATTGTAGATGAAGGCTACCCAACAGAAGCTTAGTAACAAACAGCTAGAAAAGAAACACCCTGAACAAAACTTTTTCCTGACCTTATTGCTGTGATCAGTTTTAAGAAGTGGCAATGACAAGTAAGTGGAGATTATCTCTAATATGTAATAAAAACCACGTTTTAAAAATTTGGGAGTTGATACAAAGAACTTATGAGAAAACATTAAATTTGTAGTCTATATTCTGTTGACTAGAACGAAAACTTTAGATTACAAGATCTTTGTAGATTAAAATTCATCACATAATTTAATCTCAGCCTGAAAAGTAACACAAACCTACAGCATGCAAGTTGTTTTATAGATTACCAAAAAAAAAGAAAAAAGAAAAAGAAAAAAAATGCCAACATACATTTAATGTGCCTAAATAAGCATTTTAGGCTTAACACCAAACTAAAAAAGGAAATGTCCGATCAAATATCTGGGATCACTTCATTTAGAAACTCTAACGTAATTATGCTTTTTAAACCTCTTCTTAATTCTTAGTACAAATTCTAGCCCAACAGAATCAACCTAATTGAAGAACAAATGAAAAATGGCTTTTCAAAGAACTATATAAAAGAACATCGCTACTTGTTTGTATGGAAGAACGCCATATATAGATGCAAGAACACCCATACTTGTCTGTTGATTTCAGATGTGAACTCAAAACAGCAGAGCTACATGAGCACAGAACTCCGCTGCTTCATAACAATTCCAGTAGTGAGTCCCCCCAAAATATCCCAAGCAGAGCTCGTTTAAGTTTCTGACCTAAAATTTTTTTGAAAACCACTCTAAACTGTAAATCTGAATTCTGAGTAGCAAGAATAACATATACCACAAAAAATAAAAAGTAACGCGTATAATGTGTCAGACTCTTGACCTAGCACTTTCCAATGTACCTCATGTAATTGTCACAAAAATCTGTGAAATAGGCACTATTATTGTCCACCTTTTACAGAGAAAACAACGGGGGCCCTGAGAGGCTGAGTAATTTACAAGGAAGCCAGTCTGGCTCAAGTCCCCTGTTTTCAAGCACCATTCTGTTGGCTTTTAACACTGAAAGTTACTCCACAGGGAATGTTTGGAAATTATATTTCAATACATATCTGTTTTGAACAGGAAGAAAGGAGGTTTCAAAAGATAAGAAACAGAATACTGCAAATATCATATAGTAGAAACAGGGTTTTATTTTGAAAACAGAAAAAGTACCTAACATTCTAGATACAACGTACCAATATTTTTATATATCTGGCTTAGAATACCTAGAATGTACTGAATAAAGTATCTGCACTCATACCTGTTAAAAACATGAACATTTTTGGAAACCTGTTTTAATTTATGTACGAACTAAAATAGGAAAACCTGTTTTAATTTATATGTGAATAAGAGTACTTCGCTTGAAGAATATAAAAATACATACTAAGAGTAAATAGCAAATTCTGAAGCTTTATTGTATTCAATGACTACATATGTACATACCCAAGTCCTTTTAAATGATTTCCATCCAGGGCCCAATGTAGATATCAATAATGGTTTGATTCTAAAACTGGTTTTTGCCTCTTGCTTTGTATAGTTTATTTAAAGTGCGTTCCAATCCTGTCACCTATTCCTTGTGGCAGACGTTCTAGGTGCCGATGGATCTGAGGTTTATCAGACTGAAAACTCCCAGAACTTCAGACCGGAAAGAGGCCCAGGGAGAAGATCATGAAGAGACATCAGAGGACCGTGGGTATCTGTGAGAGTTTCACACCAGTTCTTCCAGGCGGTCCAAAGGGTATGTTCTCAGGGGAAACCAGAGCCACTATGCCTGAGTACTAACTGTTCTTTTGCCATTGGTGTTTGTGTTATTTTCTGGACTGCTACTTTTTATGGATTCCAGCAAATTTTTAATTCTTTCACTTGTAGGCTTTTTCCTTTTCCTGGCAAGAGACACACTACTTACCACAGAAGGCAGCAGTAGTGTTGCCAGCCCCCAGGGCTGATTACTTGATGGGGAAGGGCGATCTTTATCTTCCTGACTTAAAATCCAGGCACTTTCTCTGGCCAGATCTACAAATTTTTGTAGCTGGCTTTGATTTACATTTTTGCTGATGTTGAGAGAAGTTTCAAAAGGATTCTGAATGTGCAGTGGAGAAGACTCAGGTTTGTTTTGTTCCCTTCCCTACAGATTATTATAAGGAAGAAAAAATGTATAAATATATATGAAAGGTTCAGCTGTAAGAACAATTCAGTTTAATAAAATGTCAAAAACAGGGAAAATCCCAGCATTTACTTTACAGAGTAAAGAACTGCTTTCCTAAGAGAATTGGGTATGTATGCATGTTATGTATTTGTGTGTGTGTGTGTACTTCTGACTGATTTTTTTTTACCATTGTAGTTCTGCGATTATTCTTTAGAGAAAAATAAATTAGGTTTATGAGCTATGGATGATGATGCTCAGATGAGAGTTATCTAGACTAACTCAATCAATAGAAGTATTTTTAAAGTATCAGCTGACCTAAGAGGATAAAGCGAGGAAGGGAAAAAAAAAGAAAAATGACAGAAAATAAAATGAAGACACACTTATTTTTGAGACTTGCGAAAAACAAATAGAAGCACACAAAATTAGAACCCTTAAGTTAAATACAGTAATTAATGTTTCCCAAGAATAAAGTCGGCAAGGAAGAGAAGGAACAAAAGATTATTCATTATAAAACACTGCAAGTTTTCTATTACATTCCTAAAGATCCAACTTATATAAACCTCTGACAAGTTAAGACCACATCTCATAGAAATAAAAAGAAAAGCTAAAGCTGTGATTCATAGGACCAGCAGCGATGCATTAGTATATATAATCTTCTCCTCTTTTAAATGATATCACATGTATTACTAAAATATTAACAAAACAAATGGCCGAGATTCTCCAGGAAGCAGCACCTCTTTATTCCCTAACTGCTCTCATACCCTGCCCAGCAGGTGTCCTGCCTATCCATCACCTCTGATGCCCAGGCGTAAGGGACAAAAAGGATAAAGAACTTCATGTGATCCACTAGTGACCTTCTCACGCGGAATTTAATGCAGTACTAGCTTGCATTCCAGAGCTCTGTGTCCCCTCCCTCTCCCTCCCCCACACTTTGTTGCTGTTGTTAAAATCTCCAGGAGCAGGATAAGAGGCAAGAATAAAAAAAAGAGTTGAATAAAACATCAAAAGAGAGTATCTGATTATGTGTTTTATGTAGCCAGTCTTACGATGGTTGTAACCAAGTACCCAAATGCTAAACAGAATGAACCCAAACAGAGAGCTACTTCGAGTATCCCCCATTTGGTAACAAATTTTGCCTAGGATTCTGCTCTGGATTTTCTTTTTTAAAAAAGTGTCTATTGGGGCGCCTGGGTGGCTCAGTCGTTAAGCGTCTGCCTTCGGCTCAGGTCAGATCCCAGGGTCCTGGGATCGAGCCCCGCATCGGGCTCTCTGCTCTGCGGGAAGCCTGCTTCTCCCGCTACCTTTCCCTCTGCTTGTGTTCCCTCTCTCGCTGTGTTTCTGTCAAATAAATAAAAATCTAAAAAAAAAAAAAAAAAAAAAAAAAGTGTCTATTTTTCCAGCTACTCATATGAATCCAAATCATAAATTCATTTGCCCAAATAAATTTAGAGCTCAAACTGAGAGAATCACTAAAATCAGTATGGCTGTGTGTTCTACTTCTTCCATGAACACAAAAGCAGTTTAATAAGAACTGTATATAAAATTATGTTTTCCAGAAAATTTTCAGAATATATTCCACATTTTGAAGGATGCAGTATTAGACGCTCAAAGAGTTTGCTTTTGCTCTTCCAAATAACTAAATGAATGATCTTATGCAGCTCTGCTAGGCATCGATTTCCTTATTAGTACCTCCTACCGGGAGCTGAAATGCACTAACATGTTAAAGCACTTTGAAAACTAATTAGGGCACCTGGGTGGCTCAATGGGTTAAGGCCTCTGCCTTCAGCTCAGGTCATGATCTCAGGGTCCCGGGATGGAGCCCCACATCGGGCTCTCTGCTCAGCGGGGAGCCTGCCTTCCCCCCTCTCTCTGCCTGCCTCTCTGCCTACTTGTGATCTCTTTCTGTCAAATAAATAAATAAAATCTTTAAAAAATAATAATAAAAAGAAAGAAAACTAATTAAATACTAGTACAGCAGAAGACCAGACACTCATCAAATATTAAAATATTATTTACCTGTCGAATATTTATGGAATTTTTATTGAAAGCGAAATTGCCAAAATATTCAAAAAATTCTTTCAGTAGTGATTCTGCAAGAAAATAAAACAAGGAAAATAAGAGGAAGGTCTGTTTCAATTAAAAACAAAGAAAAAGAAAAAAACACCCACCTAGTGTTTCTGTGTTTCCTGAAGGTTTAATTCTATTCAAGTCACAAATAAATGTACAGTTATAGCCTTCTATTATACATTTATCTTCTGCACCTTCAAAAAACAGAAATGGAAAATATTTCACATTTCAACGGTATTGCCTACTTCAGATAAGGAATCGATAATTAACTAATCAAAGTTAGATTAATGTGTCCTATTATCAGTCAGTGTTATACATATTTACAATGAATAGGATTTAAAACTCCTGACTAAAAAGATTTGAGACTACTTACAGTACAGTGAAATTAGCATTACACTGTTTTTAGCACACTAAGATTGTCTACCAACAACCCAACGATTCTTAAGCCCTCTTTTATGGTCATCAGTTTTCAGTTATGAATGAAAAGGTAGATAGCCCCCATCGTCCACCAACTCAAATGTTGGTACTATCTTTGGTCAAAATATTTAATTTCCTCTCCATTTCCATCCTTATCACCCCTTCATGCATGTATTTGCAACAATTCATCCATGACACAAACTGAATGCTCCAAGAGTTTTGAAGAGCTTCTGATTTCTAAAATGCAGTATTCCGGCAACTAGAACTCACTACCACAAAGTAAACAGCACCCTAGACTTAAGCATTTACCTCTTCTAATAGTGTCTGTATCTTCAGAAGGAATCATTCCCCTCATGATAAATACACAGCGGGCATGAAATTCCTCACCCATTCTAACCTACCTTCCACTGTACAATAAGCAGGAAAATTCTCACTCTTCGAAAATCGAATTAACAGCCACCTCATCTGAAAGCATTTCCTAACTCCAAGTTGGCCATCCTCCGTTAGTTATTTCACACTCCATGGGCACTTATCTGACTGCATTGTGATTGTGTATGCATGCTGCCCATTCCCCTACCCCTGTCTGAGACTACAAATGTCACTGTCCTATTCACTATTCCCCCTCTCCACATCCAGTCTAGCCACACGTGTCTAGCATACAGCAGGCACATAACCAGTAATCTGAATGATCAATTATATTTGAATGCTATAAACTCCAACAGTGGGAATAAATATAGAAATCAGAAAGATATAGATAAGGGTCCTTCAAATTTTTGTCTCCCTTTTTTGTCATTTTGGTTTTTTTTTTTTTTTGAGAATATTTATTTATTTTATTTTATTTTTTTATTTATTTGACAGAGAGATCACAAGTAGGCAGAGAGGCAGGCAGAGACAGAGGGAGAAGCAGGGTCCCCACTGAGCAGAGAGCCCAACGCGGGGCTCAATCCCAGGACCCCGGGACCATGACCTGAGCCAAAGACAGAGGCTTCAACCCACTGAGTCACCCAGGCGCCCCTTGTTTTGTATTTTTTGTTAAGACCTGGGTTAGTAATAGAATTTCTCAAAAATTACTCTAAATCCTAACATATTATTTATTTATTTATTTATTTTTAAAGATTTTATTTATTTATTTGACACAGAGAGAGAAATCACAAGTAGGCAGAGAGGCAGACAGAGAGAGGGAGAAGTAGGCTCCCTGCTGAGCAGAGAGCCTGATGCGGGGCTCGATCCCAGGACCCCGAGATCATGACCTAAGCCGAAGGCAGAGGCCTCAACCCACTGAGCCACCCAGGCGCCCCAATTTTATTTATTTTTAAAAAGATTTATTTATTTAGAGAGGGAGAGAAAAAACATGCGCATGGTGAAAAGCAGGGGGAGAGGGAGAGGGTAAGCAGTCTCTGCACTGAGCACAGAGCCCAATATGGGGCTCAACCCCAGGGCCCTGAGATCACAACCTGAGCGGAAACCAAGAGTCAGATGCTTAAGTAACTGAGCTACCCAGGCACCCTACATACTAATTTTAATAGCAAATTTTATGCCCTCTATTACATAACTTAAAGTACCCTAAAGAACTTATACTCGGTTATACTTAGGTCTATTTTCTTTAAAGATTTTATTTATTTGAGAGAGGGGGAGAGAGAGAGCACAAGAGAGCACGTACATGAATGGAGGGAGGTGGGGGCGGAGGAAAGAGGGACACCTTGATTTCTGACCATGGAGCCTGAAGCTCTGCTCAATCCCTGGACCCTGAGATCGTGACCTGAGCCGAAGTCAGATGCCTAACTCTGAGCTACCCAGGCATTCCACACTTAGGTCTATTTTTTAGGGGACACAGACACATTTTACTCTTTCAAATTATCAATAGTTATATTTCTTGTGACACAGTGCCAATCACTTATATTGATATTCTTTTAGCTGTTGTGTCTTTTTTCAGGAAGATATTTCCAATTTAAGCATTATAACCACTGAAAAATGAGATCCATGTTAAAACATTTCTAGAACTGTACAATAATGAAAAACTGAGACTGTCTCTGTGACCGCTACTATTCACTAAAGCGGTTTTTAACAGAAAGTATTAAAACTTGAAGGACAAAAAAGTATACTCTGATTTAAGATAGGGCCATCTTTGTTTTTTCAAAATTCCTAAGGCATTCAAACCTAGCAGCCTGGCTGTCAAGTCCTTCCTCCTATCCTCTCTGCCCCATTTGTCTACGACAACACTGAGACATCGCACAATCCACTACAGTAGCCACCAGCTACATGTGGCTATTAAACTAAAAAATTCATTTCCTCAACCACACTAATCATACTTCAAGTGCCTAACAGCCACAAAGGACCAGTGCCTACCCTACAATGTATGATATGGATTTGGAACACTTCTATCATCATAGAAAGTTTTATGGGATAGTGCTGCAATTGAAAAATGATTCTCAACCTATTCAGACATATGAACCCTACCACTATCAGTTTAACCCTCTGGCACTCTTTTTTTTTTTTTAAAGATTTTTTTATTTATTTGACAGAGAGAAACACAGCGAGAGAGGGAACACAAGCAGAGGGAATAGTAGCGGGAGAAGCAGGCTTCCTGCCAAGCAGGGAGCCCGATGCGGGGCTCGATCCCAGGACGCTGGGATCATGACCTGAGCCGAAGGCAGACGCTTAACGACTGAGCCACCCAGGCGCCCCGGCACTCTTTTCTTAAAGGTATTGTATGACACAGTGACAAAAATTTATAAGTAAATACAAACTCTGGGTCATGAGAAAAAGAGCCCGGTAAGCACCTTAATTAACTCATATTAGGAGCTTGATGACACATTCCTCTACCTTCACCTTAAGTGAACTTAGAAACTATGAAAAAGTAAGGTTATATATTTACTAAATTTGATTTCCTTGCTTCCTTTGGAAAACTTAGAGCCTCATGGATTGGTACATCCATAACTCTTTTTCAGCACAGTATACATGACAAATGAAATTCACTAAGTAATGTTCTCAGAGACACAGCTACATTGATAACTTACCCACAATTTTCCAGGGAATTAATATGCACATTATAGGAATTCATAATTAGTAACAGGGATCACTACCGGTACTCTTAATAGATTACTGAGGGGCTGCAGTACAGATAATCTTGTCTACGGGTTCTGTAATTATTTCGGTTAATCTTTCTGGTCAAAAGAACAAAATCTACACTGTGCCAGCTATATGTATTTCCAGTAAGTCACCTGAAGTTGACAGGCACATATGTAAGGGGTATAAGAGGAATAAAGTTCACATGAAGGCTTACTATTTTTTTCTTTGATAACAAATCTTTTATGATGTCCCATTTTTATGAGAGGAGCTTACTGGAACAAAGCTTGAATAGCTAAAAATTGTAATTATATTCAGCTTCTAGCATAACTATTAACAGGCCCAAACGTTCCAGTATGCCATGGATCAGTAGTAATTAAATGAGAGAAGCCAACAGGTGATCCCTGTTGTACTAATTAAGGCAGACAGTTAAATGGGGGGGGGGGGGAGTGGAGGTGCTATTCACTTAGACACATTGCCATTTTGTTTCCTTCCAACCTACCCAGCCAGAATGCTTTCTGAAATGTCCATCCAAGCAGGGGCACCTGAGTGGCTCAGTGGGTTAAAGCCTCTGCCTTCGGCTCGGGTCATGATCTCAGGGTTCTGGGATCGAGCCCCACATCGGGCTCTCTGCTCGGCAGGGAGCCTGCCTCCCCCTCTCTCTGCCTGCCTCTCTGCCTACTTGTGATCTGTCTCCGTCTGTCAAATAAATAAATAAAAACAAAATCTTTAAAAAAAAAAAAAATGTCCATCCAAGCAACTGCCTCTCAAGTACTTACTTAGACCTAACCTTGTGAAGAATGTGTTATGGTTACATCTGTGTTTCAAGGGAGCTTTATTTATTGCCTCGCTGCTCACTCAACTCCAGAAGGTGACTCAGATACTATTCTTCACATATGCACATCTATAATTCAGATTGTTCCCTATTAATCACTTATGCTCATCAACAGACAGGGGAAAGTTCTACCTGCCTCTCCCACCATGCCCTATGCTCCATAACACTCAGCCTCTCCAGGAGGGAGCCTATATACTGATTAAGAGCACATTAATGGGGTAAAGATGATGAACACAAACATCTACATTCACCCCCTCCCCAAACACCAATGAAATGACAGTAAAATGACATAAAATCTTAAAGATGGAGAACAGAAGAAATATGAACAACCAAAAAATTTTCAGTTGAAGAACAGATGGACAAGCAGCAAAGGCTTAGGAGATCTGGAAAGACTGAATCCTGAACCAGCAGTAAAGAATGCCAAGAAAAAAACCCGATCTACAAGGCAGAGCTCCCAACAACTCAGGAGCTGCACACACCAGCTCTAACTGGAAGCACCCAGACCGGAAGCCTGATGGCTGAAAAAGCAGTTAGATTCCCCCAGATCTCTTCTTCCTGGATAGAAAACCTTAGGCTCACTTTGGAGAGGGTAAAAGAAAAGATATCTACACGGGAAGACAGGAGACACAGCAGAGGGTAGGAACATTGTTCTAAAAGCAAAGGTAAGTGAACAAAAGCATAGTAAATGTCTAAGTGACAGCAGGCTCATAATGGGGTCTTTTCTTCCAGAAAAATGTTAAAAGAGTCCTTTCTGGGGAATCTGAATAGCTCCAGAGGAACGACCCAGATAGTGACATAAAAAGCGCCACCCGCCAACAGTCCAGCTACATTACCCTAAAGCTCACGGCCAACAAGCCCCACCTAAGCTCAGAGATTCATGTGAACTTTTTACTTCCTAACTCAAACATAACCAGAAAATCTAAGACTACCAGACACCTGAGGAAGGCCTCTAACATGACACTAAACTTAAAATGAAAAATGAAATAAAAATGGAAAAAAAAAACCTATTTAGAAAAACAGGGGCTACATAAGGAATAATTAATTAATAGAATATTTCATACTGATTGTTTTTACAAAAGATTTAAACAACTGTTAGCAAGCTGGAGATTCAAACAATGTTAAGGACATAAAAAATTGAGCAAACAAGAAAATAAGTAGTATTAAAAACTATTAACTCCAAAGAACAGAAAAAGTTGGGCAGGTAAGGAAATTAATTTTAGTTTACTCTAAAATGGATTAGGCAGGAATAGCATTTACACAGTCATAATAGTATAAAGAGTGCATAGCAAACTTAAGCCATAGCCATATTCAGAACATGAGGGGTGGCAGAGACGTGTGTATGGTGAGGAAAAAAGGTAATTCCTCTTCTTCCAGAAAGGGAAGTTATCAAAAGTTATCAAAAATCAAGAAACATGGTCATTGTTTTGCAACATACACAAATACTGAATTATCATGCTCTATACCTAAAACCAATATAATGTTGTATATACCAATTACACTTCCCAGTTAAATAGAGAAATTATGACACTTTTAGAAAATATAGTTTATAATAGCAAACAGATCAGCTAAAAGAGTTAAAAGTGGTTACCTAGAGAGCAAGGCAAAAGGAACAGGTGGCAGAGGCTCAGAGTATGAGTTATTGTTACCAAGTTTGTAGACTATTTTACTCTTTACCTGCTCTGTGCTTCTGTACTTTGGTAGAACTGAACTTTCAAAATCAGTTCTTTTCACTGAACATTAAGAGAATGAAAAGGGAACCACCATATGTATTTTTTGAGATATAAAGATATACACATAAATCCATAACATGTGACTCATGAGGAATACATAAAGAATTCCTACAAATGAATCTTGGAAAAAGGCCAAAAGAAAAATAGGCAAAAGACTTAAAGAAACAACACAAGAATTACCAAAATGACTGATGTAGGTATGAAAAGGTGCTCAACTTCATTAGTCATCAGGGAGAAGAAAACCAGAACACGCCATGATGCCACTACACATACATTTAGAGCAGCTACCATAAAAAAAAAAGGTAACACCACGTGTTGGCAAAGATATAGAGCAATTAGACAGGGCGCCTGGGTGGCTGGCTCAGTGGGTTGGGCCTCTGCCTTCGGCTCAGGTCGTGATCTCAGGGTCCTGGGATTAAGCCCCGTGTCGGGTTTCCTTCTTGACGGGGAGCCTGCTTCCCCACCTCTCTCTGCCTGCCTCTCCGCCTACTTGTGATCTCTCCCTCCCTGTCAAACAAAATAAATAAAATCTTAATAAAAAAAAAAAAGATATAGAGCAATTAGAACTTGTCCATAATGCCTGTGGGAGTTTACACTTTGGAAAACTGTTTGGCAGTGTCTACTGAAGCTGAATCTACCCCATTCCCAAGACTCAGAAATTCTACTCGTAGTTTGCACTTGACAGATAGAGGAGTGCCTGTGCTCACTAAAAGAAATGTGCTAGAATATTAGTAATTACCTATAATGGTCCCAAACTACAAGTTATTTATATGCCCATCAAAAGTAGAATTAAAAATATTTTTTGGTTTGTTCATGTAAAAGAGTACTGGGCCACAATGACAATGAGTGGTCCACAAATACAAACAGTAGGAATGACTCTCCTAAACATAATATTGACAGAGAAGAAACCGGATGCAAACAATACACACTATATGAGACATAAACAGGTAAAATGAATCCATGCTGTTGAAAAGGGGGGGAGGCATGGAGGGGGGGCCCGAAGGGAAGATAGCTAGTGCTTCTACAGTACTCAGTCAGGAAGGACTTTCCATGGGTGTCTTCAGTTTGTGAAAACTGATACATTTACACACATGTACTTCTAGGTGTAATATATCTGTTACCTTTAAGAAATTTGGAAAACCTCTCCAAGTTTTCTCTCCTGTAAAAACGGTAAATGTGCCTCAGAAGATTTGCTAGGAGGACTGAATGAGATGGTGTATAAAACTGTTTAGCCCAGTGCCCGGCACAGTCAGCACCCAATACACTGATACTGCATCACAGAGAGCTAACAACTCTCTTCTGTTCTGGGGTTTCTGCATCAACACTGCCAGAGATACTATAACCAGTCATTTCTTCCTCAAACCTTTAATTCATCACAGGAAGGAAGCACACGAATCCTAAACAAAAAGGTATAATCTAACAACTGCTTATGAAAGGAAAATGCCACAGAAAGCACTAAGTGCAGAAGTAAATTTAACAAAGGCAGCAAAGCCAAAACAGGAGAGAACACATAATAACAGACATAGTGGGGAAAGGAGTGGAGATTATAAGAAAACACAAAGAAACAGAAATTCAAGAGTAACCAAAATATGAAGTTGCCATCATGCTCAGTACAAAAAGCTTTCAACTGTAAAATGCTCAATCCTCTGAAATCTATTTACTGAACTTCTCCTATGGACCCAATACTATGCCAGGAACAGAAGATGCAGAGATGAAATGAAGACCGCCTGCCCTAGAAGGGCGTGGCCAACACAGGCAGGTAAACAAGTCGCACGTGACACTGTCGGCACGTGTCACTGTTATAATACACAACACACGTGCGTACCAGGTGTTGGAAGCCAACAGAGCGCTACCTCCAGGAAGGAAGGCAAGAGGGAGCCAGACACCAGTGACCTAACAAATGAGATCTTGGACTGGGTTCATCTTCACTCTTTCCTGGCAGAACCCTGAAGAGCTGCTCTCCACGGGAAAGGACGCAGTAATGAGAAGAAGGCAGTTTCAGGCAAAGACAGAGATGTAAACAAGAGCAAAACATTTGAGGATCAGCAAGGAGGTTAGAGTGCTGGGCCTCCAGATTGGCACACAGAACTGAATGTAAAAGAAGACGAGGAAAAGGAAGCTGAAAGAGACCCTAAATATAACTCTACGACCTCTGGATTTATTCTAGGTTCCAACCAGGTTTATAAAGCCCTAGAAGTGATAGAAAGTGTTCCAGAAATTCATGCCGCCTTCTATTAAAAGACAAGCAAGCAAGCAAATATTTTTTCTTTTTTAAAAAAGACAAATTGAGAGCCTCTATCTGAATATCAAGGGAGAGGCACAACATAGTTTATATGCAAGATGTAACTCACTCAGCCAATCAACCACAGAGCACCCAAGATGGTTTTGATGGTTTCAGAGTTTAACATTGTTTTTATTCTCAGTCAGATCCTGTTGCATATATACCAATGTGGGACCACTGGTTACAATCAGGAAGTATAAAAAACATGGAATTTGAAAAATATCTAAATGAATAGAAAAAATATTTTTATAAAGTCCCCTTAAAATAATCTTCACTACATCCTTAATATATATTTATTTATGAAAATTTCTTTTATAACAAATTCAAGGTATTATCAGAACTTCAAAAATCAAAGATAAAAAAGTAGCAATAATGCCATCAAATTCGGATTTTCATTTATTGGCAATTCACACCCAGAATGTGCTATGTGTGGAGATGTAACTGCAAAAAGCAACCTGAAAATTTCTCTTTACAGTGTTTAAAAGCTAACACAAGGGGTGCCTGGGTGGCTCAGTCGGTTAAGAGGCTGTTGTCAGCTCAAGTCATGATCCCAGATCCTGGGACTGAGTCCCACACTGGGCTCCCTGCTTAGCAGGGAGTCCGATTCTCCTTCTGCCTGCCCCTCCCCATTTGTGCTTTCTCTCTGTCTCTGTCAAATAAATAAATAAAATCTTAAAAAAAAAAAAGCTAACACAAAAAATTGTAAACAACCAATTTGGTATTTTAAAATAGAATTTAAAGAATTCCAAAATGAGTTGTGTCTGTTTTGATGCCACTAGATGTGAATAAAGTTAAATTGTTTTAAAAAATAGATTTGGAATAAAAACGCAACATGTCACTTTAAGCTTGTCCATCAATCACATTCTTTTTTTTTAATATAGATTTTTACTTATTTATTTGACAGAGAGAGAGAGAGATCACAAGTAGGCAGAGAGGCAGGCAGAGAGAGAAGGAGAAGCAGGCTCCCTGCTGAGCAGAGAGCCCGATGCAGGGCTCGATCCCAGGACCCTGAGATCATGACCTGAGCTGAAGGCAGAGGCTTTAACCCACTGAGCCACCCAGGTGCCCCCATCAATCACATTCTTTTTCTTAAATAGCAAAAAATTTTTTAAAAACATTCTAGGAAGTTACTGAAGGATTTTAAGAGAGAATATAATGAGAGATGAATTTCTGACAATTGTTCTGCTAGTTATAAATAAATTGGTGGGAAATAAATGGAGGTAAGGAGAGAAGGTAGTAGAAATGCTCCCAGGAAGGGAACGTCAAGGCCCAACTCTGGCAGGGGTGGCAGTTCCTGTGAGACTGGAAAACAGGAACAGGATGTTAGGAATGGTTTGCCCCCAACAGCAACTTGCCTCTGTTCTTCCTCCTTTTTATAGCTTCTGCTTTCCTGAGCTTCTAAACTCCAAGAGTTCCACAATTTTTCCCCAAAATGATCTCTGTAAAGGTAGGTGTTTTTTTTTTAAGGATTTTATTTTATTTGACAGACAGAGACACAGCAAGAGAGGGAACACAAGCAGAGGGAGTGGGAGAGGGAGAAGCAGGCTTCCCTGCTGAGCAGGGAGCCGGATGCAGGGCTCAATCCCAGGACCCTGGGATGGAAACCTGAGCTGAAGGCAGACGCTTAAAGACTGAGCCACCCAGGCACCCCTGTGAGGGCAGTTTTAAGCCTCAGAGCACACAGCAAAGACTGAAGGGGACATGCTATTTACAAGTGGTTTATTGTGAGGAAATACCCACATTTTATATAAGTATGTCTGTCTGTATGTGTGTCTGTCTTATGTCTCCACCAGACTGTGAGTTACCTAAGAATATCATCCAAATGAATACCAACCAAAAACACAACCCAATGTAGAATAAGTATCCAATAAATATTTAGTGAATGAATGACACCAAACAATGAATGAGCACAGCCATGGATGTTGCCTCTTTATTTCAACTTCAAGAGTGAGATTCATGACCACTACCCGACCTCCTGAAAACTTCCTATTCTCCATTACCTTATCACACTGAGCATTTTTAAAGCTCAGTTTCAAGCTCTACCAGTACTTAACAGTGTTCACAGAAAGGAATTCTAATTTGGATAATGAGAGAAGGTGGCATAGAAAAGAGAACTGAGAGAAGTCACAGTCCAGGCAGAAAAACAAATAGTATGAACCAAAGAGCTAAGACGGAACACAATGAGAGGCATCACGGTTCTGAGTGCAATGTGAGAACGCATGAGGAGGAACATAAGAGGCTGGGAGGTCAGGTACGGCTAGATAAGTGAAGATCTTCAATACCAAGCGATGTAAATGGAGATTTATTCCACAGGGAATAAAATCCCCTTTAAGGTTATTTTAAACCAGGAAGATTCAGAGATGTACTTTAAAAGTATTATCTGGGGGCGCCTGGGTGGCTCAGTGGGTTAAAGCCTCTGCCTTCGGCTCAGGTCATGATCTCAGGGTCCTGGGATCGAGCCCCGCATCGGGCTCTCTGCTCAGCGGGGAGCCTGCTTCCCCCTCTCTCTCTGCCTACTTGTGATCTCTCTCTCTGTCAAATGAATAAATAAAATCTTAAAAAAAATATTTAAAAGTATTATCTGGCTGTGTTACACAGGATAGGTAGAAGATACAGTGTCTATACATTTTGAGCATATCCCTTATTTCTCTTCTTTTTAGAATTTAGAACAGTTAATCCTTTAGTATCTCCTTCAGCAGTCTACCAAAATGTCAATTTGTTTATGACATAAATTGAATAATATACCTATTTTAAAATAATTCACCCAAGATTTCTTGTAAGCTTTTAACTAAAAAACACATTAGGATCTTTAAATCATTATGAAACAGTTTTTAGCATCTTTAAAAATAAATAAATAAATCTGAAATAAATTCAGATTTGGAAAGCCATCACCAAAACTGTGATCCATTCAAAAGCTGTACCTGGGATATGCTGGGTTCCCCCTCCCGCAAGGTCATTCCAGGTTTGGTCAACTAAGAGAGAGGATCCAACTGTTTAATGAAAGCTGTAAACAACCTTGCCAACTGACACAGATAGGACAGAACTCTAAAGGCCTCAGAATCGCAAATCACCTGCTGTCATGATCCCTTGTGGGCATTAAAAAAATACAAAGCACTTAAATTTTAGATTCACAAAGTTTTAAAAATACAGATGACAAATTTTATGACCAATAAACACACATCTCTGACAACACATGGTAATTACATTAATTTAAAATGTCAGAAAGAGAAAACAGACTGCTTCTGGTCTTACCTGCTAGAGTTTTTAGGTAGTCAAGTGTTGGAAGAATAGGGGGTGATCTCCTCTGGAGAAAGAAGATGACCATCATGGTAAGAGAGAAATTTGTAATCCAAGAACCAGGAATACTACTCGTTAACGAATGTGCTCGAGCCCAACATCGAATACTGAACACCAAGGCTCTCACTCTTGAGTCGAGAGCACCATAAATATAAAGGAGTTCAGAACTTTTCAAGGCAATCCTTCAAAAGAAAAAAAAAAAAGAATTTTAAAATCCCCAAATTATGGCTCCAGAGTAAAAATACATTACCTGGGAACATACGTAAACATCTTACTGTTATCTAAGCATATTCAGAATACCATGATCAGATAATCAAAAGCTTTATGTATTTGCAATATAAATTTAATGTGAATGGCTGAATATCAAATACATTCATTAACATTGAAACATTATTTTAAATGTTGACAGTCATAATGCAATTGTAAAACTCAGAATTTTTAAATCAAAGTTCCTAAACATGACTTAAGTAATAAAGGAAACACACTACATCTGTGCTCTTCAGTAACTACCAATAAAGACACAGACACATTTGTAAATGAGAGGCTCTACACCTCACTTTCACATCTTAGTTATCTAGTCCTTTGGTAAGCAAGGAAAATATTCTACTTATTTTATCAAGAGAGTATATACGTCTTAAAATTCAGCCTAAATTACATAAGCCTAACATTTATAAAAACCAAAACCCATGAAAATAAAATGTCTTTTAAAGAAATCAAACTTCAGAACCGATTTTCAATAAGTTCTCCTGGTCATAATGTTACAATGCAAACATTTATTAATCAAAAATATTGTTAAATTAAACTCCTACTATCAAAACATGTCTTGTAATTTCCCAAAAAACCGACAGAGGGCACAAAACCACTAACAGTATCAACTTCAAACTATAAAGTTTCATCATGGCATTTACTTCCTGAGTTTAAAGTGAACAGAAGAAATGGCAAATTAGAAATTCCAGGTGATTAAATGTTTTATGTAAATAAATCTAAATGAAGCTGAAAATAAGTATCAAATAGTGCAAAGTATTTTATATAAAGAAACAATGCAGGAGTATAAAAACCTGAAGGATAGTAAACAAATTTTTAAAAACCTGTCCCAACAAGACGATAAATATCACACTACTACAAACAAAGATGTCATTTTGTTCTAGTTTACATGCTATTAAAAAAATGTAATAACAATAGGAAGTGCATTATGTATTTTCTTTTTATTTATTTTTACTCTCTGGACTACTGGAGAGAAACTCCAAAGCACTCAGCACTTGTTAGTGAACACAAGTTGAAGTGAAACTGCTCTGGAATGGATTTTCTAAATCCGTTTTTCATAAAGATTATTTATCTAACAGATAATATAGTGAAATCTAATGCATGCAATGAGAATACTAGAGTTATGAAATATAGTCAATTGAGAAGTTTCCCCAACTGGGGCGCCTGGGTGGCTCAGTGGCTTAAAGCCTCTGCCTTCAGCTCAGGTCATGATCCCAGTGTCCTGGGATCAAGCCCCGCATCGCGCTCCCTGCTCGGTAGGAGGCCTGCTTCTCCCACTACCATTCCCTCTGCTTGTGTTCCCTCTCTCGCTGTGTTTCTCTCTGTCAAATAAATAAAATCTTTAAAAAAAATAAAAAAGAAAAGAAGTTTCCCCAACTGAGAACGAAAGAAAAGAAATCAAAGTATGAAAGAATGTATCATTCACACCTCATATCTTTAAGGAAGCAGGTTGCTAGGATAATAGAATGAAAATATGCTAAAGGAAAAAACTATGTCTAAAAAAACTAAGCAGTCTGAAGCTGCTTAGACTGCTTTCTGACCTAAGCAAACACCACATGGGTTTAGGACCCAAAGTTGACTACATCTGGAGGCAACTGAAAGGTCAGAATCAAGGTGCTACTTTATTTTCTAAATATACATGGAAGACTACATACAGAAGATCTACTCTAGTGCTTTCATGTTATCAGGCTACATAAGAAAAATGAAACATAGTTCTCCTCAGATGATGTTAGTTAGGTACGATAATACTTTAAACACAATATCCTAAGGTTTTAGTCATGAAGACCAAAAAACCAATAGATACGTATGAGAAAATATTTCTAATTTTTAAATCCAAGTGTCCAAAATTTTTAAATTATTATTAAAACATATATGAGAATCCAAAGTCATTGTTTCTCTACAAGAAAAACTATGTTAAAACATTATAATATTCACATTTAAGATGATAAAATTAAGAGATCATACCTATTATTAGTCGTCAAATCACACTGAAATCCAGAGGCCTGGTGTGAGAACCTCACAAGAGGACACCGAGCATTTAAGATTTTTTGTACACCCACGCAACCGGGGCCAAAGTGGTCAAGGCATTCTCCTAACACAGACAGGATCTTCTGAGTTGCAATTCTTTCTGAAGGAACATTTTTCACTTGAAATTCCATCAGAAAATTTCCAGGGGTCTGAATAATAAAAACATTTGTAAATGGGAGCATTTTATAAGAAGGAATTTCTTTTTTTTTTTTTTTTTAAAGATTCTATTTATTTATTTGACAGAGAGAGAGAGATCACAAATAGGCAGAGAGGCAGGCAGAGAGAGAGACGGGGAAGCAGGCTCCCTGCTGAGCAGAGAGCCCGATGCGAGGCTTGATCCCAGGACCCTGAGATCATGACCTGAGCTGAAGGCAGCGGCTTTAAGCCACTGAGCCACCCAGGCGCCCCAAGAAGGAATTTCTTAAACTTTCTAGGAGGAGGCTCTAAGTCATTTTTGGTACAAAAAACACCAAAAAACAAGAA
>CM053611.1:6325819-6382649 GCA_028646535.1 Procyon lotor
CCCAGGGTCCTGGGATCAAGCCCCACATCAGGCTTCCTGCTCGGCAGGAAGCCTGCTTCTCCCGCTATCATTCCCTCTGCTTGTGTTCCCTCTCTTGCTGTGTTTCTGTCAAATAAATAAAATCTTTAAAAAAAAAAAAAAAATCTTCAGTTGTCTTTTGTTTCTCCAGAGTATAAAGTACTAAATTAAAAAATCATTGGCACCCCAATGTTCATAGCAGCAATAGTCAAAATCACCAAACTGTGGAAAGAGCCAAGATGCTCTTCAATAGACAAATGGATAAAGAAGATGTGGTCCATATATACAAAGGAATATGGAATGTTATGCCTCCATCAGAAAGGATGAATACCCAACTTTTGTATCAAAATGGATGGGACTGGAAGAGATTATGCTGAGTGAAATAAGTCAAGCAGAGAGAGTCAATTATCATGTGGTTTCACTTACGTGTGGAGGATAAGGAATAACACGGAGGACATTGGGAGAAGGAAAGGAAGGATGAATTGGGGAAATCGGAGAGGGAGATGAATCATGAGAGACTGTGGACTCTGAAAAACAAACCGAGGGTTTTGGAGGGGATGGGGGTGGAGGGATGGGTGAGCCTGGTGGTGGGTATTAAGGAGGGTATTATTGCATGGAGCACTGGGTGTGGTGCATGAACACTGAAAAAAATTAAATTAAATTTAAAAATGATATACACAAAAGATAAATTAAAAAATAAAAATAAAAAATCACTGGCCTTGTATAATGAACTGATTTGCCACTATGCATTATATAACACAAAGTAATATTACATACAGAACCACTAACTCTATACTCAGTGACCATACATCTGCCTTTTCCCAGTTAGCCACTATATTATAATAGATGCTTTGAGCCCACAGTAGTTAGAATAGGGAAGTACATGTACGAATCAAATCAAACAGCAAATCAATAGAAAAAACAAAGTATAATCTGACTTTAACTATATATAAGAATTTAACACAAATGACTCCACAAATCACTGGGATAAAATTACTATTTAACAAATGAGTCAAGTGGCCATTGAAAAAAATAAACTAGATCCTGACTTTAGCCCTTAACCAAAGTAAATTCAACATAAATCAGATTTACACACACAAAGTTTATCAGTAAAGTATCAGAAGACAATGTTTTTCTAAGTAGCGAAGGATTTCCTAAGCATGATACAAAATTCCAGAAGATACAAAAGAATATGATTGTATGAAACCATCTCAAGGTAAAGCATATATTCACTCCTAGATAAAAGACAAAAGTAAAACAATAATACATATGTCACATAAAGGACTAATTCCATAAATTTATGAAGCATTTATATAAATGAAAGGGAGAAAAACTCACCCAATTCTAAAAACTGGCAAAAAAACCTTGAATAAGAAATAACAGAAGAAATAAAAATGGCTAACAAAGACAGTAAAAGATGCTCTTGTTTTCTAAAAACTAAAGAAGAAATTAAAAGAACACTGGGACTACTCATTTATCAGTGCCAAAGACAAAAGGGTTGCCAGGATCACCACTGGTGGGTGTAGGGAAACATGTATATACTGTCGGTGGGAGTGTAAACTAGGACATATTTGGTAGACAACTTCAGTATCTATTCAAACTTTATTGTATACTTGGGGCAGCTACTAAAATTCTAGGAAATTATTCCAAAAAACACTTGCATCGATGAGCTGATTTACAAAGCTGTTCAGTCACTGTAGCCTTATTTGTATGGTACACACCCTTTGGGAATTCTATTTAGTTTAATACGGCTACCTACCCTCAACCACCACATTTTCTAGAACCCATTCCTACTACAAGGATTCAGGCCCTAACAATGTTTATCATAGAAATCCACCCCCTTACTCCCGGCTGAGTAGACCAGGCATGGCGTCTGACGTAAGCATGGAGGACTACACCATATATTCATCGAGAGATCTCTCCTGGGCACTGGAACGGAGGTTCAGAGGCAACCATAAAGCTGAAAAATGTATCTCAGAAGCTTTGGGGCAGGCACATTCTACATCACAAAGACAAAAAAATGTAGAGAAAATCTGTTGGGGTGCAGAGAGTGGAATGAAGGGGAGAAAGAAAAATAAAGCAACTTAGTGGAAAGAGACTGAATACTTTATGGGCTCTTGATAACATACACTTCCTACTTCTAGTTCTTTCCTAAGACTCATCCCTATTCCTGGCCCTGGGTTCTAGGATGCTTCCTCTACTTCTTTCTTATTTTGTTTAAGTTAGTTTGAGTTGGTTTCTGTGAACCACCAAAGAGTATTAACTAATATAACTAACAATAAGAAAGGGGGAAAAATACATTACCCTGACTAACAAATAAAGGACTGGTTAAGTACATTATGGTACATTCTTTTGGTGGAATACTCTGCAGCCACTGAAAAGTATGCAGTAGACTGAGATGCCACGACACTATTAACTGGAGGAAAAAAAAAAAGATCAAGTTATAATCTGTAAAGATTAAGGGGTTTTGTTATAAAAAAGAATTTCTACATGTAAAGAGAAAAAATCCAAAACAAAATACATTAAATGATGCACAGCAGTTACCTCTGGAGGTGGTGGGACCATCAAAGATATTTACATGATACACTTTTGTAACTATTAACTTCATAATCAGAAAAAAATACCTTTAAAAATATATAAATATGACATATATACAAACAATCTCCACAAATAAATATGTTGTGTTTTCTCTATTGTCAGATAGATTTTTTTATTTATTAGGAAAAATTACACCTCAGAGAAAAGAGGCGTTCCTTTAAAAACATTAAAACTTCAAAAATCTAGCTTAGCTTTTTTGTTAAAACATCTTTCTGACTTTTGGTTGCCTAGTCCATTCGATTTTAAAATTCAAACACATACCAGTTTACATGGGAAGCAGGAACCCAAACAAACAAAAATTTGTTGAGTAGCCAACAAATTGAGTATAGAGCTCCTCAACAGAAAACCAAAGAAAGAGAAGTATCTTCTGTTAGGATTAAGCAGTACCAGGAGAAAGAGACAGATTTGGGGTCAAATAATCTCAGGATGGCAAAAGAAAAGCAATTGGGAGAGTGGTATCAGACCAGAGGAGGCATGGTCAACTCAGATGCATGGGAAGGGTTAGAAATATGCAGAAAACAGGAGATAATGAGATTTTTTTAATTGAATACTATAAATGAGAGAAAAATAAAATCACCAAAGTAACAAGTAAAAATGATACCAGGGAAAAATAGATCTGAGTGAAGAAATCGGGGCCAAGAAATTGGAGAAACTGTGAGTTATAAGCGGGAATGTGACAGTTAGTGAAGCTATTCACCAAATATTCTACATCACCTTTGTGATATTCAGTAGGATTATCGTGTTCCTGTCCCTCTGAGTTAAGCACAGTCATGTGATGACTTGCTGTCACCAATGAAATAATGAACAGAGGCTTTACGAGCCACTTCCAGGCAGAGCTTTAAGAACCAGAGCTCAGGGGCGCCTGGGTGGCTCAGTGGGTTAAAGCCTCTGCTTCAGCTCAGGTCATGATCTCAGGGTCCTGGGATCGAGCCCCGCATCGGGCTCTCTGCTCAGCAGGGAGCCTGCTTCCCCCTCTCTCTCTGCCTGCTTCTCAGCCTGCTTGTGATTTCTCTCTGTCAAATAAATAAATAAAATCTTTAAAAAAAAAAAAAAAAAAAAAAAAAAGAACCAGAGCTCAGTTCTCCACTGTGCCTTTCCACTGCCTTCAGCAGGACAAGCCAAGAAGGGCGGTTCAAGTTCGTCAGCCTGGAAGCTTGAGGGCCCCCTGCTGACCTGCTTTGGCCACACAGCCTTTAGCAATAATAAAGGGTGATATGCTAAACCACGGAGATTTGGGAGCTGTTTATCACCAAGGCATATCCCGGCCTCATCTGGCCAATGTAAGAAGCAGGAGATCCAGAACCGCATCAGGTAATTCTACTAACATAAATGCACTCTGCACGGAAATAAAACACTGCAATTACAGAAGACGCAGGTGATGAAAACCACACCTATTATGAGCAAAATGAAGATCCTCCCCAAAATCATTCTTCCCTAACAAAACTTAAGAGAAATTCTTCACAGATACCTTATCAATAAACAGTCACTAATTTTGCTGTACCTCTGGCACTACTTTGTTTCAGATAAATTTTTAAAACATTACTGCCTGTTCTTCCTAATTACTCTGGTATTACGCCAATGTCTAATAAAAATAAAACACAGGGTAAGCACCTTGGCCACAGCAATGATTTAGACAACAGAATAGGACTTGGTCACCAATTTTTACTTCTGTCACCTAAATCCTGTCAGATTTAAACCCTTTAGGAAAAGAAAATTTAAAAAAAAAAAAAAAAAAAAAGGAAAGAGCAAAGGCAGATTTTTAGCTTAAAATTTTGTCCTAAAATGATCTTTGTGATAAGTTAGGTGGCACATTTCACTGGTAAGCATCTTTCACACATTAGGAAACTTACACAAGTTTACAAGTTTAGTTGGTAAATAACTGACTTATTCATTAGCAAAACATCTGTTTAGTGCCCTTGGTGCAAGGATATTCTAAATAGTGCTGAAAGACATACAAGACTAATGCCCTCTTCCTAACTTACCCCACAGTTTGGGCCGAATAAAACAAGCACCGGGAACCAAGAGCAAGATGGTATACCGAAGGGGACACACACCCAGAGGAAAGAGGAAGGAGAGCTCACAACTGCACAAAGCAAAGAGGCTCTTTTATGAAGTTGATGAATTTAAAAGTGCTTCTGGGAGCACCTTCGTGGCTCAGTCAGTGAAGTGTCTGACTCAGTTTAGGCTCTAGTCCTGATCTCAAGGTCCCGAGACGCAGCTCTGTGCTCAGTGCCAGTCCATTTGTCCTCCTCCCTCCACTCCCCCTACCGCTCCTGTAAACACACGCGTGCTCTCTCTCTCTTTCTTTCGAATAAAACCTTTAAGAAAAGTGCTTCTGTTTTTTTTATTAAATTTCATTTTTAATGTTTCTGTTAGCAAAGCTATTATAATCTTAAATAAGCACATATTTCAGAGTATACATTTATAACACATTTCATTAGTTAAACCTACATACCAAATAATGTCAAATTGTTTAGTGAGACTGGAGTACTGTCTTTTATTTATTTTAAAAGACTTTATTTTTTTATTTGAGTGAGAGAGAATGAGCTGGGGGGCGGGGGGAGAGGAACAGAGGGAAAAGCAGACTCCCGGCTAGATGCAGGGCTTGATCCCAGGACCCTGAGAATATGACCTGAGCCAGAGTCAGATGCTTAACTGATTGAGCTACGTAGGAGCCCCTGGAGCACTGTCTTTTAAAATGTCTTTTCAGAATGCCTCTGTATTTCAGAAATCTAAGACCAACTAAAAGTTTCCAACACCTCTACTTTCAAAGAAAAAACGTTTCCTATTTGTATAATAATTAACTAGTAATACTGTTGCTGATAGTGATCAACATCTGAACACTTATTACATGCCAAGCACCATCCTGAGTGTGTCACGTGTGTTAACTCAGTCGGCCCCTCCACTGCTCCATGAGACAGGTGCTATACCACTATCCCAATCCCACAGCTAGGAAAATGTCAGCACAGAGGAGACAAATAATTTACCAGGATCTCACAACTGGTAAGTAAAAGAATTACTGTTCTGCAGTTTGTGCAGAAGAGCACAGGCTTTAACCATTACAATACATTATTATATACATCGATTATTTCGCAAAGTCTTTTTATCTGCATTAACAATAACCCAGCACAATTTAAGTGCCCCTGACAGGAATTTAATACAATATCAAGTACATGCTAGTCTTCTTAGAGGAATGACCCATTTCATTCTGATGTATTTCACATTCCTTGGCCAGTTTTAATTCAGTAAGTATATATTGAGCATATTAAGTTATGCCAGTCACTATGTGGGATAAGAAAATGAACAAAAATGGTTGCTGCCCTGCCCTAGCTTATGACGTAGTGGGAGCAATGTATCAGCCACTAACTCAACATACCACAGAAGGAATCTGGAGAGAAATATGAACAAGATACTGTGAGAGTTTACAAGGAACTGTGTGACTACAGCTTTGAGGATAAACATAAAGGGAAAGAGATACAGAAGATAACGTAGGACAGAATTACGATAGCAAATGTCAGGAAAACTAAAATGCCACTAATTAACATATGAAACCTATATAATAACTTCCATAAAAACTTACAAAGAATATTTGCAAAGAATGAAAAATGTTTTATTTTCAAAATGGTAGCAGGAAGGGCCACCTGGCCATCCACGTAGAGAGGAATACTAGTTTGAAATACATAAGAACAGACAGTCATAAAAATCTATATTTTATAAACACACAGAAGCCTTTTCAAAGTTTTAATTAAATTAAAGCATCCTTTATATTGTTTGGAAAGATGGCAGAGATATTGGTTAACTTTATTAACCACGTTAGATGGTTAGACATGCATATTTATAAGAACTAAATGGAATATATAATTTCCAAACTGTAAGAGGAAAAAGTGGAATGAGGCAGGAATAAAGCAGTAATCCACAGGAATACAGGGTCCAGCATAAAGAATAGTCAGTGGTACTGCAACATTGTATAGTGTCAGATGTGACAAGACAGAGGAGAGCAGAACATAGACTCTTCCAATACCACACACCTGAAACTAATGTAACACTGTGTCAAGTATATTTCAGTTCTGGTTTTTTTTTTTTAAGCAGTAGTCCAATAAGAGAAAGGGAAAGGGAATGAAAAGCAAAGAAAAAGTACAGAAAAAAAAATAAAAAATAAGATAGTAGAAATGAATCCCCAAATCATCGGTAACAATGAATAAATACACTGACTTCAAAGACTCACAGCTCAGAATTAAAGCACAAAATTCAGTGATCTGCTATTCATCAGAGAGACACCCAAAATATAACAGCATATTTAAGGTCAAAATGAAGATACAGATGAAGATATGTGAAGCAAATAACAAGTGGTTATATTAACAGACAAAAAAGAACATAAGGAAAAAGCGTACATAGAGATAAAGGACATAATTTAATGATAAATGTAAGATGATATAATATCATATACCTATAAACCCACATGTAGCTAACATAGTCTTTCAATACAACAAACATCAAAAGAATTTCTAGGAAAATTTAAAACCAAAAAATCATGAGATTTCAAAATATTTCAATAACTAGATCACACAGATTAAAAAAAATTAGTTAAGATACAGACAATTTGAATAACACAACAAATAACCTTGGACTAACGGAAAAACTTCAGAATCCCTGGGAAAAAATATTCACTTTACTGCATATGAGTAGAATATTTACAAAAAATGAATATATATTTTATCAATACAGTAAAAGACACTATAATTCCAAAGAATCAATATCGAATAGATCATATTCTTTAGCCACAACATGTATTAAGGTTTCGAAACCAACAGTTATAATTTTAATAAGTCCAAAGATTACTTTTAAAATATCTTTAGTGATCTAAAGAAATATAATTACCTTGCTGCTGTTGAGTTTTCCAAGTTCACCTAGATCCAAAAACATGTCCAAATCACATCCTAATTTCCCAAAACTGTTCACGGAGGAGCCAAAGGGTCTCACTGTACAGTCCTGAAAATATGCAGCTGCTAGGTCTTCAATAAGAGAACAGGTGAGATATCGGAGCTTAATGTCTTCCTCCGTTAACTGGAACTCCTTCAGGAGAGTGTTCAGCTGATCATCTATCTAGCTGGCCAGAACAAAAACAACAAAATACAGAAAATGTACAGGTCATGGAAAATAACTCTCAGTTTACTTCCAGAGATCTGATGGCTTTGGAGACCTACCATAAAAACATAATCTTCAACCATAAAAGTTGATTAATTTTTTTTAAAAAGGTTTTTTTTTAAAGATTTTATTTATTTATTTGACAGAGAGGTCACAAGTAGGCAGAGAGGCAGGCAGAGAGAGAGGGGGAAGCAGGCTCCCTGTTGAGCAGAGAGCCCGATGCGGGGGCTCGATCCCAGGACCCTGAGATCATGACCTGAGCCAAAGGCAGAGGCTTTAACCAACTGAGCCACCCAGTGCCCCTAAAAAAAGATTTTTTTAAAAACATCTCTTTAAAAAGAACTGAGGAATTGATAACATTGGTAAAATCAAAGTTGGCTAGAACTAAAATCGCTACTACTTTACAATTAAAGTATTGTCTTAGGAAAATGAAAATAGTAAAATGCTCCAGAAAAAGATCCAAACAACCACAAAGCTAGATATTTTAAATGAAGTTGGTGGAAGGAAGAACCAATGTTAAGGGCAAGAAACACTAGAAATAAGCAATGCTTCAGGTAACGAAGGCCCAAGATCCCTCAACTCCTTGGAATAATCCTGTACCTTTACCAGAAAACTGTTGTTAAAGGCATCCCATTTTGAAACTGTGCACTGGAACATTTAAAATCATAGCCTCAAATGCCCATATTTGGAAATAGTATTGAAATTAACTGAACTAAGCATTCAACTGAAGAAAAACAAGTAAAAGAAAATAAAGGAAATGTATAAGGTTAGGAATAAAATTTTTAAAATTAGGGGCGCCTGGGTGGCTCAGTCCTTAAGCGTCTGCCTTCGGCTCAGGTCATGATCCCGGAGTCCCAGGATAGAGCCCCCCATCGGGCTCCCTGCTCAGCGGGGAGCCTGCTTCTCCTGCTACCATTCCCTCTGCTTGTGTTCCCTCTCTCGCTGTGTTTCTGTCGAATAAATAAAATCTTAAAAAAAAAAAAAAAAAATTTAAATTAGAAAATCAAGCCAAAAAACAGCATTTTGATAAAAATCATGAACTGATTCTTTGAAAGGACTATTTTTTTTTTCTTTGAAAGGACTATTAAACTAGCTAAACTTTTGACAAGCTAAAAACTAACACAAGTTGAAAAACTAAAACTAATATAAACAATGTTAGGGCAGCAAAATAGATTAAACCAGAAGTGATTTTTTCTGGAGATACTTTTAAATTTATAGAAAAATGCCAGGTACAACTGCATGTCATTATGCTGACTAGAAAAAGAAAACCTGTACAGTCCAAAGGCTGAAAACTCTGGAAGAATGTGGTTACCTGGGAGGAGCATAAGAGGGGTGTGGGGGCAGGGAGTGGGGAAGGATTATTTTCACTTTTCACTCAACACATTCCCTAGTCTGTTTTAGGATAAGAACCTATAATATACAAACTAATGTCATATATACACACACATATTTTCAGAAATTGGGGAAAACTGGGGAAGTATACCTAAAAACTTACACTTTCTGCATAACAAAGTAATTTATAAAGCTTCTTGTTCGAAGGAGGGGAATGACTGCTGCATTGTATACAGGACTGTTCTGAAGTCTGGTTTGACGGATTCTTCATCTTTAAATTGAAGAAACGAGACTTGAATGGAATTGGAGCCTCCGTGTCCATACTCGGAGTGCGAGTTACATTCTGCAGTGAAGTGACACTTTCCTTTTGACAAAACTCTACAACAGCATAAAGACCCTATGCCAAAATCACAAGGAAAAACAGAAGACATCTCAGAAGGATACATGTCACATAGTATTTCAGTTCAAATTTCCAAACGATTATCATAATACTAAAAAAGATTGATTACAAATGATACGCTCCTAACACAAGCACTGGTTTTAATCATTTTAAGCAGACTAAGAAAAGGAACACTATAAAGGGGTATTAGTCAACAGAAGCTGAAAACAATGATGAAATAGAAAATCAAAAGGCAAAACAAAAATCCCCCACCCCGGCCTTTATCCTTAGGATAACAGATTTCTTAAAGTATTCAAATAATGGAATCAGTCAGTTATAAGTTACTTATAATTCTGTAATAATGCCGTAAGGATGTCTATTCTCACACACAAAAAATCAGTAAAGAAATTTAAAGAAGGATATAAGCTATCCAAAGAGAATCAAACTTTACCATATTGCAAATAATGAATGGGACTTTTTTCTTTCAAAAGCATGAATGGTAGATTGTTTTCAAATACTTACAAAGCTCTCATAGAAGAAATGATTACTAATAGGTCCATGTTGGGATAAATATTTCAGAAACTTTTTTTCACTGATTTTATTCGGGCAATGTATTAAAACAGTTCGCTGTGCCTGTTCTCGTCTTTCTTTCTGCACCTCGGAGAATTTCTTTTTGGGAGTCCTGTCTTTAGAGCCTATGAATGAGACAAAAACATTTCCAGTGTGTGTGTGCACGTGCTCACGTGAGTGAAAACACACATACACAGATATAAAATTTAAAGCGTATTTTGATAAGGCAGATAAAGATTTTATAGCTGACTAAAACCACTAAATCCAAATCTTAACTTCTTTCTTCTTTACCTATGTAAGAATGAAGCTATACAACTTTGGATTTTCATTTTACCATTCTCCTGTAACATTAATACTTGGCTGGTTTTGATTTACTGTATTCAATGCATAGCACTGAAAAGAGAGATCCATAAAATTTTAAAAGCAAAATCAGGAATATAAAATCACTTGTGTAACACCTCCCCAAATATACACATATAAAACATGTACAAGCTAGAACATTCCAAAGCCTAAAGGAAATTATTACAAGCCTGAGTGTAAAGAGAATGAGTTTAGAACTTTAATGTATTAAAGTAAGTTATAGTTTTTCTTTGTCTTGATCCGGCTGAAACAATGAACAAGTTACCAACTACCATGCTGTGTATCACAGGGAAGTCAAAGCATTTAAAATCCAGATGCTGCCCATTAAAAGTTTATGATAATTTCACTAACAAAATAAAGGGTTATTTCTTTTTTCATCAAAAACCACTCCGGGGGTGGGGTGCCTGGGTGGCTCAGTGGGTTAAAGCCTCTGCTTTCAGCTCAGGTCATGATCTCAGGGTCCTGGGATGGAGCCCCACACCGGGCTCTCTGCTCAGCGGGGAGCCAGCTCCCGCCCCCACCTGCCTCTCATCTCGCTCTCTCTGTCAGATAAATAAAATCTTAAAAAATATATATATACTCCAGAGGGCGCGTGGGTGGCTCAGTGGGTTAAGCCTCTGCCTTCAGCTCAGGTCATGATCTCAGGGTCCTGGGATCGTGTCCCACATTGGGCTCTCTGCTCAGCGGAGTCTGCTTTTCTCTGTGCTTGCCCCCCTGCCTCTCTCTCTCTCTCTCTTTCTCTCAAATAAATAAAATCTTTGTGGGGGAAAAATGACCCCAGGGGTTGGGGGTTTTACAATCATGGGAAATGAAGACAAGAGCGTGAAAGTCAAGATTTAGGTATTAATGATCAATGACCAAAAAGGTCATTGATCCAATTAATGACCAATGACCAAGAAGGAAAGATCAACAACTAAGAAAAAAAAAATCATTCAAGTTCTAAGAGCATATTAAAACCAAAAGCTGAGTTTCAGCAATTCATTTTTTCCTTCGATATATTTAACTTCTAGTTGGGTGGCTTAAAAGTGTTTCCAGGAATCTGGAATGATAGATTCTTAAGATTATAAACCAGCAAGTCTGATATCAATACTCTAAAGAAATTCCAAAGAGATTAAATAGTACAGAAAAAAAGAATTGTTATATGGAAATTGGCATATGCTTTTAGACTCATCTTCTTTTAAAATGTTGTAAAACTGATGAATCAAGGAATAGTACAAACACACAGTACCTTAATTTCAGCAAACTCCAAGACATCTTTACAGACTAGACAGACAAATGTGTGTTTATGCCAGTAAGGGCTTGCTGAACCCTAAATACTGTTCATTAGCACAGATTCAGGGGCAGTTTCTAATGGCACAACACAGAACTCTTGGCCCTGACACAGTCCACATTTCCAACAACTGCTCAAACACGTTTTTCCTACATTCACTGTAGTAGGTGCTGAAAACACATCTCTTAAATAGAAGTCCACATCTCCATTCTGAATGCCAATGGTCTGATTCCTAAACTCGTCTTATTCACACCAGTCTTTTCCTTCTCAAGTCATTCTTTGCTGACAAAGTGATCTTTGTAAGTCAATCTTTTTAAAAAGTCTTATTTGTTTTTACCTCTCTGCTTCAAACCCTTCAGTGGCTTCCCTACTGCATTCAAGATCCAGTCCAACCCTGATAGCATGGGAACAGTTGCTGGCATTTGGTCCTACCACTCCTCTTCAATGTCAATTTCTACCATTTCCTCCTTTTGCACCGTTCACTAAGGTACTCCACACACAATACTACAACATGCTGTGAACTTTAAAAATCTTCCCGTCTCTAAGTGGAACGCCCACTTTCTCATTTTCTGCCTCGAAAGCTCCCATTCACCCTCCCATTAGTCTGTGAAGACTCTTGACTTTCCAGGGCAGAATCTCCTCCACCTCTCTGTATTACCTTACTTCGACATCTGTGAAAGAAGGCAATTCATGGTGCTGTATTTACTTAACAATATGGGAAAATATCTGTCTTCCATACTGAGGACAAAGACTATTATTAGGCACTTTGATCTCAGTCTACTGACAGTCCTTCCAATTTGTCCCTATTTCCTTTTTTTTTTTTTTTGATACAAGATCTGCCTAGACCACCTCTCACTCTTCCCTTTGTAATTACTACCTATATATTTTTGTCTCTGTTTTTTACTGAGTCTAGACTGATGTCTAAGTGCTTACTATAAAAGTAAAGTCAAATTGTTAAATTTTATAAAATAAAAGTATAATTCCTTCCCTTGTTCTCTGCCTCTAATAACACCCAACCACTAAGTTCAGTATTTACGTTTCCAGACATTTTTAAGGCATATGTAAACATGTACATTTGTATTTCTCCACAGATAAACATTACTGAAATCATACTATACACTGTTTTATAATATGCTTCTGAAGACAATACATTGGAAACATTTGTGTTGGTATATGTTTACCTCATTATTTAAGTATTCTTGTTAATTTATCATAGGTCAATCCTCTGCTGATAAATATTCAGGTGATTTTCCTTTCTTCACTATTACAAACGATACTGCACTATCATCTGCATACAATGTCTTTGCACTTTTATGCAAGTATACCCCTGTTGATCATTAGGGAAGAGGAGAGACTGAATTTAAGACTGATAGAGAAGTCCGATAAAAGATGAAGAAATGTGCTTAATAAGGTGGGAGAGGTAGAAACCAAAGTATTAACAGTTCTGGCCTTGAACAACAGTAGGTAAGAATGATGAGGACAAGTCAAAGTTGTGAAGGAGGGGACAAAAAATTCAGGTAATTATCTCACAAAATGCTTAGCAAATCTACAAATGACACAGAGTTTAGAATAAAAAGTAGTGAGTGCTAATGTTTTATGACTGACTCAATTTATGGTATTGGTGACATAATCCAATAAGCATAAACTTAACACAAAAAATATGGCTAAATACGGTCCTGCATCTAAAATTAAAAACAGAGGCACCTGGGTGGCTCAGTGGGTTAAAGCCTCTGCCTTTGGCTCAGGTCATGATCTCAGGGTCCTGGGACTGAGCCCCACATCAGGCTCTCTGCTCATCAGGGAGCCTGCTTCCCCCTCTCTCTCTCTGCCTGTCTCTCTGCCTACTTGTGATCTCTCTCTCTGTCAAATAAATAAATAGAATCTTAAAAAAAATTAAATTGAAAACAACATAAAGATACAAAAACATAATGGGGAAGAAAATTAACGTAGAAGTAGTTGCATGTAGAAGGCCCAAAAGGTCGATTTGATCAAAACAACAGTACCCCACATTGGCCAGAATTTGTCAAAGAAATGTTTTAATTTCTGGGGTATGTATAGGGAGAGAATAGGTAAACATATATAAAACTCCAAACTTTATTAAAACCAACGTTTTCAAAAATCCAAATTGAAAAAAAAAAAAAAAAAAAGGGGCACCTGGGTGGCTCAGTCCTTAAGCGGCTGCCTTCGGCTCGGGTCATGATCCCGGAGTCCTGGGATCGAGCCCCGCATCGGGCTCCTTGCTCGGCAGGAAGCCTGCTTCTCCCACTACCATTCCCTCTGCTTGTGTTCCCTCTCTCGCTGTGTTTCTCTCTGTCAAATAAATAAAATCTTTAAAAAAATAAAATAAAATCCAAATTGATGGGATAACAAATAGCATTTCTTTACTATTTCCTGGCCAGGCCACATACACAATATATGTTCGACTCTGGACACTTGCTATGAAGGATATTAAAGAGCCAGAGAGGGGCACCTGGGTGGTTCAGTTGGTTAAGCGTCTGCCTTTGGCTAAGGTCATGATCTTGGGGTCCTGGGATCCAGTCCCATATCGGGGTCTCTGCTCAGCGGGGAAGCTGCTTCTCCCTCCCCTATTCCTCTGTTTGTCTATGCCCGTGCGCTCTCTCTCTCTGTCAAATAAATAAAACCTTGAAAAAAAAAAAAACCAGAGAACATATGAAGAAGGGTAGTAAAATGTCTAGAAACTGACAAGAGAATTACCATAAATAAAGTAGGATTTATAGCCTGGGAAAAAACTAATGAGAACCCAAATGCTGTCTTCAAATACAACAGTGAGCCCTCCATTCGAACAGCACTTCAGTTTTCCAAGCACCTTCACATATACACTCTATTTCAAATCTCACAATAATCTCTGAGATACAACGGGTCTCATAACTGGTGAAAAACGGCACAAAATCAAACGTCTAATAAGGTAGGGAGCCATTTATAAAATTAATCTGTTATCTGGTTGCCTAGCAACGGTCCCCCTTATTGGAGGAACAACACATCCCTGCTTGTAGAAAACCACTGTATGACGTTGTAATGTGTGTGTGGGGGGCTATCAGTACTGTTATCCTACCTGTGACACTGACCCTCACTCCATTAGACAGTCTACAATTATAAAACTATTTTGGAAAGCTCCTCTGAGTCCAAAGGGTAGGGGGTGTGATCAATCAAAAGTTCTTTCTTCAAATTCTACAAATTCAGGTAAAAGATGATCTTATTCTTTCTGGCCAAGGCTACAAGTAGGTAAACATGTAGCGGCTATGGCCATGCCTCCGTGGAGAAGCTGAGATCAGAAGGCCACCAAACAGCTGAGGAAAACAACAGTACCCCACATTGGCCATATCCATCCAGCTGACCTTAACACATTTAGCTCTCTCTGAAGTTTCCTTACATGGGTTGGTATGTCCTCCTGCCTCTGCTTAAGCTAATTCAAGCTAGCTTCTGTCACCTGCACCCCCAAAGAGTGCTGAATAATACACTGTACCTTATTCTTAAAATTAGGGTTCTTCTCCACTACTCAAATAAAAGTTATATCAATGTTAAGCTTATTTAGCTCATTACATTTTCCAACCACTAGAGCCTGACCAAAAAATGGAATTGACTGATTCTGATATAGTGTGTTCCTTGTTACTACAAAATATTACTAGAGAGGCACCTGGGGGGCTCAGTGGGTTGGGCCTCTGCCTTCGGCTCAGGTCATGATCCCAGGGGATCGAGCCCCACTTCCCCCCTCTCCCTCTGCCTGACTCTCTGCCTACTTGTGATCTTTCTCCCTCTGTCAAATAAATAAAGAAAATCTTTAAAAGAAAATATTACTAGAAATGTTTTCTAACAAGTTCTCACATTAAATGGAAACCTCAATTGGAAATTTCTCAAGTTCCTTCCAATTATAAAATGTTAACATTTATGAGTATAAAGTGCAGTTACTTTCTTCTCTTTTTAAAAATGGAAGAGAAATTCATAGGAAGATTTTGTTAGGCACCACAAGTCTGAATGTTTAGCCACTTATGATACAAAATGAAACACATTTCCTAAGAAAAACAACAAAGTTGTACAAAAATGAAGAGTATAGTCTGGGAATCAGGTTCTTTCCTTACCTACTTAACAGATGGGTAAGTTTGAACTAGCCATTTGGACTAGCCTGTTTCTTCATCTATAAACTGCAGTAATAACTCCTTCCACACCAACAGTTTTAGTTTTCGACGAGCATAAGAAAAAACTCCCAAATCTAAGCCACTATACAGATGTTAAATTACAACAGCTTCTTTGACAGAATCCGTACTCAAATTTTCAGTTACTTGAGAATTTTTAACAGAACCACCTTCTACCAAATACAATCCATCAGTATGTCAATGAAATGCCATATTAAGTAACAATTCTCACTCCCTGTCAATATGAATCTTCGTTTTATATAGTCTGATGAGAGAGCAATCTTACCAATTATTTTAAGGGAAAACATTTTACTTGTTTGGCCTACTATAAAAATATTCCCAGAAATAATTTCATCTCTTAAAACTATGCCCCCCCCCAAAATGGCAGAAATGAACATTTTACTTAACTCAATTGGAGGTCTAAATGAACCCAGCTATGTATCCCTGCACAAGTTATTTAACTCTTTGAGCCTCTCTGTACACCCGTTAAGTGGTGAGAATTGATACATTCTTTGCTAGATTGTTTTAAAAATTGTAAATAAGATACACGCAGCTCTTGGGTCACAAGAGGGGTTCAATAAAAGTGGGCTTCTAAATACACGAAGCAGCATACAAATTTAGAACGTTTGCGGGGCAGCAGCCTGTTCCAGTGATAACCTGCTACCAGGTTACCAAAATGGCCAAAAGAATAAACCAAAAGGCAGTAATTGCCACAAGCAGAACACTACATTTGGGAGCCGCGAATACTGTTATTTCATTAATGCTTCACTATACCAGTCCTCCAACAACTTGTAAAATCAGATACATTTGTAAATGGAGCAACTGACTGATGTGTGGCATCACTGTTTTCAGTATATGTGCTGCCGAAGCGAGCACTCACTGTTTTCATTAGGAATGTTTTGACAATTTACAAAATATTAACAAGCCTATTTAAATACTTTCATTACTGTAGACAAGCGTCCTCAAAGAAACATCAGTCACCCCATTACCACCATGAGCAAGGAGCGGCCCTGCGAACTCCAAGTGAGACTAGAGGAGGACGGGACACAGCCTCACCCTATTGCCAAAGGCCTACTGCTCACGGCTCCACGGACGTATACACAAGCCACGCGATCGCCCAGGATCCCAGTCTCTTCCCCCTTCCCTTGCTCGCGGTGGGTCGCCGATACAGAGCAAACCAAAAACACGGCGCCATCACCTGTCTCCACGTTCCTCAGGGACTGCTCTTCTCTCCTAACGTCTGCGGCCACAGTGCCCGGGCAACTGAGAAGCCTGTGGGTAAGACGCAGGACTTGACTTCTCTGAGCATACAGGGGTAAACGCGCCAAGATCCCCACGCCGCGAGCCGCCATTGTCAAAATGAAAGAAGCAGGAAGACGAAAGGGCACGGGGGTCCGCGCGTGCGCGCTGAGGTGAAAGGAACGGGAAGCCTAGAGGGTCAAACTAGGCAAAAGCTGCCCGACTAAAGATGCCTTTGCTTTCAGACCTGTTTCCTTCCGGCTCTCCCACATTTCTCTGCAAGACTCTCCAACAGAACGAGCCCACCACCTGCTCTTCAAAATAGTCCTGAAAATAGAACCAGAGAGCAAGGTCCTGAGGAAGGAGCAGTGACTTGGGAATCTATACTTAAGAGTATAATAAATGACAACACTTTTTCTTTGACACTGTTGTGAGTGCTCGACTCCTATTGACTCTTAATCCTTACAACAACCGTGTGAGACAGGAACCATTATTATCTCCATTTATTTATGGGGAGACTAGGACATACGGAAGTTAAGTAACATTTCCGAAGTTATGCAGCCAGTCGGGAGCAGAGATGGGAGTTAAACCTAGATTATCTGGTACAAAGGTTTTTCTTTTCTTTTTTTTTCTTGTAACGAGTTTAATGCGATTTAGTTCACATGCTACACAGTTCACCCCTTTTGGTGTACCATTCAATGGTTGCTGGTATATTTAAACGTTGTGCAATAATCACCATAATCATTTTTAGAACATTTTCATCACCTGCAAAAGAAACCTCCTGTCCCTTAGCTATCACTCTCCGAATCACCACACTCCCCCAGCCCTAAATAACCCCTTATCTTCCTATTGTCTCCATGCTGTTGCCTATTCTAGACATTTCGTACAAGTAGAATTATGCAACATGTGGTTTTGTGACCGGATCGTTCACTTGATGTAATACTTCCAAGGTTCTCCCATGTTTTCGCATCTGTCGGTACTTCACTCTTTTCTGTGACCAAAAATAACATTCCACTACTCGGTGTTAAAAGATGAATGGAGGCATATTAAAAATTTTAAGAGATGATTTGAGCAAAAAGTTGATTCAAATTAGGCAACATCTAATCTAGCAAATAGAAAGGACTCTCACAGCCTGAAGGGAAGACTTGAAAATAAAAACAAAAGACTTTTCTAGGCAGAGGAGAGCAGGAACAAGGAAGTTATACTAAGCAAAAGCAGTTGGTTATTGCAAAGTTACTTTCCTTTAGGGGATGTCCCAGTTCTAACAAGCAAATTAATTAACTAGTGTGGATTAGGTGATTCATAATTGATTGGATTAAGATTCCATTTCCTGGAGAGTTGAAACTAATTAAGTCTTGGTTTGGTAATGTGGGGTTTACACAGGTGACTCCGTTTTGTTTTGGGCCTGCTGTCTTATTTTTAACAATGGATATGCAACATATGCCTATCCATTTCTGCTGTTTCTACCTTTTGGCTGTTATAAATAATGCTACCATGATCATTTATGTAACAGTTTTTGTGTGAACATATGTTTTTACTTCTCTTGGGCACATACTTAAGAGTGGAAGTGCTGGGCCGTATGGTAACTCTGTGTTTAATCTTTCTAGGATATGTCAGGCTATCTTCCAAAACAGCTGCACCATTTTCATGTCCACTAGCAGTGTAAGAAGTTTCCAATTTCTGCAGATTCTTGCCAATACCTATTATTTTCTTTTTTTTTTTTTAAATAGGTACACTAATAGATATGAGTGGTATCTCATTTTTATTTGCATTTGATGAATGATGAGCTGTCTTCATGTGATTATTGGTCATTTGTGTATTTGAAGTAATATCTCTTCAGATCCTTCATCCATTTTTCATTGGATTATTTTTACTACTGTTTTAAGAGTTATATATATATTCTGGATATAAGTCCTTATCAGATATATGACTTGCAAACATTTGATCGTATTCTGTGGGTTGAACTTCACTTTTTTGATGATGTCCTTTGAAACATAAAAGTTAATTTTGATGAAATCTAATTTCTTTATTTTTTTCTTTTATTGCTTGTGTTTTAGTGTCCTATCTAAGAAACAGTGCCTCGCCTGAGGCTGGGAAGATTTACCCCTATGTATGCTTCTAAGATTTTAATATTTTCCACTCTAACATTTAGTCCTTTGATCAATTTTGAATAAATTTTTATATATGGTATGAAGTAGGCATCCAATTTCATGGTTTTGTTTGTGGATATTCAATTTGTCCCAGTACTATTGTTTAAAAGACTCTACTTTGTCCATTAAATGGTATTGGCATATTTGTTGAAGTCAGTTGATCATAGATACCTGGGCTTATTTCTGGATTCTCAATTCTATTTCATTGATCTATATGCCTATACTTACACCGGTACCACACTGTCTTGATCAATGTAGCTTTGTAGTAAGTTTTAAAATCAGGAAGTATGAGTTTTCCAAACTTGTTCTTTTCCAAGACTGTTTTGACTGTATCAGGTCCCTAGATTTCCATATGAATTTATGATTAGCTTCTCAGTTGCTGCCAAAAAGGCAGCTGAAATTTTGATAGGAATTGTGTTGAATCTGTAGATCAATTTCAGGAGTATTGTCATCTTAACAGCATTAAATCTAAAACATGAACATGGAAGGCCCTTCTATTTATTTAGGTCTCCTTTAATTCTTTCAATGGTGTTTTCCAGTTTTCAGTGTATGAATCTTACACTTATTAAGCTTATTTCTGAGTATTTTATTCTTTATGGTGCTACTATAAATGAAGTTGTTTCCTTAATTTTGTTTATGGATTTTTCACTGCAAGTAGATGAAACATTCAATAGAATGTCCATTGCAAAAATTGATTTTTGTATATTAATAGTGTATCCAGTAACCTTGATAAGTTTTAGTTCTAATAGGTTTTTCTTTGTAGCTGCATTAGATTTTTCTATATATAAGTTCATGCCATCTGCAAAGACAAATAGTTTCACTTCTTCCTTTACAGTTTGGAAGCTTTTATTTCATTTACTTACCTAATTAATCTGGCTAGAACCTCCAGCACAATGTTGAATAGAGGTGGTGAGAATACACATCCTGTATTGTTCCTGTTCTTAGCGGAAAAGCATCCAGTCTTCTCTTACAGTTTAAGATGTTAGCTGTGGGTGTTTTGTAGATATCTTTTACCAGATTGAAGAAGTACCCTTCCTTTACTATTAAGCATTTTTATCATGAAAGGCTGTGGGATTGTTTTTTTGCTTCGTTTTTGTTTTGTTTTTTCTACATCTATTAAGATGATCTTATGCTTTTGTCTTCCATTCATTTAATATGGTATATTACATTAGTTAATCTTCAGGTTTTAAACCAATCTTGCATTCTTGCAATAATCCCACTGGTCATGCTGTATAGTCATTTTTACATGTTGCTTCATTCAGCTTACCTATATTTCTGCTCTAACCTCTTAACTGGTTTGCCTCTTTGTATATTGCTCCATATAGTCTGTTCCCAGTCCTCTGGCTACAGTGTTGTGATCACGTCATTCTTTTCAAAACACTCCATGGACTTCTTTCCCACTCCAGAGTAAAAGCTAAAATCTTACAAGATCTGGTATAAATAAGCCTCTTAATTCTTCTAGAGCACATTTCCTGGCACTCTCTGCCTCATCTACTCTGCTCTTCCTATCCTAGTCTCCTTGATGCTTCTCAGAAATCCAAGAAAATTTGCACCTCAGGACATTAGCACTTCTTGTATTCTCTCCCTTGGTTGTTTTTCTCCCATATGACTTATTCTCTTACTTCCTTCAGGCCTATGTTCAACTGTTGTCTCACTAGAAAAGCATTTTTTAATCATCTTATAAAATAACAATGTTTTTACCCTCAAGTGTGGCGTATTATTTCCCATTCTTCTTACTTGCTCTTTCTTGAGAGCATATTTTACCATCTGACACTCTATATACGTTTCTATGCTTGCTTTACTTACTATCTGTCTTTCCTCAAGTACAGCATAAGCTCAAGTAAATATATTTACATATTTATTGGACAGATATTATCGATTTATTACTATGGGCAATGTTCTAAGTGCTGGAGGTAAAATGAAAAAAAAAAAAAAAAAACCAGATAAAATTGCCGCCCTATGGAGCTTATCTTTTAGTGGGGAGAGATATTCAATAAACTAGTATAATTAAAATATGAGTATGTCAGTAGTGATGCGTACAATAGAGAAAGATTTTGCAAGAAATATGGAGGTCACTAATATTCTTGGTAAAAGCAAATTTAATAGAAGATGGATATGAAAACTCAATTGGAATGGGTTCAAGCATGAATGAGAGGAGAAAAATCAAAACAGATGGTACAGAAAATTATTTTAGGGCTCTTATTACTAAGGTGAATAGAGAAATGGTGTGTGAAGAAATAGCATTTTTGTACATTGATCTAAACAATCCCAGTAGAGACAGAAAATAGACGTTACGGGAGCCAGAAGAGAAAATTGCTGAGCTATGTCCTTTAGTAGTTCTTGAGAGAGGATGCAGTCTAGTTCCCAAGTGAAGGGACCGGATTAGGAATATGGACTATATGGAGATGATGTGGGTAGGTGGTGTGTTTTGTTAAATGAATGATTCACTAGTGATCATGATAGTAAAGTACTTGCCCCAGGAAATTCCAGTAAGTGGCCTCGCATCATGGGGCTTTCCCTGATCTCCTTTGTGAACTGAGATCATCTTTGTATGTAATATAGTCAACTAGGTTATAGTTCACAATATTAAATCTGGGTTCAAGTGCTAACTGGTTCTCATTTTCTCAAGACTGGTGCAACAATCCTTCTACTTGGAAACATTTTAATACTATGTATTGAAAACAACTCAAATTATGGAAGTTTAAAAAACACATTCATGACTTTTACCCAACACTTCCTCTTCTAGGAATTTACCCTATAGATAATACTTGCACAAGTGTGCGAGGTTATATATACAAGGAGGTTCACCGCAGCGTTAATTGTAAAGGCAAAAAATGGAAATAACTCCACCATCAATCATTGGTTACATCAACTAGGGTAGACACATACTATAAAACTCTCTTCCTTTATTACAAAGAATAAGTTACTTTGTCTAGAAGGTACCTCTGGCATGAAAATACTTCAAATTTTTACATCATAGAGTTCTAATTATATACAATTTTTGAAATAAGCGTGTGTCAATATATTAACTTTGCCATTCAAAAAATCCCATATAGAACACTTCAAAGATATGGTAATGTTTTATTTTTTAAACTGTGTGGTAGGGCCATGGGTGTTCATTGTATTAGAATTCTTCTTACCATGCACATATTTATAAAACCATTTTGTATCTATTCGATATTTAATAAAAATTTATACCCATGACATCTGATTATTTTCTTGTTAATGATTTCTCTTTTGAAAAGGCTAGTGCAAATAAATCTTTGTCAAAGAGTTGGGGGTTCTACTAGCTGAGGTCAGTTCATTCAGGTTTCTCTATGTCTATCAAGAATTGCCCACACAGATTCTCTCGAACATGGGAAGAAAGAATCAAGCTTCTGGATATCCCTGAATATTTGTTACAGATAGTAGCATTCATTTTTTGGTTTACAAAGTTTATTGACTGCTAAGGACTGAATTGTGTCCTCCAAAAAAAGATATGTTCAAGTCCTAGCCTCCTGTACCTCAGAATATGACCTTATTTGGAAATAGGGTTGTTGTAATTAAGATGAAGTCGTACTGGAGTAGCATGGCCCCCTAATCCAGTGCAACTGGTGTCCTTATAAGAAGATGGCCGTGTGAAGATAGAGACACAGAAAGAATTTCATATGTTGACAAGGCAGACTGTAGTTGTGTGGCCGCAAGCCAAAGAATGCCAAAGAATTCCAGCAAACCACAGAAGCTAGGGAGAGACAAGGAAGGATTCCCCGACAGATTTCAGAGGGAATGTGGCCTCACCAACTCTTGATTTTGCATTTCTAGTCTTCAGGACAGCGGGACAATACATTTCTGTCATTTCAGGCCACGTTGATGGTGCCATTTTGCTAAGAGCAAGACTGGCAAACTAATAAGGTTGTCCTATACTTATAGTTATTATCAATATTATTGTGACATCAGACCATAGTCACTACTCAGATTCAATGTATGTCACACCATGAAGCCAATGGATTCATCTCTCCTTTGAGAGATCCTGTGAAATATAGCATTGGAAATGTCTGCAAGGACACTCTCCAAACTGTTAGCAGTGACACTTCTCTATGAGAAGGGAAATCAGAGGCTTAGGTGCCTAGAAATGAGCGTCTTTCAACCTATCCCCATCTTAAAAAAAACACACACACACAAAAAAAACAGGTATTTGTTACACCGTCATAAAGAAAAATGAATCCTATGTAGACTGGCAAGCCAGTAGGAAAAGAGCAAAAAATTCTGTGTACATTTCACATGCTACTTAAAGTACTTACCATAAGTTAAGCTAGTCTTTGATAAGAAGTAAACATGTGTGATTTAGGGCTCAGAGACCATATATATTGTTTGCGACCATGTAATTACTGAAACTCTCTTTCACTCTCAAAGTGTGGCAGCTGGACAATAAATTATACGGTTATCTCACTAATGTCTTTTTAGATCCTAGTTTCCTATTCGAGTCACCAAGAAGGATTTCCATGTTCAAAGCCAAATATACTAGCTAAGAACAGCTCAGCATGTAGAGGTGCCAGGGAAGATTCTACTAGCAGAGAAAAGCAAACTCAGAAGCTCTGGGACCTTTGAAAGGTATGCACCAATGCAATTTTTCAGTTTCTGTGAAATTGTATCTTTTATCTTTAAGATCAGGGAAATTTTGTGTTCTCTACAATATTTATGTATTTGGAATATTAGAAAAACAATGCTTTTCTCACTGTACAATTGAATTTACTTGACTTTTCTTTTCAAATCACCTTTGAGTAAAATTGGATTGACAGTCCGTGATTCTTTTTTTTTTTTTTTAAGATTTTATTTATTTATTGACAGAGAGAGAGAGAGAGAGAGAGATCTCAAGTAGGCAGAGAGGCAGGCAGAGAGAGAGGGAGAAGCAGGCTCCCCGCTGAGCAGAGAGCCCGATGCGGGGCTCGATCCCAGGACCCTGAGATCATGACCTGAGCTGAAGGCAGGGGCTTTAACCCCCTGAGCCACCCAGGCGCCCCGACAGTCCATGATTCTTATGCTCTCCACCACTCACCCCTGTCTCCAAATGCCTGAGATTCCTACCCTCTCATCTGAAGGGTGATAAGTCTCCAGCTCTAATTCTGGAGACTTCTTGGACTCTTTTATGAAATGTGTGGGTGTTCAGTAGAACACTTAACTGAATGTTTTCACCGCGTTCTAGTGCAATCATCTAATAAGGAGAGACCCTATAGGTAAATGGCCCTTAGTAAATGAAGCATTTGACATTGCCCAACCTTTCATTCCACATAAGCGAGGAAAACTCACAAAACCCTTTCACTTGCTTTAATACATGTGGAAAGACTGACTTAGTTATCAGGTAAACAGAGATAAATATTTTTATTCACGCCATTTGTTCATTCTTCCATTCCTTCATTCATTCAGTGCAAAGAGCACATCTCATAGTTCTGGGCCTCCAGGCTCAGCCTAGGGCCTGGCACAAGGGCAGTCCCTGAATATGAGCCAAAGATCGGGCACAAGCGTCAAGAGAGACAGAGAAAAGCGCACTGGCCTGGGAGTCAGGAGGCTGGATTCTAGTGCTACCTCTGCTAAAAAGCTGCTCTGTTCATCCTTAAGGAAAGGAATTCGACATCCTGCTTTTGTCCTTTGTGTCTGCTAAACTGCAGAAAGAGGAACACGGGATCTTCTGAGAATTCAGTTCAGACCTAGTCTCTTAAAATTGTGTGCCAGTAGTATAAGATTATACAAGACTTACATCAGGAGTTTCTTGAAGGGGTGCCTGGGTGGGTTCAGTGGGTTAAGTGTCGGATTCTTGATTTCAGCCCAGGTCGTGATCTCAGAGTCCTGGGATCGAGTCCCACATCTGACTCCATGCTGAGTGTGGAGCCTGCTCGAGATTCGCTCTCTTCCTCTCGCTCTGCCCCTCCTCCTGCACATGCACTCTCACTCTTTCTCTCTCTTGAAACAAACAAACAAAAATTTAAAAAAAAAGCAAAGAGTTTCTTACAGCAAGTGTTTCTCTCCTCATGGAGTCCATCCCCCGCTGGGGAAAACTGACTAGTCAGTGTATTAGTTCAGTCTAGCAATAAATGCTAAAAGGGGTAAAGAAGTAGAAAGCAGGTGTTCCCTAAAAGGTATGGTCAGTGAAGAGGGAAGGAGGGAACCAGTGTAATTGATGGGAGTGGTAAACAGACAAGCACACACTCCAGGTTGTGAGCAGTTTGATATTAGGGATTGTGACTTATTCATCCTGTTTCTCCAGCAGTAAGAACATAGTAGGTTCACTATTCATTGAATTATGAACAAAAACATTTTAGACATACTTGTGCTGACAAAGGACATATTCATAAGCTTGCCTATTGCTTTTCATTTCAACCCATCTGATGATCCTTTTCTTCCATTTTACTCCTTTAAAGAAAACAGAATTTTTATTATAATTTTACATGCTTTAAAATTTAAAGAATTTATTAATAATCTACCAATTTGGAATGAAGATAGTTTGGACAGAGATTAGACTAGTTACCCTTCTGTTGTATGAAAGCGGGGTTTGCAGTGAAAATTAAAACATAACTATATCTGAGTTTCTTTTAGGTACTTAAAGAACAACTTTTTAAAGTGTCTTTCATGGGGCACCTGGTTGGCTCAGTTGTTAAGCTTCTGCCTTGGCTCAGGTCATGATCCCAGGGTCCTGGGATTGAGCCCCGCATCGGGCTCCCTGCTCAGCAGGAAGTCTGCTTCTCCCACTACCATTCCCTCTGCTTGTGTTCCCTCTCTCATTGTGTTTCTCTCTGTCAAATAAATAAAATCTTTAAAAAAAAAATAATAAAGTGTCCTTCAGATCCTTTAGCAATACTTACCAGAATTGCAAATGCATGAAATCTTTGATCCAGTAATTCTACTTTTATAAATGTATTGTCTATATTTGCTTGGTCTTGGAGCTGCTTTCTTACAGCAGGAGATAACAAATAACCTAAATGAATGAGGAGGATCTTTATTTACTGATGTGAAACTACCTTCAAGATACATTGTGAAAACTGCGAAGTAAAACAAACAGCAGGTAGGATACTATATGCACACACACAAACACTACGCTTGTAGGCGTACAAACTATTTCTGGAAGGATGCACAAAAAACTGGTAGATTTGATTGACTTTGGAGATGGAACCAACTGTGAGAAGGGGATTATTTATACCTTTTGTTTCTTTAAATTTTTAAATATTTTAAAACACTGTAATTCTGAATTTTATTTTAAAGATTTAAAACTCTTCTTAATTAAAAACGTAAAATGGCTTCAGATCTACCATTTGCTTCAAAGGGGAGAAATTGAATATCTAATTATTAGGGGACCCAGGGGAACTACTTTTCTTTCTTTCTTTTTTTTGAAGATTTTATTTATATATTTGAGAGAGAGAGTGAGAGAGAGAGAGAGAGAGAGAGAGCATGAGAGGGGGGAGGGTAAGAGGGAGAAGCAGACTCCCCACTGAACAGGGAGCCTGATGCGGGACTCGATCCTGGGACTCCAGGATCATGACCCGAGCTGAAGACAGTTGCTTAACCTACTGAGCCACCCAGATGCCTGAGAATTAATTTTCATTGTCTACATTTTTGCCCCTTTTAAATTTTGTACCATGCATATTTAGGGGGGGGAAAGGAAGTGCCTTTAAACGTGTTAGAGCTTTCATAACACTTTGTTATGTGATTAAGTGATTATAAAATAAGTGATTATAAAAATTCCTAAATACAGTCAAACTACACTTAAAAATCATATAAACCTTCATAATTGTATATTCTAAATTTTTTATAATTCAAACTGACCGCCTACATCCATATCTTTGGTGTCTTATGGTTTTGCTCCTGATTAGTAATTTTTCAAAACTATCACTTCTAGCTCTATACTTTTAGATATTCATATACTTAAGATAGTAAAAGCTTATTTTAAAATCATATTTCTTCTATTTAATCTTTAGGAGTAAATTATAGAAACCACATAATTAAGACTGACATGATGTTCTCTGAAATAAAATTAAGGAAATATGTAAATCCATGACCTGACAAGCCAGCTGCTGAATATATTCAATGTTCTCATTATATGATCACTTCTGATTGTCTTTCTAAGCTCTAGGCATCCTGTTTGTCCAGAAGTTCAAGCCAAGAGGCCTTTCGTGAATGATAGCTTGGGTTTCAGCCTGCCAATCCCAACCATTCACTAAAATTCAGTCTTAGAGTTTGCCAGAATTTCTATGGCTCAAATAAAATTGCCAAAGTGCTTTTTCATGGTTATATTATGCAGAGAGATAAGCTGTTCCTATGACATATCCATAGAAATGACGTTGAACTCTTTGTCAGTTCATATAAGAGATCTAAATGAGACCTAAATGAGATCATCATTCGGTATTTAAAGCAATCACTTAGGCCCTCATATTCAGATTGTTGACATTCGCTATTTCCTGAGTCTGTCTATATCAGGTCACACACGAATCCTGGACTCAGGCTTCTCCCTTCCAGATAGAGGGTCTTGCCCACACCACCACAACAGATGAATCTGATCATTTCTGACTACTCTTTTCTGCTGCTGCTATTTCCAATTATGGCCACAGGGGGGCTTGAGAACCCGCGGTCACACTCAACCAAAACTAGCACTAGGCCCTGCGGTGTTACTGGTTATCTAGTCACCATGACTGTTAAGTCCATCCCTTCAATATGCTCACGCCTGTTGACCCAGTAATTCCATTTCTAGGATCAGAGATGTACATAAAGGTTAACAGTCAATGCAGTATATAATGTAGGGATATCATTGGAGACACCCAAAGGTGCATAAGAAGACACTAGTTAATTTATAACCCATCCACAGATGGATTATACATTAATATAACTAATTATGTTATAATTAGTAATATTATATAACTAATTAATTAATTAGTTATATAATAAGTTATATAATATATATATAATTATATTAGTTACATAATAAGTTATATTATAAAACAATATAATATGTTATATTAGTTATAACTAATATAACTAATGTAACTAATACATTAATATATTAAGGGACTAATACCAGCTATGTATTGGTATTCGTTCTAAGCATTTTGTTTCTTGACTCAGTTAACCCCCACAAAACCCTAGGATAGAGCTATTATTACCATATTTCATCTAGTCTAAGATACCATTATTATAAAGCAATCCCTTATTTTACATAACACTAAGAAAAATGCTGCCAATTAACTACATCATAATGTTTTCTCATCGTCATGGTGCAGTAAACTTTGATTTCAGAGATTTTAAAATTGGGGGGAAATGTTTATCATAGAATCGATAAAATAAGCTATTATTGTGTCTCATTTCATGGGTGAGGAAACTGAGGCACAGCGAAATTAACTAATTTGCCCTAGATTAAAAGAAAAAGTCTGAAAGTAAAGATAGAATAGTGAGGTGACCCACAGTTCCAGTCTGGTCAATCTCTGTGTCTCTCTCCTCTGTCTGAAGGAAAAATATAGTACTTTTAAAAAAAAAGAAAGAAAGAAAAAAGAAAAATATTGTACTTTAACAACATCAAAAAACCCCAGGGACACCTGGGTGGCTCAGCTGGTTAAATGTCTGCCTTCAGCTCAGGTCACGATCCCAAAGACCTGGGATCAAGTCCTGTGTGGGGCTCCCTGCTCAGTGAGAGCCTGCTTCTCCCTCTGCCTGCTTCTCCCTCTGCCTGCCTCTCCCGCTGCCTGCTTCTCCCTCTGCCTGCCGCTCCCGCTGCTTGTGCTCTCGCTCTCTGATGAACAAATAAATAAAATCTTTAAAAAACAAAAAATAAAATCACCCCAAAAGTATCAAAGATCCTCAAAGAGAGTAAATTCAGGCACCTTAGAATACGCAGAGGACTTTTGGACAAGGCTGAAATCACAAGAAGTATTTCCATCCGGACTCTGAGAAGGCCTTCTATTTAGTGAATTACCTAGAGATCTGAGCTACAGGGTTGCCTTAAAGAGCTCTGGTCTTCTTCACTACCCTCTGAAGTGCTTTATGTAAATGAGGAACACTGACAACTTTTCTCTCTCCTGTAAGATTTTTTTTTTTTCCTAAGTGATTGCTGCTGTTTGGGGAACATGAATGGTCAATTAGATTTAACCTCACGCGGCAGTGCTTGCGAACAATATTTTGAAAGTGGGAAAATCAGCTTTTGGAATATGATGCCAACATGGCAGCAGTCTGACTTTGTAGTCTAGCCTGAGGGTTTTTTTCTCTTTTTGGGAGGCTAGGCTTTCTAATGTTGGTCCGGGGACCTGATTCTTGTCTCACAAGGGTACTGGGCTTCACCTGCGGACTTATTTAATCAGAGTATCTGGGTGGTGGGGGGGGAGGGGAATTCAGGAGTCTGACTTTTTACAAGATGCTAGATGTGCTCTTACTTGAGAACAGCCACTGAAGCCCATCCCTACACGTGTGGGATCCCATGGAGGTCGACACTTTTCTGAAGAAATCGTTTTACCCCATGAAAAACACCTCACGTGATATAATTATTGCTAGAGTTACTTTTCTCCCCAGAGAACGGGTGAGTGCTTTTTTTTTTTGCCATATTCATAATAATAACAATAATAATAGCTATATTTGCTAAATTTGCTTATACTAATTTTTTTACTCGGGTTACAAAGAGTTCTATGGATTCACATACATGTGATTTTTGATTGCGGAGCCACCTTTCATATTGAGTTCTATGACCTTAGACCCTAAGAAGCTTACACACTCAGACGTACAGCCACCATTAGAGAAATACTCATTTCCCTTCTTGCCACATTTAATACTAACTCCTATCTTCTTTTCCTTAAAAAAGGAAAGGGAGAAAGACGAAAGAGAAGATCCTCTGAAGAGGCAAGAGGGAAAGGAGATGGCTTTGCCATGTTCCTCTCCTCCGTGTGTTGCTCCCCCTCAGAACCTCTGTCACCGGCTCCTTTGCTCACCCCTCTGGAAATGCTGCTGCCACCAAGCCATAGGAAGTCTGTCTTCTTATGGGCAGAAACGCCTGCTCGGGGCTGCAAGACAGAAGAAACCAGCCTCTACTTGAAGACGGGTCTCTGGGAACTGTGTGATTCTGTCCCTCTGGATGGAGCCCGCATTTTCTCCCCATATCAAGCCACTTCTGCTTGGTCTGTGGCAACCCATCTGGGTTAGAAAAAGAGAAGTCTGCCTGATGAACCTCATGGCTAAAGGCTCCAAGACATCAAAAATTACACTTATTCCAGGGACGCCCGGGTGGCTCAGTCAGTTAAGCAGCTGCCTTTGGCTCGGGTCATGGTCCGGGCGGTTTGGGGATCCAGCCCCGCATGGGGAAATCTCTGCTCAGCAGGGAGCCTGCTTCTCCCTCTGCCTCTGCACCTTCTGCTTGTGTGTGTGTGTGCGCACTCGCACTCTCTCTCTCAAATAAATAAATAAATAAAATCCTAAAAAAAATTAGGCTTATCCCAGTCTGTTCTAATGTTCTAAAAAAAAAAGTACTCCATACAGTCCCCTGAGATATATAATAAGCCTTTAAACTGACCTTTCCAAAGAGGCAGTTAAGACCTTCATAAAACCTCTACAAGCTACGTAAAACTTTCAGTAATTTCTTAGTTGGGTTTTTCCTTAAAAATGTCCTGCTTCTTATCAGTTTTAGATATTTTTCCAAGAACCCCAGGGGGATTTGCAGTGGGATAATCCAGTTTACATGGTAAAAATGAAACCACGGCCACGTAGCTTATGATGCAACAAATAAGGTATGATAAAAGAAGCACTGAAGAAAACCAGAAGGTTTGGGGTCTTAAAAAGAAAAACCACAGCAAGATGGCTTTGACCCGCTGACTTGGTTCCCCAGGTTTCTCCACGCACGGGCCCGGGGTTTCTGTTCTTAACCAGAGTCCTATTCAGGTGAAAGAAAAACCCAATCACCACCACATTCTGCTTCACCCTCCCCCTCCCCCGCGCCTGGAAGATGTGCAATGTTATCACTAGCTGTGCCCTTTTTCCCCCGGTACTCTCTTACTACTTTCTCCTTTCCAACATCGGAACGATCACCACATTTACTAAGCATCCTTATTTCCTAAATAAGGCAACTACAGCTCAGAAGGATTAAGCAGCTTTTCCAAATCACACAGAAAGTGAGAGGAAGGGGAAAAAAAAACAGACACCTGGACATCACGTGACACTGAAACATGTTCTTTCTTTCACCCTAGACTTGCATCAGGAAAAAAAAATCATGCAGGTGATTATATTTGATTACAGTGTATTTATGGGAACTGTATAGAGCAACATTTCTTTGTATTACCCTTCTCTAAAAGGAGCTGTGTGTTACCATAATAAGAGACAGGATTTGTGGGTCGAAAAAGCTAGCCTCTGAACGTGGTTTTGTTATTTGCCAGTAACGTGACTCTGGCTAAGTCACTCCCTTGATCTCACTTTCATCATTTATAAGTTGGATGAAATCACCTCTAGGATCTCTACTTACTTTGAGAATCTATCTAGTTCATAAGCATTTCTCACATCCCCTTACTTCCTCTACTCTGCTCCTTTCCTACAGGGTCCTTGTCACAAACTGTTCTCGGGTATGTGTCTCTTTCCCCCTGAGCTGTAGGCTCCCCGAAGGCCACTGACTTTGTCCACGGCTACTTCCCAGAAGCCGGAACTGCATATAACACACACTTGGGGTTGTGTTGAATGAATGAATGAGTGAGCACATTCCCTGTAAGATGGTGTGATGGTTATTCTTTGTTTCTCACTGGTCAGGTTCCTCTTAGGAGCCATTACCCAAGATAAAGGCAACAAAACCTTCAATTCTGTGAATGACAAAGGAAATCAGAATGCTATTCACTCAAACGTTGACAGTCATTATCTCTGATCCAGGACTGGGGTGGAGGGTGTAAATTTCACTATGTCTACCTTTCTACACTGTCTTGACCGAACATAAATTGTTTTGCAATCAGATTGAAGTTTTTTAAAAAGTACAAACTTTTGGAGTGCTCTCTCGTTTGGTGTTCTTCCGGGAGCAGGTAATGCTGTAACCTGTACACTGAGATGGGGGATTTACAGGGAACCAAGTGGTACCCCTGGAGGTTCCCCATCTTTAATTCACTGGGGGTGAAAAGATGCATCTCATGCCAGCCAGATGCCAGCCTCCTCTTGAAGGCCCGTGTCCCAGACTATGCTCCTCCGCTCTCACAGCCACTGGCCATGGGCTCCACGGAGAGCAAACAACGGGACAATGTGAGTTGTATCCCTGGAGCCCATTGATCCCCATAAGTACCTCCTGAATGAGTGACTTAGTCCCTGCCAAGTCCAAGAATACAATAGTCTAATGGCCACATCATTCTGAAAGAGACACATCTGGGTTAGAATTTGGGATCCGTATATTATCTGAGTGATCTAAGTTATTTATGTCCAGATTTCAGAGCCTTCCGTGTAAAACACGGCTAATTACGGCCACTTTCAGGATTATTGTATTAGTAAAAACTAATAAGTAGGTGAAATTATTCTAAAGTATTACAAAATGGTATAAATTCACATAATAATCGATTTTACCTTTTCTCCTAACGTCAAAGCTGCGGGTTGTTAATCAGCTTTTGAAATTATAAAAAGTAAAATGAAAACCAAGTAGCTTTTTTTCCCCTTTCCACAAAGTAAAAAACAAAAAAACAAAAAAACCAGGGTTCCGTGAATTTAAGTGATTAGCACTGGGTGAGATGTACAGAAAGTGACAAAGCAGAGGTTTGAGTCCAAAAAGTGCTCTTTCTACTTGCCCAGTATTTCCCAATAACATTGTCCCGGAGCTCTCTGAAATTCAGATTTTAGGGCTGTCATCTACTGAATGAGACTTCCCCAGGCAGTCCTTGTAGGTGAACTTGGACCCCGGATTCCAAACCCAGCCAGCCAGTCAGCGCCAGAGTTCAGATTAGGAGTGGAAGCGTCTCCTCCCACTGCCATCAGCCTACATTGTTGAATATTTTGCTTCTTGGGTGGAAATGAGATATTCAGATGTATTATGGAATCCTAGAAAAGCGAGGGTAAGGTGCAAAAACAAAGCCAAACCTCAAACATAAAATTTATCTGTAGGCAATGGCGCGCTATTTAACAACCAGCCTTCTCAAAACCCTGCCCTGGTTTGTAGCATTTGCTGGTTTCCGTGGTGTGAACACTCCCACCGTGGTGTATTTTAATCAGCCCAGGGGAGGCCACCAACTGCAGAGTTGCAAAGACACCCGCTCCAGCGCGTCACGGTCTAGTATTTCCACCACACACACGCGGATAATAGACGTGAGTTACCTCAGGAGCCTGGGAAATGAGAAAATACAACGAAATAATCTGGGGTAAGTTTTCAGTATCTATCTTAGCATTTGTTATCTTCATCTTTAATATCTATTTTGCTTCCTTGTGATTTCATGTAAGTTTATTTTTCACAGTGACGGTTTAGTAAGCAGCTCTCACAGATCCTGTGAAGTTTAAGGCTGGTAGAAACGGGCTCCATCCATCATGCTGCTGCCTGTAGGGGTCTGGGCAAAGGACTCTTGTTTTGGGGGACAGTGCTGGCCTGAGGGCTGTGTATCTGTGCCAGAGCTGGGTGGGCAAGCAGGGACAGCTGCCCACCCGCCTTGCACAGCAGCACCTACACAAGCCCACACTGCACCCAGCGCCAGGGGGAGAGGGGCAGAAAGGCCCTCTGGGTTCCTGCAGACCCCGAGAGGAATTAAAGTTTACAGTGAGGATGAGCAAAACTGATGTTCTACTTCGGGGGCTTCCTGGGGCTCAGCTCTGCCCCTCATCTCGACTCCTGGAATATTCTTGAAATTCCTTGGAACCTCTCCTCTCACAATGAGAGATCAAAGATAGAAACACCTGGCTGAGGTGTGCCTGAAATCCACTCAGGTCATGACGAAGGGGGCCAGAGGCAGCAGGACAGGAGAGGCCTGCATGGGAATATCATCCGGGGCATTTCCCAGTTGGCCTATGGTCAGCCCTGTTTTCCTCTAGCTGACCAACAAATGGCAGCCGGGCCCTGAGGGCCTTTGCCGTGGGAGGCACCCATGTGTTGGCCAAGGCAGGAAGTTATTATTTGGCCTTGGGGTCAGACAGGCATGGATTAGAATCCAATTTCCTTGGACACACTACTTAAGCTCTGTAAACATAAGGAAATCCCCTCACGCTGAAGGAGACATTAGTGCCCACCTCAGGACTGTTGGGAAGTAATCTAGCTTAAGGGAGTGTCTGGGTCACAGTAAATCCTTAAAACACAGTAGCTTATCATTGTTATTCTAATATGGTCATAGGGGATAGCACTGCTTGGTTATTATGAAATCCATCCATCAGTATCTTGATACTAAGAAAAAAAGTTGTGGGGCACCTGAGTGGCTCAGTGGGTGAAAGCCTCTGCCTTCGGCTCAGGTCATGATCTCAGGGTCCTGGGATCGAGCCCCACATTGGCCTCTCTGCTCAGCGAGGAGCCTGCTTCCCCCTCTCTCTCTCTGCCTGCCTCTCTGTCTGCCTGCTTGTGATCGCTCTCTCTGTCAAATGAGTAAATAAAATCTAAAAAAAAAGAAAAAAGTGTGATGAATGGTAATCTGTGGCTTTAATTAAGAAAGAGGTAGACCTCCTCCCCCAACACGCGCGCGCGCGCGCACACACACACACACACACACACACACACACACTCTAAAAAGATTAAATCTGGGGGTGCCTGGGAGGCTCAGTGGGTGAGCATCTGTGTTCGGCTCAGGTCACAATCCTGGGATGGAGCCCCCAGTCAGGCTCCCTGCTCAGCCGGGAGCCCGCCTCTCCCTCTCCCGCTGTCCCACCTTCCCCTCGTTTCCCTGCCCCCCTCCAGCTCTCTCTCACTCAGCTCTCTTTTTCTCTCAAATAAATACAGCCTTTAAATAATACTAAATAAAAAAATTAAAAGATGGAATCAGTTGGCAATTTTCTCTAGCATTGTAACATAACCACAAGGGCAAACCGCAAAAAGTGCTTAACTCACTTATTTAAAACAAATCACGCGAAGATAAGCGGGCCGCGATGTTTATAGGCTACTGAAATAATGCACCCTGTTGCCCCACATGCTGTGTGTGAAGAATACCATCTCAAAGGAGGGGAGCTAAGGTCCATGTCTGAGGAGGGTGGGCTCTTCTAGTGTGTGTTTTTTTTCCTACTATCCATTTACATTGGCAGTTATCTATTTTTTATTTTCTAATTCCAGCATATTTATTTTTTTGAGATTTATTTATTTATTTATTGTCATCGAGAGAGAGAGAGAGAGAGAGAGAACGAGTGAGTGCACAAGCATGGGGAGTGGCAGGCAGAGGGAGAAGCAGGCTCCCCGCTGAGCAAAGAGCCTGCCATGGGGCTCAATCCCAGGACCCTATGATCATGACCTGAGCCAAAAGCAGCCACTTAATCACCCAGGCGCCCCTAATTCCAGCATATTTAAAAAAATTTTTTTAATTGCACTATAATTAGCGTAAGTGTAACATTAGCATCAAGCGGACAAGTCAGTGACTCAGCAATTCTGTACATGACTCAGTGCCCCTCATGTACTTAAACTTTTTTTTTTTAACGTTTTATTTATTTATTTGACATAATAAATCTCTGCTCCCTGCTGAGCAGAGAGCCTGATGCTGGGCGGGATTCCAGGACCCTGAGATCATGACCTGAGCTGAAGGCAGAGGCTTTAACCCACTGAGCCACCCAGGCTACTTAACCTTTTTGCAGCAATGCTTCCCCTCAGCAAACAATACCTTGACAGCACTTATTTCCCTCCCCTAGAGGGCAGTCCCTTTTCCAAGCACCACTGGCAACGGATTGCACAGTGGGGGGTGTGTGTGTGTGTGTGTGTGAGGTTAATCAGGAGTGAGAGGAGGTACCTGAGTTTCCATGGGGATAAGCTCCACAAATCCATGTGGGACTGCTCCAGGCAACTGGGGGAAGCCCCACTGCTGAGCCTTTCTCCTCTAAAAATGTGAGCAATGAAATCATTTGCCCAGGCCCCAGGCCAAAGCCTCACACACAGGTCCTGGGGGCATCCTGAGCCGTGTGGCAATTTTGGAAGCCCGAGATTAAGAAATGCTGTACCAGGACTTTCTATCTGGGAGGTGGAAGAGAGAAGCCTAGTTTCTGTTTTCAGAGTGTGGTTCAAGTACCTCGAATTTGAGGAAGTCATGGCACAGAGCAGTGAATAAAAACATCATACGTATGGCACAGAACAGTGCAATGGAAGCACTTTGAAAGACCTAAGTTTTAGTTTTCTGCACAGGAGAACAGAAGATCTGAGTGCATACTGGCCCAATTTACACACAGCCCTCATAGATCAACAGCTGCCACAGCTGAGAGTGTTCCGGAACTTCCCCTCCCTTCCCAAGGCTGCAGGGGATTTTTCTCCCCTTCCCCCACGTGAGGACTCCATCTCTGCCTTGGGCCCATTTCCCTTGTTCAGTTGCTGTTCCCACTTTGCACAGGGCTGACAAAAGTTGATGAGTACAGTGTCCCAAAAGGTGAGGTGAAGACAAGAGGAAAGAGGACAGTGAAATTGTCCCTTTCCTCCTTGGCTGCAAGGCACAGCCAAGAGTCCTAGGGAGCATCTGAAGGGGAGGGGGCCCCTGGGAGCTGAGGGCACAGCCTTGCACACAGATGTGCCCTGAAGGCAATATACGAACTCACCCTATTCCTTAAGACGATCAGGTGGGCCTGTCCCCTCTGCAGTCTCATCTCAGATGGGCGCTGCTGGGGTAGAGCAGAATTTTATATGGCATGTGGTCTCTGCAAATCTAAGGGACAGCCCTAATCCACCTGCAGATGGTGAGTGCCAAGTAGGCCCACCAACCAGCGGCTGCAGTGACCCAGGCCCTGTGGGAGGAAAGGGTTTGTTTCAAGTACCGAAGGGGCGTGGCCCAAGGCCAGGGAGAGTTAGCAGTGGGGGTGGGGCATGTAGGGAGCCCCTGGGCTGATGGGTGTTTTTCAGTGTTGTCCAAGCTAACTGCCTTAACAGTGCATGCACGTTCTGCAAATTAAAGCTCTGTCATTTAGAAAGACTTAAATATGAAAAAGGCCGATCATAATTGAAACCCACGTACATTAGCATAAGAAATTTAAGGGTGCCCGTGAAGGAAAAGGAGCTACTGGATTTTTTAAACGGCATTTCAACTTTTAAAAAGTTTTAAAGATTATAAAAATGATTCTAAATTTATTAACCACACGTCTGCCTGTACAGTGTCTCATCTGAAGGTTATTATCAGAGGTTTGGACAAATCATTATTCAGATATCTTAACTGGTAAATATGTATAGTTGGTACAACAAATACCTGTAGAAAAAAGTTATGTTCATGACGTCAGCCTCAAGTTCCTCTTAACTCTAAAAATATCTTATTTAGGGGCACCTGAATGGTTCAGTCAGTTGGGCATCTAACTCAGGTCATCATATCAGGGTTGTGAGATTGAGCACCTCGCCCCACCCCCCCAGGTGGGGCCCAGCGTGGAACCTCCTTAAGATTCTTCCTCTGTTGGGGCGCCTGGGTGGCAGCTTAGTGGGTTAGGGCCTCTGCTTTCGGCTCAGGTCATGATCTCAGGGTCCTGGGATTGAGCCCCGCATCAGGCTCTCTGCTCTGCAGGGAGCCTGCTTCCCCCCTCTCCCTCTGCCTGCCTCTCTGCCTGCTTGTGATCTCTCTCTCTCTGTCAAATAAATAACTAAAATCTTTAAAAAAAAAAAAAAAGATTCTTCCTCTGCAAACACTCCCCCCAATCGTGCATGCTCTCTCTCTCAAAAAACAAAACAAAACTTATTTAAAGCTTTATTCAAATTCAGTATTTAATTATCATCTTCAAATACTTCACATTTTATAATTTAAGAAAACAAAACACATATTTCACCAAGCTACATATAGGTATCCCCCAACTTATTCCAGTTTATTCCAGTATTCTCTAGCATTATATATTTTATGAACACACACACACACACACACACACACACAGAAACATTGGAAAGCCATGTCCCATATTCTGTTCATTAGTATAGAGCCCCATTTGGGGTTACATAAGATCAATGTTCTGGCTCCTGACCGACCCATTGTTAATCATTTTGTTTCCATGAGTACATGCATTCTGATTTGCAAACTACAGTTTACAAACCCATTCTTGTGCCAAGCTGTAGGTGGAGAAAACCTCAAGTAAACTGCACTGGGTTGCAATTCAACTTTAAAGTGTATTTTGTTGGCTTCGAACAGCTTCCAAAGGGCTGTTTTGTAATGCACATCATAAGGCTTCTTGAGTAACTTGTGCACACTCCCGCTCAGGTGGTTTCTCCTTGGCTAGCTGAAACCTCACTTTCCCAGCAGGTTCCTAAAAGAGCAGGATACCTTTTGCAAGTCTGTTGCAACAAAGTCCTGACCAAGAAAAAGGCAAGCAGTCTGCAGACTTTTTCTTGCCTGTTCACTCCTTCTCCATCTCCAGCCCCTTCCCGGACACCAGATCCAAACTTTGTTAGGCTTTCAAAAAGGTTTTTAAGTCAAACTTCCTATTAACTCACCCCACCTAATGAACTCTGCTCTCCCATAGGTCATGAACTGCCCGAGCACCCTGCTGGGGCAGCCATCTCACCAGCGCCCTAAAATGCAGCTGTATTTGGGAGACTTCTTTGTAGGAAGTAAGGCTAATACTTGGTTCCCAGAAGACGAGGCGTGGTTTTAATGAGCTCATTCAACGGGGTGGAAGCGGGAGTGGTTCCATGTTTCTATTTTTAAAATGCTTATAAAGATCATCCCGTGTTGCTCAAAGACAACAGATGACGGAGGGACGGCTCTCACGTTACCATTAGAGATAACAAGGGCGACAACCTGGTCCCGGAGAAAAAGCTAGAGCCGTTTACACTTTAGTTTCCTACGCACTTTGCCGCCTCTCCCCAGTCCGAGCGGCAAAGTTAGTCCCTCCCACTAAGACCAGAAAAAGCCCCGGCACGCAGAAGGGCTTCTCCTCCCGCCGCTGGGGACACCTTCACCGCCCGAGACCACCTGGAAGGTTCCAGGGGTTGGCACGCATCCCGCGTTATTCGTGTCACAGCCCTCCTGGAGCTAAAATAATTGAGAGGTGGTGATTTAGTGCCGACTCAGTCCGTCAGTCCTGGCTGTTCGGTCGCTAGTTCGGCCGGCTTTTACTGATGGGCTCTGCTACTTGTCAATCACTTTTTCAGCCTCATCCCTGCCTGGCCGGAAGCACAAAGAAATGATGGGAGTTAAGATCCCACGACGAGGGCCTTGCTTCTCACCTCAGCTAGTCTAGGTCCATCAGCAATTTTCCTAGGACTTCTCTGGATCGAAACAGCAACTCACTTTCCACAGAAGAAACGTGGAAAGCTCTAGAGCGGGTCCGATGCAGTTTTGAAACCGCAGGGGTAGAATGAGAGTGGGAACTGGAAAGGACCGGGCGTGGACTCCGAGTTGTGGGGCTTTTGAAACTGGGTTCTTCCTAGGGACGCGCAACGTCCGGCTCTGTAAGACCCAGAGAATATCCACCTTACATTCTCTTTCTCCCAGCCGTCTTGCAAAATGTCTGGCTTAGGGTAGGTGCTGGATACTAGGGGAAGCGTTGAGGGGTTGAGGGTTTGGTGAGTTCCGACTCAGGTATTGGTAATGCCCAGCAGAGTGCATACAGAGGCGCTATTTTCCCTAGAACTCGCTTCCTGCTTCACCTGGAGGAAGCAATTTCCACTCCACAAGGAAGAATATTAGGAACACACTTTGATCTTCTCAAACTCTACAGAAAACCCCACAATCGCAGTCGGGGTAAGGAGGCGATCAGTACAGGTACATTTCGTAATGGGACTGCGCCGCCGAATAACCCGTTCCAAGAAAGGCTGCAGAGAACAAAACCAGGTTTTGCTAGCGGAGGGCACGGGCCCCTCTCCAGGCGCTGCGCCGCCAGGTTCTGGCCCACTTGCGGCAACCTCTCCCAAACCTTCCTACGGGGGGTCGTGCGTGCGGACCGCGGATCCTGGCACTACCCGCCGGCGGTGCACGGACGCGGTTCCGAGAGAAGGCCAGGAGCCCACTGCGCCTCGGTCCTCGGGGGCGTTGGGGGTGTTGGGGGTGGGCGCAGGAAGGGGCCAGGGCCTCGGACACCCGAGTAGCGCGGGGGGCGCCGGCACGTTTAGGAAACACCAGTTTCTTTCTGCGACTAGGAAGGGGCGCAGAGGCGCGGCCGCGGGGGGCCTGACAGCACCAGGCTGTCAGGTCCCCAGGTCCGGGGGAAATTCCCCAGGTGTCCCAGACCCTGGACTGGAGCCGCGGCCGCCGTCCCTGGGCCCTTCAGGTGGCCTGGCGAGTCCCAACTCCAGCGCTCGGCCCGCGCCCCGCCCCGCCCCGCGCGGCGCTCCTCCCTCGTCCCGCCTTCCGCTCCTCCCGGGCGCCCCGAGGACACAGCGGGTGGGGGTGAGGGGGGACGGAATTTCCCAGAGCCGGGGCTCCGGCTTCCCCGCAACGCGGCAGTCTCTTTCTGTTTACGGAGCGAAAGGGGAAATGGAAAAGGCGGGGAGGCGGCGGCCGGCGTCCGCTGCGCCGCCCCTCGGCCGGCTCAGACGCCGTGAGTCAGGGGCGGGCGAGGGCGGCCTGGGCGGGCTGCCTGGGCTGGAGGCCCCGCGCTCACGGGTGCGCTCGGGTCGGGACGACGCGCCGCGCTCCGGGATCGGTCGCCGGACCTCGCTGTCCCGGGGGGGTGGGCCACCAGCGGCGCCCCGAACCGTCGGGGGGCCGCGGCTGCAGCGCTCCGCCCGCCAGGTAACCGTCCGTTCGGGGGCTTCTGGGTGTCTCCGTGGTCGCAGCCCCGCAGGGTCCCCCCGGCAGCGGGGCGAGCTCTCGGGCTCCGGGAGGTGGGGGCGTGTCCGCCGCCCGCGCTGTTGCGCTTCCGCGGTTCGCGCGCGTCGCCGCTGCTGCCGGCACAGCTGGAAAGCACCTTGCGCAAGGGTCTCACGGGGTGCAGACTCCGACTCCTCCCCCTTCCTCCTCCTTCCCGGATCCCTAACGCGCGAGCAGTGCCGGCCTGGGCAGTGCGCGGGGACACAGAGCCCCGCTGTCACCGCGCCTCCCGCCGCGTGCACCGCCCGGCCCGCTGCACTCTCCTCGCCGACGCCGGTGAGTGCGCCTCGGAGGCCGGGGACCCGGCTGCCGCCCGCCCAAATCGTGGGGGCTTTCAGAATTTACGGGGGCTTGGTAGGCTTCCCCCGGCTTTGAAGAATCAGAGGAGGGGAAAGGGGGTGGCGGTCGGCGGAGCGGAGAACCTTTTGAATAGCTCAAACTTAATTTCATGCTTATGTAACCCGGACGCTATTCTGTGACTCCAGGGTCGTTGTAGCAGAACGTGAAGGCTCGGCTTTCGGTCTAAGAAAGAACGTTGGGGGGAGAGGTTATTTCACGCGTGTTTCCCGGTCGTAATGCGATATCGGGACTCGGAAATTCTTCTCGTTCTGGGTGGAGAACGACGCTTAGAAAGAAGAACAGCGTGCACAGGGATTGCCCCAAAAGTGAACAAGGAGGGCCAGGAACTGTCTTCGAGAGAAACGGCTATATCACTTTTGGAAAGACATGTTGGCACGGGTTAAAGAATTGCTCCTAATAAAAAGCGGGAAAGAGACACTAATAGAATTGCATTAGGTATCTGTGGCCTGTGTCTTGTATATTTGCCAAGTAGAATATAATCTGAATCCAACAGCCGTGCCCCCCAGCTCTCTGATGGATTGAGGTTTGTGTGCCATACTTGCGCGGCTGGCCCTTAAGACCTTTTTCTTATAAGGAAAATTGGATAGTTGAGGTGTTAGAGGCTTTTGAAGCAATGTGGCTAGAATGAGAAATTCTGGGGCTTTTGGCGAAAAATATAATAAGATACTCCCTGAGGGGCAACGTACTATTTTGGCAGAAAAATCGATTAAATGGGAAGTAACTGAAGGTATAATTATCCTTTGTCAGGCAGAGGTTTATATCTATAATCTTGGCCTTTTTTCGTTCGCCCTTGCTGGGAATTTCTCCACTTTTGTATATATAAATGGAAATAGGCAAGAGTGTAACATTAATGAATAGGAACAGGGTTTCCACTTGGCTTTATTGCTGATTTCTGAAATAACTCGAAGCAAGTCATTTTGACAATATCTGCCCGTTTCTCCATTTCTAAGATGGTTGTAGTTGTCTACTCCACTGTCAAGTGGGGATTTTATAAGGATTTTTATTGTAAAGCACGTGGGGGAAGAGTTTTTACTGGTAAAATAGAATACCTTCACAATCCACGGTTTTTCTAGAGGGGTGCTGCTCTGTAGAACTCTGAGATCACTAGCATATTGTCTGCTTAATGAAGGCCTGAGTGTGCTGAGGCTTTCTGCAGGACTTTTAGCAGGCTGACTGGTCTCGAGGTGGCTGGGGTACACTGATTTGCGTGACAGGAGCCCTGCTGTTGCTAAGGAATTATCCTTAGCGTCAGTGTCCTACACTCCTCCGCTTCCCCTGACTCCCTCTCCTCCCCTCCCCTCCCTCCTCTCCTCTGCCTCTCCCTGCTCCTCCTTCCTTCCTCCCCCTCTCCCTCAGCACAACACCTGGGGAGGTGTGTGTCCAGACCTCTTAGGTCTCACACATAAATGCTCCAGACTTTCTGCAGAACTTAAAGATCAAAACCTGTCTTTCCTCTCTGGATCAGCTGACTGACTGGTAAACTGTGTGGACTTTTTTTTTTTTTTTTTCTTTCTTGAGTCATGTTACTCCTGGGAACTTTATTTTCTCTCCAGCCAGCCATTAGCTAAGTCCCGGAGCCTTGGAACTTTTCAGCCCGTGGGGTCCTCTCTCCAGCTGGTTTTGTTTTAACTTCCTTTTCTCAGCAAATTCTACAAGCAGAAACTGCAACCGAATGGCCCAATGAAAGCAGAGTGGAATGTTCCTCCTCGAGTCTAAGCAATTCCTTTCCTAACTCCAGACTCCAGGACCCCGAATCATTGTCTCCCTCAAAGACACAGGAGATCTGTGAGGGGAGCTTCCTTTGCTCCCTAGATGTGACTGTGATTAACAGCTAGCCAAGCATTTCAGAGGTTTTTGCCTTTTTGTCTTTGTCTCTTGTTCTAGATACAGCTTTTAAAACCTTACTGTGAAGAATCCCAGGGAACAGGTAGCCCCGTTCCCTTTGCAGATAAGAAAGGAGGCCTAAGCGGTATCTGCAAAGCCAGGAGTGTGACTCAGTACTTCTCTGTGTTGTGCACATACCTGCAACTAGAGATGGCAGAGTGTCTTGACTCTGAGTGTGAGACATTACACACCTGAACTTCTTTAAACCTCCCAACCGCCCTATGAGGTAGGTGCTGTTATGCTTCCATTTCACAGACAGGGGAAGTCGAGGTGCAGAGTGGGTGAGGTGCCCGCCCAGGATCCCCGCCCAGGATCCTGCAGGCAGTGAAGGAGGGGGCTGGGAGTCCAGCCCGAGCAGCCTGAGTCCTGCTCTGTGCAGGATTCGAGATAGCCTGCTTTCTGCAGCCCCAGCTTGTACACCAGAAAATGGTCCTCAAGTAAGTGAGTAGCGTCACTAGATTGCCTCGAGCTTTTCTCAAATGAAATGGGCTCAGAGGCCAAAGGTGGTGTGATAGAGTAAGGAGCGCTGCAGGCCCCCCCTTCTCCCCCCAGGAGGAACATTTCCTGGAACTTTGTACTTGAGCTCCTTAGATGGAGGCCTGTGGCTTTGGGCACTGAGTACTGAATGTGTTAAAGGTTTGTGCTTTTAAGAACCAGAAACATCTTTCAGAGAGGCTTTCAGGGGCTCGGTAGTTTAAGTAGACATTCGTGCCTCTGAATTCTCTTAGATGTCTTAAATCCTTTTATCTTTAATCCTCCGGAATGGAATTTTTCTAAAGTCCTGAGCAACAGCATCATTTTATTACCCTGAGTTTACCTTCTTTTTCTCATTTACAGATCCCAAGATGTAGCGCCTGATTTGCATACAAGAACTAAAATACAGTGTTGGCTAATATAGTGAGCTTAGTCGGCCTTACTTACCCGTGCCTTGCTTAGGACAGATTCGGCTGTCCTGGCCTCTTTGTAATACCACAACTTCTAGATGGTGATTGATCTAAATATTATATTCACTTTCTTGGGTTTTTGAGACACATGCTTTATACTATTAAAGAATTCTGGTCTCAAGAGGAGACAGCTGGTTCACAGGCTAAAAGAATCTTCCCCTTTCTCACAGGTACCTGGCAGGAGGCTTTGAGGCTTACCTCTCCCCAGTCTAAAAGAGCTGTTTAACTTATTTGCATCAGAATTATTCCTAAAACTTGACCTATCATCTTTCATTTGCTTAGATTCTAACCCATTTTACAGGCTTTTGGCTCTAGGGCCTGAGTTTGATTTGTAAGTTAGCTCCTGAATTTGATAAAAGAGTTCTTTTTCTTTATTTTTTAAAAAAGTTTTTTTTTTTTTTTTTTTAAGATTTTATTTATTTGACAGAAACACAGCGAGAGAGGGAACACAAGCAGAGGGAATGGTAGCGGGAGAAGCAGGCTTCCTGCTGAGCAGAGAGCCCGATGCGGGGCTCAATCCCAGGCCCCTGGGATCTAACCTGGGCCGAAGGCAGACGCTTAACGACTGAGCCACCCAGGTGCCCCTATTTTTTTAAAAAGTTTTTAAAAGGTTTTTATTTATTTGAGAGAGAGCTTGAGTGGTAGGGAGCAGCAGAGGGAGAGGGAGAAGCAGACTCTCCGAGCAGGGAGCCCCAATGTGGGGCTCGATCCCAGGACCCAGGGATCTTGACCTGAGCTGAAGGCAGCCGCTTAACTGACTGAGCCCCAGTAAAAGGTTCTTTTTTCTTTAAAGTCACCCAGGGCATGAAGCCACAGAGGTCTCTGTGGGGAGGGCTGTGCTCCCTTGAGGGGAGCAGTAGCGTCAGAAACTGTCAAGGACCAGGAGCCTTAGCTCCTCAGCTTTCTGAGTTGCTCTTATTCGTGTTCCCCCCCCAAATATGTTTATTTTATTTTTTCAGTGTTGCAAGATTAATTGTTCATGCACCACACCCAGTGCTCCATGCAATACGTTCCCTTCTCAATACCCACCACCAGGCTCACCCAACCCCCCGCCCCCGCCCCTCCTAAACCCTCTGTTGCTCAGAGTCCACAGTCTCTCATGGTTCATCTCCCGCTCCAATTTCCCCCCATTCCCCCTTCCCTTCCTTCTCACAGTGCCCTCCATGTTTTTCCTTATGCTCCACACGTAAGTGAGACCATAAGATAATTGACTCTCTCCTCTTAACTTATTTCACTCCGCATAATCTCTCCCAGTCCTATCCACGTCCATGTTGATACAAAAGTTGGATATTCGTCCTTTCTAATGGAGGCATAGTATTCCATTGCATATATGGACCATATCTTCTTTATCCATTCGTCTGTTGAAGGGCATCTTGGTTCTTTCCACAGTTTGACGATTGTGGTCATTGCTGCTATGAACATTGGGGTACAGGTGGCCCTTCTTTGTAATGCATCTGCTTCTTTGGGGTAAATACCCAGTATTGCGATGGCAGAGTCATAGGGTCTGAGAGCTAGAGTCATGGAGTCATAGAGCTAGAGTTGTAGCTCTGTTTTTAATTTCTTGAGGAATCTCCACCACCCTGTTTTCCAAAGTGGCTGCACCAACTTGCATTTCCACCAACAGTGGAAGAGGGTTCCCCTTTCTCCACACCCTCTCCAACCTTTGTTGTTTACTGTCCTGTTGATTTTGGCCATTCCAACTGGTGTAAGGTGGTATCTCAGTGTGGTTTTGATTTGAATCTCCCTGGTGGCTAAAGATGATGAACATTTTTCATGTGTCTGTTAGCCATTTATATGTCTTCTTTGGAGAAGTGTCTGTTCATGTCTGTGATTATCTGTTTTGTGAGTGTTGCGTTTGAGGAGTTCTTTATAGATCTTAGATATCAGACCTTGGTCTGTAGTGTCATTTGCGAATATCTTCTCCCATTCTGTGGGTTGCCTGTTTGTTTTGTTGGCTGTTTCCTTTGCCGTGTAGAAGCTTTTTATCTTGATGAAGTCCCAAAAGTTCATGTTTATGTTTAGTGAAAGTTTGTTTTCAGTGGCCATAGCCAAAGCCACCAGCTCAGTGAGTGAGTAAGGAGTAAGCTCTCCGGATCTCAAGTTTGCCTTCTGCATAGTGAACGGCCCGACTAAAGGTTATGTAAGGTCCCTTTCTTCACCATCTGTCAACTTGAATTTACGCACACTGTTGACACAGAGCCCTCATATAAACCGAGGTGTACAGAAGCCTGTTCCCAACCAACCCTTTGATGTTAGTTTCCCATTGATCTTAAGGCAAATGCAAGCAGGGTAACTAAGTGTTTGTCTTTTCTTTTGCAGACTCTTTAGAAAGCATAACAGTGATGGAGTTCATGAGCACTGGCAGTGACAATAAAGAAGAGATCGATTTATTAATTAAACACTTGAATGTGTCCGATGTAATAGACATTATGGAAAATCTTTACACAAGCGAAGAGCCTGCGGTTTATGAGCCCAGTCTCATGACTATGTGTCAAGATAGTAATCAAAATGAGGAGCGTTCAGAATCTCTGCTGCTCAGTGGCCAAGAGGTGCCTTGGTTGTCATCAGTCAGATACGGAACCGTGGAGGACTTGCTGGCCTTTGCAAACCACATATCCAACACTGCAAAGCGTTTTTATGGACACCGACCGCAGGAATCTGGGATTTTATTAAATATGGTATGTTTTTTTTTTTCTTTCCTGATCCGTTGAGTGCTGTGTGTTCAGCTTTACTCCTGCAGCTTCGTGTAATGCAGACGGGCAATTAAACTTGATTTACACTGGCCACCAGGTACGACTTTTAAAAACATTGTATCTGTAGGAATTTCCTCCATGTTAAAGATGCAGAATAGGTGTTCATTCTAAGTTCCGCTTCAAGGATCTTTTCTGTGTGTCAGTGACAACAAGGTACACATAGGTAATTAAGAAGAACGTCTTTTAACAATTCATTACAAGGCTCATTCGCTGGGTTGGCAGAAGAAGACTTAATGAGGCTCCTTCATCTGAGAGGGGAATCATACCTTATCTTTAATCAATATTTTTGAAAGCTGAATTTTTTTGCTCCTCTCTTGTCCCGTCTTAGAATGTCATAATGTTAATACCGGCTATACTGTTAATACAGTTAATAAATAGCTATGCACAGATTCATTCTCTTTAATTGGCAGGGTATGAATGACACATGAGATACTTCCTTAGTCATACCAAGTATGCAAATAATCCAAAATATTGTGACAACACGTTGTCACAATAGTTGATCAGAGGATGTATTTGGGTGTGCTTGGGATTTTGACAGTCTTAGTGTGTCAGAGGTGAACGTAGGTGTTGGTTAGAGGTCATCTAATCTTTTAAAAAGGACTTTTTGCAAAGGAGTGGGTAGTAACTTGCAAAATGTGCGTATTGATGAAAGTGACTCCTTTTCCTTTGGTGCATCTATGTGGCAAAATGGCTAATGCAGGGGGAGGGTCAGTGTTGAACCATTAGAATCCGGACAATGTACTTAATTTTTTTTTTTTTTTTTTTTTACGTAGTGCATTCATTCAGTTGAAAACAACACAGTAATTTAGGTCAGCTATGTGGTAAATTGTTTTGTTAGAAGCCAGTTGGGTCGAGGTCTGGCTCAGTTTGGAGCAGGGTTACGTTTTGCACAGTTGCATGGCTTGTTTTGGTCTGGGTATACCAAACTGTGCTTAACAGTTGACTAAGTACTTTACCTTGAGAATGTTATTTCTTCTTATACATGGGAGTGATATTGAACTAGGAGCCCTACCTGATTTTCTTACCTAAAATAGAGCTGGAGAGCTCTGGTTAAAAATGATCTATAATGAGAGACAATTGTTATGTCTTCTTCTTTCTTTTCTGTTTTTTTCCTCACATATCTTTGTTCAAATGGGTATTTTATTTTCAAATGGGTATTTTAAAGGGACACATGCAGGTAAACGAAATATTTTTGCTTGTAAATATGTAGGAACTCGTGTACATGTCCCCTGACCCATCAGACTGATGAGAGACGGGCCATAAAACTTTACTGGGAATGTACAGAAGAGAATTCAGGAAAATTGTAAGGAATACAAAGAAATAGCTTCCTAAAGGTTTTGGAGGGAAAAAAAAAAAGGCAATGCAGAAAAGCAGAGAAACAAAGACATTACAAGGAAGTGGAAATGTTATCAGCAAAGGCTAGGAGTAAAAGGGTGTCAGTCCCCACCTAGGAGTCTGTGCTTTGTAAATGAACAAACGTGTACTTAGGAGAAAATTTAAGAATAGGACATATCATAAAAGCAGGGATCTTTAAAACTTTAAAAAGATTTTTAATTTAAAAAATGATCAAGACTATAAAACAAGAAGATTTACAACCAGAGTGGAATAACAGGAGAACCTCAAAACCCGCAGGAATGCAGACCACGCCCCACTGGGCAAATCATCCCCGTGCTTGATGAGTCTCAGGGCTATGATTGACTTTTCTGTAAATAAGCTTAAGAATCGGATACATCCTATGACTGCAAGTCACCTACGCTGGGTCCATGCCTTATACATAATGGCATAGGAATGGTGACTTGCCACGCTTGGTCTTTGGCAGTCTGAGCCGAAACGAAGAAGGAGGCACGGTTTGCTTTTGGCTCCCATTCATCCTCACGTGGGGCTCTCCTTGGAACCAATCCTGTATTCCAGCCCTTTGTCTTCCTGGGCCTTCCCCCTAAGACCCAAGGAAGACTTTTCCTGGGCTTCGTTTGCTGCTGTCTGTTTCTCTGCTTTAAAAGAGGATCGCTCATCACCTAACAGACAGACAGACTGGTTCCAAGGTAAATTTGATCTATAAAGTGCACGTGTGTGTGGACCAAATGCCTTCATTCAAGTCTTCATTCACTTGCTAGACATAGGTCAGATAGCGACAGTATATCGGGTACTTTTCCAGGTGCTATGGATCCAGCATGGAAGAGTCTTCTGGTGCAGGCCCGAGGCAGGTAAACAGGCAATTATAATGCAGGGTGCTACTTCCCAATACAACTACACCCTGATTGTTGGGGGAGTGCTCAGACAGGACACCTCATGTGGCCACTAGAGAAGGGAGACTGCTGGAGAGGCTCCTGAAAGGAACTGGTGCATGAGCTATTGAGTTGGAGTCTGCCAGATAAAGGGGATGGAGAGTAGAGCGTCTTCCCGATGAAGAGAATAGCATGTGCAAAGGCCCAGGGGCATGGAGACCTAGTGTGCTCCTGGCAGCCAACAACCATAACGCCCGTGGAGCTAGTTAGACAGGGTGGAGGATCAGGAATTACAAAACCAACCCTCAGCATAGGCGTGGAAAATGTTGGTCTGCACGTGTATGCAAATGTGTGCTCTTTTCTAAAAATAATATCTGATCATAATCTGATAATATCTACCAACATCCAGCAGGACCAGGGGAAGAAACTTTAGGAGACGAACCTAAGTGTTGTTGGGTATGAGAGTGCTATGAGTTACACTCCAGACCAATTCATAACCCGAGTGGGGAATGAATAACCAAAAATGAGTGGCAAACAGTGAACTCGTTGGTGATTAGATGGGGAGCCGAAGGGCCCCAAAGGGCTCGCTCATAGATGCGGGCGTGAGATGTGGGAATGCCGTCCCTCAGGGGTTAGTCATGGCGTCCTGGCTTCTCAGGGAGGGAAAAACCTTAAAGATACTTGAGTCAAGCCCTCTGTCTGATGCTTACATAACCTGATCACCATATCCAATAGTTGTTGGAACATTTTGATCTGTGCCTGAAAATCTCCTGTGACAAAGAGTTTATCACATCCTGGAGCATTTAATTTCATATTTAGTCAATTCTGATTGTAGTAAGGTCCTCCCTTAAGAGTATTGCGCTAAAATCCGTCTCTGACTCTCCTTAGCCCTAGTCCTACTTCTTGGCCATAAAAAAGTATGGATGTTGAGTAGTGTGAGAATGCGGGCCCGTGAATTATGGTGCCTGGGTATGTATTTCGTCCCTGGGATGGATTAGCTGTGTGACTCTGGGCTATCCACCCCTCCACGGCTCAGTTTACTCATCTGTAAAATGGGTCACATTATCGCACTCACTCTGTTGTGTGGGACACATAAGGAATGCATGGGACCTGTTGAGGCAGAGTGAGTGTTGAAAGGATGCAAGCCACTGTGGTAGTTGTTGTTATAAACAACCATTACTCTCCTTCCTTAGGATGGTCTTTCCAATATTTTAAAACCTGCCTGTTCCCCACATCTTCTCGCTTCTGTCACAAACACTTCTTGTTGGGTCTGCTACTTGTCACCTACCAGAAAGTTAACTTTCGGCCTCAACCTGGGCCGTACCCTTTGAACTCAGGCCTGGGTCAGTGCCTGCCTTACGGCCCCGAACTTGAACATGGCAGTTCATTTGTATGTGACCAGCAGAGTAGGAAAGAGCCACCTTTGCCTTCGTTCTAGATAACGTGCCTCTTTTAATGTAGCCCAAGATTGTATTTGTGTCTAGCAGCCGTAACATCCAGACTCCTTATGGACTTTATTCCTAATAAAGTACCTAAGAATTTTTCTCAAGGCCTGCTGCTGGGCCCGGCAGTGTTTAGTGTCACTAGTCTGGAGAAGGAAATCAAAAGCATGCTTATAACATCTACACTTGATGGTAGCTTTGGTTAAGCTGGAGAATTGGCAGACACGAGTGGCATAGAGTTCCATGGGATTATTATTATTATTATCTTCTCCTAAAAGAAGAAGAAAGGAAAAAAAAACAGCATTGCAAATCCAAAGAGGGAAGGTCTCTAGGGCCAGGGGGAAGAACCGGGGACTTTGCAGAAGTGCTGACTAGCCCGTGCTCGCGCACATCACACTGTATGTCTTGGGCCCTCTCATCAAAGGAGAACCTGCCTTCCGAAGAGGGTTCCCGGAACACGCGAGCTGGTAAAACACGATGCAGGAACTTGCAGGAAGGCTGAGGTGCTCAGTGACTTGCATATGTAGCTTTTTAGTAACTGGCTTTTGATCCTGGCTGAGCTTTAATTCCTCTCTTCTGGACTCTTCCAGAAGACACCCAGGAGCTATGGCTTTGGGGCCAGACAGACCTGAGTTCAAATCCCCACTCTTATCATTGCCTAGTGAAGTACTTAACCTCTTGAAACCAGTTTCCTCCTCCTCTGTAAAGTGAAGATGAGAGCTGAGCACGGTGCCTGCCTTCTAATTAGCCCTCGGTGTATGGCTGCTGTGACTTTCTTCTTCAGCCCTTGGGCCAAACTGGGCTCTCCCAGATTGAGCGGGACAAGAGTAAAGCTTTCACGACGGAAACACGGAGTGGCTAGCTGGAGCCAAGGTGAAATGGGAAACGTAAATACTTAATAACAAGAACGAGGCGATGAACAAGTGCTGCGGCATGGGTCTGTGTAAATGCGGCAAGGGACTCCATTTATCACGTTCTTTGCGTGCTGTTAGAAGAGGCCTCCGGTAACTTGAGGTGACACACTTCTTGAAAGGAGGTCATATTTCCCATAAGCCAAGACCTGGGCTGTGTTCCTGCTTCACTTTCAGGCTCGGGCTCCAGGCGGGAGCTGGCTCAGACGAGTGCTCAGTAAATACTTCATTTTCAGTGCAGTGACTTCACATCTCTTGGGGCTGGAGTCCTCCCTGCTTCGTTCCCTGACTAAGAGCCCATGCATCCAAGAGCACGCACATTGCAGGGAACAGCTCACATGTGCAGTCATGGAGCCTGAATGAATAACCCAGGGACGATCACAGCTATCCCCGTGGCCGTTGCCGTGGCCGGGTGAGCGGCCCACACATCTGCCGAGGAATCAGGTGTTCATTCTTTTCCCATGTGGTCCGCGTTCCCCTTCAGCCTCTTCTGCGCTTGAAATAGCTTAGTGTCACTCACATAGTTTCACAGTCCCATAGTCATAATCTGAAGTCATCATATTGCTAATTACACGGAGGAAACCTTGGTATCTTTGAAACCCTGTTCCCCTCGAGAGAACATTTTAAACATATTTTAGGCACATGCTCCACGTCCTAACTCATAACAACATACCTTATTAATTTATTTTCATAGCTATCATTATAATTATCCCTCCTTTTAATTTTTTTTTTTTTTTACTCTTTTCAAATTGAGGTCTACTTCACATGCAGTAAAATACACAGACCTTAAATGTCCAGTTTGTTGAGTTTTGACAAAAGCAGCCACACTGCTCCCAGGATATACGCCTTTTAATTCTTGAGTCAACTGGTTTTTGAAACCTCTTGTGCCAAGTGTTGGCCTGCTGGGGAGCCCTCGGAGGTGAAAGGTCACCTCTCTTGTTCACAGCTGCCCTCCAAACATAGCGCCTGGCGCTTTCTTTGCACTCAGAAAATACCAAGTGAGCAAGTAGATGTGAAATAATTCTACCCCTTTATTGATGTAGTAGTGTCCACTCCTAGCTCTGGCATAACACCTTATTTTCCAGAATCCTCTATGATCATCAGTTTATTTCCACGCTCTCTCTCTGTATGCGTCATGTGTCAGAGCTATGTGGACTAACAGGTTAGCATATTTTAATCGGAGACGAGTCAGCTTGCCCGCAGTTTATATTTATGCAATCTTTATTTTCAGCCTTTTGGTCGCAGTAGTCATGCTCCCTTAGATAAATAATTTTTAAAATTTTGACAACTAATTACTCACCAGGAGGTGGAAATACGATCAGGTCCGGCCAGGGACGTTTTTCTGTTACATGCTTTCTCTGGCTTGCTGAAGCTCTAAATATAGTCTCCCTACACTGTTAGGATTACACAACAGTGACGGAGGAATGCGATTTAAAGTAACCAGTTTCTGAAGGTGTGTCTTTTTGATCTAAAGTAACCAGTTTCTGGAGGGCGTGTCTTAGAAGAGGAGTTTGCTGAAATTCTCACCCTCTTGCCTGTTTTGTTGTAGGTAATCACTCCCCAGAATGGACGCTATCAGATAGACTCTGATGTTCTCCTCATCCCTTGGAAGCTGACGTATAGGAATATTGGCTCTGATTTCATACCTCGGGGTGCCTTTGGAAAAGTGTACTTAGCACAAGATATAAAGACTAAGAAAAGAATGGCGTGTAAATTGGTACGTACTTTATACCCAGACATCCTGCACGTGTGTATGTTTGGCATTGTGGCCCTCGTTTGCTTGCCTTACTCAAAGGTTGTTACCATTGGACCGGATCTTATGTAAGGGCGCCCGGTCCAGAAACATCTTTCTTCTTCTTTTCTTTTTTGATTTGCTTGCTCCCTGGGGCTGCTCAGCCCCTGAGTCTGTTTAAGTGCCTACTTGGTTTTAATCGAGTTTGCCTTGATAAAAAAGGAAAACGCTGCTGGCTTCTTTAGCAGGAGCTTGGATAACATCATCCCTCTTGGGGCAGGGTGAGGTGGGGAGAGCTCTTCTGTTCCTTTAATCCCACCCGCTGGGGAGGGAGCCAGGGCAGGGAGGAAGCCACAATCCTTCGCAAGACTATAGACGAAAGGATTGCATGTAAATAGACCAATTATTGCCAAGACCCTGTCTCTTCTTATTGCTGAGACATCCCTGCTTTGCAAGAGTGCCTGAAGCTGGACACGTACACACCCTCTGACCCAGCAATTCCACTCCTGTAGGCACACACCCAAGAAGCATGCACGCCGGCTCACCAAAAGCTACCTACTAGACTATTCCTCATAGCACCCTTTGTAATAGTCTCAAACTGGAAATTCTCCAGACGTGTGGGGTATTTACACAGTAGGATACTGTGCAGTGAAGAGAACACATGGTTTACCATTGTAATCATGGCAATGAATCTCATCACCATATGTTAAACCCCAACAGCAGATACCGAGTAAAATCTACTCTATGAGATTCCACTGCTGTACAAGCCCAATAGGCTAAACAAATCCGTGCTGTTGGAAGTCAGGACAGTGGGTGCCGCTGAGGGGCAGTGACTGGCAGAGATTGGGAAGGGTTTTCTGCGGGCCGGTAGAGTTCTGTTTCTTGATCTAGATGGTGGTAACATGGGTGTGCAGTTGAAAATTCATTGAGTTTGCTATGTAACCGGTTATACACTTTTTGGTATGTGTTTCACTCTAAAAATTTTTAAGAGTGCAATAAAATAAACTCCCTTTGGTTTTGCTGAATATGGCCTTAGTCTTATTGTCATTAAAAAAAAAAACATCAACAATGTATTGGCCTCATTTGTTCCTTTATAAAGATTTGCTAGAGTATCTGTTATCAAAAGAAAACAAGGAGATACTAAAATAAGCCATTTGAAGCTTTCATTTAGAAGAGATGTGTTCTAATTCTTTTAAAAGAATCTAGTGACATTCTAGAGAGATCTTAGAACTGAAATGTCCTATTTTACAGTTTCATCACAGAAGGCATGAAACAATAGCTTTGTGGGTTTGTTTTCCCTAGAGTACTTACATTTAATTTTTAAGCCGTATTTTTTTCTTGAAAAGAAAACCATGTAAGATGATTAACAGCCCTCCTAGCAGATTCAAAAGAATGTAGGTTGAAGAATGAGATCCCTTTCCTTGAGGCAAATTTCTTTCTTTTTTTTTTTTTTTAAAGATTTTGTTTATTTATTTATTTGACAGAGAGAGAGAGAGAGAGAGAGATCACAAGTAGGCAGACGGGCAGGCAGAGAGAGAGAGGGAAGCAGGCCCCCCGCTGAGCAGAGAGCCCGATGTAGGGGCTCGATCCTAGAACCCTGAGATCATAACCTGAGCTGAAGGCAGAGGCTTTAACCCACTGAGCCACCCAGGTGCCCCCGATCTTTCTAGAAAATTTCTATGGACATGCATTATGTATAGCTTAAGAGATTTTTCCAAATGGGAGGATAATACATGTACTTCTGCATCTTGCTTTTCTTTATCTGACACCTTATTTTGGTGACATTCCATATCTATCTGCACTGAAAGATCTACTTCTTTCTCTATGAATGACTTTTGATTTTCCTTAGAATAGATTTTAAATGCATCGTCAGAGCATGAGCTGTGGGTCCAAAGACATCAGATTATTTCATGACAAGTGGAAATATTGAAAAGACAGCCTAAAATCTAGGTGCCATAGAAGGTACACGTGAAATAGATGGGGAAGTGATTTCTCTTTTGATTCACTTGTAAGTGATTCTTTGGTCGGATTGCTACGTTCCAAATGAAAATAATATTTTATGTTTCGTTCATATTTGGAACTGTTTACCTAAAGGTGACAGAATGTAAAAGCGGGTTTGGGCATTATTTTAACTTGGCAGCATAATTTCATGCAGATCACAATGTCCTTGAAGGCATTTATTTGCCCTCTGGTTTGTGAGTTGAACTATCTCATATGTATTTTTGTCTAGAATCTTACTGGTATGTTTGTGTTCTAGATCCCAGTAGATCAATTTAAGCCGTCCGATGTGGAAATCCAGGCCTGCTTTCGGCATGAGAACATCGCTGAGTTATATGGTGCCGTGCTCTGGGAGGAAACTGTGCACCTCTTTATGGAAGCTGGCGAGGGAGGGTCCGTCCTCGAAAAACTAGAGAGCTGTGGACCGATGAGAGAATTTGAAATTATTTGGGTGACAAAGCATGTTCTCAAGGGACTCGATTTTCTACACTCCAAGAAAGTGATTCATCATGACATTAAACGTGAGTTACCTTTGGAGGTGTGACCTTAGAGATGAGCTGGACAAGAGGCAGATGGGCTCCGCTCTTCAGATCCTTGGGGGCGGTGGTGGGGAGGACAGCTGCCCTCAAGCGCTCTCCACCTTCCTCCCCTGTGCTCCTGAAACATGTTTCAGCACCAGCTGCGATCCCGAAAGCTTTTGAAGTCATGAGGAAGGATGATTATCCAATTGTGGGAGATTATGGCCACACATCTATTAAGTACTGGCTATGCCCTCGTTCATAAGGCTTTAACAAACGCACACAGAGTTACATAGTTTTTGAGAAATAAAGAGCCTTTTCATTCTGAACACCATTTTGGTAAGAATTCATTAAACAAGCCTTCACTGACTGCTTTCTAGGAGTAAGAGATGGTGGGAGATACACAGCAAGGACCCTTAATCAGCCCGTAAGAGCCAGGGCTACCTTGAACTAACAAAAATTTTATTTAAAAAAAAAAGGGCATTTTACCTTTTCATTTTAGGGAAGTGGCGTGATAATAATAGGCTTTTAGAATTTGAAAGTCCAGCTTGCGAGCATGATTACATTTTTTCCAGCTTTATTGAGATATCCCTGGCATAATGTTGTGTAAGTTTAAGGTATGCGATGTAATGATTTGCTGTAGGTATGTTGCAAAAAAATGACCCCAACCAGGTTAGTTAACATATCCATTACCTCACGTAGATATAATTGTGTGGGTATGGTGAGAACTTTCCAAATCTACTCTCTCAGCTACTTTGAGATATATAAAACAACACTATTAACTATTGCCACCGTGCTATGTGTTACATCCCCCGAAACTCATTCATCTTACCACTGGCAGTTTGTGTGCCTTGACCGCCTTCCCCTACTTCCTCCACCCCCCCAACCCCTGGCAACTGCAATCTGCTATTTGTTCAGTTGTTTTATTTTATTTTATTTATTTATTTAAAGATTACTTATTTATTTATTTGACACAGAGAGAGATCACAAGTAGGCAGAGAGGCAGGCGGGGGGGGGGGGGGGG
>CM053611.1:6382749-6398091 GCA_028646535.1 Procyon lotor
ATGTGGGGCTCGATCCCAGGACCCTGAGATCATGACCTGAGCTGAAGGCAGAGGTTTAACCCACTGAGCCACCCAGGCACCCCAAGTTTAGTTGTTTAAGATTGCACAAAGTATTCTCCCCCTGCCTGACTTATCTCAGTGATTTCATTTAGATCTTCACGATTTCATCCATGTTGTTGCATCCTTTTTCATGGCCGAGTAATAGTCCATTGCATATGCTTGTACACAGACATCGTATTTTCTTTCTCCACTCATCCGTTGTGGAACCTTAGGTTGCTTCCATGACTTGGCTATTGTGTCTTGAGCCTTACTATTACATGCAGCCGTTTACGCCCACATTGGCTGCGTCCTCTCACATCTGAAGTGATTTTCACTTGAATTTTCACCTTGGTTAATCTTTCTCTTTTGAATATGATATAGTCATCTCAGTAGGGAGCACATTTCAGTCTATTCTGGTTTGGGGCTTGTCATTTTTGATGATGTTTTTATTTATGGGTGTACAGACAGTTTTATACTAAAAAATGTCCTCTTTTTATAGCTAGCAACATTGTCTTCATGTCTACAAAAGCTGTTTTGGTGGATTTTGGCCTAAGTGTTCAAATGACTGAAGATATCTATTTTCCTAAGGACCTTCGTGGAACAGAGGTAATTCTATTCCCACAGGAAAGATCACTATCTCTTTAAGAGTAAAATTTAAAAATGTTCAGGTGTTATTGTAGAAAGGACAAAAAAGGAGAGGAAAACCATTGCATCAAATGTTATTATCATTGAAACATGTTTAATGAGCACTTGCTCTGTGCCAAGGACTAATTTTAGCATTTTAAATGACTTATATTATTTAATCCTTGTTATAACCCTATTATCAGTAAATACTGTTACCGTAGGCAAATACTATTATTTACAATAAGGGAACAAGCTTCAAAAAGCTAAAATAAAGTGCCCAAAGTTACTCAGCTAATGACAGATCTGGGATTTTAACCAATCTTTTTTTGGAGTCTGAATTCTAACTACTATGTAACTTTTTTATATAATTAGTGCATATTCTTGGTATAACACATATATGTTACATATATTTATATATTCTTATATACTATATTCTTATATACATTATATGTGTGTATATAGAATATAATATACTATAATATATATTCATATACATATTCTTAGTATAAATATTACTGTGTTGGTTCAATTAGAGTCATAATTGTCATAGTTGTTCAGAATATATGTCGAGGACCAACAACCTTTGAGGCTTATCTTTAATTATAGAGAGCCTATAATAAACCTCAAATTTATTATAGCACAAATAAACTGTATTTAAAGATATAAACTGGCTCTAATATTTAACTCATTTGTGAAGCAAAAACCAAACCAAACAAAAACTTCTCGGAATGTAAATAAGATTGTGAGGAGTGGATTCATGGGCTTTCAAATAATGTATTTAATTTCACATACACCTGATTGGGCTGAATGGTGGCTTCATGTAGAAGCATCTGTCGAGCATCGCTATGCATCAGGCTGTTGTGGGAATCAGGGATGGAGTCCTGGCCAGGGCCAACGAGGACTGTGTCCTCGGTGGTACTTCCGCAACCCTCAGTCTTTGGTGGGAGGACCTATTTGAAATTTACCTGAATTATTGAAAAAGCAACAGTTTAGTTCATAGTAGATTATGATGGGCACGGGGTTGGATACAACTGGGAGGGCAAACGGGGGTGGAAGCAGCCTTCTTGGCCCATGCTTAATTATCAGAGCCTGCCAGCCTCATGCCCTCCTCTCTGCTCTAAGTGCCCCCAGCAAATGGAGAGAGGGCACTTGGCTGCACTTTTGCCTTAAGATTATCAGGTCAGGGGGCGCCTGCATGGTTCAGTCGGTTAAGCATCTGACTTTGGCTCAGGTCATGTTCCCAGGGTCCTGGAATCGAGTCCCAAGTTGGGCTATGTGCTCAGTGACAAGTCTGCTTGTCCCTCTACCCCGCCTCCCCCTGGCTTGTACTCTTTCTCTCTCAATTAAATAAATACACTTAAAAAAAAAAAAAGACTACCAGGTCAGTCTTAGTGTTCAACCAAGCCCTTAGTCTAGGTCATAGGTATATTGCACTGAGCCAATTTCAGAGCAAAAACAAACAAATAATCATCATTGGAAACCAAGGTTGTATTAGCTTTTTCTTAACTCTCTTAAGCTCTCCTGGGAAGCGGAAGAAATTGCTGGTATTACTAAAGTTATTCTGGAAAAGGTTTGAGGAAGGATCCTTGATAGTTGTCTCTGAGCAGAATGATTTTGAGAAGAGAAAACTGTAGACTTCTTAAAAGGAATGTTTAGTCCCCGGATCCTAAGACTACGTCACCAAAGCACAGAATCTAATAAGACTTAATGCTTGTGACATGTTTTTTTTGGAAAATGTTTCAGCATATTTTGGCATTAGTCTGAAGTTCAGATATGTGACATTCTACCCTTTTTCCTGGAGCCAGTTTGAGAAACGAGCTATTTATGGTATTAAAGATAGAAAATACCTTTCTCTTCCCGGCAGTGTGATCAAATCGAACATTTTGCAATGGCCAGACAAAGAAATGCTGTCCCTGGGACTCTCTAACAGAAAGAGAGTGAGATAATAACCTCGTGTTTAGTCCTAAGTAGTATTTGGATTGAGTTATTTTCCACAAATGTCAATTGCTTTTTACAAAGCACTAAACTGACTTTAACGAGAGTTATTCAATCGAATCAGCCTGCATTTACTATCCGTATGGTGCTCACGAGTCCAAGTTTGCTCGTGAGCAAGGTTTCGAAATCACCCTTGAAAGCTTTCAGCAAGCTTGTTTTAACTCTTCCTATTTAAAGAGCCAATAAGATCCTGTTAGTCAAAGTCAACCATGTAGATTTACTTTCCTTTGGAACTTGATCACTTGGCTGCTACAGGAGTGCAGATGACATCTGATCCCAAGTGCAAATGCTGGTCCCCTCTGTTCACACTCTCTCCCAGCATTCTTATTCAGGACATTATATTGTAACCATAAAATATAAGCACAGGGTTAACCTGGTACGTATTTAATCTATTGTTTTTTAATTACATCATACAGAGAAAGAATAAATAATGTAAATAATTAGAATAGCCTTTTTTTTTAAGAGAGTGGGGGCGGAGGGGCAGAGGGAGAGGGAAAGAGAGAACCTTCAGCTGGGTGTGGAGCCTGATGTGGGGCTTGATCTCACGACCCTGAGATCATGACCTGAGCTGACATCAAGAGTCAGATGCTGAACGGACTGAGCCACCCAGGTGCCCCTAGAATTCCTTTTATAGCGTGATTCTTTCTTAAAAGTTCTTGCTTTCTTCTGAGTCTGGGTTTGGGCTTCCTTGATACAAGTTAACATGTAATCATCACATGCACGTGTGCTACACACGCAACACCTTTCTAATAAACGTGTTGAGAGGTGAGATGCTTTGACCCCCCGGACATATAGGTTCCCTTGCTCCGGTGCCCGTGCCTGAGGCTGTGTAGGTCTCAGAGAGCCTCGCGTGGTTCCCACTGGGCCTGTTGCATGCTTGCGGTCAGCCAGCCCCACTCTGGCTTGTGGAGGGCCTGCAGAAGCCAGGGCTCCGAACCATGGAGCGCTGGGGGACCTGCCTGGTGGGGGGGGGCAGCAGCCATGTCCCCAGGCACACAGGATGCTGCATCCCCAAATGAGCAGTCCCCGGAATCCTCCAGAACACTGTGTGCAGAGCAGGTTACACCGACAGTAAATACTTTGCCTGATCTTTGCTTAGGAGGGCAAGCAAGGGGGGAGGAGATAAACTTCCTCTATTGACAGCTAATCCTTCCTGCTGCATTTGTTGTTTAACTTTGTGATTGTGTTTACTAAGAAAGTCTGTCGGGACCCAAATGCTCTGCATTCACTTCAGGAAATGTTTGCGAACAAGGAGAGTTCGGTTTAGCCTGCTTGGTGAGACAGACAGAATGAGCAAGGGAATGAAAGCCAGCCAGCCAGGAAGTGTGTTGGAGGATGGTGTTGAATATGGTCAGGACGGGGAAACTGGGACATTTTCCCAGTTTTTGTAAGCCAGTTTTTTTTACGTATTGACTTGGGAATAAATTCCAGGAACACTTACCCCTCTCTCCGTATTCAAATGATGGACAGCATAAACATTTCTTAATGTTAAATACTGATAATTAGGATTTTAACTACTGTATGTCTGTTGCCAGCCATAAATACGGATCATTGGTTGGCATTTGCTTACTTTTTCTTTTTTAAGTTTACAAGCAAAGACTTCAGAAACTATTTCTGAAACTAGCCCTGCTTTCCCAGCATGAAACCAAGTAGAACCTACACAGTGTTAAAATGGCATGTGTTTAGGGGCACCTGGGTGGCTCAGTCGTTAAGCGCCTGCCTCCGGCTCAGGTCATGATCCCAGAGTCCTGGGATCGAGCCCTACATCGGGCTCCCTGCTCTGCCGGAAGCCTGCTTCTCCCGCTACCATTCCCTCTGCTTATGTTCCCTGTCTCACTGTACTCTCTCGCTATGTTTCTCTCTGTCAAATAAATAAAATCTTAAAAAAAAAAATGGCATGTGTTTAATATTTGGTCACCGGGCTACGAGGTAGAGAGAAATCAGTAGTTTGTGTAAACGACCAGTTAGGACCACTTCTACAATATTCCACTCTAAATGCTTCTCTCCCGTGTGATGGGTGTTACTAACCCATGGATCTCTGCCACCTTTTATCACCGCAGATAGAGATTTGGCAATTTAATGGCAAACGTGAAGTGAAGAGCATATTTGTAGTGTCCATTTAAATACTGAAAGGAATTGGTATTTTTTAAAGATTTTTTATTTATTTTTGGGAGAGAGGGAAGGAGAGAGAGAGAGAGAGCTCGCTCATGTGCACACGACTGGGAGGGAGGGGCGGAGGGAGAAGCAGCCTCCTGCTAAGCAGGGAGCCCCATGTAGGACTCGATCCCAGGACTCTGGGATCATGACCTGAGCTGAACGCAGATGCCTAACTGCCTGAGCCACCCAGGCACCTAGAATTGATGTTTTAACAGAGAAGTTATGCCGTGGTTGGTGCCTTCCAGAACCTTGATGCACACATGGGGGTCCCAGGTGGGTTCTTGGCTGCAGGTTCTCGGTGGCCGGGTCTACCTGTGTGTTCATTATGTGGAAAAATGGTGCTCTTCATGAGGCTGCAGGGGCACCTTGGCCAGAGCTGCCTCCCACCTCCCCCAGGGGTGTCTGTGTCCCTGTCCCTAGCTTCCGGGAGAACAGCAGTGACACAATCTCCCGAAGGGCTGAAACGTGCTGTAAATACGGTAAAGGCGATGCACCAGCTTCCGGAACTGGATGAGGGAAATGGACACCCAGACAGACGGGGGAGAGTCAGACTGATGGTTTCTGCTTCTTTTTTAGATTTACATGAGCCCAGAGGTGATCCTGTGCAGAGGCCATTCGACGAAGGCGGACATCTACAGCCTGGGAGCCACGCTCATCCATATGCAGACGGGCACCCCGCCTTGGGTGAAGCGCTACCCGCGCTCAGCCTACCCTTCCTACCTGTACATAGTAAGTGGGGGTCAGCCGGGGCCGAGGGCGCGGGGGAGCTCCCCGGGCTCAGGAGGGCTGCTCTCCCTTTTGTAACACAGCCGAGTGGGATGGTGTGAACTCATGACTCACAGGGCGAAGCTGAAAGTTCTCCCTGTGGGGAGGCAAGTCCCATTCCTGCAAAGAAGGCACTGCTGTTGCAGTCGGAATTGGCTGACGCGTGCATTGGGTGTAGATCATATGGTTTTCTGTTATGCGCGACTCATAAGAGGCCACTTAGTAGAATCTGAGTGGCATCAGTCTCTGTCTATGTTTTTTGAACACTTTTGGAGAAGAGATACGAGATTATAGATCCCCAAGCCAACCTAGACGTAAGGAAACGTGCACCTTCCATTTTACTAATGAGAGATCAAAGGGCAGATCCCTCCCCATCACAGCGCCGTGACCCTTGAGCATCATTAACCCAAAGGATGGGTTTCGCTCGGGGTGCTTATGGAATGAAAGGGAAACTCGCGGATGCGTAGGACTGGGCTGGGCACGTAGTGGGAAGCAAATGACTTTCCAGGTGCTATTCACTAGGACGCTCGAACTGTTGAGGGTGCATTTCCGTACGGTCGGTGCTAAGAGAGCTGGTGTGTTGCTAGATCCACAAACAGGCGCCTCCGTTGGAAGATATTGCAGAGGACTGCAGTCCCGGCATGAGATTGCTGATAGAGGCCGCCTTGGAGAGGAACCCCACTCACCGCCCGAGGGCAGCAGACCTGCTCAAACATGAGGCCCTGAACCCCCCCAGAGAGGATCAGCCACGCTGTCAGAGTCTGGACTCTGCCCTCTTTGAGCGGAAGAGGCTGCTGAGTAGGAAAGAGCTGGAGCTTCCTGAGAACATAGCGGGTAAGGACACCTGTGGGCAGTGCCCCTTACTTCCTTCCTTCCTCCTTCTGCCTCAGACTTCTGACATCTTCCACGAAGGCCCTGGAGAGAAAATGCAGTGACTTCTTGAGTGCCATAAGTTTTCAGAGAAATGTCAGCAAGAATGTTAGCAAAAGCATTAAAAAAAAAAAAAAATCGGCCAATTGGCCGGCAAATCAGATCATGTTTCAGGGGGCATGTAGGTAACGACAGTCCTTGAGAATTGCCTCTGACTTGCTTTTTTGCACCAGGGAGTATCATTTGCCCTTAAAAACAAATCAGGCCTGGCAGTCCCACTTGTTGGTTCTGAACGGGGTTCTATTTCATTCAGTTACAGTTAAGGCACGCCAGTTCGTGGTCGGGCCCACCAGGGCACTGCTTTACACGGATAAAGTACTGAGTTGAAGTCAGCCTGCACTTTTGTCTTCCTCTGCTTCAAATCTCTTTGCCAGCCATAAATCTCTCCCACTTAGGAAAGTCAGTGCACATTCCAGGAACATTGAGTATGCACGGAGAGGGTTTTTTGTTTTTATTACTACAATCTGTGGCATTCTTAATCCATTTAGGTACAAACCCAGATGTCAAGCCTGGAATGTTTATTGGCATTTCATCCTCTTCTTATCTGACTTTTCTGTATTTGAAGAGAACCATCTGGGGTGTTGGAAAATATACCAGAATTTCTAGCTAATTTCTTTCCTTTTCTTTTTTTTTTCCTAAGATTTTATTTATTTATTTGAGAGAGATCACAAGTAGGCAGAGAGGCAGGCAGAGAGAAGGGGGAAGCAGGCTCCCTGCAGAGCAGAGAGCCCGATGCGGGGCTCGATCCCAGGACCCTGAGATCATGACCTGAGCAGAAGCTTTAACCCACTGAGCCACCCAGGCACCTTCTGGCTAATTTCTTGTCATCATTGACCTTTTTCGAACCCTTTCGTCTATGTCAGATGACATTAAGTAGCCCACAGTCTGTAACTCTAAGTCTGCAGGTTTTTAATAAAACCATAGCTTGAAGGCTGTTTGATTAGGGTCCAGGTTCGTTGTTGTTTTCCCCCCCGAAGAAACAGGTTTTTATTGTTGAGCGCGTCACCTGGTCATTCATTGTATTTTTTTTTTCTCAATGTTTCCCTTTTCAGATTCTTCATGCACAGGAAGTACTGAGGAATCCGAGATGCTGAGGAGGCAGCGTTCCCTCTACATAGACCTGGGGGCCCTGGCCGGCTATTTCAACCTTGTCCGCGGTCCACCAACACTAGAATATGGCTGATCGATGGCGTCATTTGCTCTACAGAATTAAGACTCAGCGCTAGGCTCCTGGAAGCTGGTTATGCTCACTTGAACCCGCGGTTCTGTATAGTGAATCGGGCCATCCGTTGGCGGGCGACGTGGGCTCCTGGGACCCATGAACGTGACTCCATGGGGCTCCCCTGTGTTTGATTTGGGACGCTGCCTTGGTAGCCCCCAGGCCTAAAGGTTCTCATGTCTCAGGTGGTGTGACGGACTCAGAGGAAGTTGCGAGTCCACAGAAGGATCATTTCCGGTGGCTGATTCCATTCACTCTGCACTTTGCTCAAAATGTTATGATTACCGATCACGAGGATAGTGTCCTAGCCTGAAATTACTATTCTTGGTTCTGATTTAAGTATGGGAACTTCATTTAACTCAGAATAGTTGTTTTGTGTATATTGGTGTATATTATATGATAACTCCTTGAGCCTAGGTTCTAGTGTAAGTTAAAGTCCTTATATTTTGGGTGAATAGAATGACTTGAATATTAAAGCAATAAGCTGGACTCATGTCTTAAAAATGGCTGTTCGTTTAGGGGCCGTCTGACCGCCGGCCTCTAGAGACAGGTTGTGTTATGTTCCTATGGAAACATTTGTACCGTATATGCTATGCTTAAACCATTTAAAACATGATGTTTTGAATGTGGATAAAACTGTGTAAACCACATACTTTCTGTACATCCCGAAGGATGAGAATGTGACCTTTAAGAAAAATGGAAACGTTTCTAAATTCTCAATGATGCTACTTTTGTAACTCTTTTGACTCTACTTCTTTCCAAGCATTTGTGTATTGAAATAGCATACTGTGTATGTTTTATATCAAATGCCGCCATGAATCAATCTTTCTTACCTATACCTATATTTTTAACGTCGTGCGTATGTGAGTATCCCCACGTAAAGGATGTTTTTACATCGGGCAAATGAAACCAACACTTTCATCCAGCATAATTGGTCAGATCAACTGAATAAACTCAGTATTTTGCCTTAATTCTCGGAAAGAGCGTGATTCTTGACAGGCACCAGGGTGGGTTGTGGGGGCTGGGCCATAGGTTGGAGGAGAACGTGGATCATGAGGTTTGCAAATTGTTTTTTGTTTTTTTTTAAAGATTTTATTTATTTGACAGAGAGAAACACAGCGAGAGAGGGAACACAAGCAGAGGGAATGGTAGCGGGAGAAGCAGGCTTCCTGCCGAGCAAGGAGCCCGATGCGGGGCTCGATCCCAGGACCCTGGGATCATGACCTGAGCCTAAGGCAGACCCTTAATGACTGAGCCACTCAGGAGCCCCTGCAAATTGTTTATAAGCCCCTCTTCCTTTGCTGTGACATTAGCCATCTTTGCAATTAGGATTATGCCGTGTCTCTTCGGCGCATGGGGGCAGAAAAAGAATTTTCAGCCACTGGTTCAGGCTAAGTGTGGTTGTGTTTTATATCTTGTTTTTGTACATTTATACTACCTCTGAATATGTGCCTGCCTCTTCTGCGTCTATTGTTTGTCAAGTTAATAACTAACTTGCCTTGGGGGCGCCTTGGTGGCTCAGTTGCTTAAGCATCAGGACAATTGTTTCCTGCTCAGGTCCTGACCTCAGGGGCTGTAAAAGGGAGCCCCAGGTCAGGCTCCGCTTGTAGCACGGAGCCTGGTTAAGAGTCCCTCTCTCCCTCTCCTTCTGACACCCCCACCCTGGCTGCTGGGCACTCTCCCTCCCTAAAAAAATAATAAAATTAAATAAGTAGAATAGAATAAATATAAAATAACTCACTTTCCTCGTATAAGGTCAATTTCCTTCCCGTAGACCAATTCTAATAAAAATTGTTGGAGCAACAAAATTGTTGAGCTGGAGTCAGTCACCGTCTAAGCCGTGTGGCGTGCTCCTACATGGGTTGCCCATATCCTTGGCATTTTCGCAGCCCACGTGAAAGATGGACCGTCGCCTCTGGGTTTTCTTCAGAGGGGGAACTGGGGCGCAATGAGGTTCGATCACTTTATACTTCAGATCACAGAGCAGGTAAAGAGAGCTGGTCGTGGAAGCCCGGCCTTTCTGCCTCTCGTCCCCCTTTTCTTGCTCATATTATGCTGTTGGCCGGTGATAGACCATCATGGGTGATGGGTCCTCTTGCTGCAGAGAGAGCCCTGTGCTCCCACTGGGATTCAGTTCTCCGAATAAGAGCAGAGGTGGCTCCACCACCAACCTAATGAAGCTTCAGTCTCAGGGCCACTCACTTGCCTAGGTGCCCCCATAGCCCTGGGCCTGCCTATATATTATCCTACATCGGGTCCAACAACGCCTGGAACTGTCCCTGGGCCAAGGTGTACAACTTTTGATGATTTTCATGAAAAACTGAAGCAGTCAATATGAATTGTTGACAAATTCCACTGGGACAAAAAGCATGCCTCTTGGGTAAACTGGAGCTCTCATGGGAAGTTCTGGGGATGTTTGCCAAAAGATGATCAGGGGCGGTGGGGGCCGGGAAAGTGGTCATGATGGCTAGCGGGGCACGTTTGGGGCTGGGATCTGTGCACGGGGCACCTGTAGAGCTGTTGGTCTTGGGAGCCAAGAGCTGCAGCCTGGGGATGGGCCCGCGCCAGAGTCAGCTTCTGGGAAGAAGGAGGCCATGAGCTGGTCCCGAGGGAATCCATCATTTGCTTCCTGAGAAGACCTCCAGAGGGGCCGTCAGGGTTGAGCATAGCAGGGACAGAATGATCACATCCTGAAACCTCTTTCTGGCCCCCTTGATAATTCCTGCTTCGGGTAACAAGGCTTCTGATTATGTTTAGACATCGGAATGCTTCATGGAAGACAGACCAGACCTTTCCAGCTCAGGTCCCGAGATCATCACGTGTAAGCCCCTTGTTGGATAGGGTGTTCTGTGGATGAACTTGCCGGTCAGCCGGTCATCCCATGGCATGAGCTGGGCTATGTCTTCTAATTACCACTCCCCACCTTGTGCTTGCCTTGAGGTCTATAGAAGAACCTGAGACAAGTCATGAAGACTGCCTACCAGGAATCTGCTGGGCCTCGTGGGGATTTGCCCAGCGTTGGATAGACAGCTCCCATCTGGTATCAGCCAGGGCGTCCATACCTCTGGAGGGAAGTTTCCACCAGGTGTCCGCCACAGTGCCAAGTGCTGCAGTCGGTCTTGAAATCCACGACACGGACTGCTGTCAGGCCCCCGTGTTCCTCCCTGGTGCATGCCAGACAGATTGCAGCCAATCAATCTTTTATTGATAGCAAATGTCGGTAGCGCACCTCAGCATGAAAGCCGGGGGTCGTGAGCAGATGTGCTGTGCTTTCAAATCCATGTTTTGAAAGCTCCTCACGGATGACGTTGTTTGTGGTCTGAACTCGTTTCAAGTGAACTTGACTCTATGAAACGGTTTTCAAATCCGATATTGGGACTTTGGTCTCGAATTCTCAACGCCTGGAGTGGAAAGGACCATTATTGTGGCTGACGAAACAGTAATGACAGTGGCGTCCTCACTCGATGGACTTTTAAACTGCAAAACAAGAGGTCTGACCAGCAATTTGAGAGGGATCATCCAGATGAGACGACTCTGTGCTGATCTAAAGAGCTCTCCAAAGATCTTGAGACACTTGCTTCTGCCATGGCCAGGATATTCGGTCAGTAGTGGTGACAGTCTCAGGAAGAGAGGGGACATCTATTCCTGCCTTGGCAAGCCCGGTCCTTGTAGCCATTCGTGCAAACCTTGGGACAGTCGCTGGACTAGTAGACTTCAGAGCAGCCCAGCCTGCCTTCCAACGATGGTGCCATTGGCTGCCGGCCCCAGCAGTGAGGGATCTAACCAGCTTTTAGTTGGAAGGACTGACTACTCCACTGAGAACCAACTTGTAGAAAGCTGCACCTCGACAAAATTTGGACTTTATTTCTCTCACCTCCCCTTTGCCTGGAACAACAGTGTAATTAATCTGTCATTGGTTTGGAGTATGTTATTTCTGTGTTGGCTTATTAAGAGGTATTATCTTATATGCTATTGGCTCATGAAATATTATTATGATGAATTTTAATTCCCGTAATGAGCCTGTGTCAAAAAAATGATTGGCAAAGAATCTCAGTCTCTGAGCTTAATTTGCCTGGAACAAAACACCAGTGTTTTCTGAAGGGCCTGGGGGGATTTTTTTTGTAGGTCTGCAGTGGAATTGGGAGTAAAGATCGCCCGATGCCACGGGTCCGGGGCCAAGCCCTCAAGGTGCAGCCAGGAAGGAATGCACCCAGAGGAGAGAAGACCTAGGTAGAGGAGAGGAGACCAGCCCCAGAGGAGAGCTGAAGCCTTATCAGGGACCTATTTTGTGCAAAGAATCATGCTGGCCCCTGCAGGGAACAGAAATAAGAGAGGGCTCAGCCCCTCACATATCCAGTCCCCACTGAAAGGTCTGCCTTCCATGTTGCAGTTGTTAGAAGACTGTCTTGACGTACGTCCTCGCTGTTTCAACAAAGACTTCTCTGGCCAAACATTTTGCAGTTTTACCTTCTGCCTGTGAGCTAGATTTTTAAATGTCGATCTAATCTCAAATTCACAAGAAAACCACGATCACAATAACAGGGTTTCAAAAGCGCACTTGGGGCCAGAGAAAGGAGAGATGCAAAGTAGCTTTGGACAAAGCACTTTTGTACTCATCTGTATGCACCCTCAGTGGGATTTTTGCTGGGCCCTCGGGAGGGCGCGCAGGACGGAGTGAAGAGGGGAAAAGCACGAGACAGCAAGCAATCCTGTTCCCTCCTCCGCTGCTCAAGGACCCTTGGCCCGGGAGCAGCAGCTGCCCCCTCAACAGCTGGAGCTTGGCTGTCCCTCTACGTGGACTACAGTCCCCTCCCGTGTTACCCAGAGTTAACCTGGATGTGGGAACTCTGTCTTGCTTCCCTCCAAAATCAGTTAGATGCCACCGCTCAGAGTGATACTATCTGAGAACTGAGCACAGGCTTCATTTATTTTCAGGGTTGGTTTAAAGTTCTGGGTACTTGGGAAATTCAGAGACATCTGTTGCATCAAAAATGCCAGTGAGATAAAAGCTGGTTATCTGGCAGCCCCCAGATCCCGTTCATTCTGGTGAGCGGACGAGGGAAGCCCACTGGGATTGGGGATCGGAGAGGCACCAGCGAGGAGGGCACAGCGTCCTCTCGTCACAGCTCTGCGGCCACGGGGGAGGTGCCCTGAGCCGACTTACGAACGTGTCATGACACAAATACTGCTGACGGTTACGGGAGTTACTGCATGGCTCCTCTTCTTAGTTTTTAACTCCTGCTAGATTTTCTATGAAGCTGATATCCTCAGGCCTATCTTTCCCACACTCGTGAAGAACTCCAAAGAGCAGGAGCGGGTCCTGCTCGTGTCGCTGGCACAGGAAACAGGTGGGGCCATTTCTAAATCCCAATAGAAGGGGCTCTTTGGAGTCTGATGAACATTCTGCCGAGGCGATGAAAAGAGAAGGAGATGAAAGAAAAGAAGAAAATTTCCAGGAGAAAGGGTTAATGGACACTGCTTGGAGTCCCAGAGCTAGGAATGGAGCTGAGTTCTGGTTGAGTATCACATTTCCCAAAAGCGCCTGCGGGGGTTGGGGGGCCGGGAGCCCCCAGTTAGTGTGGCTCATGGAGAGGTTACCGCAGATAATAGAGAGGTTATGGAACAGCTGGGCCAACCAGGTCTGCCAACTTCTGGGCTAGGGTGGAGAGGCATTACCCCCTCCTGTACAACTGTCCCCCACCCCTTCCTGCCCAGATATTTCTTCTGATCAGAAATTCCGGTCCTGCCAAAGTTTGGGTCACAATAAGACGGAGCGCTGGCTGGCGACTCGGGACCAAGGGGACTCTCTGTACCATTCACGGCTTCCCTGTGTGGACTTGCATGCAGGTCCTTGCCAGGGCCAGCAAGCCAAGAAGGCCCAGCTGTTTCTACCTTAATTAAGTTACATAGGAAAGAAAGAGAATGAACCAGATAATTAATTCAGATTTTCTTGCTGAAAACCCAAAGCTTTTTTTTTTTTTTTTTCTAATCTGGCTAGCAGGCAAGAACAAACAGAAAAGGTCTGACAAGTGCCTTTGTCACTCACTGTTTCAGCCTGACACCCGGTCCCCTCCCAAATCCCAGCTCCGCTCTCCAGAAGCAATCGCTATTAGCAAAGATATTCTATGCCTATATAAACGTTGTTATATAACACCCTCCTTTGTAAACAAAATAAAATGTACACCTACCAGCATGATCTGTACATAGCTTTACGTCTTGTTTTCTTGACAGAGTATTTCCCATTATGGAAGGAAGTATTTTAATAAGAGTAACCTTACTTAACGTAAGTCGTCCATCCGTCTTAGACAAAGCTTTTTGCCGACCACTTCTGCATAAGGCAGGAGGCTCCAATCTGACTCCCCTTCTGCTTTCCTTTCCTCCTCTGAGAATGAGGGGTGGAACCGGATGCCCTCTCAATTTGCTTGCAGCCGTTAAAATCTTTAAAATTTAGTTTAGGGCTGCCTGGACAGCTCAGTCAGTTAAGCATCTGACTCTGGATTTTGGTCCAGGTCATGATCTCAGGGTCATGAGGTCAAGTCCTGCGACGGGCGCATGGAGCCTGCTTGGACTTTTCTCTCTCCCTCTGCCTCCCCCTGCCTCTCTCCGTGCCCCCCTCTCCCCTGCCCATACTCTCCCTCAAAAAAAAATTTTTTTTTAGCTTATAGGAGAGGAAATGGAATGGCAACACGTTTATGGATCTATGGTCTGACTCCAACTGTGCACAGAGCAGGGATGGGAATCAAAGCCCTTCCCTTCTGCATCAGGACCTTGGCACCGAGCTCACCGCTGGCTGACACTCACTGCTGCCTTCTGGCTGTGGAGGGCCCCGGGGAATCCTAGAGTCGAAGAAAGTCAGCAGGTTATACTCATGTGAGCTTTGGGGTGCGGGTAATTGATAAGAACTATCTGGCTAGACTGATCAAGTTTCCTTTCTCCTGATACCAGAGGCTGGATCCTAGCTCCAGTTGATGTCATGGGATGTCATCTAAGTGGATGAGAACAGGTGCTGGGGTCAAGGACGCAGGGGAGAAAAGATTCATCTACACACGGAGGCAGATTCAAGGTGGCGGTAAGGGGGGAAGAAGGGACGGTGTTTGGTGTAGAAAACAAAGCCAAGACTGCTCCTTAACGTTAACGATGACAAAGCGTGCTGCTAAGTGTGAGCCGCGTGCTCAAGATCGGGGGATGCGGTTGCGGCTGCAGTCATATTCCAGTGAACTTTCCTTCCAGGTAAATCACACCGTAGTTTTGCCATTTAACCAGATTCTAGTCACCGATTCCCATGTACGGGGTGGTTTCCCCACACCCCCACCAAGTCTCTCGGCTTTCCTGGAGACAGCGTCCGGTCCCACCAGCCAGGGGTTCAGTCCCACAAAATTGCCCCCACACAAACGCACTTCTGATGCCAATCACAAGTCCGGGTTGTGACCCGGGCTGCTGACTCGCTGGTTATACATCAGATGCCCTCCTTGGGTTCGATTGATAGAGGGCTCAGAAAACTCAGAGAAACGTTTTATTTAGTAGATTACCAGCGTATTACAACGGATACTAAAGGATATGAATCAACAGCCAGAGGAAGAGATGACATAGAGCGAGATTCTGACCAAAGGAAC
>CM053611.1:6398591-6462821 GCA_028646535.1 Procyon lotor
CTTGTTAACATAAACCCAGGTGTGACTGAGAAGAGTTTATTATGAATATCAAGACCCCTTTATCACCTTTATAAATTCCAAGGTTTTTATGATGGGCTATGGGGACAAAGACCAAATATATATTTCTTCTTATACATCACAATACACAGCATTATTATTTCTGTTTAGACTCAATAGAAGCACAGACTCAATCAGTCAATCGTGAATTCAGCAAAGAGACAACAAAGGTCCTAAAAGCAAAGCTCGTCCAAACTAACCTTAACGTTAGAGTCAGCAGGTATGGTGGGGAGTGCTAGTCTCTTTGGTCACGTAACTTGGTGGCTGAGACTTAGAACGCGGGGGCCGGAGTGGATCTGATCTGCCTTCTGTAAGCCAGAGCCCCAGCCTGGGTAGGGGAAGGCTGCATTCAGGATTTGCAAAATCTGTTCCTTTAGAAGTGGCCAACCTGTCACTGAGCCATTGTTATGTGAAGCAAGGAAACAGCCTGGGAAGAAATGAGACTGACATTTACCGAGTGCAGGCGTTTCGGCTGACATCCGAGTAGCCCCATTTGTGTGTATTAGTAAACTGGGGAACCGAGACTCTGGGAGGCTGAGCGAGTCTTGCAAGGAAGGATACGCTCCTACTACACGGCAGACCTGAGATTTGAACCTAGGTCCGTCAGATTCCAAAGTTCACGCCGTTCTCGATAAACTCAACTGTTTCCCCTTGTCACTGGAGGGAAGTGGGTAAGGAATCACCTACTGAACCTCGTGACAGTGAGACCCCAAATCCTAAGACTCCTACCTTATGCCTACGTCTAGAAATCGTAGCCTGAACTATTGTAATATTTGTTACTGGGACACCTCCTCCCCTCCAGCACCGACAGAGCTGTATAGAATGTGGTTTTAGCTCCTGAAAAATTTACAGTCTGGCTGTCCAATTAGAACAAAACCCGTAAACAAAGCAGCCAGGTCCCGCCATGTAATTAAGAACGTAATTGCACGGTACAGTGTTGTGTGAGTGCGCAGAGAATATAAAGTTAAAGGAGGAAGAACTGTAAAGAGAGCAGGAAGGGGTCCTGCCTCAGTCAGGGTCTTTCTTAGACGGGCTCCCTGGAAGAGAGAGTATGGGGCTGAATTTACGCGCTGATGCTTTATAGTGTGTGCATCCTAGAGCTGTGAGAGGGAGGGAGGAGGGAAGACAGGGAAGAAGAAAGGGAGACAGGAAATGACGGGAAGCGAAGAAACAGTGATATTACTGAATGGCCACAGCTGGTTGCTTCCTCCCATGGAATATCTTCAGAGGGGCCGTACAGAACGCTGTGTCCCACAACAGCCCCCGGAAGGGATGGAGGGAAAGAGACTCATTCTCTCTCCCTCTTATTTCCTGTCTCATGGGTTGAGCTTTCTGTATGAGCGTTAGCTTCCCTACAATCTGGGTTGTGTCTCAGACCCCTTTGGGCTGTGGCTGGGAAGCCAGTTTCCATGGGCTGTGGCTTATCACTTCATCCAAATCTATAAGTGAGGGGAGGGACTGGAACCGCCTGGGTCCCGTCAGGCCTGGGCATCAGGGAGCAGTGGCTCCCACCGGAGCAGGAGCCGTGGAGGCCATGTTGGCACTTGGAGATGGTCAGTGCCAGCAGCTGTGGCAATGGGCAGTGGCGGTGGGGGGGGAGTGAGCCAACCAAGGCAGTGGAGACAAGCAGGGTCAAGTCATCTGCGGAGGTGTGTGAATTGCATCCGATAGAGTTCCAAGAGAAGAGAGATGGGACATTCCAGAGATAGGGTATTCTAGAGTATTCTATTCAAGAGCTAAGGTACTCTGAGGAAATTGTACTCGCAGTGACATTCTTCCAGGGATAGCAATGTACGGGAAGCACGGTGGGAGATATTCAATAGCTCTCGGCTTGTAGCAGCAGAACCACTTCCAATGCCAGGCTGGAGGGAATTAGGGGAGAGAGCAGTTGCTGAACTCAGGAAGACAGTCAAGTAGAAGTCATCTGGAAGGGAACAGTGACCTTTGGTCAATGGACACCGCCAACCCCAGGGCAATAGCACAAAGGACTTAGAAGGTATCGGCTTCTACCAGAAACCAGAGAGTAAGCTTCTACTGAGGCAGCCCTGGAGGTCACCCTCCTTGGGCTAACAGGTGAGGGAGAATGAGGATTTCTGATCTGGAGGGGCATTTGGAAGATCTCTGGCACAGGCTCTCAGAGAGCAACTACTTCAGGTCTTTCTCACTTCTGCCAATTTTTTTTTTTTTTTTCAATTAGATGAGAGATGATGTAGCTTGCTTGAGCTTATAGCCCCAGGAGAGAACTTTTCAGCATGAGTAGGATATGGCTACACACAGGGAAGCTTGCCACAGCAAGGAAATCAGAGTGAACAAACGCCCAGGGCAAGAACGAGCAAGGCAAATTTGTGGGGCACCAATAGGGTCATCCTGACCCAAAAGAAGTTGAAGGATTATGAGAAATACTGGTAAACAGATGCGATCATCCTTTGAAGGGCATTGAAAACAGGCAGGTCCGTTTCCACTTGGTGTGGCCGGAAAGAGGTTGCTATTGAAGGTTTTGAGATGAAAGCAGTACTCAGTAAGATCAGCAGAGGCAGAAACAATAAACCCATTTTAAAAGAAAGGGGACTTGGATCCAGGCTGTCTAGCTGGGAAACTGTTAAGTAAATACAGAAGGGACTGGTGAGAGTCTGGATCTGAATATGGTAGAGGATATAATCATAAGACGGGCTTTGAAGGGAAAACGGGTAGGAGTTGGGTATTGCTGGATGTGGAGGCGAAGGAAAGGAATGAGCCAGTGAACATAAATGTTCAAGTCTGGGGGACTGCACATGGCATGATGCCTGACCCAGAGAGGAAGGTGAGATGGGTGGTCCTCCAGGGCAAGTGTGGGGACGGAGGTAATGATCAGCTCTGCTGGGATGGGTTGAGATTGGGAAACCCATTACTTAATCTACTTAATCCCACTACTTAAAGCCACTACTTACTCATGTCTTTATCTCGACATGTGTGACCAAGGTTATCATCAATGAAAGGACAGAGCAGTGGAGCACCAAGGCTGGGCCAGTGGGAGATGTCCTCCAGAGCAAGGGGACAAGAAGGTGCATAGTCCAGGGGGAACTCACAGACAATCAGGAAACCATCTAGAACTTGATGTGCTTCTGATTATTACTGTGCCCTGGTCAGTGATAAAATGCTCCTTCCTGAAAGAATCTCTCTCGTGACTCTAAATTCCAAACAACTGCCATAGTTACTGTTGATTTTTAACAATACATGCTGAAAGTGAGCACATTTTAATTACTTGCCCCCTCTTTTTAAAAACTAGTTATTTTTTTAAAACGGTGATAAAAATATACCACATTAAATATAAAATTTACCATTTTAACCACTTTCAAGAGTACAGTTCAGTGGCATTAAGCATTTCAAGGTTGTGTGCCCTCTATCCCCATCTATCCACAGAATTTTTTTCATCTTGCAAAACTGAAACTCTGTCCCCATTAAACAGTAACATGAAAGGAACTTCCCATTGCCACTCCCCCCGGCCCCTGGTGACCACCATTTTGGTTTCTGTCTTGATGAATTTTCCTACTCTACGTGCCCCCCTCCAAGAGTGGAACCCTTACTTACCTTTCACTAAATAGTTTGTGGTAGCTACTCTGCGGAACTAGTTATAAAGTTACCCTCGCAGAGAACTCAGTCACGGGTATTTGTTTCAAGAGTTAAGGTTTTTTTTTTTTAAAGATTTTATTTATTTGACAGAGAGAAACACAGCGAGAGAGGGAACACAAGCAGAGGGAATGGTAGCGGGAGAAGCAGGCTTCCCACAGAGCAGGGAGCCCTATGCGGGGACTCTGGGATCATGACCCGAGCTGAAGGCAGCCGCTCAACGACTGAGCCACCCAGGCGCCCCAAGAGTTAAGTTTTTAATGTCACATAAGACTAATTGTGAAAAAGCAATCCCAGCTCTGAAGTTGGAAGGATACGCTTAGATTTTATGAAAAAGGCCTTTACCTCTGCAACTGCAGAATATTGAACAAAGGCCAATGACATAGAAAACAGAATTAAATTTCAAAGAAGAATATGGAGAAAAGACAAAGGATGCTGGCCTTCCATTGCCAGAAGAAACCCAAAGGGCGATGTTTGAATGCCCCAGTCATTTTCCCCCAAGAACTAGACACCAAAGGAATAGGTCAGGGGCACCTGGGTGGCTCAGTTGGTTAAGCGTCTGCCTTTGGCCTCAGGTCATGATCCGGAGGTCCTGGGATGGAGCCCTGTGTTGAGCGCCCCGCTCAGAGAGGGCAGAGGGGTCTGCTTCTCTCGCTCCCTCTGCCTGCCATTCCCCATTTCTGTTGTCTCTCTGTGTCAAATAAATAGATAAAATCTTTTTTAAAAAATTAAAAGGAAAAGGAATAGGTCAAACAAGGTTGATTTTCATGCTCTGATTTTTGCAAAAGAAGAAAAACTGAAAGTTTTCAGCAAATGTAGATTAAACTCTACAGTGAATTTTTCTGGAGAAGGTATTTACAAGATAATGGAAACTTTTTTAATGCAAAGACTTCTGAAAGCCACTGGAATCAACCCCTGAGAAGTGAAAACATTGACATTCTAATTTCTGAAAGTTATTGTGAAATGTCGCTTATATGAATCTCTGGTAAACTATATTCTTTTGGTAACTATGTGTATATCTGTTGTTTCCTGTGGAAGAAACACTTTGTAATAAAATTTGTAAACATTGGTCTTTAATTAACTCTGAATGAAGAAAGATGTACCAATCTGACCACGCCATAGAGTGTATATCACATGCATATACTGAGAAAAGTGATCAAAGATCAGTCTGCCATCAGCGGATTTGCATGAGTCACAGCTGGAAACCAGAAACAGAATTTATTATTCTTTATTGCAACAGAAAAAAACCACATTCATGTAATTAAAAATATTAATCTTTTACATTTTTTTCTCTTTTATTTTTTAATTTTTGCTTTTTAAAAAAATTAGTTTCAGAGGTAGAAGTTAGTGATTCATCAGCTGCATATAACACACAGTGTTCATTACTTCAAGTGCCCTCCTCAATGTCCACCACCCGGTAACCCTATCCCCCCACCCCCCACCCACCTCTCCTCCAGCAACCCTCAGCTTGTTTCTGAGTTCAGAGTCTCTTATGGTTTACCTCTCCCTCAATTCTCATCTTACTTTATTCTTCCTTCCCTTTCCCTGTGTTTATCTGTCTTGTTTCTTAAATGCCATGTGAGTGAAATCATATGGTATTTGTCTTTCTCTGACTGACTTATTTTGCTGAGCATGATATCCTGTAGTTCCTGCCACATCGTTGCAAATGGCAAGATTTCATTCTTTTTAATGGCTGAGTAGTAGTCCATTATACCATGTCTTCTTTTTTTCATGTTAACATACAATGTATTTTTTTCGCCAGGGGTACAGGACTGTGAATCATCAGGCTTACACATTTCACAGCACTTACCATACCACATACCCTTCCCAATGTCCATAACCCAGCCACCCTATTCCTACCCCCCACACCCCCAACAACCCTGTTTTTTTCGTGAGATTAAGAGTCTCTTATGGTTTGTCTCCCTCCCGATCCCACCTTGTTTCATTTTTTTTCCCCTCCTTACTCCCCATTACCCCCTGCCCTGCCTCTCAAATTCCTCATATCAGAGAGATCATATAATTTCCTTTCTCTGGTTGACTTATTTCACGTAGCATAATACCCTCTAGTTCCATCCACATTGTTGCAAATGGCAAGATTTCATTTCTCTTGATGGCTGCATAGTATTCCATTGTATATATATACCACATCTTCTTTATCCATTCATCTGTTGATGGACGTCTAGTTCTTTCCATAGTTTGGCTATTGTGGACATTGCAGCTATAAACATCCGGGTTCATGTGTCCCTTCGGATCAGTACATTTGTATCTTTCGGGTAAATACCTAGTAGTATGATTGCTGGGTTGTAGGGTAGCTCTATTTTCAACTTTCTGAAGAACCTCCATACTGTTTTCCAGAGTGGCTGCACCAGGTTGCATTCCCACCAACAGTGTAGGAGGGTTCCCCTTTCTTCACATCCTCACCAACATCTGTTGTTTCCTGATTTGTTAATTTTAGCCATTCTGACTGGTGTGAGGTGGTATCTCACTGTGGTTTTGATTGTATTTCCCTGATGGCGAGTTATATTGAGCACTTTTTCATTTGTCTGTTGGCCATTTGGATGTGTTCTTGGCAGAAATGTCTCTTTATGTCTTCTGCCCATTTCTTGATTGGATTATTTGTTCTTTGGGTGTTGAGTTTGAGAAGTTCTTTATAGATTTTGGATACTAGCCCTTTATCTGATATGTCATTTGAAAATATCTTCTCCAATTCTGTAGGTTGTCTTTTGGTTTTGTTGACTGTTTCCTTTGCTATGCAAAAGCTTTTGATTTTGATGAAGTCCCAATAGTTCATTTTTGCCCTTGCTTCCCTTGCCTTTGGCAATGTTTCTAGGGAGAAGTTGCTGTGGCTGAGATCGAAGAGGTTGCTGCCTCAAGGATTTTGATGGATTCCTGTCTCACACTGGAGACAAAATCATCCATTTTAAGTCTATCTTTGTGTATGGTGTAAGGAAATGGTCCAGTTTCATTCTTCTGCATTGCCTGTCCAATTTCCCAACACCATTTGTTGAAGAGACTGTCTTTTTTCCATTGGACATTCTTTCCTGCTTTGTCAAAGATTAATTGACCACAGAGTTGGGGATCCATTTCTGGGCTCTCTATTCTGTTCCATTGATCTATGTGTCTGGTTTTTTTTTGCCAGTACCATACTGTCTTGATGATTACAGCTTTGTAATAGAGCTTGAAGTCTGGAATTGTGATGCCGCCAACATTGGTGTTCTTTTTCAACATTCCTCTGGATGTTCGGAGTTTTTTCTGGTTCAATATAAATTTTAGGATTATTTGTTCCATTTCTTTGAAAAAAATTGATGGTATTTTGATAGGGATTGGGTTAAATGTGTAGATTGCTTTAGGTAACATAGACATTTTCACAATATTTGTTCTATCAATCCATGAGCATGGAACGTTTTTCCATTTCTTTGTGTTTTCCTCAATTTCTTTCATGAGTACTTTATAGTTTTCTGAGTACAGATTCTTTGCCTTTTTGCTTAGGTTTATTCCTAGGTATCGAATGGTTTTTGGTGCAATTGTAAATGGGATCAACTCCTTAATTTCTCTTTTTTTCTGTCTAGAGAATGCTGTTGGTGTCTAGAAATGCAAGTGATTTCTCTGCATTAATTTTATATCATGACACTTTACTGAATTCCTGTATGAGTTCTAGCAGTTTTGGGGTGGAGTCTCTTGGGTTTTCCACATAAAATATTATATCATCTGCAAAGAGTGAGAATTTGACTTCTTCTTTGCCAATTCAGATGCCTTTTATTTCTTTTTGTTGTCTGAGTGCTGAGACTAGGACTTTTAGTACTATGTTGAATAGCAGTGCTGATAGTGGACATCCCTGCTGTGTTCCTGACTTTAGGGGAAAAGCTTTCAGTTTTTCCTTATTGAGAATGATATTCACTGTAGGTTTTTAATAGACAGCTTTGATGATATTGAAGTTTATATATCGCTAGGAATGCATACATTTCTTCCAGATTGTCAAATTTGCTGGTGTATAGTTGCTCATAATATGTTCTTATAATTGTTTGTATTTCTTTGGTGTTGGTTGTGATCTCTCCTCTTTCATTCATGCTTTTATTAATTTGAGTCCTTTCTCTTTTCTTCTTGATAAGTCTGGCCGGGGGTGTATCAATCCTATTAATTCTTTCAAAGAACCAGCTCCTAGTTTTGTTGATTTGTTCTACTGTTCTTTTGGTTTCAATATCATTGATTTCTGCTCTGATCTTTATTATTTATCTTTTCCTGCTGGGTTTAGGCTTTCTTTGCTGTTCTTTCTCCAGTTCCTTTAGCTGTAGGGTTAGGTTATGTACTTAAGACCTCTCTTGTTTCTTGGAAAGGCTTTTATTGCTATATAAAGGCTTTTATATATTTTCCTTTCAGGACTGCCTTTGCAGTGTCCCAAAGATTTTGAACAGTTGTATTTTCATTTTCATTTGTTTCCATGAATTTTTAAAATTCTTCTTTAATTTCCTGGTTGACCCATTCATTCTTTAGTAGGATGCTCTTTAGCCTCCACGTATTTGAGTTCTTTCCAACTTTCCTCTTGTGATTGAGTTCTGGTTTCAAAGCACTGTGGTCTGAAAATATGCAGGGAATGATCCCATTCTTTTGGTCCTGGTTGAGACCTGATTTGTGACCCAGCATGTGATGTATTCTGGAGAATGTTCCATGTGCACTAGAGAAGAATGTGTATTCTGTTGTTTTGGGATGGAATGTTCTAAATAGATCTGTGATGTCCATCTGGTCCAGTGTGTCATTTAAAGTCTTTATTTCCTTGTTGATCTTTTGCTTCAATGATCTGCCCATTTCAGTGAGGGGGTGTGTGACAGTCCCCTATTATTATTGTATTATTGTTGATATGTTTCTTTGATTTTGTTATTAATTGGTTTATACATTTGGTTGCTCCTATGTTAAGGGCATAGATATTTAAATTTTTTAGATCTCCTTGTTGGACAGACCTTTTATGTATGATATAGTGTCCTTCCTCATCTCTTATTATGGTCTTTGGCTTAAAATCTAATTTATCTGATATTAAGATTTGCCACTCCAGCTTTCTTTTGATGTCCATTAGCATGGTAAGTTGTTTTCCACCCCCTCACTTTAAATCTGGATGTACCTTTGGGTCCAAAATGAAAATGAGTTTATTATAGACAGCATATCGATAGGTCTTTTTTTTTTTTTTTTAATCTATTCTGATACCTTGTGTCTTTTGACTGGGGAATTTAGCCCATTTACATTCAGGGTAACTATTGAAAATTATAATTTAGTGCCATTGTATTGCCTGTAATGTGACTGTTATTGTATATTGTCTCTGTTCTTTTTTGGTCTGTTACTTTTAGGTTCTCTTTTTTAGAGGACCCCTTTCAGTATTTCCTATAGGGCTGGTTTGGTGTTTATAAATTCTTTTCATTTTTGTTTGTCCTGGAAGCCTTTTATCTTTCCTTCTATTTTCTATGACAGCCTAGCTGGATATAGTATTCTTGGCTGCATATTTTTCTCGTTTAGTGCTCTGAATATATCATGCCAGTGCTTTCTGGCCTGCCAGGTCTCTGTGGATAGGTCTGCTGCCAATCTAATATTTTTACCATTATGTTACAGATGTCTTGTCCCAAGCTGCTTTCAGGATTTTCTCTTTGTTACTGAAACTTGTAAGTTTTAGTCTTAGATAATGGGGTGTAGACCTTTTTTTTATTGATTTTGAGGGGATCTTTGTGCCTCCTGGATTTTGATGCTTGTTCCCTTTGCCAAATTAGGGAAATTCTCTGCTATAATTTGCTCCAATATACCTTCTTCCTCTCTCTCTCTTCTTCTTCTGGGATCCCAATTATTCAAATATTGTTTCATCTTATGGTATCACTTATCTCTTAAATTCTCCCCTCGTGGTCCAGTAGCTATTTGTCCCTCTTTTGCTCAGTTCTTTATTCTTCATCATTTGGTCTTCTATATCATGAATTCTCTCTTCTACCTCATTTATTCTAGCAGTAAGAACCTCCATTTTTTATTGCACCTTATTAATAGCTTTTTTAATTTCAACTTGGTTAGATTTTATTTCTTTTATTTCTCCAGAAAGAGATTTTATTTCTCCAGAAAGGGATTCTCTAATATCTTCCATGTTTTTTTCTAGCCCAACTAGCATCTTGATAATTGCCGTTCTGAACTCTAGTTCTGACAGATTACTAATGTCTGTATTGATTAGGTCTCTAGCTTGTGGTACTGCCTCTTGTTCTTTTTTTGTGGTGAGTTTTTCTTCCGTGTCATTTTATCCAGATAAGAACAGATGAATGAGAGAACAAAATTCTAAAAAGGTAGCAATGACCTCAGCAAGATATACACTAATCATATCAGAAGAGATCTGAAACCAGGGGGAGGAGATGGGGGAAAAGAAGAAAAAAAATGTGTGTGTGTATATATATATATATATATTATATGTTAGACTATATTATATAATATATATTATATTAGACTATATATGTCATAATATATATTATATATAATATAATTAAAAATATATATGTTAGCATATATAACATATATGTTAACACACATAATATATAATATATATGTTAACATATATTCATATAGAACATGAATAGAACATGAATATGTTATATATATGTATATATAAGAACATATAATATATGTTGACATATATAGAAAATATATATCATATATAATATGATATATGTTATATATGAATATATGTTAACATATATTCATATAGAACACGAATAGAACAGAGCCACACACTTGATTTTGGTTGCATTTTGGTCTGTTAGAAGAAACTAGCTCCCAAAATTTTAAAATAAAACTTATAAATATACAAAAATAAGGATAAACATGATGAAGGGCTGGAATGTGATTTTAAAGATGAAAATTTAAAAAAATTCTAAAAAAGGAATTGATAAGATAAGAAGTTGGTTGAAAAAAGAAAAGAAAAAAAAAGAGGAAAGAATGTGATCAGGTTGGAGACTAGAACAAAGCTACATGCCAGATTTTGGGTATATTTTGCTATATTAGAAGAAATTGTATCCCAAAATTTTAAAGAAAAAAAAACCTATATGTATACCAAAAATAAGGTTAAATACAATGAAGGGATAAAATATGACTATAACAATGAAAATTTAAAAAGATTTTTAAAAAGGTATGGATAAGATAAAATAGTAGAAAAATGTTAAAATAGGTAAGAGGAAAAATTAAAAATAGAATAAGAAAAAAATAAAATTAAAAAAATTTAACTTTGGAAGACTAAGGAATCTTGGGGAAAAAGCCATGAATTATGTGTACTGCATTCCCCTATCTCTGGAGTTCGGCAGTTCTCATTGATCAGTGAACTGGTCTTGGCTGGATGTCCTTGCTGATCTTCTGAGGGAAAGGCCTGTTGCCATGATTCTCAAATGTCTTTCCCGGAGGCGGGACTGCACCGCCCTTGCCAGGAGCAGGGCTAAGTAATCTGCTCACGTTCGATCTCGGGAGCTTTTGTTCCCTGATCGCTTTCCATAGCGCTTTGGGGGAGGAGAATAAAGATGGCGGCCTCCTAATCTCCAGCTATAGGAGCCGAGAGCTTAGGTCCCCACTCAGTGCACCCTCAGAGAAAAGCAGTCAATCCCTCCCATCTCCCTGGTCTCCAGGCGCGCTCCGAGCTCAGCCGGCCTGTGACTGTTTCTATTTCTGGTGCGCGGCACCGTTTGGAGTCTCCAAACCCAGCCGATTCCTGCCCTGTGCTCCTGTGCCGCTCCTCCTAGAGGAGGAAGGTGAGTCTCCCGGATCTGCTGTTTATGGGATCCCTGCCCAAAGACTGGCGGCCTGACTGGATCACGGTGTAAGGTAAGTCTGAGCTGAGAGCCCCCTGCTCCGCTCCATCTCTGCCACTGGCTTCCCTGTTCCAATACCTGGGGGCTCTGTCACACTCAGGCACCCCCCAGTCTTTCTGTGTCCCCGCTGGTCCTGAGACCACACTGGCCCCGCGAGGGCTCCACCCCCTGCTTAGCCTCTGGAGCCACATCCCTCAGTGGAGCAGAGTCTAAAAGTTCCGGTTTTGTGCTCCGTTGCCCTGCTGCCTGCTGGGAGCCCGTCCCTCCCCCCGCGGTCTATGTTCCTGAATGTTGCCTCGGATTCACTTCTCTGCACATCCTATCTTCCGGAAAGTGGTTGATTTTCTGTTCCTAGAATTGGTGCTCTTCTTCTCTTCTCTCTTCTGTTGAGTTTGTAGGTGTTCAGAATGGTTTGATAACTAGCTGAACGCTTGGGACATGATGATATTAGATCTCCTCCTCCGCTGCCATCTTGCTCCTCCCCCTATGCCACATCCTCTTTGTCCATTCATCTGTCCATGGACATCTGGGCTCTTTCCAGAGTCTGGCTGTTGTGGACATTGGGATACAGGTATCCCTTCGAATCGCTATGTTTGTATCCTTTGGGTAAATATCCAGTAGTTCAATTGCTGGGTTGTAGGGTAGCTCTATTTTTAACTTTCTTGAGGAAATTCCATATTGTTTTCCAGAGTGGCTGCACCAGGTTGCATTCCCACCTACAGTGTAAGAAGATTTCCCTTTCTCCTCATCCTCGCTAACATCTGTTTCCTGAGTTGTGAATTTTAGACATTCTGACTAGTGTGAGGTGATATCTCATTGTGGTTTTGATTTGTATTTCCCTGATGATGAGTGATATTGAGCATTTTTCCGTGTGTCTGTTGGCCATTTGGACATCTTCTTTATAGAAGTGTCATGTCTTCTGCCCATTTCTTGACCAGATTTTTTGGTTTTTTTGGGTGTTGGTTTTGGTAAGTTCTTTATAGATTTTGGATACTAGCCCTTTAAATATAGTATTTCTTTTTATTTATTTATTTTAACTGGCATGGTTATATAGTTGAAGTTCAGTAAGAAACTACTTTGGGCCCATAAGTCTGGGCTTCTTTTCTCATCACAACTAACTTACTTCATTTTATGATTATGACTAAAAATGATTTTGTCCTGTAGAGAGGAGGTGAGTATTAAAAAGTGATCTGCTGCAGGGTTATGTTAGGTCTGCCACTGTGATAAAGTCATCTTTGAAAGTTATACCAAAGGGTCCTTTTTGCTAAGGTATTCAGAACAGAGAATAACTCCTTAACGTTTTTTTTTTTTTAAAGATTTTATTTATTTATTTTAGAGAATGAGAGAGAGGAGGCATGAGTGAGAGGAAGGGCAGAGAGAGATGGCAAGAGAATCCTTAGGCAGACTCCCTGTTGAACACAGAGCCTGATACAGGGCCTGATCTCATGGCCCTGAGATCGTGACCTGAGCCAAAATCAAGAGTAAGACATTGTACTTACTGAGCCACCCAGACACCCCTAACTTCTCAACCCTTGACTGAATTTTGAGACTAGGGCTGGGACTTGGATACTGTTTCACTGAAGCCAGATCGTGGTAGATGAGAGTGTGTATCACAACATTCACACATAGTCACACGTAGCAGGTGCTTTAAGAAACATTTCTTGAACAAAAGAGTGAATGAGTAAGCAAATGAAGGACTCTTCTGTCCGGCAATCCTCGTTCTGTGCAAAGGAGCATGTGGAATCTTAATAGGACTTAAAAGTGATTTGAAAATACACTCAAAAGACACCAAGGATGAGAGTTTACTAGTGAAGGGGTTCCAGATTTTTAATAAACTTTGACAGGGCTTTAAATATCTTGGTTGTACACAGCCTAGTTAGCAAAAAATTATGAACCATAAAAACTGAGTGTTTCCTTATTGAATATAATTCGATCTGAGAGGAAGCTGAGTGGTCAAGAAAGAGGGCAAAATAAGAAATAGTTTGCATGAGTAGGAAATAATGGGGAAGGGAGGGATATCACCATACATGAATGATACCAAAACACACATTTTGATTCTCTGACACCTAACCCAGAGAAATGAGGTTTAGTAATTTACGATGCTGTGTGAAGCTTAATAAAACTTTTAGTTCAAAAAACATGGAGGACATTGTGAGAAAGAAAGAAAGGGTGAATTGGGGGAAATCGGAGGGGGGAGATGAACCATGAGAGAATGAGGACTCCGAGCAACAAACTAAGGGTTTTGGAGGGCTGGGGGCGGGGGGTTGGATGAGCCTGGTGGTGGGTATTGAGGAGGGCACGTATTGCATGGAGCACTGGGTGTGGTACATGAACAATGACTCTTGGAACACTGAAAAAATAAAATAAAAGTATTTGGGGAAAAAAGTTTCAATTGTGGGTCCCTCACGTTTGACCTAAAATAGCCCAGCTACTCACAAAGGGTGGTATTTACTTCCTTCCCCTTCTACACTCACTGATGGTAATTAAGAACTAAACTGGGATAACTAAAAAAAGGTCCAAAAAAAAAAAAAAAAGAGGAAGTGTGTGAAAAGGGTTGGTGTGAGTTTTCTGTACATTTTTGGTCAGTGTATACACTGGCAACTTACCACTATGCTTTCTCCCTACTCCAACTCCCAGTTCCTTTCAACATGCAGGGGCATGCAGGGGCACCTGGGTGGCTCAGTTGGTTAAGCAACTGTCTTCAGCTCAGGTCCTGATCTCAGAGTCCTGGAATCGAGCCCCATGTCCGGCTCTCTGCTTGGCGGGAAGCCTACTTCTCCCTCTCCCTCTCCCTCGGCTTATGCTCTGTCTCTCTGTCTCTCTCTCAAATGAATAAATAAAATATTTAAACAACAACGACAACAACAAAAACACATGCAGTCTGGTCTCTGGGGCTTTCTGTTCGATGTGAAATGCACTGAGCGCCTTTCCCACAATAGATAGTGTGCTAGGGGAAGTTTGGTAGAGACTCTGGGTAGGTCGGCATCAATGGTCGTGTCCCAGCGGGACTGCCTATCTAGCTGGTACTCTTAATAGGCTGTGCTAAACGTGTAAACCAGTGAGGGGTTGCCCTGGAGAGAGAAAATATGAACCGGAATTGGAACAAAGAAAAGGTAGGGTTAATTACGTAGAAGAGGTTACTTAATTGACATCCAAAAATGGATGTCAATTAGTTTGCGTAAGTGAGAGTCAAAGAGAAATATGCTTACTGCAACTTTATAAAGTATCAGTAACAGCAGGGACATGATTAAGTAAATTATGGTACATTTACTTATGGGTCTTGTATTATCAGTAGAAATAGTGTTATGGGGGTGCCTGAATGACTCAGTTGGTTAAGCAACTGCCTTTAGCTCAGGTCACGATCCCAGGGTCCTGTGACTGATCTCATCGGGCTCCCCGCTGAGCGGGGAGCCTGCTTCTCCCTCTCCCTCTGCTGCTCCCCTTGCTGTGCTCTCTCAGTCTCTCTCTGTCAAATAAATAAATGAAATCTTAAAAAGAGAAATCTGTTTTATGAAGAGTTAATAATTATACGAAGAAGTTGATCGATGCTCCACTATTGTATCTAGAGGTATCTGACCAGCAAATCTGATTCTGCTCAAAAGGAAGTCTTCATTGATCTTAGGATAAAATTCAAACTCAATAACCTAGTTTACATGGTTGGTTATCTCTAGAATCAACCTTCAAACCTTCTCCTGTCCACTTCCTTCTGTGTTGCACGCATGTATGCTATTCTCTTCGCCTAGAACAGTCCTTCCTATTGGCCAGGCAACTCCTGCTAATTCTTCAGGTCCTGGCTTGGGCCTCACCTTACTCTAGAAAGCCTTCCCTGATCACCTCCTGCAAGATCAGACCCGGGGCCACAGCAAGTGCTGGCTGCACAGTGTCATAGCTGTCCCATTACTTCTGACACGGGGGGTCCGGGGGGGAGGAGAGCTGCATCTTTGGAGCCTGATACAGCCCTTCACCTATAAAAATGCTTAATGAATATTTGAGTCAGTGTTCATACTGAATGAAAATGGGAAGATCCACACTGTATGCGTGATGTAACTACAAGTATTTTTTAAGAACTATATCTTTTAGGATGCCTGGGTGGCTCAGTTGTTAAGCATCTGCCTTCGGCTCAGGTCGTGATCCCAGGGTCCTGGGATCGAGTCCCGCATCAGGCTCCCTGCTTGGCCAGGAGCCTCCTTCTCCCTCTGCCTGCTGCTCCCCCTGCTTGTGGGCTCTCTCTTTCTGACAAATAAATAAGATCTTGAAAAAAAAAATTTGTTTTAAACAACAGGAAGGACATACCATAGAACAAAATGTTACTATTTTAATTGTTACATTTCGATTGCAACTAGGTATTATTTTTATAATGACAAAGAATCGCACTTGGTGATTTTTAAAATGCAACCCAAAAGAGGAAACTCTGAATTCAACCATGCAGTTGAGAATAGTGTTTCCAGAGTAGGGCCAACAACTGTGATTTGACTTAAAAAAAAACAAAAAACACAATAACACCCGGGGTAACGGTGAGGTGGAGGGAAGTTGGCATTTATATAAACTACTGGGGGGCCGGCCGCAGCAGGGGTGGGCGCAGAGCAAGAAGGGAAATGAAACGCGGGGCGGACAGCATGCGCCCTGGGGCAGGCGGGAGCCCACCTCATGCGTGCCCGCGGGCAGAGCCTGCCAGAGAGGTTTCCGGCAGGAATGGGGGATGTCCCGGAGGAGGTTGAAGAAAGGTGAAGGGACGCTGGGGATAATCTGGAGAAGCCACAGGGCACTGCCTGGAGCCGATCAGCCCCACTGGGATAAGGACGGCTTTGCTTGGTTTAGATCCCTGAAGAGCAAGAGGGAGAGGGACAGTAGGGAAACTTAGCGAGTCTAGTGGTGGCGGCACGTGTGCGCATGTGTGTGTAGGGAGTGTGCGTGTGTGTGTGTGTGTGTGCATGTGTGTGTGTGTGTGCGCGTGTGTGCATGCGTGCGCTGTGTGTGCATGTGTGTGTGTGCGTGCACGTCTGTGTGTGTGCATGTGTGTGTGCGTGCGTGTGTGTGTGTGTGTGTGTGTGTAGGGAGTGTGTGTGTATCACAAGGCACCTGGGCAACAGGGCCTTCACAAAAGACCCCTAGAAAAATTCAAAGAAGGGTACACGTGGCTTGACAAAAGGGAACGTCAGATTCTATCTACCAGAAAAGGGACAAGTGCCAGAAGGAAAGGTGTCAGAGGTGAAGGACCCTTGGGACTGGAGCGAAGACGAGGGAGTCCCCATGAGGTGACACCCAGCCGAGGAACCGGGCGGGAGGGCAGGACTTGGAGCAGAGAGCCAGGGCGCGGAAGTCAGAGCGAGTCTGCTGTCCTGGGGACCCTGCGTGTAGGGCGCGTCAGGGGCGACTTCTGGCTCATCTGGTGGCAGCCACGGGATGACAGCTTCTAGGGACCTTCCTGAAGTAACCACCTCGGCAGCAGCCGACAACAGCAAAGTAACACAACGACACAAAAGAAAGCCAGCCTGAGTTTTTCCGACAGTGGGCTTCACGCGTGTGCCCTTGGGGGCAGGGGGATGAGAAGTGGGACTTCAGCAGCCGAGGCGGGCAGTGCCGGACACTCAGCGTCCAGGAGCCTCTGGGCCTCTCTGCCTGGCAAGTCTGTCCTCCTGGGAACCATCCTCCCCTTCTTGCTCCAGTTCTGGCTGATTCGCTTAGGTATGGAAAGTCGGATCTAAGGACTGAAGACTGAAGTAATCTTAGTGTTGACCTCGGGGTCAAAAGCACGAAGGTGTGCGGACACTCACCAAGAACAGCAGTTAAACACCATAGTTCTTCATTCCCCGGGTATTAGCAAAACTTGGCAGAAGAATCTGAGAATGTAAGCGACATCACCAATGTCTGGACACTCCCCATAAACCTATTTCTTGCAGAGACCTTGATAACTGAGCAGTCAGGAAATCTCTCCCCTGAATCCAGGCAGAGATCTCATCGATCCTCCTGGGAGGAGACGGAGTGGAGATATGCCTACGTGTGCTGGGTCCTCTCAGCCATGTGTGATCTCAGGGGTCCTTGGTTGTCATGCTCCAAGTTCACACGTGAGAATTGATGGAAATATTCCTGTGGCTGTACGCAAACACACACACACACACACACACACACATACACACACAAACACACACACACCACAAGGTGCAAAACTTGGGCACTCAGAAACTACCTTTCCTGGCATGTGGTAATGCTAGCCATTAAGGGGAGACCCTCGAGCTGATGTCCCCAGATAGGGCCAGAGCTGCAGGTGGAGTCCCGGAGGCAATCAGATCTCTGGTTCCAGGCTTTCCTCCAGCCCCGCTGCATCTCTGTCCTTCCCACTTAGATCCTCGAATCAGTGAATTCCCCTTTGGGGCTAAACTAGCTTGCCTGGGGGGTCTATCCCTTACTGTTGACATGGTGAGGCTAGTGAAATCAGTGTGGCACTTGCCAGGAGGTACCTGACTGCCGAGGAGGAGGGGTACAGACCTTACATCAGAAGCAGGCCAGTTACGGTCTGGGGATTCGTGAGCCACAATTTCTTGCTCACGACTTTGGGAATGTCCTGATGGATATTGCTGCAGGTGCCTGGAAGGTTGGGGCGGGGGTGGGGTGGGGTAAGGAAGTAGCATAGAAATCTGGGGGAGGGGAAGGGGAAGGAAGAAAGGCCAGGCAGCAGATGCCGCTGTTATCGCCACTACGACTTCAGTGACTATGACCGTGAATACGACAGCAGGTTTAGCCACCCATTTGGGGAGCCTGTCATTCAGAGGAGGAATCTGGCTGATCTGGGAGGCAGTCTGAGACATGCAAGACGTGACTCAAGAAACCATTCGGTCAGGAATAGTGACTCAAATCTGCAGGATTAGGACATACATGCATCTCATAAAGGAAAATTCTATGACATCTCAGCTGTATGGAAGGCAGGTCGTGTGTCTACAAACACTGGGGGGACCAAAAACCCTATTTGGGATAGTCCTGGTTTACACCTCTTGTTTTAGCATGATGACTGACAGCACCCTCTTTCACACGCAAAGCATCCTGGTTTGAATGATAAATTCTGCGGTGGCCCCAGCAAGCAGCTAACTTGCTAGTGTGTCACAGTGGAAGGGAGGGTTGGGCTTCAAGGTCCCAACATGGCAATTAATGCCCAAAGGAAGGCAGGGAAGTCACAGGGAACAGTGAGGGGGCAGGGGAGGAGGGAAGGAGCAGCTTTGGGAAGAAAGGGGAGGGGATGAAACTGCTGCCCGCTGTTGGTAGGAAAAAAGAGGGCAGTATAAAGACTAAACAAAATGATATGGGACAAACTCAGCAGCCGGAAGAAAAGCACTAAGGACAGAACAGGTGGAGCAGCCGAGGAGATCCGATGAGCTCAGCACCGCAAGGACACGTGATCCTGGGCCCAGTGGGGATGACCTTGGAGAATACTGAAGTGTCACAGGTGGAGATGAATGAGTCATGGAGGCAGAACCAGACGGGGCAGAATCCCCGGGATGAGTAATTTGCTGCAGGCAGTCGGGTCGGGCGTGTTTCACTGCCAGGGACCAGAGCAGGGCAGAGCTGATGACAAACAAGTTCGGGACTAACCAAGGTCAAGGGCAGAAAACAGACACCCGAGCCCTCCGAGGAGGCTGTTGCTCAGAAGTTCTCCAAAGACTCATGCTTTTTACTCTGAGAAATTCAGAATGACTGGGCAACGCTGGTTCTGGGATAGACATTGAATCCTAAAAACACGAACATCTAAGATCCGCCCCTTAACCCGGGCAGGCACAGAAAAGGAGATCCCAGGGACTTAAGCAGCTTGCAGTGTCACACAGAATTGAATTCAAGAGCTGGAGCTGCTGTGGCCTGATTCGTCATTCGATGCTACCAAGAAGCCCTTTCTTTTGGAGATGAACCATATATGCGAGGGTAGGAAAGGGCTTCACGGATCTTCAAACGAAAAATCAATATAACCCAGGGCTTTTGAAACTTATGACTATGGTACCCGTTTTTTGTTTTTGTTTTTTTTTTTAAAGATTTTATTTGTTTATTTGACAGAGATGAGAGAGATCACAAGCAGGCAGAGAGGCAGGCAGAGAGAGAGGGGGAAGCAGGCTCCCTGCCGAGCAGAGAGCCCGATGCGGGGCTCGATCCCAGGACCCTGAGATCATGACCTGAGCTGAAGGCACAGGCTTTAACCCACTGAGCCACTCAGGCGCCCCGGCCGTGTTTGTTTGTTTTTTTTTTTTTTTAATGTAACAGAGAACTTCTTTTGGAGACGCACATCTATGAAAGTACTTTGGAAATGAGACCCATCTAGTCCTTGACTGCTTAGAACAGACTCAGCTTCTCCAGGGCTGAGGGTGCCTCTTTGCTTTTGCTTCCAGGAGCCTTTGCAATACGAGTGTGAACATATAGTCAGGCTCTTTGGTTGATACGAGTTTCCAGTGGGAGATGCGGGTGTGTGTGTGTGTGCGTTTTGTTGGGTTCTACAGTCCTTGTGCGGTGCGTTCTCCACCCACTGCTCCGGGTCTACTCCCACCTTCCCCCCTGCCCTCCGCTCAGACGGCTGACATACACGAGCACATTCATGTGCTTGGGCTCCCTCCCTCCTGGCTCAGACGGCTGACATACACGAGCACATTCATGTGCTTGGGCTCCCTCCCTCCTGGCTCAGACGGCTGACATACACGAGCACATTCGTGTGCTTGGGCTCCCTCCCTCCTGGCTTTTAGTTGTATCTGGATAAAAAGGACCAGTAGGATAGAAGGAGGACCAGGAGGTCAAGCACTCAGTTCCTTGGTTCTCCTCCTCCTTAACAAGCCCCCAGGTGCTGCCGTGTGGCCCTAGCTTGCTCTCTCTCCTGGCTCTGGTGACCCCTTCCTCCAGGCCGGTTGAGCCCTGGGATGGTAATGGAGTCCCCACCACTCCTCACCGGACAGACAGCACTATCCCTTCTGGTTTCTCGTCACTCTTCCACATCTTGAAAAGCAGTCCCTTTATCAAACTCTCCCAATTTCGGTTCATCAGTGTTTCCCGGTGGGGGCCTTGCTGATACAGTCCTCTTTTGTGGAGGCTTGGGATTCATTATTCATTCATTTCTTTGGCAGACGCTAAGGGAGGCCCGCAGGGTGCCCGGTGCACTGCACAGGGGTGGGTAGAGTGGGGGTGGGGCAGGGATACCCTGGTGACCGAGGCAGAGCAGATCCCGACAGCAGAAAGCTGACGACGTGGCACGTGACCGAACCAGAGATTTCCCTGAGCACTAGGAAGGAAATGAGCACAGTGCTAGCAGAATACGGAGACACGTGTCCCGCCGGGAAGGCGGCAGGTCTTTTCAGAAGAGACCTGGGGAACGAAGTGGTGGAAAACCAAAGGAAAACTGTCCAGGCAGAGGGCATAACGAACACCGGGTCCCTCGGGTGGGAGGGAGTTTGGCGTGTAGCGCATGTTGTTTTGCCCCGTTTTCCACCACGAAACAGCGCCCGTGGTGGCGCTCGTACAGCGCGCGCTGTGCGGAAGGGAGAGGAGCAAGTGCGCACGTGGTGAGACGTGGCGGGCTGCGAATGGGTCGTGAGGGACGAAGCCTTCACGTGGGCGCCCTGCTTTACCGGGCTCCACGCAGCTCTAGATGGCCTTCTTCTCCGGCTCCCCGCCCACCTGCCCTCCTCCACCAGCCGTCCTGTCCTGCGGGGGCTTGGCCACCAGGGGTCCACGTCGCTCTCGGCCTCGTGAGCTGGGAGTGGTCCACGCCGCACCCCCCGACCCCCCCACCGCACGTGCCAGAGCCTGCAGGCCTTGACCTGCTCCAGATGCAAGAATGGCTCCTGGGTGGCCGTGCTCTCGCTGATGAAGTTGGGGGGTCGTTTTTAGCCCCCAGGGGCAGGATGTCACAGACAGCTGTTCTCACTTTATTGGGGGCCCCCTCAACAAGAGTTGCTGTTCTTATTGTGACATCAAGTGTCTGCTCATCCACCTCCTTCATGTGCACGTGGCCCCGGATGCAGAGGCCACCGTCAGGCAACAGCCATCCGGCTCCTGGCACCAGATGTGCTGGGTGAGCCGCAGCATAGCAGGGGTTGCTCCTGCTGGCCAAGCCGGCTGGCAAGAAATGGCAGAGGCCCCAGTGCTGGTCCTGTCGGGAGGAGTCAGGGAGGGTAGGGACCAGGTCACCGAAGGCTGCCAGCTCTGGGCAGAAGAGCCCTTGGTTTACCTTCTCTGTACCCACCTGTCTCCACCCCATCCTGGAGACCTCAGTGGGTCCCTCCAGCCCCAACTCCCCACCACGCTCCATTCGCTCCCACCTGGATCCTCATGCAAGTCTGGGGAGGGTCAGAAGGAGGAAACTTTTCTCCTCTTCTCCTAGGCCCACTCCTCCTCTCATGTCTTTGGGACTCTCATTACAAGGCACCCTGTTGCCTTTGTCAGAATGCTGATAACCATTCTATACTGTCCCCTCTTTGCAATTTCCACTTGCACACCGAATCCTGTATCTTCTATGTCTGCATTGTGTCCTCCATTCCTGCATCGCAGCCTTGGTAACCTGTGCCACACTCCCCTCTGCTTCCCTGTTCTTCCTGCCTGGGGACTCCGGGCGTGGCTTGTCACTCCACTACTTAAGCAGGGGGCTCTACATCCTTTTCCCATAAAATTAAAATTCCTTACCCCGGCACATCATGCACAACGACCTTGCCTTGGCACTTCTCCAGGACCATTTCCTAATCCCCTCCCTGCCTCATGCCCTACCCATTCCGGCCCTACTCCTGGCAACCCATGCGCTGAACACGCTTTCCCTTGCGTCTGCCGTGACAAATGTCCTTCCCACCTTCCAGCCCCTTCTCTGCCTGCTTAACCACTGGGGATTTGGGTTCTCGGGAATCAGTTTGAGTGTCAACTTCTCTAGGTTGGGTCCCTGCCACCATCAGCCTCTCCTCTGGGCCATGTTATTCCTTGTGCTGTGTGACAGAGACTGGTTGGCTCCTCTGTCACCCTCCACTGTGAGTCCCTTGAGGAAAGACTGTGACTTTTGTTTGTTTCCCCTGAATTTATTACCATACCAAGTACATACTGTGTGTTCAGTGAAGTCATGAAGAAATGAGGGTCTCTGTACAGAGGAAGGAAAGCAACAGTGAGAAATAGACACATGGGACATGGCTCAGATGCAGAGGAGAGAAGAAAGGACAGAAACATCAAACAAGGACCTAAACAAAGCGGAATGGAAGTGGAAAGAGGACCGTGAATGTACCACGAAGGCTAGAGCATGTATGGGCAGCAGGGATCGAGATGCAAGAAATTCTACGGGGAACATTGTCACTTACTGAGCAGCGGGAATTCGAATGAATCGGTCGGTGAAGACTTCGGTGGGATTAGTGACGACAGCACCTTCACTCCACCAGTGTAAAAGGAAACAGGGAAGGTCTGTTTCCTTTCAATGCCCAAGCTGCTGTGGGAGACCAAGGAGCTATAATCGTAGTGTATTATGTAATCAGCCTTGTCTGGTTAGAGCACTTAGAAATGTTTGCAATAATAAATGATCTAGAGAGAAGTGAGCTCCATCCCAGTGCCTTCTCTATAAGGTATGTTTTAGCCTGCTTGTTTTGCTGACCTTCTTTAACTTCCAGTTCTAGTCAAACTGGATGCCGGAAGCAGCCCAGCCAATGATGAACAGGTGTGGGGCTCTGCTGATCTCCATGGCAACGGTTTCTTCTCAAAGGTCAATTTCTTATGAACCTTATTTGGGATTTCTGGCCATTTGGACATGAAAGCTACACTGGGAGGAAATCTAACTGTGTGGGAATGACTGAATTCAGCAGAGACACCGAAGCACTAGGGAAAGAAGGAAAGGGATGCTTATTTGCTGGACACCTAGGAAGGGACAGGCACCGTGCGAGAGGCTCTACTGTTTTTCTCATCTGGTGTCTTTTCTTTGCCATCTAGTTTTCACATCTAGGCCATCTACGGCAGATGCTTTAATGATTCAAGAAAACACACCCACGGTCTCCGATTTTCCCTTGTGGTGGGAGGAAAGTGTGTGAGACGGGCATAGAGGTGGGGTTGGCTGCAGGCACATCTGTGAGGTTAGGAGGTTTTCCCCTCGTGAGACGGAACCTCCTCCTCCCCTCTGATCTCCGACCCCACTGGCCTTCCTCACTTCCCGGTACCATGGAGTAGACTAATTCACCGTAAAGTACCGGTAAGTGAGCGTGGTCTCTTTCCCGAGTATTTATCATTTGAATGAAAACTGTAGAGGGGGCAGTGCTTGACTAAGAGAGCAAATGACAGGTGGTGAAATTTCAGGCATCGTAGGGAAGACTGTTCCGTAGGAAGAACAGAGGTAGGGTTGTCTTTCCCAAGCCCTTCCAAGCACACGGTGGAGGCTTCTGGATCCCCACCTACCTGCAAGGCTGGCTTATGGTCAAGGAGGTGTTACCTGGTCTCATTGCATCTCAGATCTCTGCCAGGCACCCTGAGGGCCTCTGGGTACCTAGAGGCTCTGGTACTCTGCTGGCTCGGTGCTGCAGTCCAGTGTTTTACAGATTTCCCCCGTCTCCATCTTCCTCACTGGCCTAGGTCCTCAAATTTCCCTCAGGTAAAAACTATTGAACTTGGGTGTACCTTGGAAATCGTTTTTGCTTGGTTAGGCAAAGTACGTGAAAAGGTCCCTGAAACCGTGGACCTCCGTGTGGCCCTGGCCGTGCCAAGGTCTACACGCATGTGGGCACACTGCTGCTCTGGAAGAGGGTTTGTTTGCATCTTTATGAAGTTGCAGAGTTGGACCAAATTTTGTTCAGAGTGTTACTGCTTAAAAAGCTGAAATTACATTTCTAAAGGAGACAAAAAGGGATAGAGTGAGAGTCAGTCAAAGCCCGCAGCCCCGTCTCAGCGGAGGGAACCCTGGGGCACTTCCAGAAGAGATGTCTAGGGGAATCACTCTAGCGTGCAGTGGTGCTGGCAGGGCCGGAGAGAGAAATTTCCCCAGACCTCGCTGACCACTGTTTACCTCCTCGAGCACATTACAGGCCCCTCACCTTCACCACTTCCTTCCCACACCTTCCCTTGCTTTCCCTGCGAGTTTAGAAACATTGCAGTATTTTTACCTAAGTCTTTAGAGATATGAGTTTTCCTAATCGAGAAAAGAGTGTTGATTCAAAACAATTGCATTTAGAATTAGAATTAGAGATATTTGAACTCAAGAGAACAGTTTAGCACCTTTTTTAAAAAAAAGTCTTATGGCAACAAAGCCCTGAAAGGTAAATAACATGTAAAGATTGCTGAATTCCATAGTAAAAAAGGGAACTTAGAAAGGATTTAGTAGAATTCTGTTCATGCAGAGCTGCTGGGACAGTCTGGCAAGAAGGTAAACTGATGGTCTAAAAGACCCAGAGCTGGGGTGTCTGGGTGGCTCAGTGGGTTAAAGCCTCTGCCTTCGGCTCACGTCATGATCTCAGGGTCCTGGGATCGAGCCCCGCATTGGGCTCTCTGCTCAGCAGGGAGCCTGCTTCTCCCTCTCTCTCTGCCTGCCTCTCTGCCTACTTGCGATCTCTCTCTCTCTGTGTCAAATAAATAAAATAAAATCTTAAAAAAAAAAAAAAAAAGACCCAGAGCTCCTGGGAGTCAAAACCAGAAGGAGAGCCTCAGGTTTTCTGACTACGGGCCCTGTCCCACTCTGACAACAGGGTCCAAAAGATGAAGAGAGAGGCCCATCGTATCAGAATTCACACTGTGAAGGTGAGGCTGGATGGATTCAAATTGGAGGTATTTTTTGAAGTGAGATGTAAGAAGTTTAAGGTGGCCAGTAATGGGGAAACCATAAAGTTTTCAGCCTGGTGAATTTACCTCCAAAATTTAACAGATTTTTCAACGGAAGCCTATTTGGCTGGAGAATATAAATTCTTATGTGATGAACACTGCCATCCAAGGGTGTTGTGTGCAGTTCCCAACATCAGAACGTGGACCTGTGAGTTCTTGCAGAGCAGGAGACTATGGTATCCACGTTTTCTATGATACTCCAGTGTCCAAGTCCAGAATTTTTAAAGACGGTACTCTGACTGGATTTGAATAAAAGGATGCAGTTGGAAAACAATATTATAGAACAAAGAGTTGCCAACTTTGGAATTAGACAGACATGAATCCACAGCTCACTCCAGTGTGAACTTATCTGAATCCCCAAGTCGTCACCTGAAAAGTGAGGTTCAGAGTATTTACCCCACGGCCGTGAAGATAAGGAGAGATAATATGTACAAAGTAACTGGAATGTAGTAAATGTCAATGCAAGATAATTTTCCCACCTTTCAACATTTTAGGGAGTAGAAGAAGGCAAAGAAGAGATTGGATGAAAGAGGCAATTGAAAATACATTCTTATCTGGAGTGCAAGCCACTACTCAGTGCTGAGAGGAGATAAGACAAGCAGGAACAGAGTACAGGGGACATAACAGAATTTTTAAGGTAATTTCCCTTAATTTATTATTCCCTTTATAGAGACCAGTCTTGGCTCTATCTTGTTCTAACCTAGACTACGTTAGATTTGATTTTACGCAATGAGTGGGGCTAGGCTTGTTTTCAAAATGAGAAACAAAATCGGCCTTTCTAGTCTTTATTTGTAAAAGCTCCAATTTTGCTCATAATAAGAGAATGCTTATGGGAAGAGAAGCTTAACAAAGCGCTCCATGTCAGATATCCAGTTTTGACCTCTATGTACTTGAAATCCACCGTGAGTTAATGAACGCGCTCTCAACAGATATTGTAGCTTAAGGAAGTGTTGAGGTGTTAAGGAATCCATTTATCAAAGGAAATAAAGAACGAAGAGGGAGCAAAGAAAAGAAAGAAGGAAGGAAAAAACAAACAAGCAAGTAAGCCAGGAGAGAAGGAAGACGGTGTGTTTAATTTGCCCACGTGGAATTAATGACGTGGTCCAATGGGAAGCAAATGGGAGAAAAAGGTCCTGGGGAGACGAATGGGAAGTGGAAGTCGAGAATAGGTAGGCTTCCTTGGAAACAGCTGCAGCCTGGAATGATCAGGGAAACTCTGCAGGTAGAAATGGACTGCAAAGGGGGTCTCCATGTTTCTAATGCATCACCCTAAGTGCGGTGTCATGTGGTATTTTCACATGTGGGATTGTTTTAGTCTGCTAGGGTGACCGGAACAAAATGTCACAGACTGAGTGGCTTAAACAGCAGAAATCTACTTTCTCATTGTTTTGGAGGCTGAAAGTCTGAGATCAGGGTGCCAGCAGGGTGGATGTCTAGCGAGAGCTTTCTTCCTGGCTTGCAGAGGAGTGCAACCGCACCTTCTAGCTGTGTGGTCACATGGCCTTTCCTATGTGTGTTTTTGTTGGGTGAAAGATGGGGAGAGATCTCTTCTTCCTCTTGTAAGGCCACCAGTTCTATTGAATTAGAGGCTACACTCTGATGACCTCATTTAACCTTAATAACCACCTAAATACCTTATCTCTAAATACAGTGGCATTGGGGGTTAGGGCTGCAAAATCTGAATTTTGGGGTGTATGTGTGGGGTAGGGACACAGTCAGTCCACTGCACGAGTTGTGAAGTCAATTTAGTGGTTTGCAATGAACATTTACAAATATTGAAATAGAAAAAAAAGGGAACAAAGTGCAGTACACACAAGTCTGCTAGGTATGGTTGTGCAGGTTGTGCACTGCACACTCTAAGAATGTCACTTGCATTTTAGTTTATGTGGATGACACCCCTCCTGTTTTTTGTGCACCACCCACAGGTCATAAGGTGGTGGGTCTGATAACTAATGATAAGTATCATATAAAACTTTTCTTTACATCATGGTATGAAGTGTGTGTGATGCGTGTGTGTGAGTGTGCTATTGTGTGCTGTGAATGTGTCTCTTATAAGGAATCATAGTCAAAAAAGTTTGAAACTTGTTTTGGTGGTCATATTTTTTGGTTGCCCAGCATTAGAACACCCTTTCTGGTATTGAAGAATTCCCAGTTGTATGACTTGAGGAAGATAGGAGGACCCTACAGAATGCAAGTGGAAAAACATATTCTATAGCCTCTCTCCCTGGAGTCCAGAGTATGATCTCATTAGTAAGCTAGCACAGTTGGATGTTCTTACCTAAAACCTTGAATCTTGAGGTGTTGAAGCAGAGACTCAGGGCAGTTAGAGATTACTATGGTGGTAGGATGGGGTTGAGAGGTAGAAGGATGGCCGCTTAAAGGTGGAAAGTGACCAGGATCTGGTGGCAAATGCCAATGGCAGCATTCTAAGCAAACTGACCTGTGGTATGCTCAGCTACCCGGCCTCCTTTGGCTACTGTCTGTTTTCTGATGCCAAGAGCCACTCACTATGTTTCCAATAAGCTTTGCATACATTTACCAGAGACAGTTTTTACAGCTCACCACCAAGGACTGTGATCAAAATACATGGATTTTTCCGGGTAGCTGAACTTTGGATGTGACTCATCCATTCCCTTCGCCTACGTTTTCAAGCCACAGAAATAATGGAATGCAGCTGAAGAAGTAAAGAAATGATGAGATAAGATGAGATGAGGAAAAATATATATTCCTTTATTATTCTTCCAAAGCATTATTTAACAAGCATTGTTTTGGGAAAGCGAAATAAGAGAAGTAAGCATTTCCTTTTAATTACAGCATAGGACCATACAAATTGTGGCCTATGTGGTCAAAACCACTGTTCTGTGATTTTCTTGATACCCTCTTTTGACTCCTACAAGTTAGCATTTATTAGTATGAAGCAGTCTTCTCCCAAGTCATTTACTATTGACTATCGACAACAATCAAGACAGAGCCCAGAATCTATGCAGAATATACCCAGATACCTTCTCCAAAGACCAGAGCTTCTGCACACTCAGCTGTGTTGATTTCATTTTTTTCCCGAAGGAACATATCATAACACCTTCCAGTCAGGTTTTTAAGTGTTGTTTTATTAAGATAGTCTGTAGAGAAAACAGCAATCCATAAGACTTTTTCAGCAAAAGACTTATTTTTTTTTTAAGATTTTTTATTTATTTGACAGACAGAAACACAGCGAGAGAGGGAACAAAAGCAGAGGGAATGGTAGCGGGAGAAGCAGGCTTCCTGCCGAGCAGGGAGCCCGATGCGGGGCTCGATCCCAGGACCCCGGGATCATGACCCAAGCCGAAGGCAGAGGCTTAACGACTGAGCCACCCAGGCGCCCCAAGACTTATTATTTTAACACTTTTCAAGTAGTATTCTAATTTGGCAAACAATTAGTTGGATGTTATCCTTTCAAGAGGGCTTGTGTTTATAGTTTATGTTTTACCTGAGGAGAAAAACATCTCATTTCTCATACTTAGGAAGTGGTTTCAGCAGTTGGAAAGACCTCAGTCACAGAGTGTGATAAGTGCAGAAGACAGAACGGCAGGTTCTGACAACACACGCCCCAGGCCTCCCACTGATGGGAGGAACCAGCCAGAAATGACACACGTCAGTGGCTAGGGTAAAGCAACGTGAGCATTTGCATCAATCTGATCAAATAAGTGACAAAAACCAAAGAAATCACCCAGGTTAGTTCTCATGCCTCAAAAAAATAAACCCGTTGGTTACAACTGTTTTTCACCTATGAGGTTGGGTGTTGAAACTCTTAGAAGTTTAGCCAATTTCCAGTTTGTCACAATGCCTTTTTTTTTCTTGTATTTTTTTTTTTCCTTTTCAGCATCATTTGAACTTTCTTCTTGTGCCCCAGGCTTTGTGACCAGCATCACCCATGAGAAAGAGAGTGAGAGTGGGTGAGAGAGAGAGAGAGAGAGAGAGAGAGAGAGAGAGAACAGAGGGAGAAGGAGAAGCAGGCTCCCCACTGAGCAAGGAGCAAGGAGCCCAACCTGGGGCTGGATCCCAGGACCGTGAGATCATCACGAGCCAAAGGCAGCCGCTTAAGTTGTGGCTTCTAGCTCCCAGGCTTTTCCCACCCACCTCTCATGGCTCACTCTTCCTTATCTTTCACCGTATGCTTAGGTCCTTCCCCTTTCTTCACACTTAGCTTCCTTGCAATACATCCTTTTGTTTTGCAATGTATTTTTTTTTAATTTTTTTTATTAATTTTTATTAACATATAATGTATTATTTGCCCCGGGTACATGTCTGTGAATCTTCGGGCTTACACATTTCACAGCACTTAACAGCACATACCCTCCCCAATGTCCACAACCCAGCCACCCTATCCCTACCCGCCCCCCCCACCCCCCGGCCACCCTTAGTTCATTTCTTGAGTCTAGGAATCTCTTATTGCAATGTATTTTTTGATGAAAGTTATAGTTGCACATAGTTAAGAGTTAAATTTTTCTTTTTTTTTTTTAACATCTTAATTTAACTTTATTTTTTTCAGTGTTCCAAGATTCACGGTTCACGCACCACACCCAGTGCTCCATGCAATCCGTGCCCTCCTCAATACCCACCACCAGGCTCACCCAACCCCCTACCCTCTCCCCTCCAAAACCCTCAGTTTGTTTCTCAGAGTCCACAGTCTCTCATGGTTCATCTCCCCCTCCAATTTCCCCCAATTCACTTTTCCTTTCCTATTCCTAATGTCCTCCATGTTAGTCCTTATGCTCCACAAGTAAGTGAAACCATATGATAATTGACTTTCTCTGCCTGACTTATTTCACTCTGCATAATCTTTTCCAGTCCCGTCCACACTGATACAAAAGTTGGATATTCGTCCTTTCTGATGGAGGCATAATATTCCATTGTATATATGGACCATATCTTCTTTATCCATTCATCTGTTGAAGGGCATCTCAGCTCTTTCCATTGTTTGGCTATTGTGGATATTGCTGCTATGAACATTGGGGTACATATGGCCCTTCTTTTCACTACATCTGTATGTTTGGGATGAATTCCCAGTAGTGCAAAGTTTTTTATGGCTTTAAACCCCCCAAAACCCAGTTCCCTGAACTACCTCTTTCCATTATCTGCTCTCCAGGGGCAACTACTTCCAATGATTCTGATTCTTTTGGTAACGGACCCTGAGATTATGACTTGGCTAAAGACAGACACATAATTGACTGAGCCAGCCAGGTGCCCAAAGGTGAAAATTTAGTTCTCTTTCATAACTGACCACTGCCACATTCTTGGACACGTCCCATCTCTCTGTTTTTCCAACAGAGGGGGGCTAATTGTCTCTGTATTTATCACTGATTATGCCCAGCTCTCCTCTATTTGTGCTAACATTGTTCAATATAACGGACATATTGGGTATTCAAATAATTTTGTCTTCTTGATGGATCTTTCCCAGGAGCTTCCGAACCTGTTTGGGTCCTCTAGGAAGTAGCCATGAAGAGTGAGAGATTTCTGGGGAGAAATGCCTATGGAAAGGTAGAGGGCAGGGGGAGGCAGGGTGAGCCTTCAGAGCGGGATGCAGGTCTGACATCTGGGAAAGGAAAGGGAGAAGGAAAAGCCTCAGACTTCGGGGCAGCTCTGAGGAAATCCCAGCATGGCTGGTTGAGAGCCTCACTAGAGGAATCCCATATTGGGCAGAAGTGATCAGGGAGGGGTTGGCGGGAGCAGCTTGGGGAGAGCATGGCTCAACATGTTGACTGGAGGCTGTTCCTGATTTTTCCCTTTCCTGGAGGAAACACGGATCTCTGGGTTGATCTCTAGGTCCTTTGCTCAACGTTGTGCCTTCTGTTCCACAGAGCCATGAGATGGGGATGGAGATATTGAGCGTTCCTTGCACCATTGAGAAGTTTCCTACCATCAGTACATTTCTTACCTGCTGATTCCAGTAGAGTAATTTCCTCATACCTTTCTGAGAGACAGTGGGTGGGAGGAAAGTTGTAAGAATCTGTATTTTGGAAAATGTCTTGATTCTACTCCCATGCTTAATTGATAATTGGCTGAGTATAGAAGCCTAAATCAGGAAAAATTTCCCTTCAACATTTTGCAGGCATTTTGTTCTATTTTATCCTAACTTGTAGTAGGTTCTTGACAACTTTCAAGTCATGCAGATTCTTGATCCTTGACTAGAATATTCTGAAACTTCATGGCAACTCGTCTTAACTCATGATTCTGGACTTCTAGACTCTTAATTTGGAAACCAATTTTCAGATTTGGGAAATGTATATGCACAAGTTCTTTAATGTTCTTCTCCTATTCATTTTTCCGGTTAGCTTCTTCTGGACTCTTCATTAGATTCTATAGCTTTTGTGTGTGCGTGCGTGTGTGTGTGTGTGTGTGTGTGTGTGTGTGTTTCTATTTTTCCTTTTCAATTTCCAGGATATTTCCTCAATTTTAACTTCAAATCTTTCCAGAGATTAAATTTTTTTTCTCTGATTATATTTCAATTTTAAAGCACCTTGTTCTTAGAAAAACCTCTTTTGAAAACATTGTTCTTATTTCATGGAGAGAATATCTTGTCTTATTTTATTTTGGAGAAATCGATGGTAGTTTCTTTTTAAAGTTTTCTTCTCTTTTTCCTTTATGTTTTTATTGTTTATTCATTTGCCTTGACTTCTGTTTTTCTTATTAAAGATTTATTCAGACATCAGCCTCTCCTTGGCTGTCCACTCATGGTTAGCAGTCGGGGGCTCAAGCTGACTGGCCGTGCTGGGCATCTGGGCATGGTTTTTAACTGTGGGGCGCACTTTAGCATGATCCAGATATGCTATTTCACTGGGGAAGACTCACTCTTCGTACCAAGATTTGTATCTCTAGGTCTTTCCTTTTAAAATTTTTTTTTTTTTAAATTGTATTATTTATTTGACAGAGAGAGAGAGATCACAAGCAGGCAGAGAGGCAGGCAGAGAGAGAGGGGGAAGCAGGCTCCCCGCTGAGCAGAGAGCCCGATGTGGGGCTCGATCCCAGGACCCTGAGATCATGACCTGAGCCGAAGGCAGAGGCTTTCACCCACTGAGCCACCCAGGTGCCCCTAGGTCTTTCCTTTTAAAGTGGATTTTGGATTGTTTGGTCTGCTGTCTGGGTGGTTCAGGTCTGGCTGTCAGCCTCTGGGAGCCGAGTGTGGTCAGGTCTCAACATTTCATACATCTTCACTGAATCCTTCTTTCCTTGGAACCTGAGCATCACCATCAATGATGCTTGGGTTCCCCCAGCCCAGATGCCTTCTGTTCTACCCTTTCCAGAGAATACACCCCCAGGCTTGCACCAAGCAGGGAGGGACAGTCTCAGAGGTAAGGGATTAGATGTGGAGATTTTACTGCTACTTAAACAGACTTTTAACCAACTCTTCGGTGTTTAGTCTTTCGGAAGTATCAGATAAGGTCAGATGTATCAGGAAGTATCAGATGAGGCCTCCAGCCTTCTTGAGGTCCGGCATTTATATCAGGTTCTTTCTGGACTTTTCCCAATACTGGGTTAGTGTTCAATTTCTCAGTTCTGCAAAGTCTGTTACCATATAACCTTCCAATTCCCCCATTTGTTTTGGTCTCTATTTATGCTTTTAAAAAATCCTTTCCTTTATAGATCTTAGATATCAGACCTTGGTCTGTAGTGCCATTTGCGAATATCTTCTCCCATTCTGTGGGTTGCCTGTTTGTTTTGTTGACTGTTTCCTTCGCTGTGCAGAAGCTTTTTATCTTTTTTTTTTTTTAAATATTTATTTATTTGACAGAGAGAGGGAGATCACAAGTAGGCAGAGAGGCAGGCAGAGAGAGGGGGAAGCAGGCTCCCTGCTGAGTAGAGAGCCTGATGTGGGGCTTGATCCCAGGACCCTGAGATCATGACCTGAGCCGAAGGCAGAGGCTTTAACCCACTGAGCCACCCAGGTGCCCCAGAAGCTTTTTATCTTGATGAGGTCCCAAAAGTTCAATTTCGCTTTTGTTTCCTTTGCCTTTGGAGACATGTCCTGAAAGAAGTTGCTGTGGCTGACGTCGAAGAGGTTACTGCCTATGTTCTCCTCTAGGATTTTGATAGATTCCTGCCTCACATTGAGGTCTTCTATCCATTTTGAGTTTATCTTTGTGTATGGTGTAAGAGAATGGTCGTTTCATTCTTCTATATATAGCTGTCCAATTTTCCCAACACCATTTATTGAACTCACAAAACCGATAATCACATCCAAAAATGGGCAGAAGACATGAACAGACATTTCTCCAAAGAAGATAAACAAATGGCTAACAGACACATGAAAAAATGTTCATCATCTTTAGCCATCAGGGAGATTCAAATCAAAACCACACTGAGATACCACCTTACACCAGTTATAATGGCCAAAATCAACAGGACAGTAAACAACAAATGTTGGAGAGGGTGTGGAGAAAGGGGAACCCTCTCACACTGTTGGTGGGATTGCAAGCTGGTGCAGCCACTTTGGAAAACAGTGTGGAGATTCCTCAAGAAATTAAAAATAGAGCTACCTTATGACCCTGCCATTGCACTACTGGGTATTTAGCCAAAGAAGCTGAGGCATTACAAAGAAGGACCACCTGTACCCCAATGTTCATAGCAGCAACCACAATCGCCAAACTGTGGAAAGAACCAAAATGCCCTTCAACAGATGAATGGATAAGGAAGATATGGTGCATGTATACAATGGAATACTATGCCTCCATCAGAAAGGACGAATATCCAACTTTTGTATCAACATGGACGGGACTGGAGGAGATTATGTGGCGTGAAATAAGTCAAGTGGAGAGAGCCAATTATCTTATGGTCTCACGTGCTGAGCATAAAGAAAAACATGGAGGGCATTGTGAGAAGGAAGGGAAGGGGGAATGGGGGGAAATCAGAGGGGGAGATGAATCATGAGAGATTGTGGACTCTGAGCAACAAACTGAGGGTTTTGGGGGGGAGGGGCTGGGGGGTTGGGTGAGCCTGGTGGTGGATATTGAGGAGGGAACGTATTGCATGGAACACTGGGTGTGGCGCATGAACAATTAATCTTGTAACACTGAAAAAATAAGATAAACATATCTGGGAAAAAAAATCCTTTCCTATTATATTAGTGGAGCTTCAGGGGAACATGGAGACTGAAACATGTGCTCAGTTGACCATCTTTAAATGGAAGTCAGTAAGTTACTCTTCCAGCACAATTAATCTCTCCTTTGTTATAACAACATAACTCTATAGCTTCTTTTAAGTCCCCCCAAATCTTTATACATTAAATTTTTTTTGGATATGTATGTAGGTTTTGTTTTCTACCAGGTTCGCTTCACAATAGTAGTGGAGGCATTTGGTTGAGGTGGTAAACTACCGAATTGTAGTTTGTAGAATAGGCTGTATTTATTATCTATGCTCTGCCACTAAATGATGACTCCTTATGTTAAGCACTAGCTGAACACACAGATAATTCAGCAAATAACCATTCATAACAATTCACTCCTCAGCCTGGAATCCTTCTTAATGGCTCTGAAAAAGTAGAAGTTCCATATTCCTTCTTCATATGCTATCTGTTCTTGTTTGTATTTGTAAGACCAGACAAATGTCACTCAAATGTGCTATGTGTGTAGTGTTAGGTTACCCAGATACATAAAGTACACAAAACTCAGTGTGTAGAGTGTGCACTGGTCTCCACTTTGGTTAACAGCCAGGTTTTATAATGAGAGAGCTATGGCTTTAGAAGTGGACTTCACTCTCTGAGGAACTTGGATCACGAGACTCTCACATGGAAAATGAGGATATCAGGTCACCCATTCATTCCCTTGTTTGGGGATTTAGGGAGATGTGGTTGGAAAATTCATTCTGGTTCCTTTGGAGCAGGGATACATCTGGTGTATGTGTTTTTGTTTCCTCCTTAGTGCTCTGTTCTTCAAAACAAATAAGATCTAGACTGTTACTTAAGAGTGTATATAAAAACAAATTAGTGGTCCACAGCATCTAAACATCAAGATACCTTTCATGCAGATGGCGCTAAAGGTGAAGAAGGAAGCTCCTGTCCGCCCTACCCCACCCCCACCCCCAAGCTGAAGCCAAAACAAAGGCTTTGAAGGCCCGGAAAGCAGTGCTGCAAGGAGTCCATAGTCACAAAAACAAGATCTGCACATCACCTACGCTCTGATGGCCCAAGACACTGCGTCTGTGAAGGCAGCCCAGCAATCTTTGAAGGAGCACCCCCAGGAGAAAGAATCTTGACGATGATGCCATCACCAAGTTCCCCCTGACTACCTACTCAGCCCTGGAGAAAGTAGAAGACAACAACGCTTGTGTTCACAGTGGACGTCAAGGCCAAGAAGCACCACATCAAACAGGCCGTGAAGCTCTGTTGACATTGCCATGGTCAAGGTCAATACCCTGATCAGGCCTGATAGAAGTTCAGCTGGCTCCCGACTGTGATACTTCGGGTGTTGCCAACCAAGTTGGGATCGTGTAAACTGAGTGCCGCTGGCTAAAACTAAATATAAAATTTTCACCATAAAAAAATAAACTTCAACTCCAAATCCTCATTAAATGTTTATTGACCCTTCGTACCTACATCAGACAAGATCCCCTGCTGGTTCCATGACTGAGGAGAACCAGTAGCAAGCAGATGTTGGCTAAGCTCAAGTGAGAAAAAAATGTCTGATTCGATCCTAAGGAATAACAGTAACAATGAGACTGAAATTTAGGCTGTTAGTTTTTTGGGGGGTGGGAGTGAGGTAGCGATAGCTTAAACATTTCATTTTAAGGAAACCAGCAGGGGATGACCCTCTAAGGACTGGAAGCAAAAGTCAATGATGAGAGCAAGCTCATGCCACTTGTACACAAAATTCATTATCATTGTAGACTTTCCAGCAATGTCTTTCCTTTGATTCGCCCACCTACCCCATTGTCTCTTCCGGGAAGATACGTATCTTAGCTTAGACCCTTCTAATAGGAGAAACTGTTTCATCTGCCTCACTGGAATTGGTGATCTTACTGTAGCTTTAAAAGTATCTCCAGATACGGCAGATTTTTCTGGCTTATACCTGGGAAAAAGGCTAGGTCAAAATTAAAAAAAAAAAATGTTAAAAATCATAGCCAAAGACATTCAGCAAGCTGACTGAATATTTAGCTCTTATTTTAAAAAATAACCATGACTTTTCAAAAGACTCTTTTTACTTATATCTGCAATATAGGAACTAATTCTCTAGAACACATTAAACCTTAAATTGCTTTAAAATGCGCTTGTAGTAGATATTTGATTGTTTAGAAATATATTTTTAGTATTTCATGCAAAATTAATTCAAGGAAGCCCGTCCTACAGAGCATAAGCGAAAGAAACATGTTTTCCTTGGGGTGCACTGAAAAAATTAGTACACACATCATTTGATCTCAGTTACAGAGAGAGCACTTTGCACCGTGACTTAGGCATTCTGGTCAAGAGGCTTCAGAGTATAGGACTCTGATGGGTGGTTTTGTGAGTTCACAGGAGCAAAGACGGCAGGAAACACCGCAGCCTTCTCCTCCCGTTCCCTGCCCACAAGCAGAATAGTGGACGATGTTTCACAGAATGATGACGGTGCATGTTTTCCCTGAAGCTGCAGGAAATGTAATTTCAGTACTCATATTTTTTTTCCTGTAGCCTCTTGAGATTCCTGTATCTATTGCATTTTTTCTTCCCTCTTGAGGCTGCTCTCAGACGGACGTTCCCCATGTGGCTTTGTGTCATGTCTAGCATCTCCAAACAAACCCGTTCCTCCCACGGGATGGGCCAGGCCACGGGGCTTGGGGTGGGGTAGCGCCGAGCTGGAGAGGAGTGATTTTCGGTAATTCAGAATTTCCTATAGGGGCTCTTCACTGTTTATTTGCTCTTTTCGGTAGATCTTTTTTTTTTTTTTTTTTTTGGTAGAGAGGGAGACATGTAACTTACATTTGTACACTGGTTTTTACTTTTCCAGGCTTTACTTTTGCTGATAGCAACACAGACCCTGTTTTGGCAGGAGACTTGTGCTTGAAGTCAGAGTTGGAGACCTCTTCCCAGCAAATGTTTGAGCAGGCGCTGAGAACTTCAGTTTGTTACTTCGTAACATTTGCAGTCATTGTTAGTCAAGGGCTGTCTGGCAGTTTAAACTGCTTTGTACATTGCAAGGCACTGTTTATGTATAAACCCTTACTGTGAACAGACTTGCTGTTTGAAAAAGTATTAGTTGAGTGCATTATGCAAGCTAGCAGCTACCTTCCACGTTCAGTATTTCTTATGAGGGAGAACTCTTACTTGCAATCAGATAAGAGTTCTGAGTTTTAATAATTTATCTTCTGGTTTGCGCTGGACTGCCTGGGTTTAAACTTGGGCTCTGTCACTTACTATTCCTATGACCCGGGGTCAGTCGCAGTCTGGTCTATTAGAGGAAGTAGCCACAGATGCGATATTAATGTTGATGGAGCTGACTTGCTTGGCCAGAACTTTTTCTTTTCTTTTTCTAAAATTTTATTTATTTATTTGACAGAGAGAGAGAGCAGAAGCAAGGGGAGCAGCAGGCAGAGTGAGAGGGACAAGCAGGCTTCCCACTGAGCCAAGAGCCCGATGCAGGGCTCGATCTCAGGATCGTGGGATCACGACCCAAGCTGAGGGCAGATGCTTAACCGACTGAGCCACCAAGGCACCCTGGGCATATCAACTTGAGAAACACAACTATAAGAACGCCATTGAATTTGCTGACAGAATGATATATATGGGATTTACTTCGAAATAACCCAGGGGATCAGGTGGGGCAGCAGGCGGAGGTAGAGATAAAATGAGATTGTCCCTGAATTCAAAACTGCTGCATCTGGGTGATCAATCCAGGGTAATTTGTTTTCTTATTTTCTCTGATGCTATATAATTTTAAGATGTCCCATCATAAAGAAGTTAATATAAAGAAACAAAAGATTCCTTCAAAGTAATTTGGCATGGAACAATTTGGAAATTAGCTTCTGAAATCCCATTTGATGGTGACTTTTTTTGTTTTAAAGGAAAAAGCCCCTCAGTTACTTGAGACAAGTGGGGGAAACATCAGCTCGGAGATTCTCAGGAGTAGCTGGGTCTGACTCATTCCACGCCCACCCCCCTCCCCCCCCGCCCTGCCCCCCATGCCATAGTGAGGTTTCTCTCTAGTGGACAGGGTATTCCCCTGCCCCATGTTGGCCTACAGTGACTCATATACCAAATCAGAGTTTCACATCTAAGTGTTATGGGCATTGATTATCAAAGTTGGAACCCAAAGGCCTGGTTGCAATGAGGATAGGCTATTTAAATACCCCTCTTTAAAGGTCAGAACTTTCCTCTAGAAAAGATTCCTCTCCATCTGGAAGCCTCTGTCTGATGTCACCGAAGATATGAACTCTTTAAAAGGGGACATTTCCTAAAAGTACACTCAGCTTTTTTGTAACATTCATTTTAGGGATGAAATCAGCCTAAACCATAAATTGACTTGTTTACTCAAACGAAAGAAATGCTGGCTGAGCAGGGAATTCGTCATAACCTTCATTATTTAGGCGGTCTGCCCAGCTGACGAGCTGTTTTACTTTGCCTCTGACTTCACAGGCATTTAAAAGAGGACAGACGGCCACCCCTGCTCATGGCCTGTTGATCAGACGGGAACTGGCCAGGACTTTTCTCGCCCACAGATTCACAAACCTTCCTTACTCAGGTCAGGCAGCCACTGCCCGTGGATGGCAAATGACATGAAATCTATTTATCTTCCTTTTAAAGCAAGGAGATTGAGGCTCGGGGAGGTCAAAGAACTTTCCTCCAGGGCTCTATGTCATGGCTAGGTTGGCTTTGAGGTCAAGGAAACAATATCTGTTCTACCTGGAATTTAAAGCCAAAGACAAAAGTCACGTCACTGACAGACATGCGTCCTGAGAATAAGGAGCTAACGTCTACCTACATTTTTCATCCCTTGAAATAACTCTTTTATAATGATGATGTCTCCATTTTACACAGGAGAGTGGGGTACAGCCAAGAGTTGTTGAGTGGTGGAACTATAATCCAAACCACTATTCTTTATGCTCAAAAGCTGTGCTCTTTCCATTTCACTGGAGAGGGGTGGGGACGGAAGGAATAGAAAAGAGATGGAATCCATCTCCCTCATTTCCCAGCATTCTCTGCAGGGAATATGCTAATATGCTTATGCCCTGAATGGAACTTTCTTCCCTCTCTTTACTCCTTAGAAATCTCCTCAGAGCTCATCTCAAAAGTCACCAGCTTCTCCTGATCTTCCCAGTTATAACTAGGTATTTTTTTTCCCTGATGTCATTTTCTTTCCTTTAAAAAAATATATATATATATATATATATATATATATTTGTTTATCTATCTATTTATATTTCAAATTATTTTTAAAGATTTTATTTATTTATTTGACAGAAAGGAGAGAAATCACAAGTAGGCAGAGAGGTAGGCAGAGAGAGAGGGGGAAGCAGGCCCCTCGCTAAGCAGAGAGCCCGATGCAGGGCTCCATCCCAGGACCCTGAGATCATGACCTGAGCCGAAGGCAGAGGCCCTAACTCACTGAGCCACCCAGGTGCCCCCTGATGTCATTTTCTTATACATTTTTTATTAGGGTTTATTTTTAAATGTCTGACTTCTCTTCCTAGACTGTGAATAGCTTGAGGCAAAGGATTGTGTCTAATAAGTTTTATTTTTTATTTAAAAATTATGAACTAATTAAAAATTAGATTGTGGGGGTGCCTGGGTGGCTCAGTCGTTAAACCTTCGGCTCAGGTCATGATCCCAGGGTCCTGGGATCGAACTCTGCATCGGGCTCCCTGCTCGGCAGGAAGCCTGCTTCTTCCGCTACCATTCCCTCTGCTTGTGTTCCCTCTCTCGCTGTGTTTCTCTCTGTCAAATAAATAAAATCTTAAAAAAAAATTAGATTGTGTAAAAAACAGTTAACACATATGTTATTCGTGGGGTTGATATTATTAAACATCCTGTGTGCTCCTCTCTGGCCCCATGTCCTTCCCTCCACCCAGCCCTAACTGCCTTCCTGAGTTTCCTTGCTTTGCTTCTACTTTTTATCATGTTTGTATGAGTCCTCAAGCATTGTTTCTTTTGTTTGATTTTGAACCTTATAAAAACAATGTTGTGCTGAATGTATTCTTCAGCAATTTGTTTTTAAAATTTGAGGACTCACTCATATTGATGTACCTCTAGTTTGTTCATATTTCATTATTGGTCTGGTAATGGATAAACTTCATTACAAGAAATTCTTGGTGCACCTGTGCACCACCTCCACCTTGCGGGTGCAGGATCAAGGTGGATCCGTGTAAGTCTATACGTGCAAGAACTCCTGCACAGTTTCACCAAGAAACATGAAAAGAATACTCATAGTAACATTGTTAAAAAATCAAAAAAACCAGAGACAACTCAGTTGTACCTTAATGGGAGAAAAGATTAAGAAATAAAAGTATTTTTCTTATAAGTTTTGTAGGGTTTTTCTTCCACCCTCTGGAACACATATGCCTTACCAAAGCATTCAGAATCTCTGCCGCATCTTGTTCAACTGATTAACATGATGTCATCAAAATAACGAACCAATGAGATTTTCTGTGGAATGTCCAAATGGTCTAGGTCCCTTGTGACAGAAAGCAGAGGAATTAATGTAGTCCCCAGGCAAGACCGTGAATGAATGTACCCTGTTGTCCATTCTTAAGTGAATGTAAAGTATTTCGGATCCTATTTTCCAAAAAATATTAGGAAGGATGCATTTGCCAAATCAGTAAGTGCATACAAGAATCTGTTATTCTGCTTTAATAAAGATGCTATGTCTGGCCCAACAACTGCAGTCGGGACTTAAACTTGGTAAAGTTTGCAGTAGGTCACTGTCATCCATCATAATCCATCAAGTTTTTGTAGGGACTAGACTGGCTGGCAACATAAAGGATATGATGAGGACCACTATTCCTGCATTCTCTGTCTCTGAGGATGGCACTTCACCAGCCCCTTCATGATTTTAGGGGATGCTAATTGGCTTTTTCGGCTTCAATAGCTCTTACTCTAAAAATCAAGATACAAGTGTGAGAGTTCCAAATACTACTAGGTACATTCGTTCCTATCACGCATTCGGGAATCCAGGAAGTAGCCATTGGGTGAAGCCGTGCACTTTGTGGACCCACTGTGAGATGGACTAGGGCTAGGACTCCATTTACCACCTAAACTCAATGTGCCCCTACTGTAACACAGGTCCAGGATGGCAGGAACCAGCTCAACTCGACCCTCTATCCAGTAGTCTTCAAAAGATATGAGCATACCATTTTCCTTAGTATGTGATTAGCCAAGTAGATGCTCTAGGGGAAGCACTAGGGAAATCACTACTTTATGCAGTTGCCATGATGTTTCAGGATCCTTTCTGGTGACGTGGTCTCTCTATCAGTTGATGAATTTTAAGTCTAAGGGCATTTCAAGTCTAGAAACAGAGCAAGAGGCCCTAACTTTCCATTGTGGGGACTGATCTCAGCCTTCTGTCCACCTATTTTTGAGTTCCTTCAATTTTATATATTGAATGACACCCACCTCTCTTGTCCTAGGACTGACATACTCTGTTAACCCTCTTTAAAGGTTTCTGTGGTTGAGGGCCATTCCAACTGTGCTGTCCATTCTGGTCCTTACGCTCACCTGTCTTCTGAGAGCTAAATGCTGCCAGCTGGCATCATCTTAGCTCTAAGAAATCCCAATTCTCAAACAGTATCTCCTGCCATCCACTCTGGTCCAAGGAGATAACCTCCACTGAGCTTCTCCGCAATGTCCGTGCTCCTCTAAATAGCACATTGCTTATTATCTTGGTACACAGGGTGTCCTCCAGGGCCTCCCAAGGAACAGTATCAGTTGGTGGTTTCCCTGTCTTAGCAAATCCACAGCAGCAGGCCCACCGCTCCGGGCCTTTTGTGGTCCCTTCCTCCATAGTCTCTATGTCAGTTAGCATGACCCAACACTTTCCCTGAGCAAAGCCATCCAGCCCCATCTTTGCTCTTGGGCCCGCACCAGCTTCTTCACTTCTCCATAACACGAGACTTTCTTTGTATTTGAGAATACTGTTCTGAGCCACATGATGTGGAATGATGCTCACTGAATAAAGTCCAGACACAGAAAATAATCTGTAGCAGGTCTAAGATGCATATAATGCTTATAAAGCAGCCTTGAAATTTAGGACACATGACTCAGATCTTTGGTATCCTCAAAATCCGTCACTGTTAAAAACATCTTTTGGAGCCTCTAGCAAGTGTTAGTAGGAGGTCAAAGGTTTCTAGGATTCTGGAACAAGAACATGTTATCTAGAGCAGAGGACATTACACTCGCTTGAAAAGCAGGTTCTGATGTGCTCCTGGGTTCTGGGAAAGACAGGGTCCAACAATGTGATACCAAATGATGTGAAGCCAAAACTTTCTATCCCGAGTTGGGCATAGTCAGATAGACCAGCAGAAATGGTTTGTAAAATGGACAGAGTACATCTAGGATTGAAATAGAGAAAGTCCAGAGGCACACGAAGTTCCGTGTCATCCACCAATTAACATTTTTTGTAAGAAATATGTTTACCATTGATCATTGCAATTCAAAAACACTTGTTCTTTCAAGGGCCGGTCCAGACGTCTTGTCAGACCACACCTGTGGCGGACACTGGTGTCTGGGGGACAGAGGTGCAGGCTTCCTGTGCGCAGTTTACAGTGACATGCCTCGGCCCAGTTCCTAGAAGGGTTGGCCCCGTCAGATGAGGAGTGGGGAAGGGGCTGCTGCTGCTCGGGAGTAGCGCTCAGGAGTGAAGCTGACAAGTTGTGAGGGAACATCCTCTGACTAGGCAGAGCTTCAAGCAGTCCCCCTGGGCATCCACCTTGTGAGGAGAGAAAAATGAAGAGGAAAGGGTATATGTGGACCAAATGGCTTTGCTAACTGGTCAGGGGATTTGAGGAGGCCTTGCTGGAAGACTGAAGATACGCAGGTAGGGAGGGGACACCAAGTGTGAGGATTTCTGTGTCACTTGTTAATGCTCTCAAAAGAGCATCCACCATAGAAGAGGCAATAAACTACCACGTGGATGGGATGAATTGGCCAATAGATGCCAACTAGTTCCTGTCATCAACTTACCAGTGCGGTGCAATGGGCTCAGTGGGGAGATGGTGGAGAGATGCAGGCCACGTGTTAGTACAATACCATGGCCAACCTGCCTCCAGCACTGGTGAGGGTCTGACCTGCCATTCACAGAGACAGAGACCAGTGCTGAGCTTCCAATATACGACCAGCCTCTGGGGGCAAGTTGGTTAATCAACCTCCTTTAATCCCAGAAAGGACAATAATTCACCCTGACTGAGACTCTTGTGTGTTTGGGGCAGGGGTTGCCTTTCTTGCCTGTAGAACTTGGGCCAGAATCACTGCCCAAGATTTCACAGGACGTCTGATCCATAAGTACAGGATTCTTTTTGACATTGTCTTGGACCGAGGGATTCATCTTATAGCCGTGTAGGTGTGGTGATAGGTACATACAACAGGCACATGGTCCTCCTGTATTCTGTGCCACTCAGAAGTGGTTAGCCTGAGAGGATGCTGGAATGGTCTCCTGAAGGGGTAGCCAAGGTGCCAACTTGGAGTGGACTCTGGGAAGCGAGATTAACTATGCTTCTAACTATTTCTAAAATTAAGCCATCTTGCTGCATTCCTGGAATAAATTAAGTGGACATAGTGTGCTTTTTTTTTTTTTTTAAGATTTTTATTTATTGATTTGACAGAGAGAGAGAGAGAGAGAGAGAGATCACAAATAGGCAGAGAGGCAGTCAGAGAAAGAGGGGGAAGCAGGCTCCCTGCTGAGCAGAGAGCCCGATGCAGGGCTCGATCCCAGGACCCTGAGATCATGACCTGAGCCGAAGGCAGAGGCTTTAACCCACTGAGCCACCCAGGAGCCCCCATAGTGTGCTTTTAAAATATGTTCTTGGGTTCATTTTGCACATGTTTTGTATGCAAATTTGCATCTGTGTTCAGGAGTCATATTTTCCTTCCCATACTCTCTTTGTGTGATTTGGTAGTGATGAAGTTCTACTAACCTCATGGAATATGTTGGGGAATTTTCCTGGTTTTATATCCTCTTGAAGAATTGGTTTATTCAATGTTTTGAATTCTTATATAATTGGATAATTGATAAAACTTGCCTGTAAATTTTGGGGCCTGGCTTTTCTTTGTGGTAAGATACCTAATTATTCATTACTTTTCTTTAAGGACACTATGACTATACAATATATCTACTTTCAATATTAATTTTTTTGTACTCAAGAAATAGTAAATGAATGAATGACCCACTTGGGCATGTGTTTAAGTCACCATGTTTAAAAAAGGAAGTAAGTGTATCAAGTATCAATGAACACAGTGAAAAGGAAATTAAGAAAATAATTTCATTTATGATAGCATCAAAAAGAATAAAATACTTAGGAACTAACTTAACCACGGAGGCAAAATGCTTGGATACTAAACACTACAAAATGTTGCTGAAAGAAGGTAAAAATCCCAGTATATGGAAAGACATCCTATCTTCATGAATCAGAAGACTAAATATTGGTAAGATGTCAATACTACGCAAAACAACCTACATATTCAATGTAATCCCTATCAAAATCCTAATGACATTTTTGCAAAAATAGAAAAATCTATCCTAGACTTCATACATAATCTCAAGAATAGCTGAAACAGTCTTGAAAAAAAGAGCAGAGTTAGATCTGATTTCAAAATATACTACAAAAATACAATAATCAGAATAGTTTGGTGTTGGCTTATAGAAAGGTATGTAGATCAATGGACTAAAATAGAGACTTTAGAAATAAGCCCTCACATATGGTCAAATTACTTTTGAAAAGGATACCAAGACCATTCAATGGATGAAAGGACAATCTTTTCAGCAATGATGTTGGGAAAATTGGATATTTACATTCAGAAGAATAAAATTAGACCTTTGTTCCATATAGAAAAAGTGAAGACCGGAACGCGAGACCTAAACATGGGAATTAAAACTATAAAACTCTCAGAAGAAAACAGTGGAAAAGCTTAGATCAAAACCAAATTATTTAAAGATGAAATTAAAAAAAAACCAAATTATTACCAAATCACAACATTAGATTGGCAATAGTTTTTTGATATGACACCAAAAGCATAGGCAACAAAAGAAAAAAAATAGACAAGTTAACTGCATTATAAATAAAAACTGTGCATCAAAGAACATAATCAATGCAATGAAAAGCTAACCCACAGAACGGAAGAAAATATTTAGAAATCACTTACCTGCCAAGGGATTAATATCCAGAATATATAAAGAACTCTTACCATTCAGCAACCTGCCCGGGGCCAAAACCTAATTTAAACATGCACAAAGGATTTGAACAGACATTTCTCCAAAGGCAGTCTACAAACGGTCAATAAACACATGAAAAAGTGCTCAAAATCACTAATTGTTGAATAAAGACAAATTAAAACCATTGTGAGATACCCCCTCACCCTCATTATGATGGCAAATATAAAAACAACAGCAACAACCAGAAAGTAACAAGTGTCCCGAGCACGGGTGGGGGTGGGATTGGAAACTTTGTGCACCCTCCACAATGTAATATGCCACAGCTACAGTGTGAAACAAAATGGTGATTCCTTCCAAAGTTAAAAATAGAATTTCTATCTGATCCAGCCATTCCACTTCCAGTATGCATCCCAAATAAATAAAATCAGGGACTTGAAAAAATATTTGTACACTCTTAATCATAGTGGCCTTATTCACGATAGCCAAAAGGTGGAAGCCGCCTACACCTCTATCTATGGATGAATAGAAGGATGAATAGATAAACAAAAGGTAACATGTACATACAATAGAATATTGCTCCGTCTTAAAATTGAAGTAAATCCTGACACACCGTACAACGAGATGAGTCTGGAGGACATTGTGCTCAGTGAAATGAGCCAGTCACAAAAAGGAGAAAAAACATCCCAAGCGTATGAGTCCACTTGGATGAGAGAACTAGAGCATCAAGTTCATTAAGACAGAAAGTGGAATGGTGGTCTCCAGGAACTGGAGGGATGGAGGAATGATTGTTTTATTTTGTTTTTTTTTTTTAAGATTTTACTTATTTACTTGAGAGAGAGAGAGAGAGTGCGAGCACAAGCAGGGGCAGTGGTAGCGAGAAAGGGAGAAGCAGACTCCCCACTGAGTAGGGAGCCCAACGTGGGACTCGATCCCACGACCCTGGGATCATGACCTGAGCCAGAGGCAGATGCTTAACCGACTGAGCCACCCAGGCGTCCCGAGGAATTGTTCAATGGATAGAGAGTTTCAGTTTTTCACCATGAAAGGAGCCCAGGAAATGGATGGTGGTGATGGCTGCCAGGAATGTAGGTGTGCTCAGTACTGTCGAATTGTATACTTGACCGTGGTTAAGATGGTAGGTGTTATGTGTGTTTTACTGCAAGAAAGCAGGAAATAAATGTGTTGGGTTATTGAACTTCTGAATTTCTTAAGAGCTGTGATATGGTACATTATTGACCTCATGTTCTCACTTCTCTCTTTATTAATAACTTTTGCCATCTGACTTTACAGTTCCTCCCAAGCAATAGAGCATATTTATTTCTCTTCCCTTGTCAAACCCAGCCTAGATTAGCTGAGCCCCAGAGAATCTGCAGATGCACGAGCAATTATAAATAATTCTTGTTTAAAACCACTGAGGTTTGGTGTGGTGTGTTTCTCAGCAATGGCGAGCTAATTTAAGTCTGAATGCATTTCAAATTTGGGAACCAACTCTGTAATGCCGAGGTATATTTTATTTATTTTATTTTATTTTATTTTTTTTAAGATTTTATTTATTTATTTGACAGAGAGAGATCACAAGTAGGCAGAGAGGCAGGCAGAGAGAGAGGGGGATGCAGGCTCCCTTCTGAGCAGAGAGCCCGATGTGGGGCTTGATCCCAGGACCCTGAGATCATGACCTGAGCCCAAGGCAGAGGCTTTAACCCACTGAGCCACCCAGGTGCACCCCGAGGTACATTTTAAATAATAATACTAACACACTAAAACTAAGAGAAGAATATACACGTATTACCCCAAGTTAAGAAATAGACATGACCAAATATCTTTTCACATTCCTTTCCCAGAGCTAAGTAATCCTGATTTTGTTAATCACTTCTTTGTCTTTCTTTATAATTTTGCCAAATTTTATGTATCCCTAAACAATAAGTGTATACCTTAGTTTTGTTTATTTTTTAACTTTATAGAAATCAACTTCACTGTGTGAACTTGGTTTGGCACAAAATTATGTTTTTGAGACCCATCCATGGGTAGGGCCTTTTTCATTCATTTCTCTCCTCCATTGGTAAGTTACCTGTTCTTTTATTGGGTACCTTTGATGATTTAACATAAATATTTTTACAAAACCCAAAGTTAGTTAATAAATTTATTCTCCTTCCAAATCACAGAATCTTAGAGTGCTTTAGTATGGTAATGCCATTCAGTCCTTTTGAACTTCACAATTAAAAATTTTATTGGCTCATATTATTTAGATTTCCCCACATAATTTTCCTACATTTTACTCACAAAACCTCAGACCTTCTGACGAAATCTCATATCTTCTCTCTGTGATCCGACCTTTTGTCTTAAAGTCTGTTGAAGAGTTTCTTTTGGAGGATCTGTTCATGGTGATCGTGCTCAATTTGGATCCCCCTGAAAACGTCTCCATTTTACTCTCTTTCTTGAAAGACAGTTTCCGTGGGCAGGCCATTCTGAGTTGATGTTCACTCTCTTGCAGCATTAATACTTCTCTTTTTGCTGTTAAGAAATAGCTGTTCATTTTATTTTTATTCCCTCATACATAATCCATCTTTTCTCTCTGGCTTCCTTTAAGGTCTTTTAGTTTTTTGTTTGTTTGTTTGTTTCTCAAGATATATTTGTTTGTTTGTTTGCTTGCTTATTTTAGAGCATCCGAGCTTGAAATAGTGTGCAGTGGGGAGGGGGAGGGGCCGAGGGAGAGGGACACTAGGTCTATCTCTGCACTGGCTCTAGGATAAGGTTTTAAAATCCTGCCTGATCAGCCTTCATGTCAGTAGGGTGTGCACAGCCTCAAAAAGCGACAAGGGGGGACTTTTTAAAATTGAAGCGCAGTTGACATCCAATGTTATATTAGCTTTGGGGGCACCACATGGTATTCGACGATCCTATTCGTTCCTCAGTGCTCATCACAGTAAGTGTAGTCAACATCTGTCACCACTGGGTCTGGGCTGTGTGTGTGTGTGTGTGTGTGTGTGTGTGTATTGAGGTTATGGGGAGTGTTCACCGAGCTGACCCCTTTTCAGTGGTGCACGAGGCTTGTCTCCTGTGTCCCTAAATGCGGCTGCTTAGAGGTTAGTCTGGCTCAGTCGGAGGCATGGTTAGCTTGCCCCCCTGAACTTAGGCTTCTCCCTTGTTCTTGTGGGAACTCCCTTTGTTTCTTAGAAGCTTCTCCATTTGTTGAAAATTTTGCACTCTATGTTTCATCTAAAATGATGAGGTTTTGTAGCAGGAAGGTTTCAGGATTTTTAGTCTACCTTATTCCTAGAAGCGGGACTCCTACTCGATTCCATAATTTGCTCTAGAGCCTCTCATACACTTTTGGCATGGCAGGCGCTCAGAATGTTTGCTGAATGAGGGCGTGATTGCTGTCACCACGGTGTCACACTGAGTTCCGTCCCTCCTTTTGTCCCTCTTGTGCATTTCTTTTACATCTGCCCTAGCACCTAGCTCGGGGCCATGCACTTGTTGGGGGCTTGTTAAAATGCATGTTGAGTGAATATGCAAGTACCTCGCCTTTTCTGTCCAAAGGTGAGGGAGGCTTTATAATTTTCTTGGAAGCCTGTTTCATAGATTAGTCATCTTTATGTTAAAAAGCCCCTGCTCCTTCTACTCAAAGTCTCTTTTCCAAAATGTTTATCTATTTCCTTCTGTTCTGCCCTTTGTGAATATGGAGGGCACCTGATGGCAACGCTCTCGTTTTGGAAATGGTTAAGTCTTTAGACACCTAAATGCCGTTAGCATCATTAGCATGGCTCTTTAACGCCTCTTCTCCAAGAGCAAGTAAGCATTGTCTGTTATGCCCAGTGGTAGGAAAATGGATTTTTGTGTGAAGTTGGGCGTGGGATCAGGAAGGCTTTATTTAGACAGTTCTGTGTAACTGAATGTATTCCAACGGCAAGGGATTACCCAGCCAGGTGGCTCGCCCCCCAGACGTTCTCACTGGAACTACTCTGTGCGTCACTGGCCTCCGGGTGTGTGATTTCAGGTAAGCCGGGCAAGGCACGCCGGCCTCGAGGGCTCTGTGGTCAGCCGCTTACCAGAGGCTGCGTCCACGTTCTGTGAAATCTGTGAAACGTCGCCGACTGGAACCTCCGTGGCTCACCACTGCAACTTCCTGCCTTCCTGCGCCCGGGCCGCTCTGCTCCGAGGCCTCCCGTGGCTGGGTGCGCCCGGCCCCCGAGTCCTCCACCCAAGGCAAATAGGAACTTGGCCTGACAGACGCGGAGGGAAGGGCCAACGATTCATGTTCCTTCTTGAGGAGGTTCCCCCCACCCCTCTCTGCAGCCGTGGCCACTCATCAGTGAGCACATGGGCCGCGCTCCGGGCCTTCTCCCGGGCCCTTGGCAGGAGGACACAGCGGGTGGGACTTCACCGGAGGACAAGATCATCTGCTGACTTTTGCCTCTGCTCAGATGGACAGTTGATCCACCAGCAAGAATGAAGCCGGGCTTGGCTTTGCGCTGAGTTCCAAGGGGAACAGGAACAAAGACACAGGCCTCGCCTTTTGGAGAACACCTCTCAGTAGACGGATTGCTGAACAGTAACTCATTCCTTTATTCAATACATGTGGTTTTGAGTGCCGACTGTGGGTCAGGCGCTGCTGCAGGCTTGTGGGAGACAGCGGTGATGAACCCGGGCCTGAGATCCCTGTCACGGGAAATGTTCATTCTAGATGCGCACAAGTACATTTTTTAACTGAACCTGGTTTTTCAATGCCCTGATGGAGACTGGGGTTTGGGGACACTTACCGAATTCTTTTGTGAGAGGACAGCTCTCTTGCAGCCTGTTGCAATGGAAAGCATAGCAGGCCAGCAGCTCGGAGGCCCGTTGGTTCTGCATTGCTTTGTGGAACAGCTCAGAGAGTCAGGGCTAGGTGACCACACTGAGGCCCCGCAAATCAAGCCGGGGCTGTGCAAAGCCGTTCCCTGCTGGATCACGTGGAAATAACGATACTTCCCTTTCTACCTCGCAGCTAGGTCATGAGAACCAAGCGAGGAGTGAGAGGAAGTGTTTTGAAAAGTGTAAGGTGCTCTCTCTTGCTCTAGATATAGAGAGAGACATCCGGCGCTGCGTTACTCAAGTCTGGTCTCCCACTTCTGATACCGTATTGGCTTCACGAGACGCACGTGCACACGTAAGCGGCCCCACGGTCCAGCGGCAAATATGCCGTTTCCCAGCTCCGTGGAAACAGCTTACCTAAGGTGACGTAAGAGTCTTTATATAGGGCCACGTGATGGGGCCCCTCGGGGACCACGCGGCAGACAGATCTGCCCGTAGAGACACTCTAGGACCAGCCCTGTCCGTCAGGCTCCCCTCCTCTCCCGCCGTCCACCTCCCTTGTGTTACGGGAAAATTCCATGAAGAATTTTTAAAGAATTTCTTGGCAGTTTATTGGTCTGGAGCAGGGGCTGTGGCATAACCTAGCAGTTAATTAAACCTGGGTTTGAACCCAGATCTACTACTTCCTAGCTGTAGGCCTTGAGAAGGTTGTGTAAATAAGCCTCTCTTCATTTACCATAAAATGGGTGTGATATTAATAGTACCTTCTTCAAAGCCTTTGTGGGGGATGAAACATGCATTCAGAGGACTTAGCACATTGCCAGGCATGCAGTAGGTGTTCAGTAAATGCTAGCTATTACTGTTTCTAGCTTGGAGAGCATTTGGGCTCATGCAAGAGACGAAGAGATAGAGAGAGTTTTGGCTGCACACTTATTTGGTGAGTATCATTCTTAGCACTCAAAGTCAATGACAGGGGCCAAGTCTGACATTGAGACTTAAGTCTTTAGGCTTGACTCATACACTTGAGATTCACCATTCAGGAAAGGTCTGTCGGGGGAGAAAACACAGTAAGAGCAATAACCCATACATCATATCGTGACCCAGTTAAAATCTGACGTTCTATTGTCAGAAAGGCACACACTCAACCTTGGAAATGTCACAAACGCTGAACACTGAATGGTGTTACTTGGAACTGAATTTTGTTTCCTCTTTTATTTGTATACACGTCCTTCTGCTCTCAGCCCTTGAAGTCTGCATAGGAAAGTGGGTTGGGTAGAAATTTGATAACCATGGTTTACGGAGAGCTGCTTTCTGGCCAGGCCACATACCTGGGGATCACATTTCCACACCAGGCTCTCACAGGCTTCTCATGCATCTGTTTCAGGCTTAAATGTTGCTGAGTATAGAATGATCATTGAAAAAGAGTCACAACAGGATACCAATGAGTTAAAAAAAAAACAAACAAAACTGCGCCAAAAATGTCGATGGCATTTTATTAGTTAGAGATGAGTCGCAAACATTGAAAAACCAGAGTCTTGAGGGACTTGATGAATAGGTGACGCCATCTAGCGCTGAGTTTTCAAAATTCAGGCTCATGGTCACCCTTTTTCAGTCTCTCTCTCCAACACTGCCCTGGAAAGCCCAGGGATATAAGGAGCCCCCTCAGCCACCACGCCACGCCTGTGCTAAAGAACCATAGAACCAGGAGTCCCTCTGTTTTAGAGCCTGACCGATTCTTAACCAACCCATGCCCACGAGTTCGCACGGGAGAGTTACATGGAAGTCTTGATTTATTTTGTGTTTCACCGGGTACCTTAAAAAGTTGATTGATGTACTTCTGATCCTGAGGTGGTTAAGGCTGTGATTATTATTATCATTATTATTTTTTTTTAGAAAAGGAGAGACATAGAGAGAGGGGCAGAAGGAGAGGGAGAGAGAATCCTAAGCACGTAGCCCGATGTGGGGCTCAATCTCATGACCCCGAGATCATGACCTGAGCCCAAATCAAGAACCAGCTGAGCCACGCAGGTGCCCCTAAGGTTGTGATTACAAACCCTTGAATATCCTAATTCTCCACCAAATACTCATTTTAGGGAAGTGGGTGAAACGGAAGGTATTAGAGAGTGGGAAACCCACATCAAATTTTATTTCTTCATATTTAATGCACGAGATGAAAAAAAAAAAAAAGAATTCACCCCCAAAGCCCAACTCTGATCCACACATTGGTGAGATTTGCCTCCTCCTGGACTTTTAAAGTTTAAGAGGACCTTCTGTGGTTTTCACTCATTTGATTCTTCATTCATTTATTCAATACTCACAGAGCCCCGAGCGCTGGACATGTGACAGAGAATGAGAAGGACGCAACCTCTGCTCTAGTGAAGCTAGAGTTTTTGCCGTAGAAGCATTTCAGAGTGGGTTGTGAAACCATGTGGTGGGTGGTGAGGGGCCTCACCCTCCACATGAAGCTGAACAGAGCACAAAAGCAGAGTCTTGCACAGGGACGTGGGGAAAAAGTGAAGGCATAATGGTTAATCCCACGAAAGTGAGGCCGAAAGAAAGTAATAAAATAGATTTCCTTTGGTGACGAGAATGGCTTAGGAGAAAACCTCACATTTCTGAGTCACACAAGAGGTTAGAACTCAGAGTGAAGCCGGTCTCATCAGTAGGAGGTGTGGTAGTTCCCACAGAGAGACCTTGCACTCGAAGTGAATTCTTTTTTTAAGTCAATGCATTTTATTTTATTTCATCACAAAAAGTGTACTTTTTAATCCCCATTCCCATTCCCCCCCCCCCCGCCCCCGCCCGCTTCCCCTCGGGTAACCATTAGTTTGTTCTCTGTAGTAAAGAGTCTGTTTCTCAGGGCACCTGGGTGGCTCAGTCGGTTAAGCGTCTTTGGCTCAGGTCATGATCCCATGATCGAAACCTTTGTCAGGCTCCCTGCTCAGTGGGGAGTCTGCTTCTCCCTCTCCTCCCTGCTTGTGCTCTTTCTTGCTGTCTCTGTCACTATCTCTGTCTCTCTCTCGAATAAATAAATAAAATCTTAAAAAAAAAAAGAGTCTATTTCTTGGTTTCTCTCTCTCTTTTTTTCCTTTGTTTGGCTGTTTTGTTCCTTAAATTCCACACATGAGTGAAATCCTATGGTATTTGTCTTTCTCTGACTGACTTATTTCGCCTAGCATTATGTTCTCTAGCTCCATCAATGTCATTGCAGATGGCAAGATTTCATCCTTTTTTTATGGCTGAATAATATCCCATTGTATCTATCTATCTATCTATCTATCTATCTATCTATCTATCTATCTATCTATCATCTATCTATCTATCTATCATCTATCTATATCATCTATCTCTCTCTCTATCTCTCTCTATTTCACATCTTTACCCATTCATCTATCTATGGATACTTGAGGTGCTTTCACAGTTTGGCTATTATAAATAATGCTGCAGTAAACATTGAGGGGGGTGCATGTATATTGTAATTCAATTGAATTGTAATTCAATCCTTTGAATTGGTGTTTTTATATCTTGGGGAGAAATACCCAGTAGCACAATTACTGGATCGTAAGATAGTTCTATTCTAAATTTTTGAGGAACCTCCATACTGTCTTCTACAGTGGGTGCACCAGTTTGCTTTCTCACCAACAGTGAAAGAAGTTTCCTTTTTCTCCACATCCTTGCCAACACCTGTTATTTCTTGTGTTGTTGATTTTAGCCATTCTGACAGGGATGAGGTGATATCCCATTGTAGTTTTGATTTGCTTGTCCCTGATGATGAATGATGTTGAGCCTTTTTTCGTGTGTCCTTTGGCCATCTGGATGTCTTCTTTGGGGAAATGTCTGTTCACGTCTTCTGCCCACTTTTTAATTGGATTATTTGTTTTTTGGGGGGGTATTGAGTTGTATCAGTTCTTTATATATTTTGGATGCAATTGCAAATATCTTCTCTCATTCAGTAGGTTGCCTTTTAGTTTTGTTGATTGTTTCCTTCACTGTGCAGAAGCTTTTTATTTTGATGAAATCCCAATAGTTTATTTTTGCTTTCATTTCCCTTGCCTTAGGAAACATTTCTAGAAAAATGTTGGTAGAGCTGATATCAGAGAGATTACTGCCTGTGTTCTCTTCAAGGATTTTTATGGTTTTGGGAGTCATACTTAGGTCTTTAATCCATTTTGAATTTATTTTTGTGGATGGTGTAGAAAGTGGTCCAGATTTATTCTTTTGCATTTCGCTGCCCAGTTTTCCCAGCACCATTTGTTGAAGAGCCTGTCTTTCCCCCCATTGGATGTTCTTTCCTGCTTTGTGGAAGATTAATTGACCATGTAATTGTGGGTTTATTTCTGGGTTTTCTGTTCTATTCCATTGATCTACGTGTCTATTTTTATGCCAGTACCATGCTATTGTCATTACCACCATTTTGTAATATAACTTGAAATCTGGAATTGTGATACCTCCAGTTTTGTTTTTCTTTTTCTAGATTGCTTTGGCTATTTGAGTCTCTTGTGGCTCTATACAAATTTTAGGATTGTTTGTTCTAGTTCTGGGAAAAACGCTGTTGCTATTTTGATAGGGACTACATTAAATCTGTAGATGTTTTGGTAATATAGACACTTAAACAATATTTGTTTTTCCAACCCATGAACATGGAATATCTTTCCATTTCTTTGTATCATCTTAAATTTCTTCTATCAGTGTTTTATAATTTCCAGAGTACAGGTTTTCATTACTTTGGTTAGGTTTATCCCTAGATATTTTATTGTTTTTATTGCAATTATAAGCAGGATTTTTTTTAAGATTTCACTTTCTGCTGCTTCATTGTTATTATATAGGGAAACAATGGATTTCTGTACATTGATTTTTGTATCCTGTGACTTTACTGAATTCATGTATCAGTTCTGGTAGTTTTTTGCTGGAATCCTTCAGGTTTTCTATTAAAAGTATCACGTCATCTACAAATAGTGAAAGTTTTACTTTTTCCTTACTGATTTGGATGCCTTGTATTTCTTTCTGTTGTCTGAATGCTTTGGCTAGGATTTCCAGTAGTATGTTGAATAGAAGTGGTGTTTCTGACCTCAGGGAAAAGCTCTCAGGTGTTTTTTTTGTTTTTTGTTTTTTGTTTTTTACCACTAAGGATTATGTCAGCTATGGGTTTTTCATATAAGGTCTTTATGGTGCTGAGATATGTTCTCGATAGCCCTGCTCTGCAGGATGTCGTACTTTGCCAAATGCTTTTCCTGCATCTATTGAAATGATCATATGGCTTTAACGCTTTCTCTTATAAATGTGATGTATCACAATGGTTGTTTGGTAAATATTAAACCACCTTGCATAAGTGGAGTGAATTCTTTATTCTTGGTCCCATTGGTAAAAATCACTGCCTGGGAGCACTTCTGGGGAGTAGAGTTGATGTGGAGCAGCACTGGATTTAATAACTCAGATTGTGTAAGAAGCTCTTAAATCCTCCCAAACCTTTGGCTTTCTTACATTCTCTATGAAATCTGCTTGTGTCTGCTCTATTTTTATCTTTTGTACCTATTTCTTGAAATAAAGCCTCATGCCTTCTCTCGTTGACCCTTGACCTATTTAATTTTACCTTTCCCTGAGAAAGCCTATTCCTTATCAGGTATTGCATGACATTGTGACTTCGTCGGGGCAGGTGGTAACACATCTTGCCTGGCAACAGCTAACGAGGCAAACAAATCTGAGGTGCGTGCATCAGGGCTGTGAGACGCTCTTCTCACCTGCGTCATCATCGGTGAACTGCTGGGAAAGAAGAGTAAATGTTGACGGAGGGAACGGGACTCCTTCCGGGCAGGGCCCCTGGTCTAGGCCTCTGTGTGGCCCTGGCCTGCTGCATATAAAGCAGGTGCTCCGTGCAGGGTGTGGATAGAGGTTTATGGAAAGACCACCTGGCCTAACAAAAGGCATGGGGGTCATAGAAGTGGGGCCGCCGAGCCTCAGCTGTTTCCAGTTGGGTGACCTTTAGCAGGGAATGAATCTTTCCGCACCTCAACGGCCTCTTCTAGGAAATGAAGATAATAATCTTAGAGCGGCGCCGCAGAGCTTAGAATTAATAATGTAGCTCCTGGAACACCTGGGCTACTCTGAGAGATGGTATGAGCTAGACTATGGCATCTGCAGATTTACAATCTCTTTTTATTTTTATAAGCTGGCAGGAGATGACATCGCAGGGTAAGCGAAGTCTCGCTGTCGCACACATGTTACATGGGTGGGGCTCTGACCCCAGATCCCTGCACTTTGGTCCCACAACAAGCCTGAGATGGAGGGGCTGTTGTTTCATGGTGGGATGTGGGGACCTGAGGTCCCCCAGATGTGAGGTCCCCGTGAGGTGCCCACGGTCCCTCGGCTAGAAGTATGAGCCGGGATTGAATCCAGGCAGCCTGGCTGCAGGTCCACAGTGCATTGGGTAGCTCTGGGAATTGAAAAGGGGTATGTTTCTTTGTGAGAAATCTCCACTGAATGTGACAAAACTTATTTAACATTTAAATGACGGTTAACAAGTGGTTGGAGGATCAGCAAAGAAAACATGACCCTCAAAGAAATGTGACATATGACAAAGCACGTCGTCTGCTCTGATGTTGTTTGTTTTGTCATCAGTTTGGGGATCTGTGGGTCTTATATTACTCATGAATGGCAAGGGTCTACTGTATCACTCTTACGAAAGATTCTATTTAAATTAGTGATGTCTCCCAAGGGCTTCCTCCCATTACCCAGTAAGGGTTTAAACTCTTCACCTGCTGCATTTTGTATGACAAATTTGATTGACTAATATTTGCTATGTAAATGTGAGACTCATACACAGGACTATTAAAAACTAGCTATGGGGGCCCCTGGCTGGCTCAGTCGTTAAGCGTCTGCCTTCGGCTCAGGTCATGATCCCAGAGTCCTGGGATCGAGCCGCGCATCGGGCTCCCTGCTCGGCAGGAAGCCTGCTTCTCCCGCTACCATTCCCTCTGATTGTGTTCCCTCTCTCGCTGTGTTTCTCCCTGTCAAATAAATAAAATCTTTAAAAAAAAAAAAAAAACTAGCTATGAAGACAACTAGTTTATTTTTCCACACACAAAAAAGAGCACAGGAAATTTTTGGAGTTCAGCCCTTCCGTTCTGGCAGCTGCCTCTTCTCAGAAAGTTCCTCCAAACACCCGAATCACCGAGACCTTTCTATTTCTAAAAATGACATCTGCATTTCCTGTTTCATTTTGAATTTCAGGTTTGGGGAATGATTCTACTTGACTCCTGGACTCGCCCTTCTAATAATACAAATTAATAGTATTATTTGTATTATTATTTAGTATTGTCTAAGTGGCAAGCAAGCTAACGTTTTGCTGTATGAGGACTGGTTTTCCCCTACTTCACAAATAAACTAAAGCAATGAGAAGTTATGAGTGTGTCCAAGATTATCAATTAGGAAATGGTGGACTTGGGATTTGAACCTAGGCAGTGCGACTCCAGAATCCACATTCTTAACATCCACCTTTCCGTCCCGTTCTACGTAGACATTGAGCTCTGAGTCGGGGCATAGATTCTCATCAGCAAACAAGAGCTGATGACTCACAGCGTCACTGACATTGTGGAGAACAAATAAATTGTAATTCCTTCCTGTTGACACAGCAACACCTTACTGAATACCCACTGTGTACCAGGCTCTGTGAGAGACTCTTACTTACTTACAGCAATCAGATGGAGGTCGATACTCTTATTCCCATTTCTTCAGATGAGAAATTAAAACTCAGAGAAGTCAAGTAACTTGCTCACGGTCACACAGCTGATTAATGGTGAATCTGGGTTGCAACCCCAGGTGTTAATGACTCCTCACCTCACTGTCCAGTTTTCCCAGTTTCTTTCCATTATAATGTGCTGCTAGTTCTTTCCATCATAATGTGTTGCTTCTTTTCATTATAATGTGTTGCTAATTTACAGAAGATAATAAAGGTAGACAAGCCTTGACTTTCATGAGAAGGATCCCCTTCACTTTTCAATGATTGTTAGAGTACATGTTTTTGTTATGAGGTAATTTGAAATTCATGGTATTTCTGTCTCAAATAAAAACACTTTTGTCCAGTATTTTAACTTTCCATTCCCCTGGTATTGGTGAGGTCTTTCTGCATTTTTGAGACTGTTTAAGGAGAGTATCTAGGACAAATTTGAAGTATTTCGCAGCCTACTTTGGGTGGCAAGATTGCTCCAATGGATTTGTTGTGTTAGGGTTCTTCACATTAGACATTCTTGATATCTCCTGCTTTGCTTTTTGCTAGGCCTAGTGGAAGATGTGGTGAGGTTGTTGGGTCAAGATGCAGAGAAGGGATAGCTTCAGTTTGGGAAACTCTTGGCCAGGTATCCTACACAATGGGAGGAATAAAGCAAACACCAAATAATAATGTTAAACTGTTATCATAGAAGTCATCAGAATAGAATGCAATAAAGTGAAAATGTTTTTCCCTCCTCTGACCAGAGTTGCTCTTTCCACAAGACATTGTTACTGACAATTCCTTGGGTATGCTTCCAAAAATTTAAGTAGATTTTAAAAGGTGAATATTGGATTGAATATCATATTTATTTGGTTTAGGAGAAAGTTTCTTTACGGAAAATTAAGAATGCCCCTTCTGAAAAGGACAAGGAGCCATTTTATTCATATCCTTCCAGGCCTCTCTAGAATGAGTTTTTCATTTGGTGTTTATTTTGTAATCTCCCCTCTTGTCTTTTACTCTTTAGTTCTTACTTTGATATCTCTACAAATTTGTTTCTGGGTGTGCCTGGGTGGCTCAGTCGGTTAAGCATTAGCCTTTGGCTCAGATCATGATTCTGGTGTCCTGAGATCGAACCTTGCATCAGGCTCCTTGCTTAGCATGGAGTTTGCTTCTCCCTCTCCTTCTGCCCCTCTCCCTACTCATACTCTCTCTCTCTCTCAAATAAATAAATAAAATCTTTTAAAAAATTTGTTTCTGAATTTTGTTGTGGACATGGACAGTGTGTGGAAAGGAAAAAACAAAACAAAACAGAAAACTCTTTGGAAGGATAATCATATGCAAATAAGTGAGGACTTATGGCCTGTTCCTAATATGGGAAGGGGGAAGAAAAAGAAGAAAATGGGGCAGATTTGGGCCCAAGATTGTGTATAAAGGGAAAAGGGGTTGATGACTGTGTATAAAGGGAAGAGGGGTTGTTGAGAAACAATTCTCCATTTTTTCTCTGTCTTATCTGCAGAGGCACTAACTGCTTTTGTTTTATACCATCTATTCAAGGTTGTTTATACAGTAAATAGCCTCATAAGATTAACAGTGTCTCCCGGAGCAAAGGACAGCTTTATTTTCTATCCAGCATAATAATGATTGTCTTCTTCAGGACTAAAATCAGGCAGGTTTACTGCCCATTATAAAAGATGTGGGTTCCTCATGCTCAGTGTGCCTCTCCTGTAATTCAACCTAGTGTGTGTGCAGGCATCACCTGGCCTGCTTTTCATTGCCTTGTGGGAATTGGGCCTGGGAGAAGTGTCCCAAATGCTGATACTCAGGCTATTGCTACTACTATGAGTAACCAAGTCCTTTGTTTCTGACCCAAGAGTCTCATGTCTTCTGTCAGTATCCAAGAAATTGTGTCCTGCTGAATTGTTAGCTTGCAAATAGGGCAAAATCTCAAATGGTTCAAGTTCTTGAATATAGCATATTCATCAGTGCCTCAGTGCATGGTGATTCCAATGACATATTCTTCAGAGGGCCAAGGAGTCCAAGTCACAGGGAGACACTAATGAGATGAGATGGATTAATGCCCAAGAAATAAGCTTATAGCCTTATGACCTTCAAGTGTGAGTGTCATTTGTAAAACTGAGAAAGACGAGTACAGTTACTAGACAGCCAGGTGTTTGGGTTGCCATTCTGTTGGAGTGCCTTGGCTGAGTCCTATCTGGTAGGAGACAGATTCTTAGAAGATTCTTGGAAGCCATTAGAGGTGGATATCAATAGTTAGAAATAGAGGCCAGGTAAATACTTTTTGTCGTGTGTGAAATTCAAAGTAAAGTAAGTTAAATTGTTATTAAACTGAGTCTTAGTTTGTAAACACATGTCACATATACATTTATACTCTTAAAAATTTATGGAGGATACCAGAAAGCTCCTGTTTATGGCCATTGTCTCTATTAATATTTATGGTATTAGAACATAAAACTGAGAAATTTAAAAATATTGATTCATTAATTTATTTAAAAATATTTATTCCTTAATTTATTTAAAACACTTACACGTTAGTATAAGTCACTTCCAGGAAAATAACTAATTTGCAAAATGAAAAGCTGCAAAAAGTGGCATTATTTTATGATTTTGAAAATCTCTCTATGCCTGGCTTCATAGAAGATACATGGATTCTCACATCTGCTTCTTTATTCACTCTGTTGTGGTATCTTAAGTCATGTAACTTCTGCAAAAAACCACCACAGAGAAAAGAATGAGAGTCCAAAAGGGCAAACAATGAACTCCTGTTTGTTTTAAAATAGCTTTGAGCTTGTGGATCCTCCTAAAAGGATCTTGAGGAACCCCCAGGGGTTCCCAGACCACACTTTGAGAATGACTGATATTGAGCCAGCATGGTCACAAGATAGAACAAGTATGGTAGCCACAAAAACATATTAACCACTGGTTTAAGATAAGAAATAGTGTTGCAGTGATTTTATGGTATGAATAACACAAACTTTAATTTCTGAGATCCCTAGTACAAGTTTCAGAAAGAGCCTGTTCATTCTATTTCCTTTTGATAATTGTGAAACCATCGGACTTTCAGCAGAGAGAGCCATTGGCACGCCATCAGGTGCTTGGGGAATCGTTAGTTTTGTCTGTTTGTTTTGTTTAGTTTTTTAAAGATCTTATTCACTTATTTATTTGAGAGAAGGCGTACAAGCAGGGACGAGGGGCAGAGAGAGATGGAGAGAATCTCAAGCTGACTCCATGCTGAGTGCAGGGCCTGACATGGGGCTTGATCTCATGACTCTGTGATCATGACCTGAGTCGAAACTAATAGTTGGACCCTTAACCTACTGAGCCACCTAGGTGCGCCAAGGGGAATCTTAGAGTTTATACTTGAGAGAATTTTATTTATGGCTCTAGGAATGTAAGATTTTGATAATATTTAAAAATAACACCTTTGTTTCCTCAAGAAGCTTAGAAACTAATGCCTTATTTAGTGTGATGGAGAGTGTGTGATATTTGATATTAGTGGGGCAACTTCAGGCAGACTATTTAGCCTCTCTGAGCTGCAGTTTCTTGATCTGCAATGTGGAAGGAATGATGAAACCCAGACCTGTGAGGGTTCTATTGATTGATTGATTGAAGAGACTGTCTTTTTTAATTTATTATTTTAATTTATTTATTTTTAAATTAAAATGTAATATATTATTTGCTCCAGGGGTACAGGTGTGTGAATCATCAGCACTCACCATAGCACATACCCTCCCTGATGTCCATAACCCAACCACCCTCTCCCTACCCCCCACCCCCCAGCAATCCTAAGTTTGTTTTGTGAGTTTAAGAGTCTCTTATAGTTTGTCTCCCTCCCGATCCCATCTTGTTTCATTCCCCCCCCATGACCCCCCGTCCTGCCTCTCAAATTCTTCAAATCAGAGAGATCATATGATAATTGTCTTTCTCTGATCGACTTATTTCGCTTAGCATAATAGAAGGTTCTATTTATATAACCGAAGGGCTTGGTCTGGTACCTGCCATCCAGGAAGACAAAGGCTGAATTCTCAGTCCTGGCTTCATTTGGATGGGGCTGAATGGGGCCTTTGCAGTCATCCTGATGCGCGCGCGTTGTCTGCTCACACACACCCACCAGCAGAAAAGCTCTCTTCTCCAGGCAGCTCCTTCCATTTCAGAGAGGTCTAATTGTTACAGAATTTAAGGAGCTAAAATCACCCTGCTTCATTTCACACTGCCCCTGCCCTCTGTCTGAGCACAGTCAAATTCTCTTTCACGTGACAGCTCTTCAAACATCTGAAGCCTTCTGTCTTGCCTCAGTCTTCTTTTCTCCGCACTAAACATTGTCACATCCGTCTTGGCGTTTCAAGCTCTGCCCTATTGCTCATTTTCCTTTGGATACAGAGAGAATTTAGTTCTGGACCGTCGTAGGACCAGTTCGGGTCCGAACTGCCAAACGGATATACTTTTCCTGTCCATTTGCAGCTTCTGGTGGGTTTGTATGTTGGTTTACCGTGTGTAGCTGGACACAAGACCCTTAGGTTACAGCACGGTCATTTAAATGCCCTTGGCTGCTTGCTATGGGATCTGCCCGTGACATCAATCATGGTGTGTGCCCTTTGCCAGCTGAGCAAACAGCCCTGGCCAGAAGGAAATGCTCTCTCAGCTCTCTGCAGTTCTGTATTTCTCCATTTCTTTAGTATGACATCGGATGCCATGACATTGACTTCTAGGTTAAGCCTGATGAGTTAGTTAGGACTGTGTTGGTGTAAGAAGTGTCTGTGCTCATCTAAGAGCTGGTGAATCACCCGCTCTCTGCTAAGCTGACATGGACATTCCCTTGACACAGCTCTGCAGGGAGCTCTGGCCTTTGCCCTAAACTGCAGTCAGAATTCTGACCCTGTCCCTGTTGCTGTCTCTTCACAGTCTTTAGACATCTTAGTGTCCCAGGGGTCAGGACACTGAGAGTTATTAGTCACCCCGGGCATAGTCCCATTTCTGACCCAAGGAGTTATAGGAAGTTCCCCCTTTAAGTTCTCCAAAGCGTTTTGAAATTTTGAACTAGAGAAAAGCACACAGATGGTTTCAGGTGAAACATCTTTTTCTCCAATTCTAGAAAAATCCCAGGAGTTTCACAGGTGACTTCACTGCCTTTTTACTCTTCCAACTGGAGCTCAGAACGAAACTCGCTGTAGTCCCTCCCAGGGATTGTGTTTTCTCTCTACCTTTGTGTGTCTTTCATGGACTGTTTGGGAAAATACATCACACCATAAAGCCCTATTTGGGGGTTTTATGATGCTTCATGAGATTGTGCTTTTTTGAATTTGTCACCAGCCCTGCTTGGGCAGGAAGCAGCATGTCCCAGCTCCCAGAATAAGCACCAGCATTTAATGACTCTGGCTGGTGCAAGCCTGCTCTTACCAGCAGGGACGTTTGGAGAACTCACCAATCTCTTCTCTCTTCCTTCTGTGGAAAGGAATCCTAACTGCATCTTTTTGCCTATGGAGGTGGGGCCACGTAAACAATACTCTTATTGAGACGTGTGGCTGGAGAAACATTAAGGCTCCATGTGGTGGGGTTTCTGGGACAGACAGGAACCTGGCTTTTCAAGGTTAGGGGCTTGGAGGGACAGAGGCAATGTTGGCAGCTGGATGCTATCCCTGGAGCAGCCCGGCCTGGAATTCCTCTGGACCTCAAATGGGACCAAGCTTCCATCATAAGCAATGAGGCACCTTGTCGTGTGTGTTAGCCCGGGGACCTGGCCTGGTGATGTAGGGGTTCACACCATTGTAAGTGTCCAGGTGGACGCTGGGATCCCCGGTCTGGAGTGAGGACTTACCCTTGTAAAGTATTGAAGCGTCCCTTCTGCCTTCATGGTTTAAAAATATATGTTCTTTCTCTTACTACAAAAGAAGTACATATTTGTACTAAGAATTTTTTTTGCATTAAGCTGCGCGATCCCTAATTCAACATTTATCTTGTGCATAAGTATAAAGACTGAGTAACTTTCTAGAGTTGGATATGGTTTCACAGGGAAAGGGACATTAAAGCTAGATCTTAAATAATAAGTGTGAGTTTTTCAGTTGGAGAAAGGGTAGAAGATCACTAGACACCAAGACATGGGGAAGCAAAGAATGATTTGGAAGCGGGGTAGTAAGGCTTTATTTTAGTAGCCAGGCAA
>CM053611.1:6463321-6503385 GCA_028646535.1 Procyon lotor
CTCAGTGTGGTTTTGATTTGAATCTCCCTGATGGTTAAAGATGATGAACATTTTTTCATGTGTCTGTTAGCCATTTGTATGTCTTCTTTGGAGAAGTGTCTGTTCATGTCTTCTGCCCATCTTTTGATGTAATTATCGGTTTTGTGAGTGTTGAGTTTGAGGGGTTCTTTATAGATCTTAGATATCAGACCTTGGTCTGTAGTGTCATTTGCGAATATCTTCTCCCATTCTGTGGGTTGCCTGTTAGTTTTGTTGACTGTTTCCTTCGCTGTGCAGAAGCTTTTTATCTTGATGAAGTCCCAAAAGTTCAATTTTGTTTTTGTTTCCTTTGTCTTTGGAGACATGTCCTGAAAGAAGTTGCTGTGGCTGATGTCGAAGAGGTTACTGCCTATGTTCTCCTCTAGGAATTTGATAGATTCCTGCCTCACGTTGAGGTCTTTTATCCATTTTGAATTTATCTTTGTGTAAACTGTAAGATTACAGTTTACCTTTGTATAAGAGAATGGTCAACTTTCATTCTTCTACATATAGTTGTCCAATTTTCCCAGCACCATTTATTGAAGAGACTGTCTTTTTTCCACTGGATATTTTTTCCTTTTTTGTCAAAGATTATTTGACCATAGACTTGTGGGTCCATATCTGGGCTCTCTATTCTGTTCCACTGGTCTATGTGCAGAGGACAATTTTTAAACAGAAAGTGGCATGATGAGCTCAAGCATGGAATGAATAGGAGACAGGTTCCAAACCACAGAAAAAATCTTGGTCTCAGATCTTTGCTCATTTAATTTCCTTATTGGCCTCCAATAGACTGCACTGACTTCTGGAAGTGCCAGATATAAATTCTACCGGCATCTTGAACATCTGCAGAACCTTCAGAAATAAATTAGATGATATTTGAGGTAGGTTGTTTATAGTCACAGATTTCCTCCTCTCCCTTTGTGTTTGCCCTGTGCTATGGGAATTTTCTGCTCCTTCCCGCAAGGGTTGGAGTATGTTTGCTATCCTCTTTAAACAGGCGCTTGGCCATGAGACTTGCTTTGGCTCGTGGGACATTAGCACACATGACATTGGTTGATTCAAAAAGCTTTTATGTGTTGGAGTTTGGTCTCTCTTGTTGCCTGAGATTTTCATGTAAAGAAGTCAGGGCTGGTCTCTTTAAGAATAAGAGAATGTATCAGGGCACCTGGGTGGCTCAGTAGGTTGAGCCTCTGCCTTCAGCTCAGGTCATGATCTCAGGGTCCTGGGATCGAGCCCCACATTGGGCTCTCTGCTCAGCAGGGAGCCTGCTTCCCCCTCTCTCTCTGCCTGCCTCTCTGCCTACTTGTGATCTCTCTCTCTCTCTCTCACTCAAAAAAAAAAAAAAAAAGAAAAAAAAAAAAGAATGTGTGGAGAGGGACAGCCAGTACCAACTTCCAGACCTATGAATCCAACTCCATTAGTCTCTCAGATGATTGGGGATCCCATGAGTGACCTGAGGTGGGACCCACCCAAGTTGCCAACCAGGGAATCTTGAACAATAACCCACTAAGTTCTGGGGCATTTTGTTACACGGCAATAGTTAGCAATAGAACCAGAAGAAACCCCCATCCATTCAGGACTTCCAAAGACTCAACAGAGCAGCTGCCAATATCATATTTGAATACATAAAATTGTTTTGTTTTAAACTGGATGAAACTGGACATTTGTCTTTCCAGCTTTGTTTCTGACATTTCCTGTCCTTCTATTTTGTCCCTTCTCTTCATTTTAGTTTCTCTTTCAGTGACTTCTACTTTTTAGATATTTTAACTGCCCAAATTCCTCTCTCCACTTGGGGTAATACCAGAATGTTGAAATTTCTTTTGCTTTGTGGACACTCTTGTAGTTCTTTCATATGTAGCTCAATTACTTCCTCTTTTCAATTTCTTAAAGATGTCCCTTAATTAGGAAAGAAGAACCTTCTCTAGATTTCTTAATAATTATTTTGATTTCCTCCCCCAAATTTAATATATAATTTTCATAATAATCATCTGAAATGATAAATACCATTTATATAAATCTCTTTATAGAACCCTGTCCTCTGTATAACAGGAATTGGCAATGTGAAAAAAAATCAGAATTGAACGATAGGAAAATTGCTAGCTATAAACCACTTGCTCATAAATCATCTTTTAAATGTCATCATAAATATGTATCCTTCATTGAAAATCCATTTTTTTCTTCTTTAAAAAAATTTATTTCCCTGCCATGTTTTAGATTTTTGATGGTACATTTTACATTTTTAAAATTTTATTTGTCCTTTAACAAATTATTACAGTTTTAATCTTATTACTTTTGTCTTTTAACCTTCACATTAGCTTTATAAGTGATTCATCCACTACCTTTACTATATATTTACCTTTTCCAGTGAATTTTTACTTTTGTATACTTTCTCACCACTGATTTAAAGCTGTTTCTTTTCAGCTTAAGAAGTCCCTTTAACATTTCGTGTGAGATCAGTGCAGTGATAAACTCCTTTAGGTTTTGCTTATCCAAAGAACTCTATTTCTCCTATTTTCTGTGATAATTTTGCTGGAGAAAATATTCCCGGTTGGAAGTTTTTTTCCTTTCAGTGCCTTGAATATACTATGCCACTCCTTCTCACCTGCAAAATTTTTGCCAAAAAATCTGCAGATAGCCTTATGGGGTTTCCTCTGTACATACCAAGTTGTTTTCTTGCTTTTAAGATTCTGTCTTTAATTTTTGACATTTTAATTATAATGTGTGTTGGTGTGGATCTCTTTGGGTTCATCTTGTTTGGAGTTTTTTGGGCTTCCTGGACCTGTTTGTCTGTTTCCTTGCCAGATTAGGGAAGTCTTCAGCCATTATTTCCTCAAATAAGTTTTCTGGCCCTTTCTCTCTCCTTCTGCAACCCCTATAATGCAGATGTTATTCAGCTTGATGTTGCCCTACAAGTACCCTAAGAGAGTTCCCCTTTAAAATCTTTTTTTCCCTGCTCTATTGGGGTTAGTTTCCTTGCTTTGTCTTCCTGCTCATTGATCTGTTCTTCCGCTTCATCCAGTCTGCTATCAAAACCCTCTAGTGTATTTTTTTTGCTGTTGTTTAGTTATTGTATTCATCAGCTCTGTGACTTCTACTTGGTACTTTCTTTTATACTCTGAACTTTTTTTTTCAGTTCTTACTGTCTTTTCCTTCATTCTTCTCTTCAGTTCAGTGAACATCATCATGACCATTACTTTGAACTCTTTCTTAAGTAGATTATTTACCTCAATTTCATTAAGGTTTTGTTTTGTTTCATTCTTTAGTTAGGAACATATTCCTCTGTCTCCTCATTTTGCCTGATTCTCTGTGTTTGTCTGTATTAAGTGAAATGGCTACCTCTCCCAGTATTGAAGGAGTAGCCTTATATAGAACATGATCCCCCGGGCTCAGAAACTTAATCTCCCTGTCCACCAGGCACTGCAAAGGAGTCCCCAGTGTGGGCTGAACATGTCTGCTGGCTGTGGTGTGCCCATGTCTGTGCAGTGTGTGCGGGGATAGGGCAGTTGTCTGGCTGTGGTGCTACTGCAGTGTGTTGGAGATGGGGTGCGTGCCCGGCTGACTGTGGTGCAGCTGTACTGTGGGGGAAGTGGGGCACACCCACCTTCACTAGCAAGTTGGAGGAGAATTGCCAGAATGGTATTTACCAGCCTGAGCATTAGCAAGGTAGAGTGAGATCACAAAAGTGGTGCCTGGTGACAATTCCTTCTCCAAAGGGAGTCCTAGTAGGTTCCTGCCTCTCTGGCAGTCACTTTAATTAGTAGGTGAGTCTTCTTCACATATGGTCTAGGTGCTTTTCAAACTGCTGGGTCCCAGGGCTAATGAGTCTGTACCCAGCCCTTTAAGGACAGGTTCTCTGTTCCCTATAATTCTATGGTTCCTTTGGACATAATCTCCATTGACTTTACATTTTGGGGTCTCATCTCATCAGTTCAGGACCCAAGAGCTGGGGTGCCTGATATGGGCACAAACTCTTTGCTCCTCAGGGAAAAGCTTCATATTTTGGGATCCTTCCCAATTGTCGATTACCGTTGCAGTGTTTTTGCCTCTTTTACTCATATCAATGTGGTTCTTTATTCCTTGTTGTGGAGGCCCTGATCATCTAGTGTTCAGGACTTCTTCAGAGGAAATTATCCCATATATAGCTGTAGATCTGTAGTGTCTGTGGCAGGAGGAAAGTTCAGCATCTTCCTATGTTTTCGTCTTAAAATTTCTCTTTGATTCATGTCTTCTAGCTAAAAAATCTTGTATCACTAAATATTCAATAAGAAAAAGCATGATGATTGAAGAATAATATGAATTCAATATGCCAAGTGTAATGGTAGACACACACAGGCATCACAGGAGTTCAGAGGTGTGGTGTGGGTGTGTTTGAGGGTGTGCGTGAATAAGTAGAGGCCTGGAAGGAAGAGATATTGGAGTTCACATGTAAACTCCAAGTAGGAGTTGGTCATGAGAAGCATATGGGATGTGAATGGGGTGTTGGAGGCAGGCACATGGGCTGAGACCCAGCTACCAGACCGGGAGCACACAGGGAGCGTTCGGTGTGAGGCAGAGGTGAGAAGGGTGGCTGGTGTGCCATCTGATCTGGCCAGAGTGGGGGGCTCGAGAAGCCATGGTGAGCAGACTTCAGCTTGTCATTAAGGGAGCGATACTGATGGTTTGATGGGTTTGAAAGGGCAAGGCCCTGGAGGCTACACTTAATACGGAATGAGGACCTGAAGGGGAGTAGTGCCAGTTTTTTTGGTTTTGTTAGTAGGCAAAGAACTTGGGTAACCTTTGTTTCAAACTTTTCCTCCCAGATTTCTACAGCTTCATTAGCTGCAAAGAATTATCTGTAAGTAAGAACTGAAAAAGATCTGTCATGTGCAAGGGGCAAGAATGAAGAGAAGAGATAAACTAAGACAAATTGAGAAGGCTAATCTGGCAGCACTTACAATTAATTGGATGTGGCAGGTAAGGGAGAAGGAGTTAAGGGTGACTTTTGGACATTGGGCTTCGAGCCAAATGGTAGAGTCTTGACACTGGGGCATGGGTGACCATCAGCAATGAAAGGGACCTCTACAACCTCCTGGGGGACGCTCCCTGCCAGAATAGAACCATTAGTCATTGGCTCGGTTTGCTGGACAGAGAACCAGTTAAATTAACCCAATTAGAGCTTGCCTTCTTTGCCCCATCCTCTTAATCCTTTGTGCCAGGAGCTGATTTTGGCTGGAGGATGAGGAAGAGAATCAAGCTTTGCTGGGTATAGGGGCAGTATGACACAATGGATGGCCAATTTGTTGATTTAGGGCAAATGATAGACACATAGCCCAGAGTCAATTTCCCAGAAGCTGTTATCACACTGTGGGGAGAGCTAACCCTCACTTCCTGATCACCGTGGCCAAGACAGGCTTTTCTATCTTTTCAAGATTAAGCAAGCTCTCATCTCCCCGTTGACAGTGGTCATTGGCAGGATGCAATGCGGAGCTGGCCTAATGATGCGGCAGCACGGATTGCTGCCTCCTTCAACACGGGCAATTCTTCGTGTAAATACTAGTCAGGAAAGAGACTTTTTTTTTTTTTTCAAGAGAAGCTCTTTTAATTAAACAAAGGGCAGGAAGTTCCTTCCTGAATCGTTAAAACCCTGCTGATTATATAAGCAGTGTGCTGATTACAAACTGCCCCTTGGCCAACGTTACTAGAGTTACCAGAATTCTTGTTAAATAATGTTTTCCCAAAAATGATGCGAGAAAAATCAAACAATGGAGCGTACAATTGTTAATAGGTAGGGGAAAACAAAATAAATATGAGACCTTTTATGCCTCTTCACTCTGAGAAAAAAAAGTACACATCTTTCTAAAATGTAATGTTTAGGTAAAAAGCGTTGTGGACATTATTACACACATGTTAACTTTTCGTGCTCAGTGCAATCTTTTAAAAAAAGGTAAAATGTTTTAAATAGAGGTTTATATTCCAGATCATTTAAGCAACACAGATAAGCAAAAAAGAAGAAAGCACAAGGCTCTCACAGTTGCACCATTCTGAGATAACCTATGTTAAAAGAGCTTTTCAGTTTTCTTTCCTTATACCCAGGGTGAGGAGCGTCATATTGGCCAGGGCTTGTCCCGGGGAGAGCAGGAACATACAGACATTTTGGTCAGCAGAGGCCACAAAGGATGAACTCAGATAAAAAGTCCAGTCTCCTGAATGTCCCTCTAAGGACAGACATTCGGGTGGCCGTGGGGTCATCTTGTGCTTCGAGTTTTGATGAGTGGGGAACGCAGGTTGAAGACAAGGGCTGGGCCCAAGCTGAACCCCTCTATATAAAAGAAGGGAGAGGATTTTGAGTTTCATTCTGGCGAGGGAGGCAAGATGCTAAGCTAGAAGGAGAAAAAGGGGATCAAGAGAGAGGTGGACAGGACACGAGAGACAGAAAGATAAAATTAAGCAAGTCCTGGGCTAGGCAGGGTCTAGGAAGAATGTCTTAACTTGTTTAATATGGGAGATATGTAAGCCTCTTCTGGGAGCCTTCAAAAATGTCAGGAAATTCTTCCAACACTTGCTTATGTCAGAAGTGATAGATTCTGACCCTTTAGACATAGGAGTCCTTGCTATTGGACCTTGCACTATCTGAAAGACCCCACTTGCCAGTTTACTGAGGGAAGCCCAAGCTAACTAGCATAAAAACATTCACTAATGGACTGACCACATAGTGGCACTTAGTTCTAAATCATCTCTCCCCATTTCTTCCTCCTAAATCATAGTGTATCGTATATAGTATATTGTATGCTGTATATTGTGTTTATATAGTATATTGTACATTGTGCTTTTCTAAACCTAAAATGAAGGGGCACCTGGGTGGCTCAGTGGGTTAAAGCCTCTGCCTTCGGCTCAGGCCATGATCTCAGGGTCCTGGGATCAAGCCCCACATCCGGCTCTCTGCTCGGCAGGGAGCCTGCTTCCCCCCCCCACCCCCTGCCTGCCTCTCTGCCTACTTGTGATCTCTCTCTCTGTCAAATAAATAAAATTAAAAAAAAATCTTAAAAAAAAAGTCTTAAAATCTAAAATGAAGAAGCAGAATTGGTCTCTGGCCGTGGTTTTATCGATCACCCTTTCTCTGTTGACTAATGTGGTAAGCTTGAATGGCGACAGCCCAAACAGACTGTATGTTACTGCACAGTGAATTTCAAATCTTGCAAAAGAGGTGGGATTTCATGACAGTGTTGAAATAGACGCTGGAGAACAGCTCAGAACATCTGCAAAGTCACTGACAAATGAGGATCTGGCCGAACTGGAACAGTCAACGATAGGAGAGACACTCAGCAAGAATGATGCCACGCCGGGGCAGAGCGTGAGCTTGCTATCGAAGGCTTAGAGGAGGCCTCTGGGGAAGTGGATGAAGATGACAATGGAACAAAACATGACTCAGGTTGTGGATTCATTGTGAAACTCGGTGCCACCAAAGATGTCATCGATGGAGTCACGGTTCACTTTGTTCCTTCTAAGAATTGGTACACGGATACGGTTTTAACCTGCATTATGTGAAATGTTGGACAAACTTGCTTTTGGCTTGGTTAGTTTGGTTTTTCAAGATAAAGCTGGAGTTGAATTGTAGTTTTGGTCTATTTACTACAACAATTCTGGTTTATGGTAGAAAATCTAAACCAGAAACATATAACTCTGTAGCAAACCCCTATGTATCCGTTACTGAGTTGGAACAATTGACCACTCACAGCCAATTTTTTAAAAAAGGCTTTTATTGAATAAAAACAAAACTATGCAGATATAGAAGAGCGCAAAGTCATTCAGAGCACAGCTCGTAACTTCTCTCAAACTTAAAATTCGATTTAGTCAGCGTGGACGTGGAAGTACGTCACCAGGCCCCGGGAGGCTCCCTTGCAGACACTAGTCCTCCTCCAAGTAGTGACCATCCTGACCTTTAACACCGTAGGCCAGCTGCGCACAGCCTGTCTCGTCCGAAATAGATAAAGAAAATAAAATAACAATAATCCCATAGTCACATTTTTAAAATTAGCTGTAATAGCTGAATGTCAACAAATATCCTGAATGCATACATTTCTCTTTCTCCTAAGTTTAAAATTTTGCAGGTTGTTCGAATCACGATCTAAATAAAAAGGTTTCTTAAATGTCTTTTAATCTGTAGTTTCTCTCTCTTTCTTTCTCTCTGCCCCCTTCCCCTTCCCGCCACCTCATCCTTCTCCTCTCTCTCCCTCCTGACAATTTGTACTGTCGTTGCAGAAATTGGACGCTTGTTGGGGGAAATTCCTCACGGGCTGATTTTCCTCACTACTCTCTGTGGCGATGTTTATAGTGTCTTTATTTGTCTTGAGTGTATTCTGTAAATTAGCAGTTGGGTCCAGAATTTCGATCAGCTTCAGGTTTGATATTTTGGCCAGAACGCCTCACAGGCGGAGTGAGACCATTCGAAGCACATCTGTCTGGTTGGCTCTTGTGCAACAGAGTCATCGCTCAGATCCGTCAGAGTCCTTATGGATTCACAACACGATGGTGGGCGGTCAGGACTTCTTCATGTCTTAGACTCAATACTTCTAGAAACTTCCCTCCTCATCCCTATCTGGCTACCTCGAGGGACAGTTTATATAAGGAATACAGAATAAATACTCAATCATCTCCCTTTATTCATAGTCAAATAAAAGTGAGTTGCTTCCCTAGAATCCTTAAGAAGTGACTACTGAGTTTTTCTTTTTTCTTTTTTTCCATTTTAAGTGATTTCCTTAAATCTTAATGCTTTGGTCCATTTTTACTAGGACATTTTGATCTCACGTTTAAGTGGACTCACGTGGAATGGACCTACCAACCCCCTGTTGCCCGCCCCCCACCCAGGTTATCAGATAATGCAGCATCTGATGCCACTTATGTAATGAAACATCTGAATGGGGAGACAGCGCCTCTAAAAAACTAAAATTTTTTAAAAATTTTAAATGTGATTTAAATGTGATCTTAAATGGGAGAACTCACCGTCCCTCTCTGTGAAGACAACGAGAGCAAAATCCACACAGGAGTCATTTTGTTTAGGAAAGAGACATCAGAATATACCTCTTACGAAGGCAGACCTTAGACCCAAAGCGGCCCTTGCTCGAGAGGAGCTCGTTACCTGGGTTTGGCTAGCCTGCCGAAGGCGGCCGGGTGGCTTGCCACAGCACGGCTCAGGGTGGGCAAGGGACCACAGGAGGGCAGAATTCTAGATTGCTACCAGCTCTGTCCAATCTCTGTCTTTTAAGTAAGAACTTATGTCAGAGTGTACACAGTGTGTCATGGAAAATATATTCAAATTAGTGAAACTCGATTCAAAGAAAGTCTGAGAAAAGTCTAGCCAACTGCCACGCGACAAGCTTGGGCCAAGTGTGAGTCTAGGCCCAGCACAAGTTGGCTCAAAGTGGCATCTGGCACATCTGTCCTCCCCCCAACCCAAACCCCAGCAACCACTTCAGCTTCTGGTTGGCAGGGACATTTGGGTTCATGGGCTTTCCTTAGCAAGAGTTTCCCCAGGGGGAATTGGCTTTGGGGAACTTGTGCATCTGGAGGGCTGTGAACCGATGTTTCTGGCGTCCCCATCAATCTGCCCCTTTGGATCCCAAAGCCAGGCTTCCCTTCCTGCCCTGCAAGAAAGAGAGGGCGTGATGAGGACACGTTGGCCAAAGAGAGAATTCATTTTAAAGAATGCTATGATTTCCTGGGTGCCAACAGTGTGCTTTTATCTTATTTAATGTACTTATTTCCCAAACACCATGATGATATGAACTTCGATCCCCTTTTTATAGATAAAGAAAATGAGGCTCAGAGAGGCCCAGTGGTTGTTTAGATTAGGTGGCTGGTCAGAACCTATCGGAGCTTCTCATCTAGGTCTCGGGGGCTTCTGGGCCCAAGTGGGCACCCTACTCACAGCCCACTGCTGGGCTTTCTGCAGCACCTGCGCCCTGCTAGCCCCCCACGAACCATCTGGGACCCTCTTGGAGGACCAGCTCCCAGACCCTGCAGGCTTCCTCTTGACCCGCTGCTACCCCCTGGCCCGTGCCGCTGGGATCCGTTCTCCTCTGCCTTACGGTGGTAGCCTCCTCTTGGCCTCTTGATTCTCTCTAGAGTTTCTTTACAAGGCACAGGCAGAGGGAACCTTCGGAATGCAAGTCAGATCATGCCCTTTCCTAGGAGACTCTCCAAGGGCCCAACTCACTGGGCAAAATCAAAGATCTTTACGTGATGCCAGGATCTCACCTCCTAGGATACCCCCCGCCTGTTCCAGCTCCCAGCTGCTCTCTGAGGATGCCAGGTGCCGGCCTCGCTGTTCCACAGAGCCTCTGAATGGGCCAGTGTCTTCCAGCTGCAGGGAGGCCTTGTTGGACTCCTGGCTAAAACTGCAGCACCCCTCGCTCCACCAGAGAGTTCTCTAGTCCCCCTTCCCGTTTTGTTTTGCCCAAAGCACTGGTACCTTCTTCCCCATCCATAATATGCATTTTTATTTTGTTTGTTTTTCTGTCTCCGCATTATAATTTAAACCCCTGGGGGCAGGAATTTTGTTTGTTTTGTTCCCTGCTTTGTCTCAGGGTCTAGAATAGTGCCTCAGAATACACGAAGGGTGGCTGGTAAGACTCCCCTCAGAGCTGCAGACCCAGGCTTCCGGGTTGTTTGCTGTCTTTGTGCCTTGGAGCCCGGCCTAACCCACAGGCGGCCACCTGGGGATCCCGGTCTCTTGGGGTGACTGCCAGCGGGGCCGGATATCTGCATTATCTCTTCCTACCAGGAGGTGGCAGTGTGCTCACTTGGCTGGAGCCTTCTGCCCTTGGGTTTCCCAGATTTCACCCTGCGGGCCTGTGGTGTGGTACTAAGTGACCCAGGCAAGCTGTGGTCCCCAGACCTAGCCCAGGGCTGCCCCTGCTGCTAGGGAGAGAGAGAAGTCGCTGTCACTCTAGCCCCGAACGACTGGTCAAAAGACCAAACGAAAAGCCGTATTCTCTCTTTTTTCCCCCTGCGGTAGTCGACAAATTGGTAATAAGGCTTCTGATGCGTGGCTGAGTATACATTGAAATCACCTGCAAGAAATCCTTGGCGGGCACCTTCATTTACCTTAGGCTGTTTCTTCATTGTGATTATTCGAATATCTCCTCCTCCCCCTAATTCCCAAACACCTCTTTTCTGGTTGTTTACTGGGCTAAAGGGAGTAACTTTTTCTCATGTAGCAGACAATTTTGAGAAATTGAAATTTCCTTTTGGGATTTTAATTTTTCAATTTCTACTTTTTAAAAAAATTCAAAAGTAAGGAGGCAGTTCATGTGCCTTTTAATTGGAATAAATGTTCTGACACTGGGGCACGCTTAGTAATCATGCAAAAAATATTAAAGATAAAATAGCAGGATAAATCTAGAAACATTTATGGGGCAGCTCCTATGTGTCAGCACTATGGTAGGTTTGGGAAAATAAAAAATAAGATGAGGTCACCGCTTTCAAGGAACTTAATACCTAATGAGGGTCAAAGACAGTTGCGTGACAAATTATGATACCAAATAGAATAAAATAAATGACAAACAATAAGATAAAGGTACACATGGAATATTCATCAAGGCAGGCAATATTCTGGGTCATAGAAACTCTGCACTCAAATGGAAAAAATAACCTTGGATATGTCACAGCAAATTGATAACTAAATCTCAAAAGATTTTACATCACTTATGAAATTTGATATGAATACAGTGGTAAAATTAAAACCAGAAAAATTAGGACCTAAATATATATGATTTCATAAAGCGTTATGAACACATATTCATAAAAAATAACAAAATGGTAGAGCAGATGATATCAGCAAAGTTACTGAGGAATGTAAATTCAGGAAGAAGTAATTTTGCTCAGGGAAATCAGAGGTGTCTTCACGGAAAAGGTGATTTTAAAACTCATGCCTTAAAAGACAAGTAGGACTTTGGTAGGGCGAAAAAGGGAACGAAGTATATCCCAGACTAAGGCACTGGCATACCAGAAGCACAAGAATGTGATCATGTCATTATCCTGTGTGGCCAGAGCATAGGGCTGTGTTCAGGTAGATGGTGTGGGTCTGAGAACGTCCAACTCCATTTTTATAGGTCAGGACAAAGCTCAAGGCCTGTGTCGTGGCAGAGGCTCAATAATCACTTATTGAGGGAAGGCAGACAGAAAGGCAGAAAGAAAAGAATGAAGAAAGAATGAAGGAAGAAGAAAAACAAAGGAAGCAAAGAAGGCCCACCTGGGAAAGGTTTGGTAAGTAGATGCCCAATGTGGCTGATGAGTGCCAAGAGGATGGAAATCATGAAGTGAGATAGAAGTGGCCCCTTTTCTGCTTTCCAGCCTGATGCTTCCCATTTTTATTGGAACAATAAAAGAATATAATGGCGGCTCAGTCGGTTAAGCATCTGCCGTCAGCTCAGGTCATGATCCTGGCGTCTTGGGATCGAGCCCCACATTGGGCTCTAGGCTCAGCGGGGAGTCTACTTTTCCCTCTACCTGCTGCTCCCCCTGCTTGCGTTCTCTCTCTTGCTTCTCTCAAGTGAATAAATAAAAACTCTTTTAAAAAAGAAAAGAAAATATTATCCCTTCTTCCCCCCACTCATTCACCGTCTGAAAACAGCAATTATTTAAAAAACAATCTCTTGGAAGTAACCACACCCGCAATCCCCCCTCGAGTGCTATAAAGCATTCAGATTTCACTACATGTTCCATTCCTCATCTGTCTCACAGACTTCGCTGAATTCTTACATTAATTGTTGTATTGCCAGTGTAATTGATAGATTTTTAAAGCTTAGGACACATCTCATTTGTTTAATAACAGCTTCATAGACATATAATTCCACTTCATGTGGTTTTAAATGTGCACTTTAAATGGTTTTTAGTATATTCCCCAAGTTGTGCCGCTGTCGCTGCAATCAATTTTAAAACATTTTCACTGCTCCACAAGAAACCCTGGACACATTAGCTGTCACTCCCACGTTCCCCTGGCTCTCCTAGGTCCAGGCGACCCCTGGTCTACTTTCTGTCTCTATATTTGCCTATTCTGGGCATTTCATGCAAATGGAGTCAAATGCTATGTGGCCTTTCAGGCTCGGTTTCTTTGACTTGGAATAAATGTGTGAGCCTCATCCGTATTGGAGCTTGGGGTGGGTCCTTCATGCCTATTTATCGTTGAGTGATATTTCGTTACGTGGATAGACCGCATTTTATTATCCATTCATCAGTTGATGGTCATCATCACTCTTTTGGCTAATAAGAATAATGCCTTTCTAAATATTTGTGTACACATTTTTATATGATCGTGTGTTTTCCTTCCTCTAGGGTAGTACCTTGCGGAGTAGTTGCTGGGTCACACAGGAACGCTGTTCAACCTGGTTTCCAAAGCAGCTGCACCATTTTTGTCCCTACCAGCAGCGGAGGAGGGGCTCACTCTCTCCACATCTTTGCCAACCCATTATTTATCTTTTTTTTTTTAAGATCTTATTTATTTATTTATTTGAGAGACAGACTGAGAGAGAGAGAGAGAAAGAGAGAGAGAGAGAATAAGACACACACACACAGAGAACACAAGCAAGGCAAAAGGAGAGGGAGAAGCAGACTCCTGGGTGAGCAGGGACCCCGACGAGGGACTCGATCCTAGGACCCCTGGGTCATGACCGGAGCTGAAGGCAGACACTTCACCTACTGAGCCAGCCAGCCACCCCATGTTATTTATCTTCTGATACTAGTCATCCCAGGAGTGTGAAATGGTACTTCCCTGTAGTTTTGATTTGTGTTTTCCTAATGGCTACTGATGTCCAGTATCTTTTTATGTGTTTGTTGGCCATTTGTTTATCTTCTTTGCAGAAATGTCTATTCAGAGCCTTTGTTCATTTTTTTATTTGGGTTGTCTTTTTTTGGCAATTGAGTCCTAAGAATTCTTTTTTTTTTTTTTTGAGTCTTAAGAATTCTCGATGTGCACTGGATACAAGTCCCCTAGCAGATGTAGGATTTGCAAATATTTTCTCCCATTTTCTGGGTTCTCCTAGTACTTTCTTGATGGTATTCCTTGAAGCATGAAAATTTTTAATTTTGACAAAGTCTAGTTTATTTTTTTTCTTTGCTGTCATATCTTAGAAATCCTTGTTTAACACAAGGTCATGACGATTGACCCCTATGTTTCCTCCTAAGAGTCTTATAGTTTTAGTTCTTATATCTAGGCCTGTCATTCAGTTTGAGTTAATTCTGGATATAGTTTAAGGAAGGAGTGTGATTTCATTTGTGCATCGTGTTTGTGTGTGTGTGTGTATGTGTGTGTGTGAATTACCAATTGTGCAAGCACTATTTGTTAAAAAGACTGTGTCTTCCCCATTGAATTATATTGGCACTTTTTTTTAAAACCAGTTGACCATAGATCTGTGGGTTTATTCTATTCCATTGATCTACATATCTGTCCTTATTCCAGTACTGCACTGTCTTGATTACTGTAACTTTGTGGTAAATTTTGAAATTGGGTAGTGTGAGTGGTGACTCTTCCAAGTTTGTTCTGCTTTTTCAAAATTGTTTTGGCTATTTTGAGTTCCTTCCGTTTCCATATTTTAATCATTTTGTTACTTTTTGTGAAAGAAAGAAAGAAAGAAAGAAAGAAAGAAAGAAAGAAAGAAAGAAAGGAAAGAAAGAAAGAAAAAGGCATTTGGAGATTGCACTGAATGTATACATGAATTTGGGCAGTATTGCTGTCTTAACAATATTGTCTTCCAATCCATGAACATGGAATGTCTTTCCACTTATTTAAGTTGTCTTTAATTTCTTTCATTGATATTTTGTAGTTTTTAGAGTGTAAGTTTTTAAACTTCTTTTGTTAGATTTATTCCTAAATATTTTATTCTTTTTGATGCTATTGTAAATAGAAATTGTTTTTAATAAGATTTTATATTTTAGAGTATTTTTAGGTTCATAGAAAAGTTGAGCAGAAAGTAGAGAGGATCCTAATATACTTTGTACTCGTCCACATCACAGCTACCCCACTAACATTTTAAATCAGAATGGTATATTTGTTATAATCTATGAACCTACATCAACACATCATAATTACCCAAAGTCCAGTTTTCATTAGGGTTCACTCTTGTACATTCTGTAGGTTTTTACAGATGTTTAATGACATGTATTTCTTATTATAGTATCATGCAGAGTATTTTCACTGCCTCCCAAATCCTCTGTGTTCTGCTTATGCATTCCCCCATGCCCTAACCCCAACTCTTAGCAAGCACAGGTATTTTTACTGTCTTCACAGTTTTTCCTTTTCCAGAATGTCATAGAGTTGGGATCATACAGTACGCAGCTTTTACAGATTAGCTTCTTTCACTTAGTAATGTGCATTTAAGTTTCCTCTATGTCTTTTCAGGGCTTGATATTTTACTTCTTTTTACTGCTAAATAATGTTCTATTGCTTGGATATATCATAGTTTATTTATTCATTCAGCAACTGAAGAACTTCTTGATTTCTTCCAAGTTTTAGAAATTATGAGTAAAGGTAGTATAAATATCCATGTGAAGGTTTTTATGCAGACATAAGTTTTCAACTCCTCTAGATAAATACCAAAAAGTGCAATTGCTGGATTTTATGGTTCGAGTATATTCAATTTTGTAAGAAATCGTCTGTCTTCCAAAGCATCTGTACCATTTTGCATTCCTACCAGCAATGAATGATAGTTCCTGTTGTTCTATATCTTTGTCAACATCTGGGGTTGTCAGTGTTCTCAATTTTGGCTGTTCTAATATGTATGTAGTAGTATCTCATTGTTACTGTAATTTGCAATTTCCAGATGACGTATCAGGGAATCTTTCCATTTGCTTTATCATGTTGGGATCTTTTCATATAGTTTATCATAACTTTTGCAGATATTTTTCTCCCAGTCTGTGGATTGTCTTTTTATTCTCTCGACATGTCTTTCTTAGAGAAGAGGTTTTTAATTTTGATGAGGCCCATTTTATGAATGATTTCTTCCATGGACTAGGCCTCTGCTGTTGTAACTAAAAAGTCATCAGGATACTGAAGGCCATCTAGATTTTTTCCTAGTGTTATTATTGTGCCTTTTACATTTAGGACTGTGATCCATTTGAGTTAATTTTTGTGAAAGATGTAAGGATGTGACACAGATCTAGATTCTTTTTTTTTTTTTTTTTGCATTGAATGTCCAATTGTTCCAGCATCATTTGTTGAAAAAAAACTATCCTCACTCCACTGTATTGCCTTTACTCCTTTGTCAAAGAACAGTTGACTATAGCTATGTGGGTCTATTTCTGGCTTCTCTCTTCTGTTCCATTGATCTATTTTTTTTATTCTTTCACCAATACTAGACTGTCTTGATTATTGTAGCTTTATAGTAAGTCTTGAAGTCAGGTAGTGACACTCTTCCAACTTTGTTCTCCTTCAATATTGTATTGGCTATTCTGAATCTTTTGCCTGTCCGTATAAAATTTAGAATAAGTTCATCAATATCCACAACATAACTCACTGAGATTTTGACTGAGATGGCATTGACTCTATAGATCAATTTGGGAAAAATGAATATCTTGACAATGTTGAGTTTTCTTGTTCATGAACATAGAATATCTCTCCATTTTTTTTTTTTTAAAGATTTTATTTATTTGACAGAGAGAAACACAGTGAGAGAGGGAACAGAAGCAGAGGGAATGGTAGCAGGAGAAGCAGGCTTCCTGCAGAGCAGGGAGCCAGATGCGGGGCTCGATCCCAGGACTCTGGGATCATGACCTGAGCCGAAGGCAGACGCTTAACGACTGAGCCACCCAGGTGCCCCATATCTCTCCATTTTTTATTCTTTGACATCTTTAATCAGAGTTTTCTAGTTTTTCTTTTATAGATCTTATGCACATTGTTAGATTTATATCTAATTAATTTCATTTTTAGGATGCTAATGTGAATGGTATTATTTTTATTTTCAAATTCCACTTGTTTATTGCTAGTATAAAGGAAAGCAACTGACTTTTATATATTAATCTTGTACCTTATTACCTTGCTATCATTATTTATTAGTTTCAGGAGTTTTTTGGTCATTGAGTCTTCTGTATTTTCTCCAAAGCCCATCATATCATCTATAAACAAAGTTTTGTTTCCTCCTGCCTAAACTGCATATCTTTTTTTCTTTTTTTAAATTTTATTACCTTACCTTGGACTTCCAATATGATGTTGAGAAGGAGGGGTAAGGGACATCCTTTCTTTGTTTCTGATGGAGTTACTTTTTTAAGTTTCATTTTTTTTGGATTGTTCATTGCAAGTGTAGAGAAATACAATTGATTGATGCATCTTAATCTTGCATCTTGACTATTTCATTTTGTATGCAGTCTTTTTAATGGTTGCACGCAATTCCATCAAACAATATTCCACAATTTCCTTAATCTTCTCCAGCTGTTAGGTTTACATGTTTTTTACAAGTTCTTCATGATTGTAAATGGGCTCCTGCTGGAAATATTTTCATGCATTCAACTCTTTTCTTTGTAATGATTTCTTTAGACTCAATTTACAGATATGGGTCAGAGGGAATGAATATTTTATGTCAGTATTTTTACTGAAAAAACTGTCTTTTAATGGAGTGGATAAAGCCTGGAGCTGATGCATACATGTACTGCTTACCCACAGCTTCTCTACACCCCCACGATAGCTTCTCCAGTCTACCACAGTGAGGTTGCTTTGTGACGTGAGCAAAATAGGAGTCAAGTTAAAAAGAATGGATGGCAATTAGGCATGAAGGTATGCTGTTTCGTGTTGGGTCACTGACTCTTTAAATCCTTCCAGTGATTCTCTTGTACACGCACAAGGTTAGTTACTGGGTAAGGAAGGTGGCAATAACTCAGTGGGAATCACCATTGCTACCACCATAGCTAGAAACACATCTTGGAGCACACGCCCTACTGATGGTAGGTTGTATCATTCTGTTTATGCAAAGAAAATCATCATCATCACATCATTGTCATCACAACAGGTGCCATTTGTCCCATGCTCACTATGTGCAGGACACTGTGTCATGGACTTAATCTCACCTTTAGTTCTCACAAGTCTATGAGGTAGGTGGTATTAATATTTCTGTTTTATAGATGAATTAGCTGAATCTTTGAGAGATTAAATGACTGTTCAAGCCCTCCGCAGGAGTTAGTATTGGGGCTAAGAGTTGAATGCAGGTTGGTTTGGCCAGAGTCCATGCACTAAAGCATTCCACTCTCCTGCCTCGTCATTACATATATAAGGAGCTAACACCTTGCAGTTTGCTGAGATAATAGTTTTAAAGAAACACCACCATGGTAAATTATTGACTCCAGCTGAAAAATGGTTATGGAGAAATCATGGCCCTGTAATAAGATGTTTTCTTCCCAGATAAATAGCTTTGGACCAGAAGGTAAAATAACTTATCATCCAAGTAAGTTTTAAGGAGATTGGCCAGGTCTGGCCAGTGGCCCCCTCTGGCCACTCGAGTTGGCCTTTCTTTCTGTTCATGGGGCCTCCACATGTTCGCCACACACCTACCCTTGAATCTTTGTCTTGCTCATGTTATCTCTATGCACAGATGTGGAAATGCCAATTTCTGGTAGGCTTCTAAGCTTCCTTCTTTTAATTTAAGACGTGGACATAAAAAGACTGTGTAGAAAGTTCATGCAAGTAGCACTGGAAATAATGTTTCTAAAAATGGAGTTCTGGAAGATTTAGTATTATAACCGTCACCGTGATGGCCAGAAGAAAGACACACAGCCATAGTGGTGGAGGTACCGTCCATGAAATGTAAATACAAAAAATCTGAAGAGAACCACCAAGATTGGCTTCGAAGGAAGGAAACGATCTCTGTGTTGTTTCAATGTGTCGAGTGAACAGAGACCTTTGAAAATGGCTCATGCTGTTACAGAGAAGTGGGCCTAGACTTGACCTCGAGGAAATGGAGGAACCAGATTTTGCTCTCAGAGTGATTTCACAGCTGTACTTTCTCCGTCACAGGAAGAACCTACTGATGTCCTTTCGGCTGCTAGCCTTACCTAGGCACTGTGGGAGAATACAAGGGTACATCAGACATGGACTTAATGTCTTAATGTCATATCATACTCTTAAGGAATTTTGGATCCATCTGGGAAGATGCAGAAACATATGCAAAGAATAATTCAGCTACTCAGAGTGGTGTAGTTGGTACGCTCAGATTTCAGAGGAAGGATGCTCCTGCAACACGAAGGGAACAGAGGCTTCTTCATGGAGGAGGAGCAGCACTGCCCGGGGAGAAGCAGAAGCAGCACTGGGTGCCACTGGACCCGACTCTGGGGCCAGCTTTGGTGGCTGAATCATTTAAACCTCTGGGCTTCAATGTCTTCATCTATAGCCTAGGGAGGATGGCTTCCCCGAGGTTTGTTTTCGTCCTCAACTTCAATAAAGTAAGATTCACGTATTGCATGGAGCACTGTGTGTGGTGCATAATCAATGAATCTTGGAACACTGAAAAAATAAAATTAAATAAAAAAAAAGTAGCAGCTGTTTATCGAGTACTTCCTGGATCCAGCCCATATATTCCTCAACAGAATAACCAAATGAAGTAGCTCCAGTTATTACTGCCATTTTATGAAGGAGGAAATTGAGGCTCCAGGAGATGAAAGGCTTTGTCCTTGTCTGTCTAAACCCAGGTCTGATAAAATCTAAAGCCTTAAGCCGTGGCGTTACAAAATCTCCTGAGGAGAGTGAAATATCGAGGTAGGGAGACAGAAGGGGAAGGCGCTCCAGACAGGGCAGGCGGCACAGACATAAAGGGATGTAAGCAGCAAGACCACTGTGGTGTGCTCAGGAACAGAAAGCAGACCTCGCTGGTGGAAACAAAGGGTTTGCACACCGATCTGGGTCAACACGCATCTAGCTCACCTTCCAATACCTCAAAGGAAACCCATCTACCGTCTCCATACCTTACACCAGAAATACCAGAAACTTAGTCTCCTATACAAGGGGAAAAGCCTGCCTCCTCTGGTCAATTTTGAGCTTTTACATGTCTGAAAATGTCTTCACATATAATTCATAGTTTTGCTGAGTTTGGAGTCCTATATTGAAGAAGTATGATGCATGAATTACTTAAAGGAAGATCATTCATTAGAGCCCCTCGTTATCTGTGTGGGATACATTCCAAGACCCCAGGAGATGCCTGCAACCAAGGATAATACCAAAGCTCCTATATACGTGTTCTTTCCTATACATACATACCTGTAATACAGTTCAATTTATAAATTTGTCAAGGTGAGCTATTAACAATAACTGATGATAAAATAGAGCAATTATAAGAATATTCTGAAATAAAAGTTAGGTGAACGTAGTCTCTCTTTTTCAAAATATCTTCTTGTCTTATACTCACCCTTCTCAGCATGAAGTGAGCTGATAAAATGTGCATGTGACGAGATGAAAGGAGGTTAAGGGTGTAGTGTCGGGCTGCTACTGACTTCCCATCATACCTCAGGAAGAGGATCGTCTGCTTCTAGACCAAAGTTGACCATGGAGAACTGAAACGGTGGAAAGGGAAACCATGAATAGGGGGGAACTCCCTACTGTACTGATGAACTTCAATCTTCAAAATGGCAGCAAACTATCTCCCCCAAGGGATGGAAACATCTTTCATTCAGAGATGGAGTTAAAGTGAAGTATCACTTGACCTCTGCCATTAGAGGTTGGTCTTATGAGAACCTTTTGGTCGGTCAGAGAAACCCTCCCAATTCAATAGAAAAACCACTTTGCTGGATTATGGCCAAGCTGTGATGGGAAGCAGAGCTGCTGAGGCTTGAATCTGGTGGTGGAATTGAGCCCAGGGTGGGGTGGGGGTGCTGTGGGTGCTCTCCCTTCTCCGAACTTCCCAACATGAGACCCTTGGTGTGTGAGACACAACCTCTTCCGTCTTGTGGTGGGAAGTACTGATGTGTTTATCTTAGCCCAACTACGAGATGGTCATTTCTTCTTAAAAAGTCTATTTGAGGGGCGCCTGGGTGGCTCAGTCGTTGGGCGGCTGCCTTCGGCCCAGGTCAGATCCCAGTGGCCTGGGATCGAGCCCCGCATCGGGCTCTCCGCTCGGCGGGAAGCCTGCTTCTCCCGCTACCATTCCCTCTGCTTGTGTTCCCTCTCTCGCTGTGTTTCTCTCTATCAAATAAATAAAAATCTTTAAAAAAAAAAAAAAAAAAGTCTATTTGGATCACAGCAATACATGTGCATAATTAAAAAGTCAACTCATATTCAAATGTTGACAGCTCTGAATTTATTTTCTGCTCTTTCCTTACTGTTTCATACATTATACATTGTTCTGAGTTTTGGTCATGATGGTTGGGGATTTGAGTCATTTTTCTATTCCCTTCTATTCCCCACATAGTTATATCACAATTTTTGTTTAAATCAACATGCTGATTTTTTTTTTCAAAATTTTAAATAAGTAAAAGCTGATCACTGGGTAGCTCAGTAATTCCTTCTGATTATGTCAGGTTAAGTCATTGAATATCTGTTCATTTTGACCTACGAAAATGGCAATTTCATGAGTCAAGCTAACCTTTTATGTAATTTTTGTTTTTGTTGGAGTTAATAATTGACTCAATTAAAAAAATTGCATGTGTTTCTTTGCCTCCTTGTTAAATCTTACTAGACACTTGAGCAACTCTATAAAATGCTTCTCAAAAACAGTTTCTACCTGGTCAATTCTCTTAAATAGTCCGATCCTCTGTACACATCCCTCCCAGAGCCCTCCAAAGCTCTTTGGGAATTCCCTGCCTTATTTCCTGGGATGGATTCCTTATTTCCTGAGCCACCATCTTCCTCTCTCTGGGCGTAGTCCCTCATCACAGTAGAGCACATACTGGGGTAATGTTTTAGCTCAGGCTACCATAATAAAATTCCATAGACTGGGTGGCTTAAACAACAAACATTCATATCCCATAATCCTGGAAGTTAGAAATCCAAGATCAAGGTGCTAGCAGATTTGGGTCTTGGTGAGGGCCCTCCTCTTGGTTTGTCTATGGCTGCCTTCTTACTGTGTTCTCACATAGGAGGTAGGGAGGGAGACAGAGAAAGAGCACAGGAGAGAGTGCACTCTGGTCTTGCACTAATCCCATCGTGGGTGCTCCACCCTCAGGATCTCATCCAAACCTAGTCACCTCCCAAAAGTCTCACCTCTAAGTACTAGTACCCTGGGGAGTTAGGGCTTCAAAGATGAATTTTGGGTGTTGGACACAATCGTCCAATTCATAATAGGTATCTTCTTTAAAAAGGGTCAATTTTGAGCTTTTACATGTCTGAAAATGTCTTCACATATAATTCATAGTTTTGCTGAGTTTGGAGTCCTATATTGAAGAAGTATTTTTTTTTGTTCTCCTCAGAAGTTTGAAGGCATTGCTTAGAAAGAATCTAACTTCCGGAGTTTGGTTGTTAAAAAAAATCTGATACCGTTCAGATTCACGTTTTGCATAAAACCTGTTTTTGTTTTTTTCTCTCTCTGAAACCTTTTAGAGATCTCTTCTATGTTCCTTGGGTCCAGTTCCCATGTGACTGTTGGTACCTTGGAGAAAGTGATGGTCCTCTCTAGGTAAATGCAGACATCTGAAGCTCTCAAGGCAGACTGTGGAGGAAGGCGCAGAGAACTGAGCACATTAGATGGGTCTGTCAGACCTGTCCCTCAGCAGCACTGGGAGACAATTTAGCAAGGCGACATGGGATAACTTCCAGGGGAGCACCAATACTATTAATGTGCTCAGAGAAGGATGTGGGCCAGAGCTGATGGTAGGAGATGCTGTCACAGAACTAGAGTCTCCAATAATAATAGGGAAAAAGGATATGGTAGCAGAAGCCAAGTGCAGCACCTAACAGAAGCAGGTGAGTCTATTTGCTTTAATGGGCAGAATGTTCAAGAGGGTAGCCAGGGAGTCCTGAATTACGGAGATCAATGGAGACAGTAAGAGAAATTGGTGTTCCCAGTGGCAAGAGTGAGGGGTAGCTCACAAATGTATTGAATTTATATGCATAATATATATTATATACAAATATATATATATTTATATATATAAATATATGCACACATTGCAAATACATATGCAATTTACACAAACACACATACGTGATTATCATCATTACTCACGTAATGGAGTTTTATTTATGGTGGGAAGAAATAAGAGAATTCAGTTTTAGCTAGAAAGATTTCAGAACTGCAAAGATTTATTCATCTTTATCTTTTCTTGATAGAGTAGTTGATAACAAACAGTAATAGATGCTGTTTAAGCACATAAATATGTATGTACAGTATTTTATAAATTAATTCAGACAAGATTTGCTTTTTGTAGGTGAAGGGGAAGAAATTTAGCTGGAGAACAACAAAAGGAACTTCTGTTTAGCTATGGTATTGTTATTTTATTTTACTTTTTTTTATAAAAAAGAAGAATTGAAAGAAATATCAACAATTTAACAGTAGTCAGTTCTGAGTTAATAGGCTTAAGGATGTTTATTAAATGATTATCTTGACTTTTCTGGTGTTTTCTGGATTTTCTCAAAGTTACAAATACAGAGCGTTTAAAAGAAACAAAAGAGACCAAGGTATTAATTCTGGAAAACAAGTGATTGCTCTGTGATCAATCGGAACCATGAGGACAACTAGGAAAAGTATCTGCTATGGACTGAATGATGGAGTCTCACCAAAATTCACTGTTGAAACCTAATCCCCAGGGTGATGGTATCTGGATGTGGGCCTCTGGGAGGTGATTAAGTTAAGAGCATGAAACTCTATTGAGTGAAATTAGTGCCCTTAAGAAAGCAACCTCAGAGAGTTCCCTTGTCCCTTCCACCACGTGAGGACAAAGAAAAGAGGGCCATTTATGAGCAAGTGATTCTCCTTCCAAATCTGCTGGTGCCTTGATCTTGGATTTCCCTGTTTCTGCTGTTGTAAACCCAGTTTCTGGTACTCTGTTCTGGCAATCTGAAGAGACTAAGATAGCGTGCTAGGAGTATTGGTTTTCTACCAACTCTTTCCATGTACATGGAGCAGAACATGTGGAAAACAGCACGGATGAAGGCCCTCGAGCACATGAGGACAGGAGTAGTGGTGGGGATGATAGTATTTGTCTCCTCGCCTTTCCAGATGGATGGAAATTCATCTCTTTCGTGTTTTACTCTTCTTTCACATTTCACTTGACAAGCATTAACACACATACACACACACATACACACAACTCTATTAATGGAATTTACTTTTCTGAAATTTGTTTCTATTTTCTGGGATTTTACCAAAAGGAGCCCAGTGATCCAGGTTAAGTGTACTTACGGAAGGAGATTCAAGAGAAATATGAAAATGTTTTTCTTACCCCCTCAAGGACACTTCCCTTTGTAATGTGGCGTCACCTGGCATTTTCCAAAGGACGTGGATGGTGCTAGTGGGTACAAGTAACAGTGTAGGGTCTCTGTATTATGACTTTGGGCAAGTTACTTAGCCTCTGGGTTTAGTTTGCTCGTATGTAAAATAGTAGACAACAATACCTTGATCACAGAATTGCTGTGAAAAATAGTGTCAAGTGAGAGCATACTTGGGCAAGTACTTTGGAAGTGACAGAATTACCCGAATGACAGGTAATTTTAGCTCATCCCACCCTGCTGCAACTTACTTGGGAATCACTATTCAACCAGCAGGAGTTTCAGGGGTAAAGGTCCTCTGTTTAATTTTATTTTTCTGCTATTTTTGAAAGTTTAGTTAAAAGTTCTTATGGAGGGCCACCTGGGTGGCTCAGTTGGTTGTGTCCCACTCTTTTTTTTTTTTTTTTTTGAATGTCCCACTCTTGATTTTGGCTCAGGTCATGGATCTCGGGGTGGTGAGATCAAGCCCCGCACTTAGCATGGAGTCTGCTTGAGTTTCTCTGTTGCTCTCTCTCTCTGAAATAAATAAATAAATCTTTTTTTTTTTTTTAAAGTTCTTTGATGTATCATTTCTTATAGATTTTTCCAAGTTTCTCATGGCCTCTTGCTTGCTTCATCAGTGTCTACCATTTTAAAAAACCTTCCGAGTTAAGGTGGTGTCTGCCAGTTTTCCTTCTATAATGTTACTAGTTAAAAAGTAACTTATGTGGAGATACTTTGAGACTATATCAACACCCTGTTCCTAGCTGACCTTTCCTACTAGCTTCAGCATTTAGTGTTCGTGTATTTCTGATTCTCTCATCCCTTCTCCATTCATTGGTCGGCACTCTAAGCTAAGGAAGAACTTTCCCTTTCCCCATTATTCTTTGTTCATTTAGTCATTATTATCAATACGAACTAATGAGGTGTATATAATGGGTTAGAATCCATTACTATCGGTCCTTACTTTGATGTTCAAATTGTCCCCACTTTGGCCAGTAGGAGTGATTTAGGGATACTCAGGACGGATTTAAGGATACTCAAGTCAGGTATGGTAAAACATCACACACAAAAATGACTGTCATATAGGGAGATATTTTTTATATGCACAGATGCCTTGATACAAGAGGCATAGCATGCTACACAGGATCACATAGGGAAGCACCAGGGTCAGTCTGGAGGCAGAGGAAGTGAGGGGAAAATGTGGGGCCTTTATTGTAGTTTCCATGGGATAGAATGGGTGAAGAAGGGTAGGCAGGCTGAAGATTGGCTAGTTTGAATAATTTCAGAAGGTCCTGGGGCAAAGAGGCTGTCCCTAGTTGTCTAATACTTGATCCTGGAGTGATTAGGGCAGGGGAAGAATGACCTTGGGCATGGCAGCCCAATGGAGGAAGAGGTTAGAATGTGGGCTCTGGAATGCTTGGTTTGCATGTGAAGAGATGAGTCAAGGACTATGTTTAGGGATTAGCTAACCCCAGAGGGACAGTCCCTCCAGGGTCCCTCAGGGTCACCTAGATGTCAAATCATCAAATATAGAAACTAGAAAATGGGGTTACTCTAGGGAGCCCCAAACTAGCTCCTGTATCCTTTTCATATATTGCTACCATTCTTTGAGTTTTCCTTACTTCCTGGCACAAGGAGTTTGCCCTGGTTTATATCTAATGATCCCTTTTGTCTGGCATGTGAACTTGGAATTATTTTAATTTTCAAAAAATTTCAAAACCAAATAAATCAGATAAAATCAAATAAGCTCATGCCTCTTAGGCGCCCAAAGGTTTCTGAACCCTGTGGGTTGGGCGTAAGAGAGCTTGGATTCCTTGGGGATTGTGGGTCTCAGCAAAAATCAGAGGCTGGAGAGGAGATCTGGGATGAATTATGGGAAAGTCAAGTCTGTACCATCCTACTTCCTGATGCAGCTGCCTTCGCCACTTTCAAGGGCAGAGCATCTCTGTGAACAAAGGGGTCCCACTGAACTGGGGCTGAATTCATTCTCCTCTTGGGTGTTTGGATAAAGTTTCATTTATATCCAGAAATGCAGTCCTCCCTAACAGGACTCTATTAGAAATTTCTAGCTAATTGGCCAATTAGACAAGTTAGTGGGGAGCACTCAAAACTGGTGCTGAGATCTTAAGCCAAACTGACAGCAAAGCCTATGTTAAGACACATAATTCAACAGAGTACATTTAAAGATCTAAATGGCTTTATTAAGTGATTAAGGATTTGGGCAGTGTCCCATCTTGCAAAGAAGAAGCTCTGTGGAGTTATACAAAATGAAAGGTGTTTCATAGGAGGGAGGATGGGGCAAGGAAGTTATTAGCAAAGGAAAGAAAAGTTTGTTTCAGGTAAGGTCACTTTCCTTTGGGGGGTGGGACTTGTCATACAGATCACCTCATCTTCCATCTGCCTAGGGGGGATGGTGGGGCCATGTGGCGATGGCCTCATTGGTGCCGAGCAGAGAATTGCTGAGGGGCTGGTAAGACTCCATATCCGGGAGAGGTTGAAACTGCTGTTTTGTTAAATATTAACCCTGTTTGGTGACTTGGCCTATGTGATTTCATGTGGGGCCTTTTTAACACCCAAGATCAATCAAATTACACAGGCACAATCTGACTCTTTGCTATTCTCTGTGCAGTGCAGGGACCAAGAGCATCGACATCATCTGGGAGTTTGGTAAAAATGGCAGACTCTCGAGCACCCCCCTCCCCCCGCAACCTGTGGAATCAGAATCCATATCTTTTTTTTTTACTTAATTTTATTTTTTCAGTGTTTCAAGATTCATTGTTCATGCACCACACCCAGTGCTCCATGGAATACGTGCCCTCCTCAATAACCACCACCAGGCTTGCCCACCCCTCCCCTCCAAAACCCTCAGTTTGTTTCTCAGAGTCCACAGTCTCTCATGGTTCGTCTCCCCCTCTGATTTCCCTCAATTCATTTTTCCTTTCCTTCCCCTAATGTCCTCCGTGTTATTCCTTATGCTCCACAAGTAAGTGAAACCATATGATAATTGACTTTCTCTGCTTGACTTATTTCACTCAGCATAATCTCCTCCAGTCCTGTCCATGTTGATACAAAAGTCCACATCCTAACATGATCTCAGGTGATATTGAGTTACATTAAAGTTCAAGAAACCCAGTTCTAATAGACCAACCTGGTGCTGCTGATGTGAAAGGGAATGAATGTGGCTTTAGTGTAAACAAGGTGCTCGAGTGTTTTGTTTTCTTGAAGTAAATTTCTACTGAACCAAATAAAATCTTGTTCATGAAAGCATGTGGGATTAGGATTACATATAATTACTACGGGAGAAAAATGTATCTTTTCCTGAAATTGCCTCAATGTTCTGTGAATGTAAGTGGTTCTGGAAAATACAACAGAGTATTTAGCTAATGTATGTGAGTTTAGTCATTAGTGTTGATATGTTGGTACAGAAATGACTTTATGTTTCCAAGCATCTTTAGGGTTGTTGGGGAGGAAGAATTTCCTCTACTCTGCAAGATTCTTTTAGCTAGACTAAGAATCAAATTGATATGAGACAGAGTAACAGAAGAAAATCAAATTTAATAGCATATGTACAGGGGATCAACACAGATGTGGAAATTCCAAAGACATTGAGGCAACATGATGCTTATATGAGCTAAGGAGAGCAGTAGGGTCTGAGGATGTGAAGGGAGACAGACCATTAGCAAGAGGTGAGAGATGTTTGGGAAACAAAGTTTGCCTTTCTATGCAGGTAAGTTTCTTAGGTAAAGAGGAATCTTTGTTAATAGCTCTCTTCCCAGTATAAGCAGGCAGTTGAGGGGGGGGGGTAAAGAGCTTTTCCTGTATCTGATGTGTCTTGATCACTTTTAATGCAAAATAATGTTCATGCCAAAGTGGCCCTTCTTGGGGCTGCCTGCCCTTGGCCTCTATAGTGCTCTGATTGGATTTGGGGATGGGCGAAAAGGGAAGTACAAAGGAGGTTCTCAGATGAGCTTCCTTTAGCCTTGGATGTCTCTGATCTGCCTCACCAGTTTGGCCTACATGATGGCATTCCTTTCTTGGCATCTTAGAACATAGGAGAGCCACTTCTGTGATTAGGAGTACAAATGTTGCCTTCCATATTTCCAAGGTGGTTTCCCTAGAAGCTTCGTCTGGCACCTTCTCTTAAAACATCGATACCCACCCACAAGGAGGCTCCAGCAGAATCCCTCTCAAGATGTTCAGAGCTGCAGGTACTTTCTGGCTCTGTACGTGTACGTGTCCCTCCAAATGGGTCTCAAAAAGGGCGACTAGATGACCCTCCTCTCAGGACGAGTGTTAGAGTTTCACTGTTTACACCTCTCTGCTTATCCAGGAGGGGAGGGCTATTCACAATGAAGCCAAACTGGGCAGGGAGGGGATTGTGGATGATGTGGTAATATGAAGAAGGAGTTAAACTATATACTTGTAGTGACAGACTTACTCCTGTGAGCTAGGGCTGGAAACCTTGCAGCATTCATGCCTGGGACACTGACGTGCAGCAAGCATGTCAGAGCCAGTGACGTCTGCAAGTTCTGTAGGATGACTAGGAACCCAGGGAGGAGTGGGGTGGGATGCAGGACATTTGCTCTGTGTACGCACGTGCGCGTGCGAGTGTGTGTGTGTGTGTGTGTGTGTATGCTGGGAAAGGGGTAGGTTGTTCTCATATCACTGATAGAGAGAAATTCAGAATAAAAACTTGTAGACTTAAGAGGACCCTAGAGATCTAGTCCTCAAATTTTACAAATGAGGAAACTGAGGCCCACAGGTTTTTTAAAATTTGAAGTCAACTAGCCAACATATAGTACGTCATTAGTTTCAGATGTAGAGTTGAGTAATTCATTAGTTGCATATAATGCCCAGTGTGCATCATATCACATGCCCTCCCTAATGCCCATCACCCAGTTACCCCATTACCCCACCCCCTTCCCCCCCAGCAACCCTCGGTTTCCTATAGTTAAGAGTCTTCATGATTTGTCTCCCTCTTTGATTTCTTCCCAGTTTTCCCTCCCTTCCCCTATGATACTCTGCACTGTTTCTTATATCCCACATACAGTAAAACCATATGATTGTCTTTTTCTGATTGATTTATTTCACTCAGCATAATCTCCTCCAGTTCCGTCCACATTGTTGCAAATGGCAAGATTTTGGTTTTTTTGATGGCTGCATAGTATTCCTGTGTGTGTGTGTGTGTGTGTGTGTGTGTGTGTGTGTGTGTAGTCACATCTTCTTTATCGGTTCCTCTGTTGATGGACATCTGGGCCCTTTCCATAGTTTGGCGATTATGGACATTGCTGCTATAAACATTGGGGTGCAGGTGCGCCTTCGGATCACGACATTTGTATCTTTGGGGTAAATACCCAGTAGTGCAACTGTTGGGTTGTAGTGTAGCTCTATTTTTAACTTCTTGAGAAACCTCCATAGTGTTTTTCAGAGTGGCTAAACCAGTCCGCATTCCCCCGAGGCCGACAGATTTTAAACAAAATATCTGCAGGGACACCGCCGGTTACCAGAGAGCAGATCTTTTTACTCAAGGACACTGGAGACCTAGTCAAGTGACTGCTCTGCTCTTAGCTCTCCCTCCGCCTATTCCATTTTTGTTCGGGTAACAAGAAGTTGAGCAGGTTGTCTTCTTGACAAAAAGAAAAGAACTATTCAATGCAACACAATAATCGTGTTTCACACGCTCCCTTTTACGCACATGTGGAGTTTTAGAACTAGCTCACTCTTACGACTTCTTTGACTATTTACATTTCATGTCTCCTAGTAAGAAAATTGGTTTCGGGTATCATGTGATGAACATTAACGATGGATTTCTTTTAGTTTTCTGTCAGTTTTGGTGCCTCCATGCTGTCTTCCTCCTACTGAGTCTGATTTCAAATATTGAGGCAAGTCGGACATTTCCCTTTCCTAACAAGCAATGGTTTAAAATCAGAGTCAGTCATCTGGCAGATTTGCCACAGACTTGGCATCTTAGGGACCATATAAAGGCCGTGTTTGAGTTCTGGGTAGATGTGAACAGTCAGGAGAGGAATTTTGGTCAAAGATGAAAAGACCCTTTTTCTGAGTAAAATGATATCCTCAGGCACTGAGTTTCTGGTTCTCTAATGAATGAATGAGGAAATACGAAAAACAGAGAAGACTCCATAGCCATGCAGGAAATCAGAGTAAATTCCACCTGCGTATTAGTAACTCAGTTTCCTTTCTTGAGAAACAGCGGTGTCCTTGGGAAAGTAGGTGGAGGAAATTTTATCAGAATCCCGTCATCCGAAGGAACAATGACTGAGTGATGGGAGGACATTTAGTCCCACAACAAATGTTTATTAACACTGACTATGTACCAGGCATGGTCCTAATAGTGAATGAAAAAGATGAAAACCGCGTCACAGTGCAGGTGTGAGTGTAGAAATTAGAAACACCTGAACCTTCAGGATACTTCCAGGTGCCTCACCAGATTTTATAGACATTTTCTTGTACCCAAGTATGACTGACCCTACTCCAGAGAATGTGCAGGAATAAAGGTAGGATGGTACAAAGGACTGAATATTTTGATCCTCCCCCCCCCCAATTCAGTGTTAAAATCCTTATCCCCAGTGTGGTGATATTGAGATGTGGGGCCTTTGTGAGGTGATTGGGTCAGGAGGGGGGAGCCCTCATGAAGTCGACCCCAGAGAGCTCTTTCCCTGTCCGCCATGTGAGGACACGGAGAGAAGACAGCATCTGTGAACCAGGAAGCTGGTTCTCCCCAGGCACCGAGTCTGCCCCTGCTCTGGTCTCGAACTCCTTCGCTTCCAGGACTGTGAGAAATAAATGTTTATTGTTTAGACCAACTGGATTACGGTCCTCTCACTACAGCAGCCCAAACAGACTAAGACAGACGGCCTACCTCAGGCCACGGCCCGGCCACATTTCTGAAGGCCTGAGGCGGTGGCAGCTGACGCAGGAAACTCCTTCACTGTTCCCAGCTCGCGTCAACGGACCGACGTGTCTGTAAAATCACATTGTCTCGGCTCTTGCTCCAGAGCTTGGTGACAAGTTAGGCCACCAGGCCAAGACAGCGTGTGTTCTCATCAGGCAGCCTGGCCTTCGGGGAGCCTTGTGAGTGATTAACTCTTGGAATCTTCTCGTTGAGATCTCTTTTAACAATCAGGGCACCCAGCCCCGGTAGAATTTGTGTGAGTCAGAAAAGCCCTTTGTCTCTCACCACTAACGAAGTGCACCAGCTCTGCAAAAAACATCTCCAAAATGTTTCAGGCGACAGATTCCTCCTCACCTTCTCCGAGGTTCGGATTTGCCCCACCCTCCCAGCTGGGGGCTGCCGCCTTCCCCTTCCTGCCCCCTGCCTCTGACCTGTGGCTCTCAAAGATCCCTGCCGAGGGACTGCCGAGGGAACCGGGCTGGTTTCTGCAAACGTGTGACTTCCCACTGCCCCCCAAGAGAAAAGAAACAGGGCCTGGGAGATGGTTTGCTCTATATCCACTTCATCTGTTCTCACCCATGGACTTTCCTCGAAACCTCTGCTTGTTTTTCTTTTAGTTTCCCTGTCCTCGGGCAAGTACTGCTTTCATGACTAAGGCCCATTAGCCTGGGTTACTGCTCACCCTAATGGGTCTTGGTGGAACACAAAACAAAACAGATTCCTTTCATGCTCGACTCCCTCATTATTCCTCTGCCGGCTGCTTTCCTCTTCCCTTGGCTCTGAGTGAGAAGAGGCCACGGGAGAGGCTTGGAAGGTTCTTCTGGATTCATTCACCTGGTGATCAGAAATGGGAACTTCTGGGCGAACCAGTGTAGTCGTGATAGGTCCTGAAACTATCTGAATCCCCAGGGACCCCCCTGGAGGCCAGAACCTTCCCCTCCAGGAGACCTCCCCCTCCCTGGGGATCTGTGAGAGGCCAGGTCAGACTGGAGCAAGGAGTCTGTCCCCTGAGCTAAACAGTGAACAGAAGCCAGAGGGAGACAGAAGCTAGATCTAGAAGCTAGAAGGATTGTTCAGAGAGTTATCCAAACGAAGGGTCCAGGAGCAGTTACACAGGTGGGGTGACGAGCGGGTGTCCCTGGGGACATTTGGAGACATTTTTCATTGTCACACATGGGAGGGGCTTGCCACTGGCTTTGAATAGGTAGAGATGATCTCGAACATCCTAAAATGGGCAGGACAGCGCCCCCCCCAAACCCAAACAAAGAATGTTGAGATACCTGCTTAGATTCTAGAAAATGCAATGTCATAAGTTCAGCACCAAGAGGATGCTCAGCCTCCCTAGGGGGGAGAACCTCCCTAGTTCAAGGTTGAGGGGACCCTAACTACTGCGAGCAGAGGTGAATAGAATAGAAAAAACCTCGCTCTCCCTCCTGCATTTTTCCTTCACTCTCACATTACTGTCACACTCCACACTCTCACACCACATGGTTTTTTTTTTTTTTCTTTTTCCGCCATGCCAAGTAATTCTGTAACACGAGCTGAGTGCCCCACAGTTTAAATCAGTTCTGACACTCTCCACCTTGACACAGGGTCAGATCCCACAGGGTGAGGGCTTGGTCCCACAGGACTGTCCTATCTGCCCACTTCAGAGGCCTGTCACAGGTCCAGGTTGTCACCTGTGCTGCCGACTGACCGGCTATGGGTTGGAGGTTCCCACAGACCCTTCCTTGGGTTTGACGAATTTGCTAGAATGGCTCACATTACTCAGGGAAGCAGTTTACTGACTATCCATCTGTTTATGATGAAGGGATAGGGTAAAGGATATGGATAAACATCCAGACAGAAGAGATGCATGGGTTCAGACGTGTGGAAAGGGGTGAGAGCGTCTGTGTCCTGGCCAGACACATTGTTCTTCCAGATTCCAGAAGTTCTCTGACCCTGTACTTTGGGAGTTTTATGGAGGCTTCGTCACATAGGTGCGACTGATCATTAGCTCCATTTCTAGCCCCTTTCCCCTTTCTGGAAAATGGGGGCGAAGTGGGGCTGAAAGTTCTAAGCTTCTAATCCTGGCTTAGATTTTCTGGTGACCAGCTCCCATCTAGGGGAGTCGCCTTGTTAGAACAAAAGGCACCTCTACCCCCCAGGGAATCACAAGGGATTTAGAAGTCCTATGTCAGGAATCAGGGTCAAAGACCAGATAGTAGAACTAAATATGATTTGAGTATTCTTACCACTTAGGCAATTACAAGAGTTTTAGGAGCCCTGTGTTAGGACCGGGTTGGGAAGGGGGGACACAAAGGCCAATATCTATATATATATTTTTTCTATTATTTCACAAGAGGATATACATGCTATGTCATAAATATTGCACACAAGCCTTATGCCTTTAGGTCACAAGACTCTTGGCTTTGAGAAAACCTGAAAGTCAAAAACTTTCATTTCTTCTTACAACCCCGGGTTCCACCGTCAAGAGATCAAGATTTGCTGATAACGTTACGGCCCAGTACAGTTTCTCGGTGATGTACCACCCCATAACTTCTCAGAGTGACTCTGAGTTCTCAGGAAATGTAGGGGCTGACGATCCCACTCACTGTAGCTATGATCTGGACCCTCCTTTCCTGCCATCTTCCTGATACAGGACCTTCCTGATCCAGGCTGGAGAGAACAATGCTCTGGGGGTCAAGAGCAGGTTCATTGCTTCTCTGGCCTGGGCTTGTCCACCTGGAACATGAGACAGTCCCACAGGTGACCTCTAAGCTCCTGTTATCTCTGATTCTGTGACCAGCTACGGTTACCGGGGAGCCCAGAGGCTTAATGCAAGCATTATTTTGGAGTCAGAAGAGTGGTGTGCCTCCCTCTGTTTCTTTTGCTTTAAAATGGATGACCCTGGACAACCGTCAGGGTAGAAAGACATATTTACATTTTCTCAACTCTAAATGTTTTCTACATTCCTAACACTCAGAGAGAGGGGCAAGCTTTGTCCCAGGGATCAAAGAGCAGCCAGCCCCCCACAGCAGCCCTTTCCTGTCCTGGCCACACTCTGAGCTAGGTTCTCCCATCACCCTCCTTCTCCATGGCCTCCCTGACTTTCCTCTCACCTCTCACCTGGGGTGGGGGCTACGGGGGCATCAGGACCAGGGCAGCTGGATGAAATAGGGTCTAATGAAATTGGGATTTCAAATCAAGAGCATAGCATTTTTTCAGTGTAAATATGTCCCAAATACTGTGTGGTTCAGTATAACTATGTTCCCAGCATCGCAGAGTTATCCGCTAAGTCTGACAGCTGTGGGGGGAGGGGAATGAAGGGAGTAAATGGGGAAGTGAGCACCATGTTGGGACTGTCCCCGGGCAGCAGGGAACTCTGCCCTGGGCTGCCCAGTGGCCTTTCCCTCTCTAGTAGAGGCAGTGGGAGACAGAGGATTGGCTTCCCTCAAGGCCTGCAGCTGGAGGGAAAGAAAGTTCAGGTGAATGGGGGACTTTCGGGGGTTCCCCTGGAGCCCCGTGGGAAACACCATACATCTGGACCTTACTCAAAGCTGGTTGCTGTGAAGAACCCAGGCCTGACACCCAGGGTGCATTGAGAGTGTCCCTGCAGCTGCTGGGACCCTCCGAGCGAAGGGCTGTGCCTGCAGATCCACGCACCCAGGAGGAGGCTGGGGGGAGCCCTTGCACCCAGCTTTGCAGCTGCTGTGGTTTTGCAGGTTTGCCTCTGCCTCTGAGACCCAGTGCCTGCTTGAAAATAAATGTAGTATCTTGTTTTAACTCTCCTCTTTCTATCCCCAAATGAGTGGATACCATAACCTCCTTCACACAAAGTCGATTTTTAAAAAAGATTTATTAATTTATTTGAGAGAGAGAGAGAGAGAGAGAGAGAGAAGGGGCAGAGGGAGAAAGCATCCTCAAGCAGACTCCCCACTGAGTGCAGAACTTGTTGTGGGCTCAATCCCACGAGCCTGAGATCACGACCTGAGCCAAAATCAAGAGTCAGCTACTTAACAGACTGAGCCACCCAGACACCCCCAAAGTTTATTTTTTAATTCTCAGAATGCTGCAACTGTGACCTAATGGATGAGTGGATCGCATGGCCCTCTGCTCAGAACCACCAGGATTGGACCCCTGCAAGGTGGACTGACACAGGGACGCCATGTTGGTGATGCCCAGACCATTAAATTTCACAAGTACTACCCCAATTATTAGGAGAACTCAGCCATTCCCCCAGCAGGATGAAGGAAGAGAAGGAACTAGATATTTATTAATTAGCTATAATGGCCAAGCAACATGTGTAGTTGCTTACACATATGTCATACAAGCCCTGCAACACCTCTAATGGGTGTGTATTCTAATACTCATGTTACAAACGCAGAAAGCACAGATCTGAGAGGCAAGGTAGCTTGTTTCCTCTCACATCGCCGTTTGAATCCAGGTCTGTCTCAATTCACGGTTGAGCAGTAACAACAAGGTACGAACAGTGAAGGGAAAGAAGCAGGAGACTTTGGTTGAATCTACTCTGGGAATCCAGTGAAAAGGACAAGGGACAGGGGACAGTTAGTTTTGGCTTAAGAACTGCTCTGCCAGAGGTTTGGAGTAGACCAGGTGATTTCTGGGGGTCCCTTCCAACTCTGTGAATTTAGGTCTTTGTGAAAGAGCCTTAATTTTTTTTAGAAAAGAATTTGCAATAAGAAACACTTTGGACGGTCAAGCACACTTCTTTTTTTCCCTCTTTGAACAGCATATCAGTCACGTTTTAACTGGGCACACTGCCAGGAAGAAATTCATCCTTATAAGCTGGAAGTTTGTCCTTTGGATAGTTGGCCCTGGGTTTGCCAGATCCCATGACTGCCGTTGGGTGGCCTCCATTTTGGCTGTCCTTGGATGGGAGGTCTGCCTTCTTCTCTTTGGATATTGGCTCCAAGAGCCATTTGGCCTTAGCGCCTTGTCACCACCAAGGTCTGCACTCCAGGGGTCTGGGGAGGTGGATGCGGGTGCTGGGGGCTGGTTGGCAAGCCTTCTGCACTCATGCCTTCTGCATCTGAGCATTGTGGGGTCCATCCTTGCACATCTGCCACCTCATTTAAGGACTCAGGACACACAGGCCCCTGATCGCAGTGAACATAGTCCACTCAGCACCTGCTGAACCCCTACTCTGTAGGAGTGTCTTAAGGACACAGTGTCTGGAGTAGCCATCGAACAGGGAAGGAGACCGACTCCAATAGGTTCTCCCACAAAGGAATGGATGGAGGAAATATCACAGATCTTATTTTGGATATTAATTCCAAAGGGCTAGACATGGCGAGGCAGAGCAGAACGATCAACAAGAAGGCTATGTTAAAATCTATCAGAAAACGTGACTCGAGTTGCAAAAACTGAATTGTGTATACTCTTCAGGGAATTTTAGAATTTAGAGGGACTTTCAGAGTCACCAAGCCTGCATAAAGTGACGCCTAAATATTGGCATTGTAACTGTGAAGTATCCAAAATGTAACCCCAGTAAGCTCTGTATTTCCTATGGTTTTAGAGTTCTAAGTAGCTTTTCAGTGGGATTTCTCCTCAAGAATTGGTTATGTATTATATGCAAGAATTCCCTGTTCTAGTTTTTCCTACGAATTTTACCTATTTACTATTATGATGCCCCATTTTTAAAAAACGATATTAGGTTTTGTAGCTTGAATCCCGCCTTTATTAGTTTCTGCCCGTCTCCCCCATTAGATGGGAGAATTTTCTCTTTCCTTTCCTTGACTGCCATCTAGAGGCTGACAGGGTAATTACATGCATGGCGCTTTCTATGAGCGGTTGGAGAAAAAGTGGAGAGAAGGAAGTCATCAATTCAACTTTCCTCGCTTTACTTTCTAAGGAATGCTCATACATGTCTGCGTCCTCCCAAATATTTCGATTCTGCAGTTGAAACATCTAAGTGGCCCGTCTACACTGTCCTTTGGTTTCCCTCACGTTCAGGAAGGAGTGCCCCTGGTAGTTTTCAATAAGCCGTCTGTCTGAAGCCCCCTGTGCAGGAACCTTATTGAATTCATTAACTAATTAAGTAAAATAAAGCCATTCAGCTTCTGGGGAAGCAGCCTGGCCTCAGGGCCCCCACGCTGTAGTAGTTCTGGACATGGCCTCCCCGGGGCTCTCCGTGGAGGACAAGGAGGCCGTCACCGGAGAATCCTGGACACTGGCAGCTGGTGGGGACCGGGGAGATGGTCCAGGAGGTGATTCTTGGCCTGGAAAACTGGTTTACTGTGGCCAATATTGCCTAAAATTGCCACCAATTGGTGGCTGATCTTTCCAAGTCCTAGGGGGGAAAAAGTAAGTTGATGAGTAAGAGTTTCTCAAGTTTCTCAAGTTTCCTTTCATGTAATTTTCCTAAATCGCTGGATCTACTACCCTCTCCTGCTAAATAGACAACAAATGACTCTAGAGTAAGACTCGGGACAGATGAGCTGGGATCAGCTGCTGTTCCTTCCCCTCCTCCAATGACTATGTCTAAGAAAACATACGCAGTCGGTAAGTCTAATAGGATGATAGAATTGAAGCTTCTATTTTCCTTTTTTTTCTTTATTGCTGAGAATCTTTTTTTTTTATTACCAGAGCTTTATTATAGAAATGATCAGCAATATATATATATATTACCAGAGAATCCTCTTTTTAAAAATTTCTCATGCTAACACTAAATGTCTCAGAAATCCATGCTTTCTAAGACGTAGCCAGCCTCAGAGACGTTCCTAGAGCAGCTGGATCGGGGCCCTGTCCCCCTCACCCTCGGCCCAGCGCTCCCGTTCTGGGGCCGGGGTTAGCCGGGTAGAGGCTTCTCACATGGAGCCTGCCCCCTGAAGGGGGGTTTAAAGCACGCAGAGCTGCTTGGGAAGGTGGGCGTGGTGGACACGAGGAATCGGGGTGTGCAGGGCTCGGGTCCCGGGGAGGACGGCGGAGTGCCCACCTGCGAGAGGGCTGCTTTCTGAGCAGGAAGGCAGGGACTAGCTTGCTCTTCACTAAGGACCTCTGACCTCTGCATTGCTGAATGTAGGGCCCCGCGCTGCAGTCTCCAGCTTACGGACCTCAGCAGCGTTTGGGCCCATTGCTGCCTCCCTCCCCCTTCCTGTGCTGCCTTTACCGCTTCCAGACCTCAACCTGCCTTGGTTCCCCTGACGGGGGAGTCCCCTGCTGCAGCTCACGCTCTTCCTGTCCCAGTGACCTGGGCCTCTTGCCTGCCTTAACCTCGCTGACCCTCACTCCCCTGGGGCTCATCCTGTCTCTCGTCTTTAGAGATCACCAAACATGACAACACTCAGATGTCTCTCCGCAGCCCTGACTTTTCTCCCCAAGGCACATATGTATGTATGGTGGCCCTGGCGCAACACGGTTTCAATGGTTCCACTTACACGTGGATTGTTTTCCCTCAGTCCAGTGCCCTGCTGTAAATGTGTTTTCTCTGCCTAATGATTTTCTTATTAACGTGGTCTTTTCTTTGGCTCACTTTATTGTAAGAATACAGTTCTAGAATACATATAACGTACAAAATATGTGTTTTTAAAAAAAGATTTTATTTATTTCTTTAAGGCAGAGAGAGAGAGAGCACAGAGAGGGAGAGGGAGAGAGAGAAATAAACTCCCTACTGAGCAGGGACACTGATGCGGGACTTGATCTCAGGACCCTGGGATCATGACCAAAGCCAAAGGAAGACGCTTAACTGACTGAGCCACCCAGGTGCCCCAACATACAAAATATGTATTCATCAGCTGTTTGTGTTATCTGTAGGGCTTCTGATAAATAGTAGGCTGTTAGTTCTGTTTTGGGGGAGTCAGAAGTTACATGTGAATTTTTGGCTGCCAGTGGAGGTTGGTGTCCCTAACCCCCATGTTCAAGGGTCAGCTGTATATCCAAATCCTTTCTGAGATCTTCGCTTGAATGTCTCCAGACTCCTCTCAATTCTGCTCTATCTACAGCTTTCTCCCATTCTAGGCACCTCTCTTTGTCCAGTTTCTTAGGTGGAAAATCCTTGACTCCTCTCTTTCTTACCTCTCACGTCGAATCCATCAGGAAAGCCCGCAGGCTCTGCCTTCACACTGTGCTCAGAATGAGACACGACTGGCTCCCTTTCTGCTGCTCCCATACCCACAGCAGCGCCCTCCAGGCCTGGATCTCTGCAGTACCTTCCGGCAGGCCTGCTCACGCCCCGGTTTCCCCTGAGGTTTCTCTCCCAAACGGCAGCCAGAATGATCCTTTAAAAATGCCTCAGATGGTGTTGTGTGTCTGCTGAGCACACTGTGAAAAATGGCCGCCCTCTTCATGGAGCGTAAAATCCAGCCACTCACCCCGATGCGCTAGTCCGGGTCCCTGGGACACAGAAGCCAAGCGGGGGTTATCGGAGCCAAGCATTCAGTAGGGGACCTAATGAGAGAAAATTGGGAGGAGCACTGGAGGCAGCGAGAGCTGTCAGACTGCGAAGCCAGTCCGACCCCAGGCAAGGCTGAGATGGGAGGAAAATCTGGGGGGCAGGCCCCACGCCTCCCTGCGGCCTCAGGAGAGCTGGGCGTGCCCAGCAGAGCTGCCGTTTCCCTGGAAAAATGCCTCCTCCTGGCTCTCTTGCGCCCCATCCATCACTGGATCACTGTCTGGAGCCGCCTTGGGAGGAGAGGCCCTGACCCCACAGCCTGGGTTTCACACCAAGCAGCTCGGCCTTGGTCACTTGCTGTCCCCATAGTGCACTTTGTGAGCTTGTCACAGACGGCTTACAAGGCCCGGAGACCCTGTCCCATCTCTGACTCTCACTGCTAAGTCATA
>CM053611.1:6503885-6563113 GCA_028646535.1 Procyon lotor
CTTTAACCCACTGAGCCACTCAATTGCCCCATGGTTCTGTGCGTTAATATAATCCAAGGAACTAGAGAATTATGGGAGACACTCCATACATACTTGTTGAATGAATGAATGTTGTTTTTATTTGACCCTTTTGAAAAAAAAAAAAAAAAAAAAATATATATATATATATATATATATATTCTCTCTGTTCTGATATTCTCTATCAGCCCTCTCTCATTTCTCTTGAGCCTCAACCAGCTGCCACTCACTGCACAGGGGTATTCACCCACCTCCTCCAGGTTCTTTAAGGGAGTGTGGTGGGCAGCCAACAAGATGGCGCCCAGTGATGGCGGCCTCCTGGTGTTCGTGCATTTGTAGCCCTGTCTCACGTTCTCTCAGGGTAGGTGGGGGTGGCCAACAGAATACAGCAGAAGTGACGGTATGTCATCTCCCAGGTTCTACTACAAAGAAATGGTGGCTCCCGCCTTGGGGCCTCCCAGATCACTTCCTCTGGGTGGGTGGGTGGGGGGAGTCAGTTGCCATGTGGTAAAGTCATTCAAGCAGCCTATGGAGAAGCTCATGAGGTGGGGAACAGAGGCCTTCCACGTGCACCTGTGTGAGGGAGCCACCTTGGAAGTGGCCCCCGCAGCCCCAGTCGAGCCCTCAGATGACCACAGCTCCAGCTGTCACCTACCTCCGGAGAGGACCCGAACCAGCCCTTCCTAGCTAAGCCACCCTCAGATTCCTGACCCTCAGAAGATGTGTGATATTATAAATGCCTGTAGTTTTAAACTGCTGAGTTTGGGGTCATTTGTTAGGCAGCAATAGATAATGAATACAGAGGATGTCATTATTATTATTATCATTCACTCAGTTTTAGAGAAGATGAACCCAAAGCTCCCAGAAACTAGCCTGCCTGAGGTCGTGCGGCCGGGGCGGTGGGGGAGGGGAGGGTGGGCAGGACAGGATTCTGAGCTCTGGGCCAGAGTCTGCTGGGTGTCACAAGCCACCTCAAATTCTGCATTTTATGTGTGGCATAAATGCCAGGGTGGCAGGTCCCAGGAGAGGGGGGATAGCTTATGCGTGTTAATTTCATCGGGGAGAAGAGGTCCATCCCCCACCCCAGCCCGAGAGTAGGTCATTAGGTAACAGGACCTCCAGAACAGCAGAATGACAAAAACACACTCTGGGTTTGATCTGAATCCATCGCCTCCGGGGCAGAGCGCTCAGCTGTACAACTCTTTAAAATGACCTCAGGCAAAAAGAATTCAGAAGCTGTCTGCCCCAGTGAGCCCCTACCTCTACCCATTTATCACAGAGCCAACATTGCATTTCTTTCAACGTGGACGGACTTTCCATCCAGGTTTGTTGCCGTGTTTGCTCGCGGTAACCAAGGATTTAAAGTCTCAGTGAGGCAATCTTTCCTGTTGCCACTCTCATTTTTAAAAACGCCTGTATATGGCAAAGCAATTAAGTCATTTTGTTTCAGCTCCTGATTTTGCTTCTCTGTCCCCAACGTCTTTGCGGCATTTGTTCAGCGGAGTTCAAAGGAAGGCTCACCTCGATCACCTTGTTAATAACAGAGCCACCAACTTCCCTTTGTTGGGCTTTATCTGTAAGCTGGGAGTCAAGGGAACGTTTCATCGGTCGGAGCCTGAGTGCAATTTCCCTCCCGCCTCCCCAGTAGTCTGGGCCCAGCTGGAGGCCACCGTATCATGGCAACTTTCATTTCAATGACACTATTTCTAATAAATGACAGCCCGAGGGTTTATGGGGTGTTTCTGGCCTGGCGCAGGGTAACCAGCAGGAGCTGGGGGCAGGGCTATTTCCTGTCTCCTCTACCCAGTGGTTTCTGCTTCACCATCAAAGATCACAAGAGTATTTGATGTCAGTTCTTGGAACGGCAATTGGTTAATTAAAATCACTGAGTGTTTGAACAAATTGAAGGTGAGCGGCCCTTCACTGGCAGCTCGTGGTGTCAGAGAGGCAGAAAGCGGCCCCCCGAGGCACGCAGACACAGGAGGTTTGGGGGAACTGAGGAAACAGCAATCGTTCATCTTTTCCGAGTCAAACCTTCCGACTTCCCCAAGAACACATCTCTCCACCGAAGGACCGACCGTGGAAAGGAGATCACCAGTTTGATCTCAGCTCTGTTTCCTGGCTGCAAGGCAGCCCGGGGGAGAGGGGGAAGGAAGAAAGCAAGGGTTCTGCATGATCTCTGAACGAGGCAATCATTGTCACTACTCAAGACACTTCAAGACTGTTCCCAAGTGGATGTGTTCATGCATTTGAGATGGAGGCATGGTCATCAAATTCTGTCTCTTTGAGACACTCTCGGTCTGGAGCTCTGGCCCTCTCTCACGGACTGACCCCTGCAGGCTGCAAGGTCTAGGACGAGCCAGGAGGAACCAGTGCCTTGGGCACCCCCTAGGTCATGGGCAGGTTATGGAGTCTGCTCCCTGCTTGCCTGTGTCACTCCAGTCAAAGACCTTTATTAAGTGCCTGAGGGACTCAGAATAACTCTTCAAGATGCAAGGTGTAGGGGATACTGGAAGTGTATAGAAAAATATTCAAGATGTCTTCACATCAAGGCAGTGAAGTGACCACTTCTCTTCTGTTGCTGGAGCACAGAACAAGCCTGCCAAGGGCTCCATGGACGCAAGGTTTATGACATTCATAAATAAGAAAATCGTGGCCTTCTGTTGAGTACTCTAGTGTCTCGTGAGGCTCATGGTCCGAACATTCCTTACTAGAATGGGCCTATGAACATGGCCTGGGCCCTCATGGCAGCAATCTGAACATGTTTCCAGCAATTGGCAAGATGTCCATATAGACTGTTTATTTAATTTTCTGTAGCCTGAATATCTTTGCATGCATACAAATTACTCTATTACAATCTGCTAGGAAGGCCAATTATAAATGATTGATAAGTTCAAGTGTTAACTGTGTGTGTGGAACAGGATCCTGCCGGAACCGCATGACTCTGGGTTCAAGAATGGAGAGAGACTGACAAGCTCCATCTGAAGACCACACTGACACATTACAGGTGGATGGCTAGTCGGTTCGGGGGGCGGAGCACCAGTTTGCCATATGTCATTTACACAGTCAACTGCGCACCAGTGAATGACTCTTTTGAACAGGCTGCTTTGCACTTTATGAACTGAGTTCATTAGCGGAGATAAGATTGCCCCCTTGGCTTCCATTTCAAAGGAAGTTAAACACTCTTCACCTGTAGAGTTCTTCCCTGGACTGTGCGGGTAGCTGGAAAGCTGAAACTGGGGGATGGAATTGGTTTAGCGCTAGCAGAGACCTTTTCTGTGGTTCACCCTTTCATTGTATACTTTTACAGATGAGAAATCTGATGGTGAGAGGGAGCAGGACGTTGTCCAGAACACACAGTTTGTGTGAGACAAAGAGAGCGGGAGGTAGGGGAATAGACACATGGATCCTTTTCACTTTTGCTTGTTGTCAGCCTGTCCCTCCCTACTGGCTTCTTCCCCTCCATCTATAAATACCATCTCATCTCCTTCTTTCCGTGTTAAAAAAAAACAACCAACCAACTGACCAACCAAACACAACAAAAACAGAGCCCTCCTGCTCACCCCCCCCCCCATTGCCATCTGACTTCTCCACATCCACACTCTGCAAGGAACCACCTACGTGAGCTACGGTCCTACCGCCTATGGTCCTGCTTCCCACCGCCATCTCTGAACTTTCCTTCCGGACTCGGACAGCCTTTCTTTTTGCCGGCACACCCACATCCCCCAGCAGCTGGTCCCTGTTCATGCTTCTCATAAAGCCACGTGTTGCGTGCTCCTGATGAGCTACAGACCTGGTGTGATGTCTCCCCAATAAAGCCTGAGCTCTGGAGGTCACTTCTGAGCTTCAGTCTGAATACCCAACTGCTTGTTGGACAACTCTACCTGGAAGCACTAAAGAAAGCTCCAGTCGCCGTGTTCAAGGCGGGATCCATGGTGGCGACAGGCACCCTGTCTCATTTATCATTGATTTTTCCAGCATCTTGCCTAGAGCAGCCACCCAGGAATTTTTTTTTTTTTTTTTTTTTGGCTGAACGAGAATCTTACTCAGAACGCAGGATGGGCCAGAAATCTTTGGAAACGCCAGGAGTAGGTGAAAATTCCAAAGTGATGCAAAGAATGTAGCTTGGAGTGTTTATCAGAAATGAGCTTCCTGATATATTCAAATAAAACGCCAGGTCTCGGACCAGGAATGCTTCCCGGTAGACCTTGTTCTCTAGCACCACCTCGTGGCCATCCCGAGTTGGCCAGAGCACTTTCCTCTTTTAATTAATAATGACAACTAAATTCAAGATCAGCACTGTAATAGTACCTGCCAAGCATTTTGCATAAATCGCCATATTTAATCTCCACAAGAAAATAAGTGGTATTCTCCCCACTTTACAGGTTAGCAAACTGAACCTTAGAAATTTTAAGGAACTTGTCTGAGTTCCCACGACTCCTTCCCCAACGCTAAGCCTCTGCCACTCGGCTATAGAGTTTATAGCACATTTTTCCTATTTGTTGTATAAATCTATTATTTTAGCTCATCTGTTGAAGAACATGAGGAGTCAATTTATGGGGCTCTAGACTGTGTAAGAGACATCACCTATTTCCCCCATCCCCCCTTCGACTACCCCTCCGGTAACCATCATTTTGTTTTCTATAGTTAAGAATCAGTTTCTTGGTTTTCACCTCTCTCTTTTTTCCCCTTTGTTCATTTGTTTTGTTTCTTAAATTCCACATATGAGTAAAATCATATGATATTTGCCTTTCCTTTGATTTATTTCACTTAGCATTATACTCTGTAGCTTCATCCATGTCATTGCAAATGGCAAAATTTCGTTTTTTTATGGATGAAATATACATATCTTGGCTATTGTCAATAATGCTGCTTAAATACAGGGGTGCATGTGTCTCTTTGAAGTGGTTTTTCTGTATCCTTTGGGTAATACCATTAGTGCAATTTCCGGATTGTAGAGTAGTTCTATTTTTAACTTTCTGAGGAACCTCCATATTGTTTTCTACGGTAGCTGCCTCAGTTTGCACAATGGCTTGAGCCAACAGTGCACAAGGTTTCCTTTTTCTCCACATCCTCACCAACACCTGTTGTTTCTTGTGTTATTGATTTTAGCCATTCTGACAGGTATGAGGTTATATCTCATCGTAGTTTTGATTTGCATTTCCCTGATGATGAGGGATGTTGAGCAGCCACTCATGTGTCCATCTGTATATCTTCTTTGGAAAAATGTCTGTTCATGTCTTCTGCCCATTTTTAAATTGCATTGTTTGATCTTTGGGTGTTGGGTTTTATAAGTTCTTTGTATATTTTGGATTCTAACCCATTATCAGATATGTCATTTGCAAATACCTTCTCCCATGCCCTAGGTTGCCTTTTAGTTTTGTTGACTGTTTCCTTTGAGTGCAGAAGCTTTTTATCTTGATGTGGTCCCAATCGTTCGTTTCTGCTTTTGTTTCCCTTGCCTCGAGGGACATATCTAGGAAGACGTTGCTACAGCCCATGTCACAGAAGTTACTGTCTGTGTTCTCTTTTAGGAGTTTTATGATTTCAGGTCTCATATCTAGGTTTTTAATCCGTTTTGAATTTGTTTTTGTGTATGGCGTAAGAAAGTGGTCCAGTTTCATTCTTTTGCATGTGGCTCCAGTTTTCCCAGCACCATTGTAGAAGAGACTGTCTTTTTCCCACTGGATGTTCTTTCCTGCTTTGTCGAAGATTACTTGACCATATGGTTGTGGTTTTATTTCTAGGTTTTCTATTCTGTTCCACTGATCTATGTGCCTATTTTTGTGCCACTGTGATACCATTTTGATCACTACAGCTTTGTAATATAACTTGAAATCCAGAATTGTGATGCATCCAGTTTTGCTTTTCTTTTTCAAGACTGCTTTGGCTATTTGGGGTCTTTTGTGATTTCATACAAATTTTAGAAGTGTCTGTTCTAGTTCTGTGAAAAATGCTGTTGATATTTTGATAGGGATTACATTAAATGTGTAGATTACTTAGGATAGTACAGACATTTTAATAATATTTGTTCTTCCAATCGATGTGCGTGGAATGCCTTTCCATTTCTTTGCCTCATCTTGAATTTCTTTTGTCAGTGTTTTATAATTTTCTGAGTACAAGTCTTTCGCTTCTTTGGTTAGGTTTATTCCTAAGTATCTTATTTTTGGTGCAATTGTAAACGGGATTGTTTTCTTAATTTCTCTTTCTGCTGCTGCAACAGATTTCTGTACGTTGATTTTGTATCCTGCAACTTTGCTGAATTCATTTATCAGTTCTAGCAGTTTTTTGGTGGAGCCTTTTGGGTTTTCTATATGTAGCATCATGTCATCTGCAAAGAGGGAGAGTTTTACTTTTTCCTTACTGATTTGGATGCCTTTTTAAGTGGTGTGAATAAACATCCTTGTCTTGTTCCTGACCTTAGGGGAAAGCTCTCAGCTTTTTCCCATTAAAGATGATGTTGGCTGTGGGTTTTTCATATATGGCCTTTATTATGTTGAGGTATGTTCCCTCTAAACCTACTTTGTTGAGGGTTTTTGTCATGAATGGATGTTGTATTTTATCAAGTGCTTTTTCTGCTTCTATTGAAATGATCATATGGTTCTTATCCTTTCTCTTATTGATGTGATGTATCACTTTGATTGATTTGTGAATATTGAGCCACCCTTGCAACCTAGGAATAACTCTCACTTGGTCATGGTGAATGATTTTTTAAATGTATTGTTGGATTCAGTTTGATAGTATTTTGTTGGGGATTTTTGCATCTGTGTTCATCAGAGATACTGGCGGGCAGTTCTCTCTTTTTGTGGAGTCTTTATCTGGTTTTGGTATCAGGATAATGCTGGCCTCATAGAATGAATTTGAGTTTTCCTTCCTCTTCTACTTTTTGGAATAGTTTGAAAAGAATAGGTATTAACTCATCTTTAAATGTTTGATAGAATTCACCTGTAAAGCCACCTAGTCCTGGACTTCTGTTTGTTGGGAATTTTTGGATTACTGATTCAATTTCTTTGCTGGTCATTGGTCCGTTCAAATTTTCTATTCTTGTTTAAGTTTTGGTAGGTTATATATTATATATTTATCCATTTCTCCTAGGTTGTCCAATTATATTAGTTTTCCATGATAGTCTCTTATAACTGTTTGCATTTCTGTGGTGTTGGTTATTATTTCTCCCCTCTCATCTGTGACTTTATTTATTTGAGAACTTTTTTTCTATTTTTCTTGATTAAGTCTGGCTAGAGGTATATCAATTTTAGTGATTTTTTTCCCCCCAAAGTAACCAATTCCTAGTTTCATTAATCTGTTTTATTGTTTTTTTGTTTTTAGTTTCTATATCATTTATTTCTACTCCAATCTTCCTTCCTTCCTTCCTTCCTTCCTTCCTTCCTTCCTTCCTTCCTTCCTTCGTTCTGTTGGTATTAGGTTTTTGTATATCCTTTTTCTCATTCCTTTAAGTTAGGTTAGATTGTTGATTTGGGATTTTTCTTGCTTCTTGAGGTAGGCCTACATGGTTGTAAACTTCCCTCTTAGAATAGCTTTTGCTGCGTCTCAAAGGTTTTGAACCATTGTATTTCATTTTCATTTGTTGCCAGGTACTTTTCTATTTCTTTGTTTAGTAGCATGTTATTTAACCTCCATGTATTTGTGGTCTTCCCAGATTTTTCCCTGTGGTTGACTTCTAGTTTCATAGCATTGTGGTCAGAAAAGATGCATGGTATGACTTCAATCTTTCTGAATTTGTTGAGGCTTGTTTTGTAACCTAGTATGTGATCTATTCTGGAAAATGTTCCATATGTATTTGATAGGAATTTGTAATCTGATGTTTTAGGCTAGAATGTTCTGAATATATATGTTAAATCCATCTGGCCCAGTATATCATTCAAAGCCGTTGTTTCCTTTTTTATTTTCTGTTTAGATAATCTGTCCATTGATGTGTGGGGTGTTAAAGTCCCCTACTATTATTTTATGATTGTAAATTGATTCCTTTATGTTTGTTTTTAATTGTTTTATGTATTTGGGTCCTCCCATGTTGGGTGCATAAATATTGACAATTGTTTTATGGTTTGTTGCATTGTCCCCTTTATTATTATATAGTGCTTTTCTTTGTTTCCTGTTGCAGTCTTTGTTTTAAAGTCTGTTTTATCTGATATAAGTATTGCTACCCTGGCTTCTTTTGACATCCATTTACATGATAAAAAATGTTTCTCCATCCTCTCACTTTCAATTTGCAGGTGTCTTTACATTTAAAATGAGCCTCTTAAAAAAATAAAATAAAATAAAATAAAATAAAATAAAATAAAATAAAATAAAATAAAAAAGAGTCTCTTGTAAGCAGCAGATAGATGGCTCTTGTTTTTTTATTCATTCTGTCATTGTATGTATTTTGATTGGAGTATTTAGTCCATTTACATTCAAAGTAATTATTGGTAAATATGTACTTACTGCCATTTTATTACTCGTTTTGTGGTTGTTTCTGAAGATTTTCTTTGATTCTTTTTTGCCTTTCTTTCATGGATTAGTGGTTTTCTCTAGTGATATATTTGGATTTCTTTCTCTTTATTCTTTGCATATTTATTAGTGGTTTTTGGTTTATGGTTGCCATTAGGTTTGTATATAACCTCTTCTACACATAGCAGTCTATGTTAAGTTGATGGCCATTTTAGTTTAAACTCAGTTTTTTCCCTCATTTAACCCAATGGTTTAGGTATATGGTGTCATATTTTACATACTTTTATTTTGTGAGCTCTTCAACTGATATTTTACAAAAATATTTATTTTTACTGCTTTTGTGTCTCCTACTTTCATACTGTCCCTTTTAGTCTTTCCCTTCCACTCAAAGAGTCCCCTTTAATATTGATTGTAGAGCTAGTTTAGTGCTCACAAACTCCGTTAGTTTTTTGTTTGGCTGGGAAACTATTTATCTTTCCTTCTATTCTGAATAATAACCTAGCTGGATAGACTATTCTTGGCTGCAAATTTCTTCCATTCAGTACTTTAAAGGCCATGCCCTTCTGGCTTGGAAAATTTCTGCTAAAAAATCCTCTGATAGCCTCATGGGGTTTTCCCTGTATGTACCTCTCTTGTTTTTGTCTTGCTGCTTTAAACTTTTGTCCCCATTATCACTATATTTGCCATTGTAATTATAACGTGTGTGGGTGTGGATTTACTTTTGTTGATTTTTGGAGGGTGGTTCTCTGTACCTTCTGGATCTGGATGTCTGACCTACATTAGGGAAATTTTCAGCTATCATTTCTTCAAATAAATTTTCTGCTCTCTTATCTCTCTCTTCTTCTTCAGGGACTCCTATAATGCGAATGTTATTACATTTGATGGAGTCACTAAGTTTCCTAAATCTATTCTCACTTTGGATCATTCTTTTTTCTCTCTTTTGTTCAGCTTGATTACTTTCCATTACTGTTTTCTGGGTCATTAATTTGTTCCTCTGTTTCTTCCGGTCTGCTGTTCTTTCCATCCAGCATGTTTCTCATTTTGTTTATTTAACCCTTTATGTCTGCTATGTTCTTCTTCTTCTTCTTTTTTTTTTTTAAAGATTTTATTTATTTGACAGAGAGAAACATAGCGAGAGAGGGAACACAAGCAGAGGGAATGGTAGCGGGAGAAGCAGGCTTCCTGCCCACCAGGGAGCCCGATGTGGGGCTCGATCCCAGGACCCTGGGATCATGACTGAGCCGAACGCAGACGCTTAACGACTGAGCCACCCAGGCGCCCTGTCTGCTATGTTATTCTTTATCTCTGTGTTAAGTGTCTCACTCATGTCTTGCACTCTTTTCTCAAATCCAGTGAGTATCTCTATGATCATTACTTTAAATTCTCTATCGGGCATGTTACCTGTATCTATTTCATTTAGATCACTGACTGTGGCCTTGTCTTGTTCTTTCATTTGGAACAAATTCCTCTATCTTCTCATTTGTCTAAGTCTCTGTGTCTGTTGCTTTGTATTTGGAAAGTCAGCTACTTCTCTGGTTCCTGAGAGCAATGGCCTTATGAAGAAGAATTCCTGGGTCAGGAGGTGTGGCCGTGGCAGGGGTTTCAGCCATTCTTCTGGGGGAGGGGATCCACCACACGGGGACTGAGGCAAGAGAGGCTGGGAAGGGTGATTCCACCAGAGCACAAGAGAGGGGCTTAGTGTAAGCAAGTTAAGTAGTGAGTGTCTATACTGCACTGGTTCTCACAGGTGGCCCTGTGCTCGTGCTGAGGGGTTGGGAAAGAAATGGTGCTTGCCAGTTCCTTTGTTCCTGGAAGGGTCCTTCTATGAATGCTGTCTCTCTAGGAGGTGCTCTGAGAAGAGAAGATAACCTTCCACTGTGTGCCCCTGTCACTCTTTCCAGATTTCTGTTCCCATGCTGTATGTCTGTAGGCTGTTTGCTCTGCCTTCTCTCCAAGAACAGCCCCAATGTCTCTCCAAGAACCCCCAAGAGCCCCAAGGGCTCTCCCTAAGCCAAGCTCATTGACTTTTAAAACTCCAGGCTTCAAGCCCCACTGGTTGCAAGAACACAAAATTTGGCCCCTCTTGCATGCCAAGCCAATTGTTATGGAAATTTGTCTTCCCCTTGTGGGCTCTCCTGGTTCTATTCTCTCTGTCACCCTTCTCCATGACTGTGGCCCTCTCCCGACTACAGCAGCCATGTTCTGTTTCTATCCCAAATCACCTCTTGGCACTTTATACCTTCTTTGTTATTACCTCTACTCTGCCTTTAGCTGGGAGTTTGGTCTGCCAGTCTTCAGGTCAATTTTGGGGGTGTTTAGGATGATTTGCTAGTCATCTAGTTGTATTTGTGGGATGAGATGAGCCTAGGGTCTTCTTAATCTGCTGCCATCTTCCCTCAATCTCGCTTATTTTCCCTTTTGAACTTTCTGGATTCTGTAATCCAAAAAATGTATTCACAATAGAGATGGGCTGGGGGAATGTGGTTTTCAGTACTTACCCATGGTTATCTACTTTTAAAATTTCTGTCAAAAAAAAAAATTAAATTTCTGTCGAATATGGGTGCAATCCAACATCACTACTTAGCTTCTGTCCCAGCCACTGAACTTAACTTTGGGAGGCCCATGGGCTCAGTTCTTCTGTTGAATTATTTGGTGCATGGCTACTTGGTTCTGATTTGACGTCAATGCATTCATACCACAGGGTTAGGATTTTATGCAAATAGCTTGATCCCTTCCTGAGTGCCCATGGCTATAATCTAGGTAATGCTTCATTAGTGACCTCTGGATGACTCTTCTCTGCCACGCTTACATTTGCTTTTCTATTATAGGTATCAAGCAAGGCAGTTTCATATAGGGTTTCTACTTTTTAAAAACTCTATATGGAAGAAAAACCTAAAAGAGATAAAGGGTGTCCTTGGTGGAAGTTTTCCTTTATAACAGGGTCAATATACAAGATTTTAAATGAAGAAACCTCCCCTAGATATTTGGTCAACGTGTAATTCAGTGAAACAAAACTTTGGATGTAAATTTTAACTTTTTGTCTGGTAAGTTTTAAAAAACATGTGCTTCGAGAGATCAATGTTTCCATTCTCATGTTGGCTAACATAGCAATCTTTCCCCCTCCCCTCACTTAACAAGTTGGTACTATACATCCTTTGTGTTTTTTCCTAATACTCACTGCTAGCACCCAACCCTGTGATATAATTTCCATGGGGCCAATATTTATACATAATTTAAATTTTTCTACTCTGATTAATTGACATTTTCTGAGTAGAATCATTTTACCTTCTTACATCCATCTCACTTTCTGTCAGCAGCTGGATTCTACACCTTCTTCTTCTTCTTCTTTTTTTTTTGGATTCTATAGCTTCTAGTGGCAGCACCATACCTAAACTGCCACACTGTAAACCTCTGATTCCCTGAGAATCATCTCTGGGGCCTGTGTCCCTGTGCAGCTTTTAATTGGAAAGAGAACCTGAGGAGACACAAAAATGACTTCAGATTGTACTTATCTAACTAGGTGAAGATCTGTTTTGTTTCCTTCTAAATAGGCTCCACACTCAGCATGGGACCCAGTGTGGGGTCCAGAAGCCATGACCTTGAGATTAAGACTTGAGCTGAGATCAAGTGTCAGACACCCGACAGACTGAGCCACTCGGGCGCCCCTGTTTTGCTTTGTTTTTGTAATGATCTTGGAAAGATCATGGATGAATGATAAAGATAGAAATAATGAGCTGAAAATTCAAGGGGGATTTTGATGTTTCAATAATAAATATTCTTCACCATAAGGATTAGATGAGAGAATATTGCTCTGGACTGAATTGTTTCCCTCCCTTCTCCCTCAGTTTTGTCAGTTGAAACCCTAACCCTCAATGTGACTGTATTTGGAGTTGGGGCCTTTGGAAGTTAAGGTTAGAAGAGGTCATGAGGGTAGGAGCCCTCGGTGATGGGATTGGTGTCGTTATAAGAAGAGGAAGAGAGAGAGATTGCTCTCTTTTTTGCCAGGTGAGGACACAGTGAGAAGGTGACCTTCTGCAGGCCAAGAAGAAGGCTCTCACTAGGAACCGAATCAACCAGCACCTTGATCTTGGACTGCCCAGGCTCCAGAACTGTGAGAAACAAATGTCTGTTGTTTAAGCCAGTGCATCTATGGTATTTTGTTAGAGCAGCCCAAGCAGACGAATGCAAATATGATTAAGAAAAGGGCTATTGGCTGCTTTTATCCAGTGGTTTTAAACACACGAGAGAAACATCACATTTTGGATTTTTAAAAGATAGTATGATGTTTTCCCCCTTGTTTTCTTGTGGTAAGGCAACATGTCTTGCATTTCTCCCGAGCCTTAGTTCAGTTCAGTAGAAACCCTTCGTCATACCTGTGCAAACAACAAATTATACTCTGTCAGTACAATGGACAGATTATAAGGCAACAAATATGTAAGTACCATGAGGACAAAACTGGTTGCTCACCCCTGAATCTCTAGCACCCTGAGTAATGCACAGAAACAGTACTCAAAACAGGTTGTGGAATGACTGGGGTGAAAGACTGAAAGCCCTTGGCATGTCCTTGGGTCAGGATCTGGCTCTTCCATGGAATAGGGAGCTGCGTGACCGTGGGCAAGGTAATGGATTTCATTTAGCTTCAGTTTCCTCCACGAAATGGGCATCATAACACCAACATCGCAAGGTTGTTGTGAAGATTCGAGACGGCGAGTATGAAGTCCTTAGCGGGAGCCCAGGTACTCATGAGACCCTCAGCGCTACTGCAGCTCTTGTTTCAAGGAAAGAATAGTTGGAAATGGCTTTTCATGGATGGGGCAGGGTTTGACTCTACAGAAATAAAGACAAATAGAGAGATGGGATGATGTCTTCCATACACCACTAGAGAAAGCGGCAGTAAATATACTATATATATAAAATATATAATATATATGCAGCATGGTCCAATAATAGCGTTAAAAACAAAACCACCCCATCGCTATGGGCACGCGCATCAACACACGATTTCTGAGTGCACAGATGTGCTGTTAGCGGTTGCCTGCCTCTAGCTACAGGTGGGGTAAAACAGGAGGGGGACTGGAGATCTTTAGTCTTATTCTCTATGTCATATTATTTATACTTGTAACAATGAGCATGGCTTCCTTTTGTATGACAGTGTAAAAGAAGAACAGCTTGCAGAAGGAAGAGACGGCCTTCAAGTAGATAGGAACGGGGAGGGGATTCCAAGGGGAGAGGCCCAAGTTGAGGATCTGCACATTATTTGTTCATTTACATTAGCGAGCATGCTCTTAAACACACAGATCAGAAATACTTCCCAGATTCCCACTCCTCTCCTCCCAACATGAGGTCAAGGGAGTTTCTCAAACTCCTCTCTTCTAGACTTGAAGTGTAAGTAGGTAGAAATTTTATATCCTGAGACATCTCACTGGATTTTGACCCTTACCTCAAATACTTGTTTATGAAACAGAAACAAGTCAATTGCTTGAATATATGGTTGCCTTCTCTCCCTGCCCTCCCCCTGACTCTCCCCTTGGTCATTTAATCACAGGGGTGGAAGAAAAGAACACAGTGTCCTTTACCATGAATGTCAGAGGCAAGACACAAAAAGCATGATATCCTCGGTCCTGTCAAGAGACGCTGCAATTTTCCTAAAGGGTTCTTTCAGGGATTGCCCTGTGTGACTCTACTGCCTCTTCTCTCCAAATCTCGGCATCATTGGTTCCCTCGCCCATAAAATTTGCAGGAAAGTTGGGTAGAGCCACATAGCAATGAACTCTGAGCCTGATCAGCATTAAAAAGGGGTGGACCCCAGATCTGGTAATGGTTGGTAAACCTCCTCTGTTTCCCCTGTTTGCCCGATGCTCTTCCGCCAAATAGGGACAATGTCACATTCTGCTGCCTGAGCCGACCGCTTTTAACATCAGTTAATGCATTTTTTTCCCCTTTTGCATTCTCAAGGCTGTGTATTCCATGAAAGCATTCCCCTGGCACTGATTTGTCATCATTAGTAATAATACCACGTAACATTAGTCAGAGCTGCCCTCTGGCAGGGACAGGAGAGCAGAGCCTTGGTCTGGGAGTGTTGAATCAAGACTATGATGTGAACGTAATGCTATTTCTGGAATATATACATCTCCAGGGACCCAGGGGGTGTACGGGCAGTAGAAGAGCTTATTTTATTGGAATGTCAATCTGTTTCAGTTTTTATCACACTTGGCGTTTCTCTGAGCTCATTTCCTCCACGAAGCGTGGGGCTGTGATTTATGTGGACGGGGGGCTCCTGGACTTCGGGTCGCGGAGCTCACATGGCCGCGCAGGAGCCTGGCTCGCCTGCCGGAGCTCAGCGTGTTAGGTTTGGCACCAAAGCCACAAACATTCGCATGACGTGGAAAGCAAATGTTTTTGCTCTTTCAGAAGAGGTGTAAATCCTCGGTGTGATCTGGTTTCCCCAGGAAATGTTCATTTGAGTAAGTTTTCTGGTAGCTCCCTCTCCCTAACTGAGCCAGTTACTTTCACAGAGGGTAGTTGTGTATCTCCCTGTCACTGCTTAAAACACAGTTTCTGGAAAAGAAAATGATGGGTTGTAGAGATTACTCAGCAACGAGAGAATGTGTACCTTACAGGCCTCAGGAGAAGCGGCTCTCACCTTCCCTATGTCCTGTCCGTGCTCCCATCGGCCAGAACTTTCCCACTTCCAAGGGAAGATGCAATGCCACAAACCTGCCCTCCACCTTTTTTTTAAAAAAAAAAAACAAACAAAAACAAAACTTGGGGCGCCTGGGTGGCTCAGTCGTTAAGCGTCTGCCTTTGGCTAGGGTCATGATCCCAGGGTCCTGGGATCGAGCCCCACATCGGGCTCCTTGCTCGGTAGGAAGCCTGCTTCTCCCGCTACCATTCCCTTTGCTTGTGTCCCCTCTCTAGCTGTGTTTCTCTCTGTCAAATAAATAAAATCTTTAAAAAAAAAAAACCAAAAAACCCAAAACTTAAAGAACTTAAAAGAACAAAGAACAAAACTTAAAGAACAAAACTTAAAGAACAAAACCTTAAGCCTACTTCTCTATATCACTGTCTTCTCCCAGGCTATATCCCTGCTAGGATCCACGATGGATGAAACCTTTGTTCTGGGAAAGTTCTTGGCACTTGCAATCTTGCTTAATGCTCCCATCACTGCTGAAGTTTGCCCTCCTTTTCTTCATTCCAGACAGGGAAACTGAGGCTCGTAGGGGCGAAATATCTTGCCCATGCTCACATGGCTGACAAAAGCCTACAGTGTTCTGGTTTTTCAGCTCTGTCTGGTTCCAAAGGGTGCGCTCTCTCAACCTTGAACTCAGCTGTCCCACAGAGCTGGTGGGGACAGCCCTCATTTGTCAAGACACTCACGAGAGGAAAAGCAAAGCGGTTCACAAAACACAAGACCAGGAATGAGGACACTCAACGTCCAGTCTGGGCTCTCCACCAGGAGAACCAGTAATAATAATGATAGTTTTATTACAGCTAATAGTATTCGGGTGCTTACCGTGTCCCAGGCACTGTTGAAGTACTTAGCAGGGATTACCACATTCATTTACACAGCAGCCCCTGAGGTAGGTATTAGTGTCAATCTCTTTCCCCAGATCAAGAAACTGGAGCGCACAGGGCAAAACACTTTCCCAAGGTCAAGGGCAGCAGCAGGAAGTCTCAGCCAATATCTCTTTTCCTTTATTTTTCCGTGGAAGAGTTTTTGCTAGATAATGTTTCAAATGTCTTTCAGCTCTTCCGAATATACTGACTTGTCCATCGCTTTGGTATATCACACTGCTTTTTCCTCCTTTGAATTAATATGTCTTTTCATGTTGTTTGTGTTGAGATGCACTTTATAAGATCATGGAACCCATGGCTTCTCACTCCCCTGGCACAGGGTCTGAAATCGGGGAGATGCAGATAACGTGAACTTGTTATTAGAAGCGGGTAGTGGCAGATATGAACAGCAAACCAAGTAAAAGTGGCCAAAGTTTCAGGGCGCCTGGGTGGCTCAGTGGGTTAAAGCCTCTGCCTTTGGCTCAGGTCATGCTCTCAGGGTCGTGGGATCGAGCCCCGCATCGGGCTCTCTGCTCGGCAGGGAGCCTGCTTCCCCTTCTCTCTCCACCTGCCTCTCTGCCTACTTGTGATCTATCTCTCTCTCTGTCAAATAAATAAGTAAGTAAAATATTTTTTAAAAAATTGGCCAAAGTTTCAAGTTCCTCTCTGGTATTTATTTATTTACTTAAATTAAACCTGATAATACATATGAAAGATTGACAGAATCCAACTTGATTTCTTTTGTTTACTTTTTGCCATTTGGAAGAAGAAGATACACAGAAAGTAAACAAACAAACGAACAAACAAAAACAAACCAAAAAACCCCAAAAAACAACAACAACAAAAAATTCCTAAAACCCAGGAAAGAAGATGAAACAGGGACAAGGGTGTGACTTTTGAAGAAAATGTTCTGATGCTCACAGTTACACTTTTTTTCTTAAATTTTTTTTTTTTTTACAAAAACGATTTTCTTTTCTTCTTTTTTTTTTTTCCCCTTAAATTTCTTATTCTTTTTCTCCTTTTAGTTCCTTTTTGGGGGTGGAGTATGAAGAAAGGTATACAATAGATATCAAACGAAAGAGGAGAGTGCACTACATTGAATGGAGATTGTCAAAAGGGTGACACCGCCAGGCACTGTGTCTTGCACTTTGTGGCAAGTGGCCTTGCACTTTGCAGCTTGGCTGAGATGGTGCTCGCCTCCGTGGTGGCTGCCGAGCAGCCTTGGCTTTGGTGTGACAGCCACTTCCTGTGCAGTTGTGTTTGGTGAAACCTGAGTGCCTTCAACTCCTCCGCTTATTTTGTTATTTGTTTGTTGAGTTTCCATGTTTGGTGAAACCTGAGTGCCTTCAACTCCTCCACTTATTTTGTTATTTGTTTGTTGAGTTTCCATTTTGTCTATGTCTGTAAACACTTGACCTGGTGGAAGAAAAAAAGAAAAAGAAAACAAGACATTGGGGATTTCCTTTTTTGGGCACATTCAAAATCACCCTATGGTCAGTTTTCAACCATGGTCAACAAAGTATCTCATGTTCATCAAGATTTTTAATTACGTACACTGATTTGTAAATTTCCTTCCTCCTTCCCTCCCTCCCTCCCTCCCTTCTTTCCTTCTCTTACACGTGTATCTCCTAAGTCCAGGATTTCACTCTGTTGAGACTGTTTAAGTTTAGGATGTTTTATTTGATTGATTTTCACAATCCCCATATTTCCTTTAGAGCATCATTACTTGAAGATTTCTTTGGAATATTTAACAAATTTCTGATTTCCCAGTGACTGTTTCTAACAGGAGCTGGAGGAGAAAAGCAGAAAATAATATACCTACTAACTTTGAGGGTTTACATAGGTTGATATTCCAGGCATTGATAAATGAATGGAATTTAAATGGAAATTAAAGGATGGATGATTGATTTGAGTCATTAATTTGATCTGACAAACTCTACTGGTATTGGAATCTGTGTTCACCATTTACCCTGTTAAAAACTTTAATTAAATTAAAAACTTTAATCATACTAATGCCACCACACCAGCTTGACCAATTTTTCCCCCTTAAGTCCCAGCTTCCATATTTGCCATCTGGTTCACCTGGGGCTAGTATTAAAGGCCAGTCATGCCCGAGAATAGTCCGTGCAATGAAAACAGCCCTAGCAAGTCTTCCCCGTGGAATTAATGGCCCCATAGGTACTGTTGTAATTGGTGTGTCCGGGACACAGGAGCTCATGAATGAAAAAGAATGTCATATATCCTGTAAATGGCTGCACTACAATGGACTTTGAGTCCTTGCTTGAAGGCTTAAAGAGCTTCCAATTCTTTCTGAAGGTTGTTCAGATGCTTTTTTGTGTGTGCTCTGAAACACATCACCTGTCTTATTTCTGGTCTTCTATCAAACTGATACAGTGCTGCTTCTGCAGCCACTGGCCCTTGGGAGATGACTGAGCCCCCCACACTGCGGACGCTGTTTGCACTCATCCTTGCAAACCATTCTGTCCTGGTGGTGGTGGCGGGGAGGCCATTCTTTCCCTAACATGAAGAGATTTGGGAGTGAAGGAAGAAAATTTTTTAATATTTTTAATAAAAATATTATTATTACTGGTTCTCCTGGTGGAGAGCCCGGACTGGACGCTGAGTGTCCTTGTTGCCAGTCTTGTGTTTTGTGAATCAGTTTGCTTTTCCTCTGTGAGTGTCTTGACAAATGAAGGGTAGCTTCCACTCATCCTAAACAGGGAGGATAGTGGACTTCGAGAGTATTTCCCACCCATACTCACCACTTTTTCAAGGCTTATAGACCTTATAGACCACCACTTTTTCAAGGCTCACTGGAGCGAGCTCCTAAGAGGAAAGTGGGCTCCAACTGACACCTCTTCTTTTCCTTGTAGTCTCCTGAGTGGACCTAATGGAGGGAGAGTTGGTTAGAATTGAACCTGGGCCATTCATCTCCAAGGCAAGGGTTCATGACTAGGGAGCAGATGAGCCCCTGGATGTTTCCAGATCTAGTTCAACCTGATACAAGGATAGTTATCTATGTGTACTATTTGAAGGCCACTGGGGAAACCAATGCTTCATATTTTCTCACCCCAACAAACTGGTGTTCTCTCTCTCTCTCTCTCTCTCTCTTTCCACTGTAAAGGCACAGAGGCAGTATGGCATAATGATTGGGGGTGAAGGTTTTAACTCAGGAAGCCTGTGTTTGGTTTTTACTTTACCACTAGATCTATGTGACCTTGGGCAAGCTACTTAACTTCTCTGTGCCCCACTGTCTTCATTTGAATATGGGGTTACCAATTAGATCTACATTTGGTAGAGACAACACTATGGGCTCACCAAAACCCACCAATACTTCCTATTCCTTCTTTCGAGGCACAGACAAGACTTCATCTCCCCTCCACTTAGAGATGGGCAGCGCCATATGACTAGTTTTGGACCAGCAGGTGGAGTACAAGTGACATAAGTCACTTTGGGGTCACAAAGTGAAGTTCCTTTCCAATTGTCTCTGCTCCTCTATTTCTCTGTTGTAGTCATTAAAGAGATATTGAGATTATTAGAACACACTGGATCACTGAGTCACTACATGAAGGGCAGTTGCTTTAGTGTGGTGCCTGCACAGCAGCAGATTTTGTGTGAAAAAGGAATGAGTTCTTGTTATATGAAACCACTGAGATTGAGGGTTACTTGTTACTGCAGCAGGGACTAGCTTATACTGAGTAACACATTTCCCCATAGTGTTGTTGCTCAGTCTCCTCTCTGCCTCCTTGACATGGTGCCTCTCCTTCTAGCTTAGAATTTGCTTTATTGTCATACCTTTAGATGTCCGCTCTCCCACTGTGAGTTGCTGGAGGATAGAATCTATGTATTGATACTTAGGTAGCTCCTTGCAGATCTGGCAGGAAGCCTGGCATAAGTGTAAGCTCAAACAAATGTTTGCTGAATGGATAAACAGAAGTCCTCTTCCCATAAAAGGAGCATAAAACCTAGTCCTGAACATCTGAGTAGGAAATGAGTCTATCTGTCCTTCCTTCTCCCTTCCTCCTTTCTCATTCTTCTCTTTACACACTCAGGAGTGTCTTTTAAAATTTGGAGGACAGGTAGCCAAAGACATGGGGTCTACTTTTTAGAAGTTGATTGTCTAGTGGGGAAGACAAACAAACAATTACTACGATGTGATCTGAAACAGGGGGGCACTGTAGGAGCGGGTGGGAAAGGGCACACAATACCCAGCCTGAAGGAGCAGACATGTCCAAGCAGGGTTGATGATGAAGTGAGACCAAGAAGGCGTCCAAGGGGTGAAGTAGATGTAGCCCCATGAGAAAAGCATGGTCTATTCCAGCTAAGGGGAACAGCACATGCAAAAGCACAAGGCGAAAACAAAAAGCGCTTTCAAGACTGCAAATGTTTGGAGGTAGTTGTAACACTGATAGATGTAAGAGAAGGGCAAGGAATAAGGCTGGCAAGTAATTTCTCAGTAGCTTCCATTGTCATGGTAGGGAGTTTGGCTTTTATCCCAAAGATGATTCTCAGCAGGTAAGGTGCCTTCTGTGATCTGCTTGTGAGAAAGTTCCTTTGCCAAGAGAGTGGAGGAGACTAGTCAGGAGGCCCTACATGAGCACAGGGGAGAACCGAAGCAGAGGAATATGCATGAGAAGAAAAGCATTGATTTGAGAAATGTCAGGAGAGGGAATTCACAGGTCATGGAGAAGACAAAGGGAAAGGTGGAATTTTAGATGATTGCCAGGTTTCTCACCTCAGCGGTTGGGTAGTTTCTGGCACCATGAGTGATGTAGAAATACAGAGGACCAGTGGATATAGGTGTGTGGTCTCTGTGGGGTGTAATCTTGAGTTCGGTTTCAGGCTTTCAATAAGAAGTCCAGAAAAACATGAAGACATGAGGGAACTGGAGATATTTGCCAAGCAATGAAGGGGGGGAGAAGCCCCAAAAGTGAGCAGCGCACATTGCCTTGAGTTGGCCATGTTCTCATAGGTATCCTTTGCAACCGGAAGTTCTTTTTATGAACTGTGCCCTTCCTGGGAATGCCTTCCCTAGATCTCCTTAAAGAAATCCCTTTTTACAGATACATTATTTTAGAGAGCTTATCTGTGAAATGCATCTTAGAGTGAATATAAGCCATTTTTTTCCTTCTTAATCCAAAAGCAGGAAAGAAGAAATGAAGTTGTGGTCATTATTTTTTCCAGTCCGTGGCTTTTAACACACTTGTGAAAACCACACATGTGAAAAAACAATTTGCTTTTCCAGATAGGGACAGCTCACTAAAATCGAATACTCTGAATACTCTGACCAATCTGAGATTTTTATTTTAACTCTTACAAGGAATATTATAAATATTAAAGTTAATATTTAGCTTCTGTAATTGAACAAATTCCAGCATAAATTTTTATGTGTGTGAATAATCAGCCCATTTGTTTCTAGCCTGTGGGGTTTTAAAGCCACCATGTACCTTTTGCTTTGAGTGAAAGGGAGTATGTATGTCAAGTTCAGAACACATGGGACATATGGATTATTTTTACTCCAGAGTGATTATTGTCTAACTGCACATATTTGATATACCTCTCCCCTCAGCTTCAGACTGTAGAAACCTGCCATGGCTCACTCTGAGTATTTCCTAACTCTGACTTAAGAGACCTTGGTAGCTTTGTGCCTCCTGTTACCAATTTGGGCGTCAAGGAAACACTCAACTCAACACTCAACATGGTTTGCTTCTCTTTCCAATTTTCGCTCTTGCCCCAACCACTAGTCAGCTCATATCTTCTTTGACCTTTTGTTCAAGTTGCCCTAAAATGATTTTGAAAAAGTACATATCTGCTCGGCCACTTTTAATTTGGTATCTGAAAATTTTCACCATAAACATAAGAAGTTATAAAAGATGTTTAAGTCTCCATTATATTATAAACATAGGCATTGGAAAATAAGCCCCTATAGTTCTCTTTAAATAAAGCCAGTAGAATCTGAATAGACAGCTATTTGATACCTAACAGAATTCATTGTTAATTAATTCGTTAAAAAATACATGACCAAGCTCCTTAGGAGTGGGTATTTTATTTGAAATCATATTTGTATCTCATTTTCTTCCCCAAATATTATCCTAGTGTATTTTTTTTTTAAAAAGATTTTATTTATTTGACAGAAATGCAGTGAGAGAGGGAACACAAGCAGAGGGAATGGTAGCAGGAGAAGCAGGCTTCCTACCGCGCAGGGAGCCCGATGCGGGGCTCGATCCCAGGACTCTGGGATCATGACCTGAGCCTAAGGCAGACACTTAATGACTGAGCCACCCAGGCGCCCCTATCCTAGTGTATTTTTTGCTGGAAAGTTCCTTACTGGTAACTCTTTCATACTTTGCTCACCAAATACACGAAGGTCAAATGAAAGTCCAAAAACACTTTCATTTCTTTCTTCAATAGCTATCAATATAGTTATTATTAACATGCAATTTATGAAAATAGCACATATATTTTTATAAATAATTATTAAGCTTATTATAAATGATTTGTAATTATAGTATTATAAACATTATCACAATTATAAATATATTATGAATATAATTATAAATAATTATTTAAAAACTTGAAAGTAAACATACACTGGAAAGACATTTCAATGAGATGAGAGGGAAGGGAATGGGTTTGGGACCTAGATTAACAAAAGGATCCCCCCACCGCTGTGTTCTACGGCTGCATTTTCACGTGTCAGGGCAATGCATGTCCAGTGGGATGTGGGGTGGGAAAGGGCACCTTAGTAAAATGAGGGAAGAGTAAGTGTGAAAGTCAAGATGAAAGAGGAGAACCAGGAAAATGCAGTTTCTCTTCTGGGCAGTTTTAGGAAAGGACACGTGTGGGAGTTGAGAACCCAGAAGTGAATTCTCTCTGTCCTCAAGTAGCTGCACAGAGCCAGTTCTGAGATTCTTGCCCTCTAGAACTGCCACACCATGGCCAGTAGGTTGTGTCTCTTTGGCCCTTATTCTTCCGGGGAAATCTCTCTCTTGAAAGGCATAGTTTCAAATACTTTGGGATGTACTGAACATTCAGGTTTGGTGAGCAAGGGTAGCTTTCTTTCCTAAAAATTAATTTACAAATGCATTTGCTATTGAGCAATCATGCATACACAGTGACTCTCTGATTATTTGTTAAATGAATACGGATTTTGCGTCAGTTACCCCAACAGAGCTCTGATCCAGCCCTGGGGGAGGGGCGGGGATGAGGACAAGTCCTGAGGATCTTATCCTCACTCTGGTCTTGGTATAGCAAAAGTCTTTGCTGGGCGAATGGACAGGGAAAATTATACCAGTTTTACCTGGTGTGCTTTAAATTGTGTTAGTTTATGTCACTCTACCACCATTCCACTTCAAAGGAAAAGACAGGCAAAATAATAAATGTGAAATTATTTTAAAATTAAAGTATAATATATAGTACTGTATTAGGTTCAGGTGTATAATATAATGATTCAACGCTTCTATACACTATTCAGTGCTCAGCAAGGTAAGTGTACTCTTGATCCCCTTTCTCGATTTCACCCATCCTCTACCCAACTCCCCTGTGGCAACTACCAGTTTATTCTCATACTTAAGAGGCTGGTTTTTGTTTCTGTTTCTTTCTGTTTGCTTGTTTGGTTTCTTAAACTCTGCATGAGAGAAATCATATGGTACTTGTCTTTTTCTATCTGACTTATTTCACTTAGCATAATGCCCTTTAGTCCCATCTATGTCTCATTCTTTTTCATGGCTGAGTAATATCCCATTATACATATCTACCACATAGTTTTTATCCATTCATCTATTGATGGACATTTGGATTCCTTCCATACCTTGCTTTTTGAAAATAATGCCACAACAAATGTAAGGGTGCTTATAGTTTTTTTTTTTTTTTATGTTCAGTTAGCCACTGTATAGCTCATAATTAGTTTTTAATGAAGTGTTCAGTGATTCATTAGATAAGTGTAACACTCAGTGCTCACCACACAGCACATGCCCTTCTCAGTACCCATCACCCTGTTACCCCCTTCTCCCACCGCCCTCCCCTGAGACCTTCGGATGGTTTCCTGGTCTCTAATTGTTTCCCAGTCTCTCATGGTTCATCTCCCTTTCTGATTTCTCCCCCGTCAGATTTCCCTCCCTTCCCCTGTGGTCCTCCGTGCTATTGCTTATGTTCCACATATGAGTAAAGCCACATAATTGTCTTTTTCTGCTTGACGTACTTCTTTTAACATAATCCCCTCCAGTTCCATCCATGTCGATGCAAATGGTGGGTAGTCATCATTTCTGATGGCTGAATAATATTCCATTGTATATATGGACCACATCTTCTTTATCCATTCATCTGTTGAAGGGCATCTCACCTTCTTCCACAGTTTGGCTATTGTGGACATTGCTGCTATGAACATTGGGGTGCATGTGCCCCTTCTTTTCACTTCATCTGTATCTTTGGAGTAAATACCTTGTAATGCAATTGTTGGATTGGAGGGTAGCTCTATTCTTAACATCTTGAGGAATCTTCATACTGTTTTCCAGAGTGGCTGTACCAACTTGCATTCCCACCAACAGTGTAAGAGGGTTCCCCTTTCTCTACATCCTCACCAACATTTGTTGTTTCCTGTTTTGTTAGTTTTTGCCATTCTAACTGGTGTGAGGTGGTATCTCATTGTGGTTTTGATTTGTATTTCCCTGATGGCTAGTGATGTGGAGCATTTTTTCGTGTGTCTCTTAGCCATTTTTATGTCTTCTTTGGAGAAGTGTCTGTTCATATCTTCTGCCCATTTTTTGACTGGGTTATTAGTTTTTTGAGTGTTGAGTTTGAGAAGTTTTTATGGATCTTGGATATCAGCCCTTTACCCGTAATGTCATTTGCAAATATCTTCTCCCAATCCGTTGGCTGCCTCTTAGTTTTGTTGACTGTTTTCTTGGTTATTGCAGAAGCTTTTTATCTTGACAAAGTCCCAAAAGTTCATTTTTGCTTTTGTTTAACTCGCCTTTGGACATATATCTTGAAAGAAGTTACTGTGGCCAATGTCGACAAGGTTATTGCCTGTGTTCTCTAAGATTTTGATGGATTCCTGTCTCACATTAAGGTCTTTCATCCATTTTGAGTTTATCTTTGCATGTGTCTTTTCGAATAAGTATTTTTGTTTAGTTTTTGTTTTGGGTTAATACCTAGCAGTGTGATTACTGGCTAATATGGTAACTCTACTTTTAATTTTTTAAGGAACTTCCCTACTGTTTTCACAATGGCTGCATCAGTTTGTACTCCCACCAACAGTACATGAGTGTTCCTTTTTCTCCACATCCTCGCCAATCCTTGTTATTTCTTGTGGTTTTGATTTGAGCCATTCTAACAGATGTAACGTGATATTTCATTGTGCTTTTGATTTTCCAAATGTGAAATTATTAAGAAAAGATTTACATAGGCTATTATCTAAGGCCACTGGCTCATAGTCACATGAAGACCCATTTTGGACATAATTATTATAAATCATAAAAAATATGATGTAGACACTATACCGATTGCATATATTAACAGCTTTTAAAAGCTACCCTGTCAGTTCTTTTTCAATCTATTGTGTTTTTAAAAACTGCCCTGGGACGCCTGGGTGCCTTAGTTGGTTAAGTTTCCATCTTTTGATTTAGGCTCAGGTCATGATCTCAGGGTTGCGAGATAAAGCCCCTATTTGGGCTTCGCACCCAGTGCAGTCTGCTTGAGATTCTCTCTCTTGCTGTCCTTCTGCCCCTCCCCCCATATGCTTGGGCTCTCTTTTTCTCACTAAAATAAATTAATCTTTTAAAAAAATCTGTTCTTCCCTCCCTTTGTAATTAGGACAGTTTTTAATTTTTTTCCTGAAAATCTCATTGGCCTTTAGAGTGGTTAGTATTAACTACTTGTTTGCCAAATATGAACCATTTATTTGCATTTGCTATCAGAATACTAAAAAGTTGGGATGTATAATCCAAGATGCAAGTTTCTAGGCAAGGTTGCCTAGTCTAAAAGGCGAACCTTGCTATCATTCTTGCTTTTCTACCCTTCAGAGTGAAAAGCATTTTTCCAGCAGCGTTCTTTGCTACTCAAGTTCACTCAAAATAATCATGAATTAACGGAACATGGTTTCAAGGTCAATTGATCCATCATCTAGGTTTTGGCATGAAAGTCTCTTTTCTTTCATTTCCCGGCAGAACCAAAGAGCTGGAACGGATTCAGAGAGAGTGGAGGAGGGTAAAAGAGAGAAGAGAGAGATAATAGTGGCATAAGACTTAAGTTGGGAATGTCAGGGTTTTCAACTAATTTTCAACGTATTTTGGCTGCGGCTGTATTATATTTTTCTCTGTATTCTCTGTATTATATTTTCTCCCACTGGGGAAAATTATCTTGAGGTAGAGTTGTGTGGTTTGGCACATGTGATTTGTTACAAGTCTGAGATTATACATACCCAATGTGTTTAGTTCCAAACTGGAATCCCCCAAAATGTTGAAAATATAGGAATGCCAAGTAGCTTGTAGGATTAAGCAAAGATTCAGAGGCATAATTAGATTTTGGCCTCTTCTCTTCTTCTTTGGACTATGCTGGACTGGGAATATTAAAGTATTTTTGCTACTTTTGTTTTTTAATCTTTACAGTGTGAGTAATGGTTTCTCCAGGGGCTTGGTGGGATTCCTGCCACTTTGCTCATAGCCACAACTCAAAGGAAGACTCCATTTCTCTTGTCTGTCTGCACAGTAAGATTTTCACAGTCCAGAGTGCAATCTAGGGGAAAAAATCTCTAACTTGGGAGTTGGAAGTCAGGATTCTCAGTTCTGTTTCCAACAATCTAGCTTACCTTGGGCAAGTCACTTTACACCTCTGGTCCTCAACATCTTCATCTTTAAAATGAGGGGATTGGGCCTTATGGCATCACTGAGTGCCATTAACTTTGGAGACTCTTTGGGGGAGAAGCTGGCAAAATATCTGGTTTGTTTTCAGAGGTGAAATGACTCTTTCTGAAATTTCAATATAGATTCACACAGCTTTGATATCATTATAAATGCTGCTAACATGTTTTGTGCATTGCTGGAAGAAGAGTAGTCCATGATTTACAATGGACAATTGAAATCTCAATACTTAGGGTATTTGTTTGCTGGGTTGCTATAACCAAGTACCACCAACTGGGTGACTTAAACAGCTGAACTTTATTGTCTCCCAGCTCTAGAAGCTGGAAGTCTGAGATCAAGGTCTCAGTAGGGTTGTTCCCTTCTGAGGCCTGTGAGAGAGAATCTATTCCATGCCTCTCTCTAAATTTCTAGTAGTTTCTGGCAATCTTTAGTGTTTGTTGGTTTGTAGAATCATCACTCCTCTTTCACTGGTGATTTCCCTCTGTGTATGTGTGTGTGTGTGTGTGTGTGTGTGTGTGTGTGTGTTCAAACTTTCCCCCTTTTATAAGGACACCAGTCTTACTGGATTGAGACCCATCCTATTCCAGTATGGTCAAATCTTATCTAAGATACCTGCAACAACCCTACTTTTAAACAAAGCCACATTCTGAAGTACTGGAAGCTAGAACTTTAACATAGGAATTTGGTAGTTGTGGGGTCACAGGGTAACCCATAACAATTGAAAACCTGAGGTCCCAGATACAACAAAAGGTTTAAGCCCCTGGGACCACACTTTGTGCGCCATTTTGCAATGGGCTTCCATGGTTGGCTCAGGAGTATTCTTTTCATTCCTCAGTCCTCCTTGATTCATACCCACAAACATGAGTCAGAGTTTGGAGTCTCCCCTTCCCCTTCTCCAACCAGCCATTCTGTCAGAAAGGACAAAAGAAGCTCAAGGAATCAACTTACCAGCTCGGTCGCCCACATGACATCCAACCCGCCATCTCTGCCACCAGCCACCTCCGCCTCTGCCTCAAATGCATTTTCCCCAGTTTCAGAGTTGCAGATCCCTCCGTGAGCACATTTAACTATCAAAAAAATAAAAGGACATGTGCATGCCTAGAATTTGAGGAGGATATATAACAAGCCCCTGCTCTTAATGAGCTTATGGTCTAGTCAGGCAGACCAGATTTACAGGTTTTAAAAAAAATTAGCAAAGCAATGAGGTGTCATGGACTCTTAGCTGGAAACCTTGGCATTTTCCCCAACCCGAGAATGAAACCGTAGCATGTGCTTTCTGCCCTGAAATTTTCAGGTAACATTTCTGAGCCTTTCTCAGTTTCAGTGCAGTCTCATAGCAGCAGAAGGAGCTGGCTTTCTTTGGGGCATCATATTTTTCCTATTATTCTTATTTAGTGCATTAGTAATGCAAACCTCATGCCATCTCCTGTGCGCGTGCACATGACCAAACTCTCTGGAGCTGGTACGTGGTCTATTTCTCCAACTCTTACATTGTTATAGAAAATACATTAAAGGCAGATTTTGAGCACACTTTAGGTCTTAAATTGGACATCACGACTCTGCAGAGTTGATCAAATATATATCTTTTCTGTGGGAATATCAACAAGAACTGTTGTTTGCTTATAACTTCTTATTGAAGCATAATATGTATCTGGAAAAGTGCATGTATCATAAGCCCAGTGAATATGCACAAATTGAACACATTCTTGAAACCAGAATCCAGAATAAGAAACAGAATACTTTTTGGGGTTATTGTCCAGTCACTTCCCAAAAGGGTGACCATTATCCTACCTGTTTGTACCTGTTTCATACATGGAATCAGGGTGAATAATTATTCTCTTATGTCTGCCTTCCTTTGTTCAATAGTGTGACTGTGAGTTTTACTCATGTTGTGAATAGTTGTATATTATTCTTTCTTGTTGTATAGTATTTCATTGTGTGTGTGGAATACAAGCACTCATCCATTCTACTGGTGTTGGGCACTTAGGTGGTTTTGTTTTTAGCTCGAAGGAAGATTGCTGCTCTAAACGTCCAGGGACGGGGCGCCTGGGTGGCTCAGCCATTAAGCGGCTGCCTTTGGCTCAGGTCATGATCCCAGGGTTCTGGGATCGAGCCCCGCATCAGGCTCCTTGCTCAGAGGGAAGCCTGCTTCTCCTTCTCCCACTCCCCCTGCTTGTGTTCCCTCTCTCACAGTTTGCTGTGTCTGTCAGATAAATAAATAAAATATTTTAAAAAATAAAAATAAAAGTCAAGGGACGTGTCTTTGGGTGTGTAATTCACACATTTCTGTTGTCCATCAAAGGTATGCATGTGCTAGCTTTAGGAGACGAGGCCAAACAGTTTTCCTGAATGGTTGCACCAATGAAAACTATCAACAGCAGCATGGGGATGGTCCAGGTGCTCCTCATTCTTTTTAATATTTAGCAATCTTTACTGAAATTTTAGTTGTCTTGGTGGTACATAGAAACCACTAATTATGGTTTCGATCTATATTTCCTTGATGACTAATAAAGTTAAACATCTTAAAAAAATTTTTTTGGAAAGATTATTTATTTGAGTGAGAGAGTAGGGAGAGGAGCAGAGATAGAAGGAGAGAGAGAGAGAAGAGAGAGAGAGTCTCAAACAGACAGACTCCCCCCTGAGCATGGACCCAGGAGCTCATGGTCTGAGCCGAAGCTAAGAGTACTAAGCTCAACCGACTGAGCCACTCTGGTGCCCTGAGCATCTTCTAATATGTTCACTAGCCATTTGGACATTCTCACTTAGGAAGCATCTTTTCAAGTTTTTGTCCATTTTTCTACTGGCTAACTTTTACAAAATTGATTTTCAGGAGAGCTTCATGTATTTTCGGTATGAGTCCTTTGTCAGATCTATCTATCTATATCATCTTATTAGTCTTCTCTAATATGTGGGTTGCCCCTTTCACTCTCTTTTTTTTTTTTTTTTTAAAGATTTTTTTATTTCTTTGACAGAGAGAAACACAGCGAGAGAGGGAACACAAGCAGAGGGAATGGTAGCAGGAGAAGCAGGCTCCCTGCCGCGCAGAGAGCCCGATGCGGGGCTCGATCCCAGGACTCTGGGATCTGACCTGGGCCGAAGGCAGACGCTTAACGACTGAGCCACCCAGGCGCCCCCCCTTTCACTCTCTTAATGGTGTCTTTTGAAAAACCAAAGTTCTTCGTTTTAATACAATCCAATTTACTGCCTTTTTCCTTTATGCATAATGTTTTTATATCCTATTTAAGTTGCCTTTGTCAATTCCAAGTTCATAAAGATGCTTTCTTATGTTTTTCTCTTTTATTTTTTTACCCTTCACCTTGACATCTACCATCCATCTGGAATTCATTTTCGTATGTGTATGATGTCATGTCAAGATACATTCTTTCCCCAAAGAATACCCAACTGACCCAGTATTTATTGTTGGATCTCTTTTCAGTGAAATGGTAGTATCACCTTTGTCAGAATGAGGTAATCATATTAGGAGCTGGTATGTCTCTGCCCTCCGAATTTGTCAGTTGGTCAGTGTGTCCTTGTGCTGAAGCTCACTGTCAAAATTTCTATTGCTTTAAAACTGTTTGTTACCTCATGGTTTAAGTGCTCCTGCTTGTTTTTCTCCCTCGAGATGTGGGCTTTATTTTATGGAACAATGTTTGGATTTCAAGGGGCCTATTGCGTACACAGTGTTACTGTGAGACATCTAAAATGATGAAGTTGAATTGAATGTAGACCCTGAGTGGACAGCAAGGCTCATATTACCGGCAAACCAAAATGCTTTCCCTCATGGAGCCCTTACATTAGGGACGTTGGATTCATGCCTCATCAGAACCACTGAGCACCCACACCATAGCCCTTTAGGATTGCTCATGAAGCTTGCCCGCAGACATGAAAGGTGTGGGTGCTGAGATTTGTACATGTCAGAGACTCAGACTGGTGGTATCACTACCAGCAAGATCTACGGTGGTATAGACCTCTTCTTAAAGCAAATCACCATAGGCCAAACACTGATTACACATGCATCCCTGCCCTCTTCTGCTTGGCTGCACGTAGAACCTATAAACACCCTGAAAACGCCAAAACAACAACAACAACAACAGCCCCTACCTGAGGCCCCATGGAGCAAATAACGAGACCAGGGTCTAAGAGGACCCATGAGGGCTGCCGGTAATGATGTCTGGGCACAGGTGGACCAGGCCTGGGTGCACACTCTACTCTCCTCTGGCTGGATTTTTTCTGGAAATGTCCTGTGATAGATTTCCCAGCTGTCATTTAAGTAGATTCCTCAAACATAAATAATTCCTTGGCTGGAAAGAAGTCACTTTGTGGGCCTGTGAGCAGAGGGCTGGAAGATACATCAGCACGGAGCTACTCTAAAGGACCAGCAAGGTCCTACTAATGGGCATGTGGAAATCACAAGGCTACCTTTGGACTTCTTGGTATGAACAAGGCCTTCCTCTTGCCCTACACTTTATACCATTTATGCTTCAGAGGGTATATATTTTTTTTCTGGGGTCAATTAAATTACTTTCTCTTCATCCTGCAGGAAACCCCCAGATGCTTCATTGTATTTAATTCTTGGCTTGCTGCTTGATTGCTGACCTCCACGAGGAATGCAAGTTATGTGGGCACCAGGACCTTATGTCACTCAAGTCCTGTTGTGAAAGGAACAAATGAACGAATGAGGGAACAAACGAACGAGTGAATGAAGTGCCAGACTGATGAGTAGCTGAGGAGGGGTATTGCTAGGAGGGAGAACAATGGAACAAAGAATTGTAGAATGATATTGAAGCTATTATGGAACATTTTCTGTAGCCAGAGAACCCAAAGGAGATAGTCTCAGCTGAGGAGAGCCTGCAGCCGTAAGCAAAAGTTTTGTGGAAATGGGTACTGGATGGTTTGCTCCTTTATACTGTTGGAATAATCTCAGACTCCCGGAAGTGTAGGCGTGGTAGGCATATGGGGCTACTTGGAGAAGGTAGAGCACCTTTATTCTTTGTTTCAGCCTACCTGTAATGCTTGCTTTGAGCGTTCTCTTTCAAATTTCCCCAAATTCTTCAATCCCGTAGCATTTCTGGCTAGAAATAGAAAGTTCCTTTTGCCAACCTAAGAAGCAGAGTGGTATAATAGCCACCAAACTTGATAACCCTAAGATTGCTGAAGTTTAGGACAAACTCATATTGTGAGCTCTTCTCCCCAAAATAAACAAAAAATACCCGTCAGTATGTTAGCTACTAGAACAAAAGTTATTATTAAAAAGTGTATCATTGGGATGTCTGGGTGGCTCAATTGGTTAAGCATCCAGCTCTTGATTTCGGCTCAAGTCATCATCTCAGCGTCATGAGATCGAGCCCCGAGATAGGCTCTGTACTGGGCATGGAACTTGCTTAAGATTCTCTCTCTCCCTCTGCCCCTTTCCCCGCTCACTCTCGCTCTAAACAAACAAACAAACAAATCAATCAATAAATAAAATTAAAAATAAGTACATCCTTTGTCATATACTTTTGCTTTCCATTTAGAAATGAAACATCCTTGAATTCAAATTTTGGGTGGATTTTTTTTTTTTTTAAAGAAAAGCAAAATGGCTTTCCACAGGCTGAGGCTTGAAATTCAATACACCTATATTTGTTTGGGAGAACTCCCCTGGCAGGGTTTGCATCCCAACCAGAGAGATTTCAGGGAGGGTCCTTGGCACAGCAGCCACCCCTATGATCCTGCTGCATTCCTTTTTACATGTGTGAATGAGGTTTTCCCTGCTTCTACCGCTAAGCAAGTGGATCTTTGCTCATCGGAAGCAAAGATGGCGGCTTGAATTTGAGAAGATTGCTGAAGATTCTTCAGGAACAACCTAGACTCCTACATCCTTTGTCTGGCAGGATTTTCTTCAGGAACTCTGCCTTCACATTTATCCTAATTCGAATCATTCTCTGTGGCCTGATGGTGGAATCTTCTAAGTTCAATCTTTTAAGTTCAACCTGTTCCAGCTTATTGTCTTTAGTACTAGTTGTGAAAAATGGACATTATGGGAGCCATTTTAAAATAAAGCAGGAGTGGCCGCAGTAGAGCAAGTGCCTTACCCGGTCTCTGTTTGAACAGGGCCAGAATCTTTGGATTGGGCAAAACAGCAATTGTTTTAAGCAACTGCTTGAGAAGTCAGTGGGAAAAGGGGCATCCCAGTCACAACACTGATGGTTGTGGACTTACTGAAGATAGAATTGGTAGTCCATCAATGTACAGCCAAGAGTAGTTGAGGCTTTTTTTTCTAACTCATGGAGTTGCTCCTCCCCCCTGCCTTTTTCTTATAAAAACCCCTTGCTTTCACCCTACAGGTGGGGCACTGTTTGGCTTTCTTCTTGATCTGTGCTCCCAGACTTGAGCTCCTTAGATCCTAAGTAAAAGCTCATTGGCCTCTCCTTGTGGCTGTTTACTTGCAGGTTAATGCTGCTAATTCCAAAGCACTTACCAAGTTCCGACTGTGTCCCCAGGCAGGAGTAAGGCCTGGGAACACAAAATGTTGCAGATGTGGCCTTCGGAGCATTAACACCCACGTGGTAAGGAACAGATAGGACAGGAAGATCCTGGCGAGGTCTCTTCACCCTTGCCTTCTTCATATTTTGCAAACAAAGTTGGTTTTCCTTTGCATCATTGCCAGGCTTCCCACGTCCCTCTGTTTCTTCGTTTCCTGTTTTATTTCACCCTTAGGAAGGGCGGGGTATGGATTTATCAACAGGCTGCGATGATCTGATCACTTCCTTCTGGAATAAAGAAAGCCTGGTTTCTCGCGTCCCTACCTCAAGGGCCCATCTGAGGAGCAAAGGAGATAGTTTGTGGGAGGGAGGACATTCACCGAAGCCTGTAAAGACCCATTGTGTTCAAAATCACTCCCAGGCTTCTGCTGCGAAACACCATCTAGGCCAATTCATTACCTCCTGAGGAGGTAATGAATTCTTCATTAGAAGAAGGAGAAAGGCTCCTTCTCAAAGAGGAGCCTTTGAGAAAAACCCATCACAGAGGTGGGCATTTACCTTCTGGAAACATGGGCGTGTAGGCTGGGAGAGGCCAAGGGCCTTGGGGAGATGCCTTCCCAGATTCATTTCCTTTTGGGCTTATTTTGTGTCGGAAATAAGTGGTTGGTAAGTTTAAGGGGCTCTGCATAGTGGCCAGGAATGAAGACGGCTCATCTGTCCAAGGCTACTTCCTGTCACCTGGCCGCTGAACCCCCACCCTTTGCTCTGGGACCCACCGTGCACTTTTCGACATGACATTCCCAATCTGTGGCCCTCTGCTCTCCGGTTGAGCGCTTCCTTGAAGACGTGAGCGAGTAGTGTTGTGACACCAGGAAGTAACAAGGGTTCAGAGATGGCCCACCCGGGCCATCTGACCTGAGGACCGGTCCTCTTAATTAAAATGTTCACCCCAGTTGACTTCTGCCTATCTCCATGTTCTCCCAAAATGATTATGAAGGTCAACGGCCAGTAAACTACCCAACCCACCCAAGCTAATCTTATCGAGTCCATTTTGATCAGATGCTAAGCATTTTAAATATTCTTATGGTTTTCACATAATCTCATCTCCGTGTTGTTGAGGTTTCTGGGCACTTCTTTTGCTCAAAGTCAGATCTCCCCCCACAGGGACTGGTTGCTAAGCAGCGGGGATAACAGGATGGCTCTCACCAGGGTCGGGTAGGCTCTGGCATTTATTTTTGTCAGAAGGAGTTCCAACCCCACTCCTGGATCCTGGGAGCCTCTGACCACTGAAGTTAAAGCACAGCTTGACACAACAGGAGGTCACTTAATTCTTTTACAGCCACACGTAGAAAGCCTCGTGCTATTTGCGTTATTAATTCACAGGGACATTTTTACTTGACAGATTGTAGCTCATTTTCCATTTTGAAAACCAATCTCATCCCCAGATTATTCATAACCTCTGCTTGATGGGCGTGTAAGTCTTTTTATAATCAAATTAAGCTTATCTTAATATTCTTTAGGCAGAAAGTAGCATGGACTAAATCAGTTGTGTTTATAACTTGAGGTCTGCATTTCTGCCTGACATACCTACCTTCCTTCTTTCCTCCCTCCCTCCCTCCCTCCCTCCCTCCCTCCTTTCTTTCTTTCTTTCTTTCTTTCTTTCTTTCTTTCTTTCTTTCTTTCTTTCTTTCTTTCTTTCACAAATGAAGCAATATATTTCTGCTTAGACACAGGACTTGGGTACCGTAGACACAGTGGGGCAGTGAAAGTTCTGGAAGTGTTTAGCTATACAAGGTTCTTGGGGAAGAATGGACTTCTGGTGTCTCTTGGAGACTTTTGACAGAGGTGCCAACTTTTTGGCACCCCTTTTAACAGGTGCACCCCTTTTAAAGTAGAAATGAAAATTTGCATACATCTCCTCTTCTAAAGCTGTTCTCTTAAATAACTTGATTGAAAAATCCATATGTTAACTTGGAGCATAAGACCCGTGGTCATAATTGCCTTGCTCCGTGGGGCCCTCTGGCTTCAGCTAGGAAATGCAGGGTAGGAGATAAGGAAACCCAGGCCAACTGGTGTTACTAAGTCTGTGTAGGTGGCCAGGAAGGATTTCACAGGAGGTCTGCTCTGACTCCTTCGTGGCCTGAAGGATACATAAACCTCCAACGAACGGTGAACCGGGCAGAGAAAGGACCTCTTTCCCTGCCTGAAATTTCCCTTTGAAAGCCCCTGGGTCCTTGCAGCCCGTGGGTGGCATTCTTGAGGGGGGATGCACAGATACGCATACAAATGATTCATGTCCGGAGTGGGTGGCCCCGGAAGGCCTTTTGCAGAAGGCTTGCGATTGTTTTAAAGCTTCATAAATGAGCAGCCCAGAGCTCTCAGGAGGCCTATGGGGAGTTTACACTTTCAAACCTCCCTGAGCCAAGGCCGCGTTTCCCAAGGTGAAGCTGAGGTTAGGCTGCTCTGGCGCGCTTCTCAGCAGAAGGGGAAATAATCGGTTTTTCAAATGTAGACCTTCTTGTGGCCTTCTGGAAGGTCCTCTGTAGTCACTGGAGTCAAAGTTCCAAAGGGAAACACTTGCTGTGACCAGAAAGGGTGATGGTGGAGGTGAGGGGAGGTGGCCGGTATCATTCTCCTCCTTCTTGTCTTTGGATCACTCACATGTGGACCTTTCCGATGCACTCTCTTCTTCCTTTGGTGGGATCCGTAAGAGGTCACGGAGCTTTCCCTCTGTGGTTGGGCCCACCTACGTGGGGCCCGGAGGCAGACTCCCCCTAGAGACCCATCGGAGCTGTGGATGAGTGGGGAGTGTCTTTGGCAATGACCTCTGTGGTGCGGTCCGCTCTCCAAGCACAGCAGGGGCAGTGCAGTTCCTTTGCATGTAGACTGTGGGCCAGATGTGGGGGCCGGGCATCTGTCCTGGGAAAGGAGCCTGGTCATCCAGGTCCGAGGGTGCGGCGGTCTGAGCAGAACAAAGGCCACGGCTGGAAGGGAGCAGACCCCGAGGGGCTTGGCCATAGCTCCCGGCCTCCCTCATTATGTAAAACCCGCTCTTGCCATCCCTCACCTCCGCTTCCTGTTTTGAAGCAGCCGCAGAATGGACCCTCTGTAGTCCGTTTGTTTGACTAAGAAATAGAATTCTGCTGTGTGGCTCCCAGAGTGGAAAGATAAAATTCAAACTGTCAGAAACTGTCAGTGTGTTCAGGCCACAGGAAGTCAGACTGAAAAAAAACACGAGCGCACCCCTTTCAAGTTGGGTTCGAGCCTAATTGTAAGGAAATGATCAGAAAGACTAGACAATCACTCGGGGACTGCGAAGTGGGAGCCTCCCCGGCTCCCTGAGGTCAGGGAGGGACCTCCCAGGAGCTGGGCCTTGGCTAACTCCGGGCCGAAGAGAGACTTTCTCAGAGGCACCAACTCCTGCAAGCCAGCTTTGGCTAAGTGGGAAATTGAGCATCTCAGGAGAAGAAATAAATTGGCCTTGGCACCACACCTGGACTTTTTCTGCCTGGGCTGTAGAAAAAGTCCCAGCAAATGGGCCAAAGATTACAGAGGAGAATGGAATGGAGGAAAATAAAAGCCTTGGAAATGGGAAGCTGACAGTTTGGCCCCAGACCGTGGATAACTTCACAGTTGCAGTGTCCCTATCGATGCAGCAACAAAGTCAGTATATCCCGTTTATTTGCCTGCTTGCTTTTATAATCTTCTTCCGGGTCAGAAGTGGCTTGGAAGACTCGAGTCGTAATAGTGACCTCGGCGGCTGGGATTAGAGGCCGATGTGCTTTAATAAGCACACAGCTGTTCACGTCTGAAGGCAGAGGGAGGAGACAGACTACTGTTCTGAATCTCCAATTCTTGCAGATTCAGGCAGAGGAAGCATTCAGAGTAGGCATCATAAGAGATGCCGAGCGTCTTGACATTCATCCGTCCCCGGGAACTAGGGTGAGCTGAGTTAAGAGGCACTAGCCTCCACCAATGAGTTTAGTGGTCCTGCCTTTCGTTTGCTCCGGTCATCACTCATCCTTGAGTCACAGACCCCGTAACACATCAATCTGAGAAGCTTCTCCCTTCTCCGTTCTCCTGTACCGTTCAGAGAATGTTACGACAGAAGGTGAAGTTTGATCACATTCGTATTACTGGTATCCACACTGGCCCCTCCAAGACTGGAAGGTCATGAGGGCAAAGGACCCAGGTCCTCTCAGTGCTAAGCCTGGCAGGTGAATTCCATGTAAGTCCTTGCATTCAAAAAGCATGCATCCTAATTGGGAAGTCAAGCAACAACCAAAGAAAGATAAATGGTAATGTAACATGAGTAAGTCCCACTGGCTTCCAAAATGTGTGCCATCCTGCTCAGATGCTGGTATCTGAGAGCAGCGATACAAAAGCAGGGCTACCCAGATACATGTGTAAAAGACTCTAGTGGGAACTTGTGTGGTTTTCTTTATCCTATAAGATCAGCAGCTGGAAGACAGTGCTAGCACCATATGCAGCCTTTCCCAGGTTCATGGAACTTGGTTGAGTGTCTCCTACATGTTGGGCACCATGCTAGGCTCTGGGGAGTCAACCAAAGACAGTCCCTACTTTCAAGGAGCTTCTAATCTACTGAGGTTCCAGTGATGGGACACAGAATTCCATTAATCAAATAATCTTGCAAATCAATACATAATGAAGACCCGTATGAGCGCCTTGAAGGACAGTGCAGGGCATGGAGAATGTAGCATAAAATCTTCTGAGGGAGGATGAGGAAGCTGCAGGTATGCACACAGGGAATCAGGACACTATTTGAAGGCCAGAGACAGGGGACTATTTAGGAAGAAGAAAAATCCAATCTTAACGATTCTACTTGGCTGGCTACTGCGGCCCTTGTCATCAAAGTGCTTAATGAATTAAGTTTGGCTTTGCAAAAGAGCCTTTTCTTTTCTTTTTTAAAGATTTTATTTATTTATTTGATAAAGAAAGATCACAAGTAAGCAGAGAGGCAGGTAGGGAGAGAGGGGGAAGCAGGCTCCCCGCTGAGCAGATAGCCCGATGCAGGGCTCGGTCCCAGGACCCTGAGATCATGACCTGAGCCGAAGGCAGAGGCTTAACCCACTGAACTACATAGGCACCCCAACAAAAGAGCCTTTTCTACAAGATGGTCCTATAGATGCGTGGGATGAGATTTCCATAAGCATGAATTTTGGTGCTTATATTGAATCCCGTTTTCCAATAACAATCAATATTTTAAAGGAAATGTACTATGTTCATAATCTCCCTTCCAACCCCCAACACATACAAAACTGGCAAGACCCAGGGAATAACCTTATATGGTAACATGAGGTGTTTTTTCAGCATTATACAAAGATGGACCGGTTTTGAATTAAAAAATTTCTCTTCTTTTTTCTACTCTTGAACATAACTCCATGCTCACAAGCCTTGTCTTTCTTTTCCTTCTCCTCAATACTTACCAAATATGAAAGACTAACTCTAAAGCCATAAATCATTCCTTTTCATTACTCAAGTAATAGTCACATCATTACTTCCCATACACTTGCTTGGAAGTGAAATGATGTCGTTAGTCTTAAAGTTAGATTAGCTCAGAACTCGAACCAAAACATGAAATAACATGAAATAAAAACCTGATGTCATGGCTTAAACAATCCAACAAACCTTAAGCTACTATACTATTGCTGATTTATCCTATTTATTCTATTATTATGTTATTATGATAGCCATTCTTATTGTGGTTAAGTATGGGCAAAAGTTTTGATCGAACATTGTTGAACATGGATTTTTTTTTTCCTTCAAAAGTGGATGTATGGAATTATTATTTTTGAGAGAGAAAGAGAGAGAGAGCACACATGGTGGGGGGCAGAGGAAGAAGGAGAAAAGAATCTTAAGCAGACTCCATGCCCAGTGTGGAGCCCAACACAGAGCTCGATCTCATGACTCTGAGATCATGACCTGAGCTGAAATCAAGAGTCGGATGCTTAACCAGCTGAGCCACTCAGGTGCCCCCAAGGCATGGAATTATTAAAGGAGTTTCATTTGTTTTATATTTTTCTGGTAAGGCATTGCCCTCTATCTAACCTAACCTAACCTTATCTAATTTAATTTATATATATATTTTTTAACCTTTGGGCAGCTGTTTATTTTTGAATATGAAATAGGGACATAGTGGCCTAATTAGAAATGGGAAAAATTTGAGAAAATCTCAGAGGACAAAGAGAAAGACAAAAATATCATTCTTTTTCCCCAAGCAGAGAGCTGCTTTTGCTTTTTGGTATTCTTATAAGGACCCAAGGGATGTGGTAAAAATGACATGTTTGTTTTTTTTTTTTAAGATTTTTATTTATTTAACAGAGAGAAACACAGTGAGAGAGGGAACACAAGCAGAGGGAATGGTAGCGGGAGAAGCAGGCTTCCTGCAGAGCAGAGAGCCCGATGTGGGGCTCGATCGCAGGCCCCTGGGATCTGACCTGGGCTGAAGGCAGACGCTTAACAACTGAGCCACCCAGGCACCCCACAAATGACATGTTTTTAAAGAGCACAAAATTGTAAAGCGATGAGTCAGTTGAATTCTCTAATTTTATAGAAATTTAGGTCCTGAGGGATTTGGTCTCATCCAGAATCACAGGGCTGGTTCACAGCAAAACCAGGACTAGAACTCAGGCCTCCCAACTTTTAGTCCAGTGACTGCACGTCTTCCTGGAAGATTGGATTACTTAGTAATTTTAACCTGCAATATAAATAAGGAAAATATTCTGATAATAATGAAACTTTAATTTCCGTTTTAGGGGCCCATTTATTATTGTGTTTTTAGTGCCCATACTCTGTTACTCTAACTCCTCTTTTTGTACATGCTTTGTCTTCTTAGCGCTGTGTGTGTGTGTGTGTGTGTGTGTGTGTGTGTGTGTGTGTGTATGTGTTCCTTCTTTAAAAAGTATCCTAGGAGGACAAGAACCACTCTGAATGTTTTTCTTCATTATCTCTGATTTTCAGCTATTAATCCATAGATAGCTGAAAAATGTTAAATCAATGCATTTTTTTTTTTAAATCAATGCATTTTAAAAGCTGCTCTGCAAGGCCCCATGCTGAGTATTGCAGAAGGTACAGTGCTAAACATGGTGCTGCTTTCAAGGGATTTACAGCTTTGTGGGGGATCTGACTCTTCTGAAAAGAACTTCGCCAAAGCAGATTCTGATGAGTATCATTACAGAAGCAGAAACTAGATGCTATGAGAGGTTCAAAGAGAGGAAAGATCATATTTGTGAGGACAGGGCTGGGGATGAATTCAAAAGAGGTTCACAAAGGAGGCTGCCTTTGACATGACCTTGGAGGCTTCCAAGGTTGGTGGGATTCCAGTAGTTGGAGATGAAGAGAGGGGTTTGTGATGTGGGAGGGAGCGTGGGCCAGTGACACCACTTGTCATTATAAACTTCTAAGGCTTGGGTTGGTCTCAAACTCTCCTCCCGTGGTAGGCAGTGAGTACACGTGTGTTGACTGATTGATACCCTGTACAGGGTCCCTGTCATTCATTTCTGCCTTTGGTGTGGAAGGCCCACAAGCGCTGTGAGGCTCTGTAAGACGAAGCCATGAGGCACAAATGTTATGTTCAGTTATGGTCAAGACCCTCACTGCCCTGCTTGGCCTCTGTAATGTATCTAAATGTCTGACCCAGAGGCATCTGTCCTTATTCTCTCTTTCAACTTCTGGCCCATGTCAGTTATTGGTTTAGAATGCTGGCTGTGGCCTATTTGCACAAAAGCTAAACTCGGGTCTTAAAGATTTTTTTTTTTTTTTTTTAAAGATTTTATTTATTTATTTGACAGAGAGGAGAGAGGTCACAAGTAGGCAGAGAGGCAGGCAGAGAGAGGGGGAAGCAGGCTCCCCACTGAGCAGAGAGCCCGATGCGGGGCTCGATCCCAGGACCCTGAGATCATGACCTGAGCCGAAGGCAGAGGCCTAACCCACTGAGCCACCCAGGCGCCCCTGGGTCTTAAAGATTTGAGCACAACCCGACCCAGAGCTGGAGCTTCCTACTGCTGGCTCCTGTGGATGGCCAAGGGGCCTCAGGTTTAATCTGAGCATTCATGGAAGCAGGCTGAGCTTCTGCCTGGCATCTCTGCAGTCGAACAGCCAGGCTGGTTTTTCTAACCAAAGGCTTTGTCTCCTGACCTTTCCCCAGGAGTCCGCCCCAGGACACTATTAGGCCAGAGTCTTCTCAGTCTGAATATCTGACCCTTCCTCAAGCAGAACAGGCTGCTGATGTTCTTTCCCCAAAATGGCCAGGCACCCTGGCCCCAGAGCAGGAGAGCACAGTCACTGTCTAGGCCACAGGTGTATAACCACAGTACGGAAACTTGGTGAGTGCTGCCAGTTGTGATCACATGCAAGAACTGAGCTATCAGCAAAAAAGTGTGTATGCTTAAACATCCCCCAGCTGTACAATTAGAAAGAATCCAGGGTTTGTCCCAAAGGCACACTCATCCTAGGCTGCAGTGTGATTCTGGCCTGGGGTAGAACAGAGCAAACTTCCAGGCTCGCTGGCTGGGATGGCCATACCAGCTCTGCCCTGGCTTACATGGGCCCCCGAGGGTGAAGCAGCTTGTGAGTTCATCAGCCAGGCATTTCCCTGTGGAATGGAGCTGGAGAGAGGCTGGGTTGGCGCATACCAGCACTTGAGGGAGGTCCTGATGGATGGAGCCCAGGTTGGGGAGCCATGTGTGTACGTTTACAATGACTGTGCTGGTGATTTTCCACTGAACACCTTCCAAAGAAGGTCAGCCATCCCCTGTTGAGGCAGAATTAGGCAGGGAATTCGCTTACCTGACCATTCTTCTTTAAACCCTGTGCTAGGGGCCAAGGGTACCACAGCGAAAGAGACCCCACGAGCCTTTGGGAGCTCATAGTCTGATAGGGTTCCATGTACTATTGTCAGTGTCCGGAATTTTGGATGCCATGGCAATAGGAGGTGGGAGATAGCATTGCCATTCATAGATGACTTCATCAAACCTTGCCTGGAGACAATATAAAGTGGATCCTTGATGCCTTTGCTCATTGGGGACGTTTGTAGCTGATTGTGTCTTTAACAGAGTAACGGTGTGGTCTTAAGTGTTTTCAGATGCTCTCTGCACACATTGGAGGTGGTCAGTCCTCTGTGTAGACTCCTGGGTTGGGCATCAGAGAACTTCCCTGGTCACTGGCTTATCAACCAGGCAGAGATACTATCTATTTGGCTCTTGGTTTCTCTATCAGTAAGAACAGATAATAACATTTTGTCCCTTTCCTCTTCATTGAGGCTCTGTGGTGAGACCAGATATGGTTTCTTGAGAAGGCAACCAGACCTGCTGTAACAAATTGCCACAAATTTGGCACCCTACAGCCACAGAAGGCCATCCTTTCATAGTTCTAGAAGGCAGTAGTCTGAAATCAAGGTGTTGGTGGAGCTGGTTCTTCCTGAAGGCTCTGTGGGAGAATCCGTCCCAGGTGCCCTCTAGTTTCTGGTGGCTTCTGGAATCTTCTGGTGGCCCCTGGCCTGAATCTGTATAATCTTCTGGTGGCCGGTGGCCCCTGCTGCAGAGTCTCTGCCTTTGCTTTCATATGGCCTTGGGCGTTCGGGCTCTCTGTGCCTGATCCCTGTCTGTGTCTTAGAATGACAGTCGTCATTTGATTTGAGGCCCACCCTAATCCATCATGATCTCATCTCCAGATCTTTACATTCATTATATCCACGAAGACCCTAATCCCAGGTCAGGTCACCTCCTGAGCTTCTGGTTGGACATACCTTTTGGGGGCTGCATTTCCACTCCATCCCAGTCAGTTATCGTTCTTGGGTGATCCTCAAGAGTTTACGTGGCAGTAGTCCCATCTGGAGCATGAGTAGTTGGTGAGTATTTTGAAAATGCAAGAACAGTTGCTACAACTCTGAGATCAGATCTTAGATTTAAAGGAGTTCAACTTATGGATGAACCTCCCGCTCCTGGCATTTGTTTCACACCTCGAGGAGTTGGCATCAGGAAGTGCTTTTTCTTCCTTCCCTCCCTCTTTCTGTCTCTTGCCAACTTGGTCAGATCCATCTTGGCTCTAGCTCTCCCTGCAGAAGCAACTGGTGATTCTTAGACAGTAACCTTAGATTCCTTGTGGCTCAACTGGACATGGCTGTAAAAATTTGCCACGGTCGTAAGTAAACTACACTTTTTTCTTACTGGTCTGAAAGGTTATAGGTTAATAGAGAGGTTTAGAGATGTAAATAATGAAATAGCCAAAAATGACAACACAAGTGTGACTCTAGTCACTTCACTTGTCTTTTTAGTATCCTGTGTTAGATGGTGATGATCAGGGGGAAGAAGTTCACTTCAGAGCTATACCAATGTTTCCCAAACCTCTCCTGGCATAAAGAGAGAGGAGTAACATGTCTAGGACACATCAGGCTAAAGGAAGGAGGCTGCCTACAGCCAGAGCCCCAGGATCGTGACCCGAGCCAAAGGCAGATGCTTAACCCACTGAGCCACCCAGGCACCCCTCAATTGGATTATTTTATACAAATATGCAGGGACATAGTATTTTATTGCCCGCTGACTGACAAAACCTGAATGCCATAATAATGGGTAGGAAAGGAAGAAGGAGAAAGAGAAGGAGGGATGAGATGGGAAAATACAGGGAGATGTGGACGCACACACACACACACACACACACACACACACACACACACACTCCATGTTCTTTTGACCTTGGCCAGCCAATAAAAGGATGGAATAGAAGTGGGTCTTTTGAAAGAAATCGACTTTAGAAAGGTTGTCCCAAAAGGCTTTCAACAGCTGTTTATTGATAATTGCAACTGAAGGCAAAAATGTGAGTGTGTCTAAATGTTACACTGGAAAAAAACAAAAAGAAAAAAGAAAAGAAAGAGAAAACCCAATATACATAGTATTATTCTCTGCTATAATCGGAAAGCATTCTCTATTGCTACTGTATTTTTCCTTGGCAATAAATAGTAAACAGCACCGATTGTAGAAATGATCTAATTCTTTGGGCTTCTCTTTTTGCTGCCTGCCTTCACAGCTGAACATGCCCCTTCTTTTTTTGCACATGTGAGCGCATATACACACCCCAGCGCAGCAGCAACCAACCCCATGCAGTCCCTACTCAATGCCAGGTACCGTGAGAAGCACAGCACAAGGTATGTAAATCCGTATCACCGAGAACCATACATGTGCTATCGACTCTTGACCTAAGAGGAGACACGATGTCTTTTAGGGTAGGAATCATGTAGATGCTCTATTCTCAGGGGCTCTCCCAGTGCTCTTTGAGATTTGGAGAGAATTCATAAAGCAGAGCGCCCTTAGCATCTATTTCAAAGACGTGAACGCACTGAGTAGAAAATTAAATTTCCCTCAAATGGTAGTTATACAGTTATGCAGGATTGGATCCGGGAATGAGTGAGAGCCAAGGGGCTTTCTGAAAATAAGAGGAGGCCGGGGGATGAAAATGTGGGTGCTGTTTGCTGTTGCAGGCAGCGGGTGCTGACGAGCTTCTGCAGAGCCAGCCCCCAGAGTGGGCAACAGACCTCACACTGGGCAGCTAACTCGGGAACGCTGTGTGCCCTTCCCAGCCATTCCTTCTGCTCCCGGCGTCGCTCTTTGTATTTGGAAAGCCTACCAGCAAAACGGCAGTTCCCAGGGTTTTAGGTACTGACGGCTTCCTTGAGAAGTATTATGGTAACCCATGTTCCAAACTGTCCTTCCACTCTTGGTGCTAAAAACCAAACAAACAGACCACCTCGCCAAGGTTGACTCTCATAGGTTCTGCATCCACTAAGCTACTGTTAAAAAAAATAATTCAGGATGTTCCCAATTGGCATCACATCAGGTCTTGGACAAAACGAAGACAGCACAAGGGCCCGGAGTTGGGAATAGAAGTGGGCATCTAATGTCTGAAAAATGCCTGACATTGTAAGTTCCCAGTAGAGGATAATGATTATTATTATATTTTTCTTTTTTTCTTCCTTCCTTTCTCTTAAGTAGGCTCCACGCCCAGCATGGACCCCAGCTTGGGGCTTGGGCTCATGACCCTGAGATCAAGACCTGAGCTGACATCAAGCATCAGACACTTAACCCACTGAGCCCCCCAGGTGCCCCAGCAGTTATTATCTTATAGATCCTCCCAACGGTGATTTGGTGGTAGCTGCTGCAGACTCTCGTTGTCTTTGGGGTCTCAGAAGTTCATGCAGCTTAGGCGTTCTGACCTCTGGTCATAGAAATGCAGACAGGGAATATGCCAGTTGGTAAATACCTCCCTCCCCCATGTCCAGTAACCCACATCATCTATTACTAATCTGAAGAAGAACTACTTACACGACGTATTGGGATTGACGTTACTAAACAGAAATCTGAGAAAGTGCAGGAAATTTCCTCTGCCCTCAGACTGAGCCTGGAGTGTCTTGTCACCGCTCTACCCGTGGCGGGCTGACAGCGTCCCAGGGACCAGCCGGAAGAGACCCTTGTCTGCAAGGTGTAGCCAGGGATGACTGCTGCTAAATCAACACTCAGAGAAACGGATTTGTAAATCAGAGAGAAACCATTCCGCTGTGAGGCTGCTCTTTGGTTTTGGAGGATTTTGACTGAAGTGAGAAAGTTGACACCTGGTAGGGCTCTCTCTGTTAAGTGTGGGAAACCACAGGCTTCTTCGGAGAGCCTGGGACCTGCAAATACTTGGATTTCTTTTTTTCCACACCCTGGTAGTTTCTAGCTGTAATTCTTTCACATACTTACTCCGCTACATTTTTATTACTGCCTCTGCTCCGGCTGCCCGTTAATGCACACACACAACATCAACAATAACAACCCAAACCATGGCTTGTACAGTTAATGGAAACCAAATGTGTCAGTAGCTTGCGACTCTGCATATCCCATGTTTTGCTTTTTCCCACTGGTTTCAGGATCTCTCTCCCTGAGCTCATTTTCTTCTCTGTTCACTCCATCCCAGGCCCCAGAGGTCTATAGTCTAAAGGTCTTTTGTCTACTATGCTTAAAGACTGTCATCTCCTCCCGGGTGAACTTGCCCGCCTTGTTTCATTACTCACGTGGCATTCTTCACGGATGGGGACTTTGACCTTCTGAAATTCCTGCTGGAAATTAAATACGGAACCCAGCAGTCCATAGGAGAGTTAATGGACAGTTTCAGTACACTCAGCCAGACCCCTCTCAGGGGTCAAATTATTAACTCATGGGAAAATGTGGATTGGATGGTCAAATGCACGATGTAAGTCACATTCTAATCAGCTTTCGGCACCGGGGGTCACTGAGTCCTAGGTCAGAAGGTGGGGAAGTCAGGAATACAACAGAGAAAATTAGGTCCTTCCTTCAGAGTGAAAATTTGCTAACACATTTATTGTTTTGTACTTGCAAAGAGATTTTAAGATTCTGAACTTTCTGAAAAATGTGTGAATTTGAAGGTGTTTTGTCCCATTGTCTCTTGATCAATTCAGATTTTCTCCATTGGTCCCTTCTTCCTGTGGCTTGACCTTGGGTTATCTCTTACTTATTCTATGAAACTGGGAGAGGAAGTACCCAGAGAAAAACAAGACTGTGTCTTCTTCCTATTGTGGAATCTGTTAACCTTTTCTCGGGAATAGGAAACTGACTTGCTGGGTGACATGTTTTGAGATGCGTATTCAGGAAGTATCGTGCAATGGTGAAGAGCAGGGGTTTAGTGTCAGAAAGACCTCGACGTGAATTACTTGAACTAATTATCTAACCTTGTATGACCTTGGGCGAGTGCATGAGACTCTCTCAGCTTTCTTACTTGTAAACTGAAAATATATTGATTTCGTAGGATCGGTAAGGGGATTCTGTTAGCCAATATGTATGAAAGGTCCTTATCTGTGGTCCCCACATATTGGAACATTTATTGATTATTATTATTAATCATCCTCATCATTATCACTCTGCAATGCCCCATAAATCGGCCACATAAAGAACACGGATCGCTCAGCTGGCCACCCGTTATCTCACGCTCCCCTTTCTGTTTAGTGTGGCAGGGTGTTTTGAGAATTTAGCTGCTATTTCTCTACCTCTTTCCTTTTTTTTGTTCACCCAGGCTACTACCTGGATGGCGGAGTTCATTCATACCGTTCTGCCATTAAAGACAGCAAGACCTCCTTAAGTGGTGAAAACAATTTCAAACCTAAGAGATTCATTCATAACTAATCAGGGAGATTAGTTATGTGCCCCATAGCTTCCTATTCACTACGAATCACTTCCTATTCGATCGCTTCCTAGTGGGGAGTGCCCCAAGCTTCCTATTCACCCATGGCCAGGGATTTGGGGAGCTTAGTCGCTTTCTCTGGGTGCATTTGCTGCACTTAAAAGGAGACCCAAGAGAAAGTTTTGAAAACGGCCACAGGTTCTGAGCTATGCCTCCTGAGTATTTCTGAATGCGCTAAGCTCTTCTAGGACCTGCCGTAGGAGCGTTTAAAATATCCAGCAGGAGGTAGTACTCACCTGATTTTTTTTTTCTCTCCTAATTTGACCAGTTCAGTTTAATCATTGTTGTGGCCCTGACACTCAGGTTTGACTCAGGCCCAAGAGCTAAGTGAGAAAGTAGCTGAGAAAGTAGCTATAAACCATTCCAGGACTACTTGGCCAACTGTGGTCCTCCATCTAAGACCCGGCTTCCAAAGCTTGCTCACATTATGGTCTCAAAAGACCTCTGACACTATGGAGGGGTGTGTGGGGAGGGGCAGTCCCATCCCCAGGACCTCTGGAATCAGTGCCTTCAGCCTATTAAAGCCGGGAAGTCAGTGACAGTCACCCCAGCTTATAATGCTTTGCGGTTCACTGAAGGCTCGGTTTGCATCCCTGCGACGGTCCTCACCAACGGCCCTGGAGGTTTGCTGCACTGAGTCCTAAGAACCACAGCAAAAACTCATCGAGTACTTGCCACGTGCTAGAATTTTCCTGAGACGCTTCTGTGCTCGTCATGCCCTTTGAGGTAGCACATGTCATGCCGTCTGGAGGTCACACAGAGGCTAGGAGCGGCTGAGTCACTTGCCCAGCTGCAGAGATGGGTGTGAACTGAGGGCTGCCCGGCCTGCCAGGCTGTGCCCTTGACCACGGCGTCGAGGAGCGGGAGCTTCCGCACCAGACCAGGACCGGACCCCACATTTCTCATTCCCCGGCTGGTCCTCTTCCTGTTCTACGATGCGAAAGGCACTCTGTATTTTGGATTATTCAATTTTAGCAGCTTATAAAACCACTCAATTTCACTTACCCTGCAGCTGGGAGCGATTAGCTCAGTAAGTGTCCTGGGGTCAGCGCACCTGGCGCGGAGAGGCAGGCCGTACCCCGCGGGGGCTGGGTCTCCTCCGGGGCACCCCAGATGCCCGTCGGAGGCACCGGTGGCTTCAACACGTGCGATGCCCACTGCGGATGAGGTCAGTAGGGGGCTCTGGCGGATGCCCCTCCCCCCCCAGGCTTGTTGCTAAAAGCTTTCGGGTAGTCGTAGGGCAGTCTAGGCTGGACGGTTGACCCAAGGAGTCAGGTGTGAGCTGTGAAGGCTGCTGGGGGGGAAGCCGGAGGCAGGGGGCGTGTCACATCTCACCCTTGTATCTCAGCTCGCCTTCCAAAGACAGAAATGGGTCTACGAATTTAGAGCCAATCAATGGCTTCTTAAGGGTAGGAAGGGAGTTTGGGGGGCTGAATGGTGTATGTGTCAAGTGAGCATTTTTTTTTCCTAAGGAGGGGTGCATCGTTTCCTTCAGGTTCTCAAAGGCTTCTGTGATCCAAGGAGGTTTAAGGAGTTTACAAAAGTCACCTTAGTACTTATCCCAACAGCAGCAGCCCTTGAAAGAGGGTCCAGGATAGGAGAGCTGGAAGAAGGCAAGTATTCACCCTCTTGGGAGCTCGGCGCTGACCCGGGGCTGGGGGTGGGGGTTGGGGGCTGTTGGAAATGCTGGTTCCAGGGCCACAAGCTGAGAGGCTATGACTTTGTAGGCTGTGGGGTGGGACCTGGGAATCAGGATTTTGAAACATCTCCACAGAGGATTCTTGTAAGCAAACAGGAGTGAGAACCTGGTCTAATGAGACCCATTTCCTTTTCAGATGTGGAGACTGGGTCCCGACAGAGGGTCTTCTCAGCTCCTTCTGCCCCTCAGCCACGATCCCTACTTATTATCAGTAGTTCGCTGGCTAGCATGCTGACCTGCTTTCCTTCTATTCCAAACTGCCCCCCCCACCCGTGTCTCTGTCTTCTGCATTTCTCACAAAGTTCTCTCTCTCTCTTTACTTCTCAGAAAGATCTCCAACTAGTTTTATTATCTTGATTAGAATATCTCTAGGGCCGGGACTAAGGTGAGGCCTTAGCACGAAATTTAAGTAGGGATCAAAACACTCAGTAATCGAAACAAATAACTTTTGTAATTATTATTATTGTATGTAATTATTATTATTATTATTAACATATAATGTATTATTTGCCCCAGGGTGCATGTCTGTGACTCCTCAGGCTTACACAATTCACAGCACCCAGCATAGCACATACCCTCCCCAGTGTCCATAACCCAGCCACCCTATCCCTACCCCCCTACCCCCCAGCAGCCCTCAGTTGGTTTCCTGAGATTAAGAGTCTCTTATGGTTTGTCTCCCTCCCGATCCCATCTTGTTTCATTTTTTTCCTTCCCTACCCCCCACAACCCCACACCCTGCCTCCCAAATTCCTCATATCAGAGAGATCATATAATTGTCTTTCTCTGATTGACTTATTTTGATCGGCATAATACCCTCTAGTTCCATCCATGTCGTTGCAAGTGGCAAGATTACATTTCTCTTGATGGCTGCATAGTATTCCATTGTATATATATATATATATATACACCACATCTTCTTTATCCATTCATCTGTTGATGGACATCTAGGTTGAAAGCACTATATTTTGAAATAGCAAAGTCAGTTTAAAAAAAAAAGCAACCATAATGAACTAAATACCAAAATTTTAAAATAAAATGAAATAAAAATCACTCACCCAGGGGCACCTGGGTGGCTCAGTTGGTTAAGTGTCAGACTCTTGATTTCAGCTCAGGTCATGATCTCAGGGTCATGAGATCAGATCCTGCATCAGGCTCCACACTCAGTGGGGAATCTGGTTGAGATTCTCTCCCTCTCCCCTCGACTCCCACCCCTTGTTCATTTGCTGTCTCTCTCTCTCAAATAAATAAATAAATCTTTGAAAAAAAAAAAACCCACTCACAGTGCTATGCAGGGCTGTATTAAAACCTGAGGCAAAAGACAAAATGGTAATATTGATTCTGTCTTTATTTAAAAATTTGACATTTTGTTGATTGTGTGTTTTTTTTTCTTTGCATTAGTTCAGTGCATTAAATATTGCACATAAACAATGCTTTAAAATTTGTTGATCTTGACAGCCAGGGGTCCCCAGTGGCCCTTGCATTTGTTAGGTGAGGAGAGTGTCCCACTGGCCCAGCCCCAGCCTGGGTGCTGCATCCCCTCACTGGGGGCCTGGGGGAAAAGCAAGAAGCTGACGGCCAGGGTGGGAGCAGGTTAAGTTATGGTGGGTGGGAGCCGGGACTCAAAGAACAGCACTGTGGGTGGGTGGGAAGAGGGGACTTTATGATATATATAGATTGCAGTTGACACTTGAACAACTGGGATTTGAACTGTGCAGGTCCACGGACAGATTTTTTTCAATGAACACAGGGCAGTGCTGTAAATGTATTTTCTCCTAGGATTTTCTTAACCTTTTCTTTTCTCTAGCTTACTTTATTGCAAGGATACAGGATCTAATCCATAACGTACAAAATATGTTTATGTTATTTGTAAGGCCTCCAGTCAACAGTAGGCTATTAGTAGTTGTTTTGGGAGCATCAAAAATTATATGAAGATTTTTGACAGCACAGGGGTCACCTTGTCTAACCCCCACTTTGTTCAAGGGTCAACTATATATACATACATACATACATACATATATATATATTACTCTCTCTCTCTGTATATATATATGTTGAATATATATATATATATATATATATATATATATTGAACCGTTAGGCTCAAGGGTCAACTGTGTGTGTGTGTGTATATACATATGTAATCATTGTATAAATTATATGTTATGTATAATGTATATAGTCATTGTATACATTATATATATATAGAGAGAGAGAGTCATTGTAAAAGTAGATAGAAATACTGCTTTCTTAGCCAACACCAAAATTTTTCTTAGAGATCAACTTTCACTTCAGACTACTTTTTTTTTTTCAGACTACTTTTTAATCAACTGCTCAAAGAGGAGATAAAACTTGGAATATCTGAGTTATTCACAGTCAAGATGATTTTTTAAGAAAGGCAAATAGGAGCCCAGCTGGAGCGTGGAGCAGAACCCTCCCGAGCATATCGTAATGTAAATAGGAATGATTATAGCACTCTTATAAAAGAATGTCAAATACTTTCTATTAAAATGGTAAAGTTTTTAAAGGTCAAAAGGGCAAATAGATCCTTTCGTCGGAGAGAAAAGAGACTAGAGAAGGAAGGACCAGGGAGAGGATGCAGGAAGCATCTTTTTAGGGAATAGGCCTTGCTGGTGTCGGAGTTAATTGCCTCACACCTACACCTTCTAGTAAAGTCCATATCGATGTCTTATCTGGTTGGGTTTTATTTCATGATTGTGTTGTGTACGTTAAAGGAAGGGACACATTTTCTGTCCCCGAGACACGGGAAGATGCTTGGCGTCCGGGGAGCACACATTCCTCAGAGCTCCAAAGGCTTTAAGCTTTCCAAGACTGTATGGGTTTGGCTCCATCTGCCCAGAAGTTTTAGGGCTTGGAGACCCCAGCTTATATATGGATGCCGCCCCAGTAAGCTCCTTGGGCACCCGGACCGGCTGGCCCGGATGGGTGTGCCGCAGTGTGGACTCCGGGCTCTCTCCGGGGATCCAGCAGCTGTCAGCTTAGCCTTCTTTCCCCAGACCTGCTGTCTGGCCACCTGCCCCTCGCTATCAAGAAAAATGATCAAAAACTTGGAAATAAGGCTGACAAGTGCACAGCATGTCCTTGCACTGTCCTAGAGGGCAAAAGACCCCCTGAAGATTATCTAGGGCAATGTGCTTCTTTGACTCACTGTTCACTCAAAAATTCGCAGACTCAGTGAAGTTACCTATTAAATTGTAGATTTTTCTTTGGAAGAAAGGCAAATAATTTGGCAGAAAATAAAAAAAAAGAAGAAAAAGAAAAAGCCCTCAAAGGATATAGTTTATTTCCTTTAAGATATTAATTTTGGATCTAACCCAGCAATCTGACCATAATATTCCTTTTGTAAATTGCCTGTAAATACCTTGCTCTTCAAATAGCTTTCAACTGGTCTTAAGGTCTTACTGGTTTTCTCATTAATTAATGAGTTGAATAAAATCTTTGACATGTGCTTATTTTATATTTGCGTTTATATATAGACCCTTTTGAAAATGGTCCTTTAAGCTTCTCTATGCTTGTAGACTGCAGGCTGTACACGATTCGGCCAGCTTTCCTGGTCCAGAACATTCAGAGACTTAGGACCTCCTGCCGTTATGTCTCTGTCCCCTTTACAGAGAGAGCCTGGCACATGGTAGTTGTTTAAGTATTTGTTGGCAGCTGGATGATTTCTATCTCCTTTCCCCCCATCCGCTCTGATGACTAGGTTCAACTCCTCGGATCCTGGGATTGGCTCTAAGCCTTTCCAAGGTGCGTGACTTCTTGGGTACCCAGGACACAGATAGAAAATGGGGGTACTTGATACTCTTCTCCCAGTGGGGAGGCTGGGTGCAACAGCAGGGCCCCTTGAAAATCTCTTGCTTAGGCTTCATGGCCTTGGCTGCCCATTTGAATGAATTGGGGAGTTAAGAAAAAAAAAAAAAACAAAAAAACAGAACCCACTTCAGTGCTCCAAGTTCAGGGAGCCCAGCTTAACGCGAGGGAGCCAGACCTAGGTATTGGCATTTTTAAAAAAGCCTCCGGATGGTCAGCCAGGGTTGAGAACCACTGGTCTAGCGCTGTCTCTGAGCCAGCACGTGGGACCACAGGCTGCGCTTCCCATGGGCTCTCCTCCTCCTTGACCGTGAGTCACTTGAACTATGTTCAGAGGGCTCCAGGCGCTGTTTTTTCCTGGGGTGTGCCCTATGTTAGTCTTTGTGGTGGGGCCCTGTGGAGCTCCAAAGTCTACGGAAAAAAAATCCCAATTCCTAAAAGATTTTCATCTTATCAGCAATCTCCCTACGGCCTGCACAGAATGCTCTATTGTATGAGGTTTTCCTTTTTTTTTTTTCCTTTTTTTAATTCAAAGTTCCTGGCAGACCCTGAAACGTCTCAGAGGCAGAATCCAGCCTTGATGGACTGTCAGCAGAGCTGGAAACTGCTGTTTTTAAACAAGTTTCTAAACCCCCCCCCCCTTTGGTCTGTCCTTTGCTCCATCGGAGGGCCTTTGGACTGCCAATTTGCACAGTGCGCTTCGCTGGCCTCAGCCCTTGGCCACCTTCCTCTCCTCCCATCCTTACAAATTAACATAGTACTGCTCAGACTGTGGGTTTCTCTGAGCGTGCCTCTTTCTTGCTTCTCCGCCACCACAGCCTGGCAGCCTCAAAGCTCTCGCCATCCTGTTTCCATCTTCCCCTGAGCCCCGGTGGCGGGACTCCACTGCACAGGTCAAAAGTGCAGCCTTGGGCACAAGCAAGCAGTGATCTGAACGCCAGCAGCCGCCTCCACTCATTTCTGCCCCTCTCCCCTTCCCCACCAACTGCTCCCAAATCAGTCCTTCCTCTGGAAAGATAAGACTCTCTTCTCAGTTCCTGGATCCCCTTCCTCCGATTCCCATTTCCTTTTCTACCAAACTCAGGCAACTCTTTGTGAAGGGGGATGTGGCATTTTGCACAAATATTTAATCTTTTCCAATCTGCCCTCTGAACCGCCTGTCAGTTCTCGGGGTTGAAACCGTTCTGTTTGCTTTAGCTCGTAATAGGATACTGTTTTGAAAAGTGATGCACAAGTCCAATTACTTATGAATCTGGGCTTTATTTCGCATGAATGCTTTTCAAGGCAACTATAGATTTATTTTTTCTTCCTCACCAAGAATTATGTTGCCAGTGGGGGTGTGGTAGAGAGCAGGCAGGGGAATTGAGAGCGCTTTTAACTTTTTACCCTGTAGCTTGAAAATCTCGGCTGCAGGGACCCAAGTAAAACAAATGTGGCCTCGGCTTTATTGGCAGCTTCTTTCAGGAAAGATCTCTCCCTTCCCTTTTCGGAAATGTCATTCTTTCACACAAAATATAATTCATCCTTTTGAAGTGTCCACCATACATATTAGAAATCACCTGTTAAACATACCGAAGACAGAAAAATGTAGAAATAAAGTAATAGGAACCAATTTAAAAAAAAATCTGTGCGTTTACCTTAGAGAGCATGTGTGGGGGGAGAGGGGTAGGGAGAGGGAAACTCCACGCCCAGCACAGAGCCCGATGCAGGGCTCGATCTCACGACCCTGAGATCATGACCTGAGCCGAAGGCAGAGGCTTTAACCCACTGAGCTCCCCAGGTGTCCCTGTTCTTCCCGTTTTGCAGGAGGTAAAACCACAGGGCTACACATGCTTCGGGATTTTCAGGACAGTACAGACTTTCATTTTTTTTTCTCTCAGTGTTGGACCGAATGGCAGATGATGGATCCTGGTTGGAAACCGTGGCACAGTCTATTTCTAGTCTCGATCCATGTTCTTCCCAAAGCAATCAAGAAGTCCATGGAAAGAGGGGTCCAAGAAAAATCACGTACGGCAGGCTTTTGGTGAAGTCTGGAGGAGAATAAGCAGTGAGAAAAGAAAGAGCCCTTTCTGGAACTTGGCCTAGAGTCCCAGGCCTGGACAGTGTTGCTGGTTGAGCCACATAAACAGCAAGGGAGGATGCAGGAAAGGGATTATGAGGCACATAGCCACGGTGCTGCTGTTTGTAGGCACCATATTTTAGCAAATATTAATTGGGGGGAATCGTGTGGTATGTTCAGGGAAAAGATCAGGTTACAAAATTAAAACTGATTCTAACCCCATAAAAAATGGGGAAAAAATGGAAGGAAAGCCAAGAGTATTAATAGCAGCATTGATGTTGAGAATATTTTTATTGTTTGGAAAACTATTTGCTAAATGTTCCACAATGAATATGTATTCTGGTTATAATTCGCCTTGGGGAGATTAGATTTTGGGTGAGAGCATCCTACTCTCTTCTAGATCTTTCCAAGCCTGGCTAATGGTTGAACTATATTGGGGTACTCAAGGAAGTGGGCAATGACCTCATATGAGGGGCTCAGGCACTCCGTGTCCCTAAAGAAACTAGGCCACTGTTCTTTCACCAAGTTCTGAGGATTCCTATAGGGTGGCAGGCTTACCCTGGATTCCCAAGTGTAGCACTTGTGGATCTTGGAGAGATAGTCACCCTTTCCTTAACTCAGTATCTTCTGTATAGACTGAAGATTACATTACACTGTGTCCCAAGGTAGTTGTGAGGAGCACTGGAGATATTGAATGTGAACCTGATTTGAAAATTAAAATATTCCAAATACAAGGTCTTATTTGTATTCCTTCCATGATCCCATATATGTCCAATTGGGAAAGACCATAGAGAAAAGACTCTTCAGAGGCTGGAGGACCAGAGAGGCTTCCTGTAGGCTGGATGGGGCTTGTAGAGGCTTTGGGGAAGTAGTACAGTCTTCCAGGTTTGAGGACCAGGAGCAAAGACACCCAAGAGGAAAGGATATATGGGTTCAGGAGGCACCAAGAAAAAATGGTTGAACCAGACAGAAGATGTTGAGGAGTGACAGATACTGAGCTGGGATATGTAGTGACAGATGCTGGGGGAGGGGTCCCAAGACCCAGGCAGAGCTGTCTCCAAAGAAAGAACATATCTACCTAAGCAGTTCTCCAAACCCTAATATCCAACTGTCCCCGCAGTGACATGTGGTAAGCTGCTGATAAGGTGGCTGTGAGGAGAAACAGAGAATCTATTTCCAAATAACTTGGAAACTGTAAAAGGGAATATACATTTCCGTTGTCATTGCAAGATACTCTGTTAAAGAAAGATAACTCAGGAACGGAGCAATATTTTCTTCTTAAATTTCTGAGAGCATTAATTGTGAAAATTGTCCAGGACAATGCAATTTTTTTATCCTAAATCTTTATGGCAATACTAAATAAATGAAACATTTAGGGACGGAAATAGTAGGATTACATGCTTAGAAATGTTACGAGTTTTGTGAAAAGATAGATCAAATTGTAGGGCCAGCTAACCTCTCTTCACTTGTAATCTCAAAGCCCTCCTTTCTCGGAGTTGGGTGGGTTTGTGTTTGTTTGTTTGTTTGTTTAATCTTTCTCCCAGTGTTTGAACAGCTGGTGCCAGGTCCCGTGCCAACCTTGGTCAGTATCACAGGTTTAATGAGGGAGGTTTGGCTACGAATGGGGCGGCAAGGCAGATGGATAGCAGGACGATAATAATGAAAGATGCATATTTATGGACTTCTAGAAGCACACATTAATTGGGTCAACATTTTTCACGTTTTCTTCAGCCATCTCACAGAATTCTTTTTCAATTCTTCCGTGAGTTTCCAAAGCTTGTTTTCCCATGGTTTGTAATGCCTGTTAAATTGTCACCAGATTATGTTTGTTTAGACACATAGGAAATGTTTATATTCTTTTGGTAAGTAGCAGTTCAGATTTTTTTAAAAAGCCTCTGCCTGCAAGCAAAGCCAGGATGTGACATGAGCCAATGGTAGGGTCCAGGCGGTTGGCAATGAGAGAGCGTTTATGGGTCAGTTAGGTGTTATCACAAAACCCATCAGTCTGACCAGAGGGGACTTTCTTCTAAGTGGGAAACTTATTTATAGGTATAACCGTTTCCTTAACAAACCTTAATTGGGTGCGTTCTTGAAGTCAGATTGCATTCAACTTGAGCTTGCCATGTAATGTTGCAATAGGGCAGCCCCGACCATTTCTGGCCCAGCAGGGCAGAGAATGGGAGAGAGAAAACTCAGCAGAGCAGAGCCGCCCTGCCCTGTGGGGCGTCCCTGCCTGTAGCTGAGGGCATTCTGGGAACAGCTCTTTGGGATCTGAGCTCCTTGGCTCAGTGTTACAGGTAATGAAGCATCCTTCAGGTAGTCACCAGTTTCCTGGCCAAACTAATAAAATCTATAGGTCTAATGCTGGGAGCAATTTGCCACGACGATGTCAGTTTTGAATTTGGTACATTTAATTTAAATAGATGTTGGAACGTGGGGAACTCTCTTAACATTAAAGATGACGGCTACAGCTTCACCCACTTATTCCCATTACAGTGTACATCAGGATTGTCTAGATCTCACAGGGGCATTTTCTCTGGAAGTGGTGAGTTGAGGAGGGGCCGTGTGTCCACTGACCAAGAGAAGAATGACCGAAGACTTCAGGAAAGAGGTCAGCAAACGATGGTCATTCATCTACGACTCTCCCTGATTTGAGAGTCATCTTCCTTTTTCGAAGATTTATTCATTTTATTTGAGAAAGAGAGCAAGAGAGAGAGCAGGGCAGGTGCAGAGGAAGAGGGGACAGAGAGTCCCAAGCAGCAGACTCCACAATGAGTATGGAGACCGATGCGGGGTTTGACCCCACGACCTGTGCCAAAACCAGGAGTCAGTTGCTTAACTGACTGAGCCACCCAGGTGCCCCAGGAGTCTTCTTTTAAAATGAGAAGCCATTTCAGGGCCAGAAGAGCCAGTAATCCTTATGACGAAGATGGGAAGTTTGTTCCTTCTGGGGCTAGACCATTTTGCAGGTCACTTTTCAAAGCTCACCTCTGTGTTTTTAGGATATCGCTGAAATAGAGTCCGGGTGAAGTAAAGATACTGGAATGGAAATATTTATTTCCTTAAAACTATACCTTAGTTTTCTCTCTCCAACTTCGAGAAGGAACATTGGGAGGAAGGGGGGACAAGTTGACATGACAACTTTGACATTCACTGCAAATCCTAGGGAGTGGTTGCCGAGCCTCCTGGGTGCAGTTCCAAGTCATGAAACCTCACAACCCTTTTTCCACTCAGACAGGTCCTTGCCCTCACAGTGTTTCTTCCAGCCTTGCCTAGGGAGGAGAGGGAAGCAGGAGCAAGAGAAAGAAGCGTGACAATCCAAATACTCATAGGTTCGAAACCATAGGTAATTAACCAAATCTACCGGCGGCTCCCAGGATTTAGTTTTGTTTCTGATATCCAACGACTCTATCCTTTTGCCTTAAGACTTTTCTCTTTTATATCTTCTTCTAGCTCTCATTAGCCTTAGCAAACAAGTGAACAACTCTTATAGGGATGGGTCATTTAGTTCAACACCTACATCGCTGAAAATCCGGGTTCCCCAAGTGGGTGACCTGATTAGCGCTGTTCACAGGAAAGCCAGTCTTGGATAACTGCGAACACCAGAAACCGTGTCTGTGCACCATCCTAGGGAAGTTGCCTGCTAACGGGTGGTGTGTAACTGACACAGTCTTTTTCTCCCGCTGCTGCCTGTTCTCTCTCCCCACAAAATGTTGCCCTAGCCCTCCAAGAACTCATCCAAGCGGAGAGCAAACTCAAGCTTTTTTCCTCTGGTGTATTGCCTTCACCAGAAATTCACATTAGGAATTGCTCTGTCGGGGCACCTGGGTGGCTCAGCGGGTTAAAGCCTCTGCCATCAGCTCAGGTCATGATCTCAGGGTCCTGAGATCCCTGCTCAGCAGGGAGCCTGCTTCCCCCTCTCTCTCTGCCTACTTGTGATCTCTCTCTCTCTCTCTGTCAAATAAATAAAATCTTAAAAAAAAAAAAAAAAGGTTGTTTGGAATACTAATGTGAAAAGCAATTGCAAACCGCCATGACTCATACCGTCTCTCATCCCC
>CM053611.1:6563213-6634029 GCA_028646535.1 Procyon lotor
GAGGCATGATGAATGGACACTGTCGGTTTTGGCCACGTCAGCCAAAGTCTGCCAAGGAAAGACTCTTACCAGTAGTTCATCCCTTCTGTCTCTTTAGCAATTTTCTTGGCACAAATAATTGCATCTGTGAGGTCATCCGTGATCAAGGCTGTAAGAGAGAGGGGTATAGTATTACCCGAGACTGTTATTTGAGGGGAATCACCGATCAGGTTTTCTTCACTTTTCTCACTGTTTGTTGGAACAGGAGGGTGGGAAGAATTATAAGCCATATTCTTATTTTTGTTGAGCTTCTTCACAAACCAAAGAATTTTTTTTTTTTTTTTAATTTCTAGAGTAGCCACATTTGGGCTTCTTGAAGTTACCGCCATGAAGAGTTTTTGGAAATGTGTTTAGAATGGGCATAGGAGGAGAGTGTCTTCTGTGTCCTAAAGAAATACACAAGAGGACAGTACAATGTCTTCTCTACTGGGGATGCTTTGACACATATGATCTCTTTGTAGGTAAATATTAAACTTGTCTCTTTAACTTTCCAGTTTGTGTGTTTAAAAAAAATTCCATCCAAGGTATTTTTTACATGCAAAAATTTTTATGTCAGACGCATTAGTCTTTGTTAGTTTTTCTAGGGCTTTCAGACATAACAGATCTTCTGATTGGAAATGAATTCACTGGTCTTAGCATTCTTTCCTGCTTGCCCAGCAGCAGCCTCAAAATCCTTCAAGCAAACATGGCAGAAAGAGGCAAATAAATATAAAGTCCAACATCACATCTGTTGCGTGGTGGGTTCTTCAGAAGTAAATGCAAACATGGACTTGGGGTGCAGAGTATTTATTAGAGAGCCACATCTGTGAAAGAGAGGGGGCAGAAGCTGGACTGGACAAATGGAGATGTCGAGTTGCGATGCAGGCCCATCAAAGTTGCCCAAGTGGTACCCAGATTCCTAAGTCTTTATGAATCCTTCTCAGCTAGTCCCTGGGGTGTGGACTGTCCTGCAGGGGCACAGTGTTGGATGGGGCAGTCCCCTGCAGCTAAGACAACCCCAAAGGAGGTGCCAGGGAAGTCACATAGATGCTGTGGGAGCCACACATCTTCCCTTCAAGGGGAATCTGGGAGGTCCATCTCTCTGCCCATCACCACCACCAATCAAAAACATAAAAGCCTACACTATTTGATATCATTTTTATTTGTTAATTAGGCAAAGATTTTTAAAGGACAGGGTAATGCTCCACGTTGACAAGGGTGCAATGACATAGGCACTCCTCAGTGCTTGCTGGTGAGGGTATAATGGGTTCAGCTTTTCAGGAAAGTGATTTAATAGTATGTGTCAAGAGCCTTAAGGTGGTTCTTATCTTTTTGCCTAGTAGTTTCTCTTTCTGGATCTATCTATCTTAAGGAACAAATTATGAATGTAGACAAAGATTTATTTACAAAGTAGTTTACTGTAGCTTTGTTTACAAGAGGAAATTTACTTCCAAATGGAAAAGATCTAATTACCTTATAATTAGGGGTGTTCACATTAATAATAATACCTCCATAGAATGAAATAAGGTGCCATTTAAAATCATATGATGGCATGATTTTATAATAGTGAAAATGCTCCCGATGTAAGGTTCTTAATATTGTAGAAAATACCCTCCTAGGGCTACACCATCCAATATGGCGGCCATTCACTACATAGGACTATTTAGATCTAAATTAATCTACATAATCAGAACTTCCATGTCTCAGTGGCTCTCACTACATTTCAGTTGCTTTATATCATCTTTATTGTGGCTAGTGGTTCTCATAGTGGATAGACAATATTTCCATCATCACAGAAAATACTATTGGACAGCACTGGTTGAGAGAGAAAATGAAAAGATAGTCATAGTCAAGGTTTAGGTCTCGATTGTGGGATAAAAATGCTTTTATATATTTTTTAAATATTTTTATAAATATATATTTATTTTAAATATATAAATATATATATTTATATGTATATTTTATATATTCACTACGTATTTCTGAAGTTTTTACAGTAGAAATGCCTTATTTTTATTTTCAGAAAAATATAACCAAAAAAGAATAATGTCAGCCTAAATGGACCACTACAATACAAAATTATCTTGTAAACTCAGTTGAAAATGGAGTATTTTTTCTTGAGTATGCCGGTTTAGTTGCTAATCAGGTTGCTTTCTCAGATAAGCTTAACTAAATGATAAAGGTAGTGATAGATTTCTTTTGAGCAAATTCACTCTAAACTGTTTTTTTTTTAATTTAAAACAAACTTCTATTAACCAAGAGAAAATTAACAAAAGATATGACCTCTAGGGGATAACCAATTGAGACAATATACAAATTCGCTAACATCTGATATACAATGAAAAATAAAGCTTTTTTAGGTTATAAGACGTTTGCCTTATTTCTAGAAAGATCAGTAGTTAGAATAGTAATCGTTCTTACTAAGAGCCAACTTTTATTGAAAGCTTACTATGTGTCAAGCTCACGTTAAGTCTCTTCATGTATTATCTCTGTTCAGCCTCGGAACAACTGTGTGGGTACATGCCAAGGTTAGCCCTTTAAACTGAGGTCCATACCCAGTAAATGAGCCTGAATTCAAACCTAGGGCTTAACTTCTATTGTTCTCGACCACTTCCTTCCAAAGCAGTGGATGCCTGCTTGTGGGATACTATATGCTGATGAAGTTGATATAAATATTCATTTCCAAGTAATTATTTATTAAGAGATGGTCCAAACTCAAGTGCTTGATATCTGCTACATGTTCAAATTACCTAGACGCCCATTATTTTGGGCACACAAATGCTTGGTATGTACTTTAGATACCGTTTGTGTTTCAAAGTGGTTGGAGTCTATTTCTTGGGTGAAGTGGGTCCAGTGGGACCTCAAGGGATGGGAAGGAAACAGACTATCCCTAGTGGGGAAGATGTAGAGAGTATCTATCATGCCAGGACAGTACAAAGTCATGTACACAGTGTGGAAGGCTTGTGTTTGGGGTAAGGCAGTTTGCTTGGCTGGAGACAGTGTGTACCGTTGGTAAGAGGATTAGGTTCTCAGGCGCATGTGGTGGAGACCTTGTGGTTTGTTTGTTAGTCTTCCACTCTGCTGTAGCTTTCTGTTACTGTAATGAGATGTCTTCAAAGTGCTAGTTGGACATGACTTTGAATTTGCTTAGGCAAACACCTGAAGGAAGATGGGGGCTGGGAAGCCTGGGAAACCAGAACCTGCCCTGCTGAGATGTGAAAACCATGAAATCGCCACAGAGAGGCAGCAGAGGGGCAGAAATGAGTCAAGAGAGCAAGTATTTCTAAGGATCCGGGCCAAGAATTGATTCTGCTCAATTTACTTTAAATAGACAAGTCTCTGCAGTCAAGGGTTCTGTCAAACAGCAAAGCGTTATTCAACTGAAGTTTATTCTCCCACATTACCAACAAAAAACATCAACGATCTACATGGAAACAACTACGTATTTCCAGGTAAGTTAGTTGTGCTTCAGTGTCTCTCTGTCTCTCCCCAGCATCCTCCTGTCCCCCACCCACGGTTTCACTACCAAACCCACAATGTGCCTCTCTTTCCTCTCTGTGGAGTGACAAAGGCCAATTCAGATACCCAGCTGATGAGAAATAGAGAATAAAAAAAGTAGATGAGACTAGATACAAGAGACAACGATCACCTTGAATATCTCTTACTTTAAAGAGGTCTATGCTGTTGGAGGAAAATAAAGATTGGTATTATATTATTATTTGTGTGTATATATGTATATATTAAAGTATTCTGTCCAAATAGTTTGGGGGTGGTAGGCAGGAATTTTGGAAATAGAATTTGGTCTGGGAGTGAGATGGCATGGCTTTGGAAGATGGGCAAGAGGTGCACGTGACCCGTATGTATAGGAAATGTCATGTTTCTCATAAAGAGACCTTATGGCTAGCTTGTTTCCGGGTTCTCATGGCAAAGGTCCCTACTTCTGGAATACATGAGACAGGATGACATTGTCCATAATTAAAGCTTCTCTGGCCTGAGGCTGAGGGAGGCCAGCTACTGAGGGGTGATTAGGATATAAAACCAACATCCTGTTTTCTATTTTAAAGCTGTCTCTAAAAATCCCATGCTCTTTGTGATGAGAAAGCAGAAAGGAGTGTTCCTTCACCTCTAACCATGAACCGTCCAACATTTTAATTTCCTAGAATTCAAGATTGCCTTATAGATATATGTTTGCCCCAGACGTCCTTATTTGAAACTAGATTAAACAATATTAAATTAGTCAATTGCATGTGAAGTCAAGCATGGCCATGATGGAGTAACAGATTTTTTTCTCCCGCTGTAAACAACTAGGAAACTAGACAAAATACACGAGCACATTATCTTCAGACATTAGGCAAAAGACAAGGCGGGATCGTGACCCTTGAGAGATAGAAACCAAATGAGGGGAGTCTTATGATTACCATGACTTTCTGCCCAGAGGCACTTGCCAGACCAGAAAGGTAAAATTCAAGCAGGAGATGCCAATTTGAGTGGAGGAGACAGAGATAAGAGGCCAAAGCAGCTGCAATTTGTGGAGAAGAGTACCTGAGGGTTAGGGGCCACCCGGAAAGAGAACAACAGAAATCAGCATAGGGATTCCACTGAGCCTTTGGTCAAAGGCTTAAACTGGCCTTGAAGAGGGTAAGACTCCAGGAAGCTAGCTAGAAAACAATTACCAGGGACTTGTACAATTACAGCGCTTACACTGCGCTGGGAGACATTTGATTTCTGACTAGTAGAAATCTCTCTCGGGAGGGAGAGACATTGATGAACCTTTGGACATTCAAAAGACTCTAGAAAAGGCATGCCTTGGTAGTAGCATTAAATTAGCCCCACCGTAAAGATGACTCTCAAACTTCCCTGCCATAATTTAAAAGCCAGTCTTAAAAGGGTCAAGCTGATCAGAATTAACTACTTGCCAAGATGAAATCCAACACTCCTTAAAGAAAGAAAACATAATCTAGACACTTAAAAATGTAACATATACTATCTTTAGGATCCAACAAAATGTTACTGTATGTGCAAAGAGGCATAAAAACATGACCCATAACCGGGGAAAAGATCAATGTTAAGACTCAGAAGTGACACAGTTGAATTACCAGGCAAGGAATTTAAGACAATTTATAAATATGTTTATTTATATCAAGGACTTAAAGAAAAACATGAATAAAATGAGGGAAATGAAAGATATAAAGCAATTACCTTGCACGAAAGTGTACAAACTCTAAGATAAAACATTCAATTAGTGAATTTAATAGATTAGGCACTTCAGAAAAAAGATAGAGAACTTGAGGATACAGCAATGGAAACTATTGAAAATACAACACACAAAAGGAAAAGATGGGAAAAAAAATGAAGAGCCTCGGTGACCTGTGGGACAACATCAAATGATCTAATACCTGTATCATTAAAGTTTTAGAAGGAGAAAAGATAAAAATTATGAACTCAGGGATCCAAAATGTTAATGAACATCAAGTAAGATAAACACAAAAAAACACACATCATGACCAAATTGCTGAAAATTGGAGATTGAAAGGAAATTTTAAAGGCAGGTGAGACACATTACACATAGGGAATGCAAATGAGAAAATCACCAATTTCTCATAATAAATAAGGTGAGTCAGAAGACAAAAGGATATCTTTAGGGGCGCCTGGGTGGCTCAGTTGTTAACCGTCTGCCTTTGGCTCAGATCATGATCCCAGAGTCCTCTGAAAGAGCCCTGCATCGCATTGGGCTCCTTGCTCAGCAGGGAGCCTGCTTCTCCCTCTTCCTCTTCCACTACCTGCTTGTGTTCCCTCTCTTGCTTCCTTTGTCTGTCAAATAAATAAATAAAATCTTTAAAAAAAAAAAAAAGGATATCTTTAACAGAATGAGAGAAAAACATCTACCAGCCTAGAATTTTAATAGAAAGCAAATATCCCTCAAAGAAGAAAATGAAATATAGACATTTTCAGATAGACAAAAGCTGAGAGAATGTTTTCTAATAGACCTCCACTCCAAAAAAATATTGAAAGATATTCTTTAAAAAAAAAAAAAAGACTTATTTATTCATTTTATAGAGTGGGGGGAGAGAGTGCCTGAACAAGGAGAGGAGCAGAGGGAGAGCGTGAGGGGAAACAGACTCTCCAGTGAGGGCAGAGCCCAAGTCAAGCTCTAGCTGACTTTGTGACTCGATATCCCAATCCTGAGACCATGACTGAGAAGAAACCAAGAGTCAGACACTTAACTGACCTGGCCACTCAGAAGCCCCTGAAGGATATTCTTTAGGCTAGAGGAAAGTAGTATCACTTACCTGCCTGCCAAAATGAATCCACCAAAGGGAAATGTAGAGTGTTGGAAATGGTAAATATGTGGTGAATATAAAGAGATCCTTTTCCTCATTTAAGGCAAAAATGCATGAGGTGTATAACTTGTTGAAGTTAAGTGCAGAGCAACATAGCATAAAGAATGGGATGGGGAAATAGATGTATACTATTATAAAATTCATGTATTTTATGTCAAGCGGCATAATGTTATTTGAAGGTAGAATGTGAGATGATCCATATTGTAAACCCTAGAGTAACTACTGAAAATAGAGCAGAAATGTGGTTTATAAGCCAGTGGAGGAAATAAAAGAAAATACTGAAAAATATTCAATAATCCAAAAGAAGCAGAAAAAAATGAACCCAAAACAGATAACACAAAACCAAAAACAAAACAGTGATTTTTAAGTAACCATATCAATAATTACATTAAATATAAATGATCTAAACCAAGGTTTGGCAAACTATGGCCCACAGGCCCACCCACTGTTTTTGTAAATAAAGTTTTCGTGGAACACAGCCATGCTTATTCATTTACATCTTGCCTATGACTGCTTTTATGCTACAGAGAGTTGGACAGTTAGAAATGAGACTGTATGGGCACACAAGCCTAAAAACTTTACTTTCACTCTTTAAGAAAAAGTTTGCTAAGCTCTGTTCTAAAAGTTCCTAATGAAAACCTGAAAGTGTTGAACTCGATATAAAAGCAACACCTAACTATGTGTTGTCTGTCAGAAATTCACAGTAAATGTAAAGATACAGATACGTTAAATGTAAAAGAATGGAAAGAAATGTATCATGCAAAGAAAACTGAGTCACTATTTTACTACCAGGTACAGTAGATTTTGGGATAAGAAATATTATCAGAGTTAAGGAGGCACATTAGCATTAATGATTAAAGGGTCAACTCATTAGGAAGATTTAACAGTCCTCAATGGGTATGTACCTAATAACAGAGCTTCAGAAACTGACAAAGCTGAAAGGAGAAATACATAAAATCACAATTATAGTTGAAGACTTCAATACATCTTTCTCATTACTTAAGAAAATAAGAAAATAAGTATATATGTTATAAATATATACATATATATGGTATAGAATATCAACCTAACAATTATAGAATACACATTATTTTTTCAAATGCACATTCACCCTAATTATATACTGTATGGTGATCATAGGTCTGTACCACAAAATAAGGTTCAAATCATTTCAAAGGTTTGAAACCATATACACTATAGTCTCTGACTACAATAGAATTAATTTAGACTTCAACTATAAAAATTCGTCTTGGGATCATCCTTCGTTCATCTTGAGCATTCCTTTTGCCTCTCCCCTTTATCGAAATCTCTTGTTTCCTGGATCTTTGTCTTCCTATTTCTTGGTTTACTTTATCCTTTTAATGCAACACGTTCTCCAAAAGTTTTGTGAGAAAGGATGCATGGGAATTATGCTAAATGTCTTTTCATTGTCCCCACTGATCCACCCTTTATCCTCTTTCACCTTGCTCTGCACCGAGAGGCTGATCTACATGGATGACATCAGTAGATCTCCCCTGTCCTCTGACTTCTGGCAGAGTTGAACAATGAGCATTAGTAGGAGATCGCAAGGGAAAAGGACTGTGAAGTTGAGATATATATATATTTCCTCAGGCTTTTTTTTTTCTGTCAAGTCACAAAGAACAAACTGTGTCCCTTGACTGAAAGTCACAACTTCTACAAGATAGACTTCTCCATGCAGACTGTCTCTGCATAGGAGTCATAGCTCTCTCTCCATTCCCACTTGGGCCAGGAGTTAGGAATGATCTGCTGTTTCTGATCCTTCACTTCATTCCTCCTGGGGTTTCCCTGCAATCTGACAACACTTTTGTAAGTAGCCTTTTTAAAAACATTCTTATAGTATTTAGCTTGAGTTAGCTATGTTTTCCAGTCAGGATTCTTTCCACAGGAGACAAATTTTTTGACAGCTTGCTTGTCTTGAAATACATTCATTCTACACTCACAATACATGGATGATTCAGCTAGTATAGAATTTTAGATTGGAAATAATTTTTCCTCAAGATTTTAAAGACATTACTCTATTTTCTTCTAGTTTCCAGTGTTGATATTGAGAAGTCTGATGCTACTCTGATGCTTGATCTTTTGTATGCAACATGTTTTACTCTCTTTGAAGACTATACTGTATTCTATTTCTCTCTAGTTTTCTGAAATTTCATGAGAATGTGCCTTAGTGTGAATCTATGTTAATCAACATAGATTATGTGATGGGCCTTACAAATTGGAAACAGATGCCCTTCAGTTCTGGAAATGTTTTCTAAAGACTTCATTCTATCTACTGTTTCTTTTCTATCCTGCTGAAACTTGTGTTATTCAGATCCATTTATTTTTCATATCCTTATTTCTCCTATTTTCCATCTATCTCTTTCTTTTTCATTCTGCTTTTAGAGAGATTTCCTCAATCTTATCTTCCAGCTTATCTATGGGGTTTTTTTGTGTCTGCAATCATACTTTGAATTTCCAGCAGCTCTTCTCCAAATATTTCTTTTTTACAAAGCATCCTTTAAGTTTCATTGATAAGACATGTTATCTATCTGAAGATATCAATGATACTTCCCTTTTTCATTTGAAATTTTCATTTTCCTATATAATATCTGCTTTTGACAAGTTACTTTTATCTCATTTTGTGTTTTGTTTTGTTTTGTTTTGCTCTTTCATGTCAATTACCCTTCTATGGAGTCTGGCGATCCTTGGTTATCTGCACCCATTTAAGAAAAAGAGACTAAAAAGCTGATTAGTAGGAGTTCTATACACAGACATGGGGATTTCCAACTGTGTTTCTCCCTATAAGGAAGTCTGGCTAGTTTTGTTCATGGAGAGCTCCTACTCAGAATCTTCAGTTATTTCCTTTTCATCTGTTTGAATTCTCCAGGACAGATCTTCTCTTCTGGAGAGTCTCGCCTGCTGCTTAGGATCTAAGTGGAGGAAAGTTGTTGGGACTATGAAACTTTAATTTGATCTCCTTTGTCTTCAGTATGAAACCCTCACATTCACAGCTTGTTGAGGTCCCTCAGTTGACTTTCTACTTACTCATCCAGAAAGGAAAGCTCCAGTATTCTGCCAGAATTGGGGAGGAGCAATCAGTAGCTGAATGGAGTCAGGAAGGGAAACTGATGGTCTAGCTGCTCCTTAATTGGACTTCTTATCGATTTTCCTATTTTCTACCTACTTTCATTCCAGTTTCCAGAATTAGCTGATCCTGCTGATTTCTGAGCCCTTTTAGGATTCTATGATTGCTTCTTGTCTTTCCTACTGTCAGTTTAGGTCTCAAATTTCTCTCTTTACTAAATTAGCCAGCCCTTGTCCTCCTGCTTTTCAACTTCTAAAAATGTATGTGTCCAGTTGCTGTGTTGAATTGAAGACTCCATTGGCAAACTCTTGGGGGAATGCTAATGAAAGTGACCATGGATGGGGAGGGGTTTAAAAGTCTTATCTGTAGGAAGGTGAAGATACTGAATGTTTTAGCCCAGAAGATAAGAAATGAAAGGTAAGAAATATCTACTAGTCATTTTCAAGCATTTAATAAGTTTCTCTGTATAAAATTGAGCATATTTATTTTAAATAAATCCAGAAGGAAAAACCAGAATTAATGGGAGAGAGCTAGAAAGAGGTAGATTTTAGTCCAATAGAAAAATGTTCTAAATTAGGAATTGATTGACAATTGTATGATCTGCTTCAGGAATTAGTGAGCATTCTCTTATAATGTAGGTGTAGGGACAATTTACTAGAAAATTGACACATTGTTCAATCATTCATACACTCAAACATATGTACTAATTATCCTGTTTGTGTCAAAGAGAAATTAAAAGTTTATTTCCTGCTCCTAAAAAATTTGCCACAGAATATCTTATAACTCCTTGTCTTCAGCCTTACTCCTCATTCTTTCCATTCATTTATTTAATGAATATTTATTGAACCCCAAAACTCTGGCCAGGCACCCCTCTGGGCATTGAGGTTATATCAGTGAACAAAACAGATAAAATCCTTGCCCTCATGGTGCTTATGTTGTGGAGAGAAGGCAGGATCTGTTGAGTATCTCTTGCCTGTTCTTCTCCATCCCCCCAGCCATGACCATCATTCAGGTCTTTCTATCTCTCACCTCAACCCTTGCAATTAATCCTTCTGGAGCAATGCTTAATCAACTGACCTCTGTTGATTTCCTATTATAGGCAGAAATCAGTACATACATCTTACCTGGCTTCCCAGACCCTTCATAATCAGGTAGTAATCAATCATTCCAACTTCGTGTCCTGTTATGTGTCCTCATGTCCCCTTCGATCCAGAAAACACGACTGTCTCACTTCTCCCTGTGTGTGCCCCATAGCTTCTTCCCACATGCACCTTTTGGCTTTTATTGTTCCCTTTACCTGGAATGACTCTTCTCTACCTCTGAATGTCCAAATTTTACCTATCTTCCAAGTCTTAGGTCAAATATCATTGTGTCTAAAAGACTTTCTATGACTTTATCAATGATGTCTTTGTCCTCTGAAGTCCACAACACTCAACCACACCTGTTTATAGTCCTTTAAGTTCCTAAAGTATATATTCTCTTTTCCAATACCAGAATTTATATCTGATGCTTTCTGCCAGCCTCACTTCTGTGCACACATATATTTCTTAAATGATTGAAGTGGGGAAGCCTTGGAAGTGAATTCTAGCTTAATTTCTACTGTTTACGAAATGTAAAGTGTATTTATTTGTCTCATCCTGTACAAAGAAGCATAAATGCATACTTTCGGTAAATTGCTTTATGGAAAGCAGTTGGCAAACAGCTTTCGCCTTCTTATTGAACATACTTAATGTCTCTCTGCACGACAGGGTAATAAGGTCGTTTTTCCACCTCTCCGTTTTTATGGTTGGTCCACAAAAGCCATCCTAGAAGGAGTAAGACATCTCTGGCCAAGTAAGCCACAGGATGGTAAGTGTCACCCGGGACACTGTTGAATAATTTATCAGCGTGGCATAGACTTACTTGCACATCTACTCCGAGTTTTCGCCAAAGCAGAAAATGGGTAGATAGTCCATTATCAGTGTTCCTGCCTTTATCCTCAAGGACATTATTTTTGACAAATGCAAAGCGTACCTGAGCAGGCCACGTGACAGTGGTTCTTCTCTTGTAGCTTAGCACGTCTGCACCATGTGAAACTGTTTATCTGAAAAATGCCGTAGTCGATGCTTCCATCCTCCAGCTCGGTCTGAGCCGTTGTGTTGTAGTGGCTCTCATAGTATGCCATGCAGATCCCTAGAGGGGGAAAAGCCAGAAATGCGTTTTGTTCTCCAAGTCTGCTCTCAGGGGAGAGCTCCCTTGCACATGTTACTTGATAATGCTGTGGTCCCAGCACACCTTGGGGAGGGACAGGGCAAGTAGCACACCCGTGGGGCACTTCCGAAGTGGCACACCTAGTTAGTGGCTGCACCTGGACTGGGCCGGAAGTCGGGCTTGCCCTTACCGCACCAGCAAGGGGAGTGTGGTTTTCTCCTTCCCTTGCTGGTGTCATTTGTGCAGGACTCCAAGAGGGAGGACATGAGGGGCAGGGAGGAGGAGAGGGGCCCCAGGGAGCACCATTGGAGAAGAACATGTGGATGGCTAGTAGGCGTCCTGGGGGTGGGGAGGGTTAAGTAGAGCATGGAAGAGCTGGGGACAAGCCAAAGCTGGGGGTTTGGACAGACTTGGGCATCTCAGCAGGGAGATCAAGGTAGGAAAACAACAAGAAGAAATCTCACAGTTTCCAAGACTAAAGCCCTGGTAATTGTCCAGGCCAGCCCTCGAAAATATTTTGGCCAGTTTACAGCGAGTGTAGACTTTGGGCTCAGTGACCGTGACCAGGCAACCAATCAGGGCCAAGATGCCGGCAGCCTTCATCCCCAGGTCTGTTGGAGGCAGAACCTGTCAAAGATCAGGAGACCAGGTCAAACAACTTTGCTTTGTCCTGAGTCCTGAGATTAAGTCTATTGCCACTGAGAGCTTTAAAATTTGCCATGGTTGTGCATGGCCCTGCCTAGATGTTTTCTGTTACTTTTATTTTATTTATATTTTATTTTAATTTTTAAATTAAAAAAAAACTGTTTTATTGCTATAATACATTAGCGTCAGGTGTACAACATGGTAATTTGACAAGCTGTAAGTTTATATCCTGTCATGTTCACCACAAGTGCAGCCACCATCTGTCACCCTACACTATTACAGTATCTTTGACTATATTCCCTCTGCTATGTCTTTTATTCCTGTGACTTATTCATCCCATACCTGAAAGCCTGTGTCTCCTTCTCCCCTCCACCCATTTTACCCTTTCCTCCACTTCCTGTTTCTTTTAACCACTCAGAACCAGCATGGGCGAAAACAAAGTATAGGAATATATGGTACAAAGAAGGAATGAGCGCAGGCTCTTAATACTTTCCTACATGGTCACTTCTAAGTAAATTCTGTTATGTTCTCGGGATCAGGCAAGCAAAGAAATGAACCCTCCTTTATTGATGTCTAGTTAGAAACCTCAGGGGGTGGTACATCTCCTGGATTCCCATTTTAATTCTATGAATAGAAAAAAATAGAATACAAAGAGTGAAGCATTCCCTATGTATGTGGAAACACATCCCAGTTGCAACCAGAGATGAAATACACATGGGTCTGTACGGACAACTTTAAGATTTATTATTTGGGGCTTTACTGAAGCTAGAAGATTTAGCACCTTATCTTTCTTCCATTCTCTTAATACTGTCCCAAATGCAGAAATGTTGTTTCAAAACTATCAGTATTATATTGCAAGTGCAATGTTTTTCTGAGCTTTTTCCATCACTACTTCGTGAGCCCCCCTTTTTGAAAGTTATGGTATTGACTGATGAGCGGGATTAGTGACCATGGGTCATGAGAGGAGGGAAGTGTTGGTGGTGGGAGTAGAGAACCCATACAGAAACCCCCACTGAATTGTTTAAAGTGGTTTCCATTTACAAATTAAGTGGAAGAGTTCCATGCCTTGTTGGCTATTGGTTTTCTAGAAGTGCTTCCTCTCTTGAAGCAATGTCTTCCCCAAATACAGGAACCTTGCTGGGATAGGAGTGGAGTGAAATTTCTGATACTGAATGTGATATTCATACATATTTCCACCCAGCATCATTTTTTGCACCTGCCTAGAAATTTCTTAAGTTATTACTTTGCTCTCTTAGAGTACATTCTTCAGTTGATAGGTGAGGCTAAAAACAGGGCTGAGTATTCAGAAAGGTGAGAGGAAGAATCACTATGGGGTCTTTAAAGGAGCTAAGCAATAAGGTAACTACATGCCCCGTAGGGTAAATAGAATATATACTGGTGAATAACAAGGGTCAGCAAACCAGGCCTGCTTTTGTAAGGAAAGTTTTATTGGAACATTGCTATGCCCATTCGGTAACATGGAGTGTATGGATACTTTTCCCAGGGTTGAGTGGCTGGGTTAGAGACCATATAGACCATGAACTCTAAAACACTTCTCTGGCCCTTTCCAGGATTGGTCCCTGGTATAAGCAGTGAGCTATATGCCAGGCGCTGAGAGGGAGACACAGAAGTTTTACTATGCAGAGCTTACCAATTAGGTTGGTTTCCATCCCCTGCCTTAGAATCATACTGGCAGCAATCAAAACAAAACAAGACCCCCAGCAGTGGTAGCCCTGATCACCATGTTCGGCGTCCTTCAAGCCAGAGGGTGCCATTCCTGGTTCTTTGGGACAGGTGGCTTATTGGACTACTTCAGATCTTATCAAAGAGGCAGATTCCTGGTGCCTGCCCCAGAGACCCCCTATAAAAGGAATATTGCACTACTTACTCAATCAGTGATTGGCAGCTCATATAAGCTTCCTGCACCCCATGAAGCCATTTCTGATTCTTACAAGACACAAGCGATCTGTCTTCAACCAGGAATCTTTTCTCAGAGCCTTAGAGAGAGAAGAATTCTTAACTCTTGTTCCCAACTGCCTGGAGATTCTAGAATCCTACTTCTTGGGACTTGGGTGATAACTACATTCTGGGCCTTCCTTACCTCTCTTTTTTTTTTTTCCGCACCTCCCAACAGCTCTCCTCACTATTCTACTCCTCTAGGGCCTCCCATCCAAGCGCAAGCTTCTTTCTCAGGCAATAGTCTCCAAACTTGATCACAAATCCCACCAATAATGAGCACGTTCCCCTAGTAGGTATATTTCAAATTATGAATCACACTCGTGTTCTTCTGTACTAATGTTACATAAATCATAAATGTGCACAAAACCAAAATTTGAAAAAGGATGAGACGGAGGTGAAATTAACATTTAAAAATTATATTAAAAACACAAAATGTCTTGTTATAATTTGTTACTAATATAATATTTTAGTGAGATCAGCGACACAACTCAAAACATAGGAAAGATGGTCAACATCTTTAGTCATTAGGGAAACGTAAACAGAAACCAAAATGAAATACCACTCACATCTCTTAGAATAACCAAAATCAATCAAACAGATAGTACAAAATGATGATGAAGCTGTAGATCAGTGAGGAGTCTCATTCATCCCTGATGGAAAGCAAAATTGTACAGTCACTTTGGAAAACAATTTGGCAGTTCCGACAAAGTTAAACATAGACTTTCCAATCACATCAACAATCACACATCCGGTATTTATCCAAGTGAACTGAAAATTCCTGTTCTCATGGAAAGTTAACCTACATTTATAACAACTATTCATAATCACTAAACACTGGAGGCAACCAGATGTCCTTCAACAGGAGAAACCATAAAAAACTTGGCATATCCATTCAGTGGAATACTACTCAGCAATAAAAGGAACAGGCTATCAATTTCCACACCGTAGATGAATCTCAAGTGCATTTTGCCTAATAAAAGAAACAACACAAACGACTTTATATCACAGGACTTCATTTATGTGACCTTATGAAACAGGCAAAAACTATGGGATTGAAGACAGATCAGTGTTTGCCAAGGATTACGGGAGGGGTTGACTACAAAGAGAATGAACAAGGGAAATTTTATGTCAATGAAACCAGTCCTATGGTACTGGAGTATTCGATACCCGATTCTGTGAATTTGTGAAAACCCACTGAACCCTGTACCTTGTGAACTTTGTTGTATACAAATTAAAAAAATCAACCAGGATGTTGGGCGATCCCAGGATGTAATGCAGACTGTGACAAGTCTAACTGTATTCCAAATGTGGAAGATAATCTCATTGAAGGGGATGGGAGAAGAGTTACTGATTGAGATGATTTTGGGAAACAGTGTTTTCACTGGATATTTCAGTCTTAAGGACAAAAAGATCTGTATATCAACACTGTACTGGAGTTAGTAAATTAGCTTCTCAGAGGGGTAAGAGTTAGCAATTCTGAAACTATTTTACTTGTATACTAGGATTAAATAAGTGAAGAAGTAAATTATGGATAATAGGAGCCAGATTTTACACTGTCAGTAAGAAGTTACAAATAAGCAAAGAAGAAATCGAGAATGAACCTTGTGGTGCTGGATTAGAGCCAGAGATTATCTATCTATCTATCTATCTATCTATCTATCTATCTATCTATCTATCATCTATCTTCGGATAGACCCACACATGCATATACATATGTATACATACATACATGTATACAACATACCTATAATTTTCCCTATCTTTGATATATTTGATAGATGTATCTTTACTATATCTATTGGATATATATCATTAAACTTTGATAGAAAAATAAATGTAGGTTTGTGTGTATACATGACTTAGTATATACACATTTATTTCTTAACTCCATCTTCTGAAAGGACCTAGAAGATGTAACACTCAGTAACAATGAGCACACTCAGAATCCAGATCTTGCTTCTAAAACCATTCTTCAAAGAATGAAACCATGACTTCTTGGAAAATTGGCTGATTTCAGGACTGGGTCATGGAAAATGCAAAATGAGCCTGGGCCATCTTATTAGTGCTAGATATTGAAGAAGTGCTTAAAAAAAGAAAGATGAAGAGGGATGTGTATTACATCCAAGGGACAGAGGACTGAAAGAGCTTCAATGGCAAAAGCTGGAACAATTTGAACAACCAAATAAATAACTATAGTATTGGATTATAACTCAGGAAATAAAATAAATATCTATGAGTGCATACTGATATAAATAAATGATTAGATAAATAAATATATGGGGGAAAGGGACAAGTCTTACTTACAGAAGAATTCTAAATAATTTATGTAGATAATTCCCACCCCCCTCCAGGAAATGGAGATTAATTCTCCTCCCTTTGAGTAAGGGCTGGGTTTAGTGACTTGCTTCCAACAGATAGAGTATGGAATAAGGGAAAGAGTTACTTTATTGTAGAGAAACCTGATGGACCTCATTTAGCCAATGAGGAAGGTTAACCTCATCAGTGAGGAGTCATGTTACATACCCACTGATAGGATGTGATGAGAGGGGCACTTGACCTCTATGGTTTTCTTCCCCAATATCTACAAGCACCATCTAACCATGAGAAAATAAGTCAAACCTCAAATGAAGGACATTCTAAAAATACCTCATCAGTACTCTTCAAATGTGCCAAAGTCATGAGAAACAAGACTGAGAAATTGTTACAGACTGGCGGAGATTAAGAAGATATGATGACTAAAGACAGTGTGGTATCCTGGATTGGACCCTGGGATTGAGAAAGAACAATATTGGAAAACCCAGTGAAATCTGAATAAAGCCTGTCGTTAACACATTGTGCCAATGTTAATTCCTGAGTTTTGACGGATGTGCAATGCATATGACAGATGTTAATATCAGAGAAGCTGAGTAAAAGGTATATGGAGACTCTCTGCTATCTGGGAAACTTTTCTATAGATCTAAAATTGTTCCAAAATACATTTAAACATCTGCTCATTCACATAACTGCTGATAGGCACTTATAACAGAAAAGCTGACCAGCTCTGAAACACTTGTGTGATATTGTGATTTATGATAAGAAATGTATATTTGGTTTTCATTCTGCTTCTGGCACAAAGCTCTTAAAACCCTTGTAACTTCCTAAGTGATAAGAGTGATAAATGTGTCTTGATGTTCATAGCAAATCCCTTTCATGTTAATAATGTTTGTGAGTTTATGTTAATGAGGTAACTTTTGGAGAGCACCAAAGGATGGGGGCTGGTTTCCAGCAGAACCAACCCTGTGTTAGAGGGCTGGAATTTTCAGTCCTGCTCCCCTGACCTCTCAGAGGGGAGAGGGTCTGGAGGTGGAGTCCAATCCCCAATGGCCAATGACCTCATTCATTGTGCCTATGTAATGAAGGCTTCATAAAGACCCAAAAAGGATAGGGTTTCAAGAGCTTTGGGATTGGTGAATGGCAGGAGGTAGGGGAGAGTGGTCTAGAAAGAACATGGGACTCTACAACCCTTCCCCCATGCCTGCCTCTATGCACCTCTTCCATCTGACTGTCCCTGAGTTTCATCCTTTCGTAATAAACTGGTAAATATAAGTAAGTGTTTCTCTGAGTTCTCTGAGTTGCTGTAGGAAATGTCTCGAACCCAAGGAAGGGAGTCTTTGGAGCCTCCAACTTATAGCCAGTTGATTAGGATCACAGATGACAACTTGGTCTTGCGACTGGTATCTGAGACGGAGGGCAGTTTGTGGGACTGAGCCCTTACCCTGTGGGGTCCGAGTTCAACCGTAGGACACCCACGCAGGGTCCGCTAAGCATGGGAGAATTGCTTGGTGGTGTTGGAAAAACACACATACAAACACGCATATTGGACTTATTACTGTAAACTAAAAATGATTAATTTATAAATCTGACAACCCTTTTACTACTTTGCCAGTGAAAGACCCAACAAGCATGTGTCACAAAAGATTTTCAAAATCACTCTTCTCATTACAAATTATTGTAAAGATTCTACTATTTAAAGGCCCCATTTTAATAAAATTAATGACTAATATCATTAATCTACTAATATAGTCTGATCTGACTTAATTTTTAATTAAATGGGACACCCTGTGCCATCTAAACTGCCACAGGTTGCAATAAGCTGACAGGAATGAATGGATATGTGATTCTCAATCCACGCATCTGTGGCTGTGGAAAATGAGATGGAGGACCCATGGGCCACCCAGCTCGCGGACGTGACGGGTGGGGACTGACCCCTGGAACTGGGGAGTAACCTCATCCTTATGAGGGGATGGGTCCTTGAATAAAATGCTTAGACTTTCTCTGAACCTTGATTTCTCTGAAATAATAAGGAAAGAAGATAAAATGATTTTCTTTCAATTTTTTTTTCAGTTCATTGTTTTTTGTTGTGTGTGTTTGTTTTTAGAGTTTCTACTGCTATACATAGGGAAGAAACATTTTTATGAGTAGAAGAAACCACAAGGGTAAGAATGCAAAATCTGAAATCAGACCGCCAGAGTCTGGACTTGCCAATGACTACTTGTTATTTTAAATTCTCTGGGCCTCTCAGTGGTGGCATCTGTAAAATGGGTTGATAACAGCATTTTGTTCAATAGGGTGACTACAAAGACCAAGTAGGATAATGCTGTTCGAATACTGCCTGACATATGAGAACTCACCGTACGCCGGTTATCGTCATCATACCATGGTGAAGGAAATGAAGTCTGAGGCAAATGAAACAAGGTGGGCCTGGTAGTTATTTTGATGAAGAAAGGTGAGACGATTCAGCATATAGCTTCATCCAGCAGAAAGGTCTAGAGGGATCTTTTGATTAGAATTCTTAGTCCAAAGCTTCTGGGGATCTGAACATCTGTAATTATATGCGAAATGGGGGTATTTGTGTGCATTTTTTTAGGGATAGACTCTAAATTTGACCAAATTCTCAAAGGAATCTGGGGCTTCCAAAATGTTAGAACTGCTACTGGAAGTGGCCCAGCAAAGGTTCCACAGCTCTGCCCCTGGAGCACTCTGCCCTGCCGGAACACCCGGCCAGGGATGGGATACGAATTCTTGGTCTGTCTTTCATGCCATGCTGATCTTGCACTGGCTCTTTCTTGTTTCTGTTCTTCGACATTTTTGACGTAGGCTGAATGCATAATGAAAGTTCTCCAATGTTCCAAACACTCTGAAATTTGCGGGGTGCGGGGGCTGGTTCGTGATATTAGGATAATGTTGGTTCCTCCATGAAACACAATTTTACTAAGTTTTGTGGCACTCCAAGAATTTCTTCAATCTTTCACGTTGTAACCTTGGGTGAATCTGTGTGTGTGTGTGTGTGTGTGTGTGTGTGTACACATGCACGTGCATATTAACATTCAGTCTTTCCACTCTATTGTTGCCACTTTTCCCTGCAAATGCTCACCTACTGGTCACGCTCTTCTCTTCACCATCATCTTTTCAAAGGTTCCCCATTTGTACTCTCATATGTCAGCATGTCATGTTGTAGGCATTTCCAATTTTTTTTAAGTCCAAGATAAATGCAGAAAGAACTTGCACTGTGGCTGAACTCTCCCTAACTTCTTGAAAGGAAAATGTCTGTGTGGCATGACTTTTTCCATCACTTAATCCAACTGCGCACTCCCAAAATAAGGAAAATCAGAAACCTAACAGACTTACAACGTCTGGCTCCTGTCAGTGGCAAAATGGCTATTACTGTGGGCCACACAACTGGGGTATGAGGTCCCAGCCAAATGACCTCCAGCCTTCGGCATGTCTCCCCATAAGAGGACCCCATCTCTGCCGGAATCCTGCTTATGTTGCCACTTGTATGTGAGAAAGAGGTTTTATGTGAATAATTTTAAGGATCTTGATTCCCTTGCTGTCCTTTATTTATTGTATCTGAGGTTTGCAGTCATTTGTAAGCATGTGTTTAAAATTCCAGTTAACGTTTATCTCAGTTCTCAATGCTGGCAGGCTCCCGTGGTGAGAACTGTATCATCGGGTGACCTTTCCAATGTATAATTTAGACCCAGGAAACATCACAATAACGAATCTAGATTCTTGAAGTTTATAAATGAAAGACAAACTATTTATAAACAAATCATAAAACCAATCAAAATGAGTTTTTTTTAAACAGGAAGAAACCCTAGAAATGTTGTACAGTACCTTCTTTTACAGATTAAAAAGTCAAGGATACCATCTATAAAATGAAAAGGAAACCTACCACACTGGAGAAAATATTTGCCAATCATATATCTGCTAAAGGGCTAATATACAAGATGTATAAAAATCTCATACAACTCAATAGCACAAAAACAAACAATCCAGTAAAAAAAAAATGGGCAGAGGATCTGAACAGGCATTTTTCCATGGAAGACCTACAGATAGCCAACAGGTACATGAAAAGATGCTCAATACCGCACTCATCATCAGGGAAATGTGAATCAAAACCACAATGCGATGTTACCTCATACCTGTTAGAATGGTTATTATCAAAAAGGCAATAAATAGCAAGTGTTGGTAGGGTTATAGAAAAGAGGAAACCCTTGTGCGCTGTTGGTGGAAATGAAGACTTCTACAGCCACTATGGAGATTCCTCAAGAAATTAAAATAGAAATTCCATACGATTCCACAATTCCACTGCGGGTATTTATCTAAAGAAAATAAAAATATTCCCTTGAGAAGATAGATACACCCCCTTGTTCCCTGCAGCATTATTTACAGTAGCCAAGACATGGAAACAATCTAGCTGTCCATTGATAGATGAATGGATAAAGAAAATGTGCTATAGGTAGACAGTGAAATACTCTGCAGCCATAACAAAGAATGTCATTGAGGGCATTATGCTGAGTGAAACAAGTCAGACAGAGAAAGGCAATACTGTATGATCTTACTTAAGAATGTTAAAAAAAAAAAACACACCAAGTTCAAAGACACAGAGAATAGATTGGTGGTTGCCACAGGCAGGGTGTGTGTTGGGGGGTGCAGCCCGTGGGTAAAAGTGATTAAAAAGCAAAAAATTCCAGGTATAAAATAAGTAAGTCAAAGAGATGTAATGTGCAGCCCGGTGCCCGTAGTTAGTAATACCATATTGCCTATTTTAAAGTTCCTAAGAGAGTAGATCTTAAAAGTTCTCACCACGAGAAAAATATTCTGTAACTATGTGTAGTGACAGATGTTAACTAGACTTATTGTGGAGATCATTTTGCAATAAACATAAATATGAAATCGTCATTTTGTATACCTGAAACCAATATAATGCTGTGTGCCAATTACACCTCAATTTAAAAAAAAAAAGAAAAAAGGGGGGGGGGAAGGGCTGAATCCTGAAGTTGCATTTTAACATGGAGCTCAAAGTTTGGTTCCAAGGAAGCATCCAATTAATGCTTATGGAATGAATATTTGTGATTAAGTGACTAGCCGTAAGAAAGAGTCTCCAAGTGCTTGGCACCTAGTGAGAGCTTAATAAATATTGAGTTAATAGGACACATCAATGGAAGCTCAGCTTAAAAATGAAAAGCAATTACCCTGGGTTAAACAGTAATTTAACCCAGGGACACAACTGTCCACAACCCAGCCCATCTCACTGCAAAATACGACTGCAGGGCTTCCTCGCTTTCCTGAACGTAGTAATCATGTCGCAGAATTCTAAACAAGAACGACCCACGGCTGCCATTGTCCATCCCTTTACCCAAGTCAATTGGCAAGTGTACTTCTGTTCCCAGCGGCTGATCTTGAGTAAGGCATTCTGAGCCTCGAGGCTGTCCTTTCTTTTCCTCTCTCTTAGTCAGAGCTCCTTGCCCCTTAGTCTCCTTGCCCCTCCCAAGCCCCTGAGTGCTCAGAAGTCAGGGCTCCCTGCTGCCCCCTTCCAATTCTGTTCAGGGAGCAGTGGGTCATAAGCCTGATTCCATGAGGCCCCCACTTAGACGGTCCTCATTTCACAGCTACTCCCCATAAGCACAGGGCCCCGGGATTTTACACTTTGCCTTATATGTCTTGCTGCTTTGACAAAAAGATAGCGCAGGTTGCAAATCTGGACAGATTTTCGCTGCAGGGTTTGTGGTTGCTAAGGAAAAGTCGGGGATCCAAGACTGCATGGAAATTCCACTTGCTAACCCAGATGTGGTAATAATATTTGATATTAACTCAACCAAGCATTCCACGGATGTTAAAAATCACCGGCACTTCTAGGGGGTTATTATTTCTCACTTCGTTTGGGGGTTTGGGGAAGCTCTTATTTATTTTATTTTTTATATTTTTCCTTTGACTGGTAACCTGGTTTGTGGAGTGTTTGAACTTCCTGTCTCCAGTTTCTGCACAATCCATGCATTTTTTCCCTGGTCATTAGCATCTCCACCAACCGGTGGGAGAAGAAAGGCAAGAGAGAAGTTCAAATCGGCCCAGTATGTCTTTAAGGCAGCTCTTTCAGGGGATTTCAGGGGAAAAATGTTAAAATGATGGGTAAAAATGAGGTTTGAGGTTTCTGTGGATTTAAGCTGGTATGCCTTTCCTATGTCCTACTAGAAAGGATAATTAAGTTTAATTTGGATTTTTGGTGTCAAGAGACCGGCAACTAGCTTTGGGATTATTACAGGCTCTTTTAGGAGGTTAATTGAAGGTACTCACTTGGGCCAAGGGAGAATCCGGTCCTTCATGTTTTCAAGACACTCTTCTTTGTAACTAATTGCTATGAAGATGAATATATCCTTCCATCTGTTAAAAAATTAGTGCAACTTAATTTTTCCCCCATTTAAAAAAGTACTGTGACATTTTTGCAAAACAATGCTTTTCCCTTTTGATAGATTTTGATGGCTCAGGTTGGTTTCATATCCCCCTTTATTTGCTTGGAAATATATGACGTCTATGACGACGCAAATCTGTGTTCAATAGGAAGCAAAGGCTGGAGATAGATAGTTGGAAGTCAAGAATTTTGTAGTGTTTGGGGGCCCCTGGGTGGTTCAGTGGGTTAGAGCCTCTGCCTTTGGCTCAGGTCACAATCTCAGGATCCTGGGATCTAGTCCCGCATCCTGCTCTCTGCTCAGCGGGGAGCCTGCTTCCCCCTCTCGCTCTGCCTGCCTCTGCCTACTTGTGATCTCTCTCTCTCTGTCAAATGAGTAAATGATAGATAGATAGATAGATAGATAGATAGATAGATAGATAGATAGATAGATAAAGAATTTTGTAGTGTTTGGGAAGCCTGAGTTTTTTAAAATATAAGAATATTTTGAAGTGCTGAATTTGCTTGGTTTAGGAAAACCCAAGGACTCAATTTGCATTTAGGCACCACAGGGACTCCACCTTCTGCAGCCCAGGGTCCTGGACAGAAACCAGGGGCCGGTGGCCTGTGAATCTGCGGGACTGGGGCTGGCCCCAGGCTCCATTTCCATAACCTCAGGGCAAGGTGAGGAGGCGCTCAGCTGTCTGAAGTGGCCACAGAATGTGAAATGGAAAATCTAATGCTGGCTTTGTCCCCGCCCCTGAGGAAAATATGCAGAAAGCGCAGTCATCGCCCCGAGGGAATATTCCTTGCCGCGGAGACAAAGTCCAAGAGTGCCTTTATTTTTTCGGGTCTAAAATAAGTTCACGAAGTCAGGCAAGGAAGATGAGCTGAAGGCAGATCTTTTGTTCATCTTCTTTGCGTGTGTCCGAGGCCCAAGCATGACACTTCGTCCATTGTGGTTGTGCAACGAATTTTTTTTTTTTTTTGACTTGGATTATTAAAGAACTGGAACATTCTAAAATGTCTAATTTTTCTGATACCATCAATAAACCCAAGAAGGTGTGAATTTAAAGTGATTCTCTGCCATACCAGTCTCTATTGGGGGGAAATGAATATTGATGTGGTTTGGTTTCCTTTTGGGGCCAAGGGCATCCGCCGTACATAACCCGTAAAAATACATATACAGCAGTATTGGAGTTTTTTTCTCAGGACCCTGCTCGGAGACAAAAGGACAAATGGTTCAGTGTCAGGAACTGTACCGAGGAACAACATGTATAATATTTTTATTTGAGTTTGTACCAGCCTTTGTCTTTGTGGGGGGAAAAAATCCTATTAGCTTTCTTTTATGACAGTCAGCGGGGTGTCGTCGTGGAGGGAACAATATCTTCAGAGTTTTAAGGGCCGGGGACTCCAAGAGCATAAGTTAAGTCCAGGAGCTTTGTCAGAACTAACTGCTCCCTTTGCCTCGTAAAACTGCTATCTCCATCAGTCTATGTTTATTTTTCTCCTGCTTTTTAATTTGCTTAATGGACTTCAGCTGAAGACTTTCTTCAATGTCTGAGGAAAGTCAAGTCTAATAAACCCCAAAGGACTTCGCAAGCAGAGTTCAGCCCTTTTGGATTATTTTGTCTGACTTTCCTCTGCAGAAACAATGGCCATGGAGCACCCTGGGCCTAACCCCAGAGATCTGGAGCCTGGGAAGCAATCAACCAGAGAAGTCAGGCTTCCTTGCTCTCTGCTCTCCTTCCCTGCTGCAGTCTTCTCCCTCTTCCTGTCTCCCTTGGGCTGTCTCTCTGCCTCTTTCAGCCCTTTGTCCTTCTCCTCCTCTTCGTTTTGGTGCTATTTTGTTTTATTTTTTAAAGATTTGTTAACTTGTTTGAGAGAGCAGGAGTGGGAGGGTCACAGGGAGAGGGAGAGAGCATCTCAAGCGGACTCCGAGCCCGACTCTGGGCTCCGTCTTCCAATCCTGACATCATGACCTTTGGGAAACCGAGAGTCAGACAGGCGATTAACCCACTGAGCCACCCAGGCACCCCCTTTTTGGTGCTCTTTTTTCTCCAGTCCCATCTCGTTTACTTTTTCTACACGTTCTTGGACTTCTTCATAAGCCAGAAAATGATACAGCCGAACGTTTCAGCTCACCACACCAAGTCCTGTAAGCGTTCAGCGTGACAGAGGAGCAATTACTCATGCCGGCAGGAAGCTCATAGACTGGTCGAAATGAGCCTTGGACATGTTGGGGACAGGGAAAGGGAAAACATCATTTGTTGGGGGAGCAGCGAAAACTAAGCTGAGAGAAGTAGGATTATCTGATGGTGGAAGAATTTGATGGCAAGACTGAAGGCTGAAGAATCTGATGTTCTAGAGTTTCGTGTTCTGATCGCCTTCATCAGAAACAATTGGGTACCTGGTTAAACATCCAGATAATTGGGTTTAGAAACAGGCCTACTGAATCAACATTTCTGGCCCAGGGCCCAGGAATCTGTATTTTCGGCAAATACTTCAGGTGGTTCATTAGAAGTTTGCAGGCTTGCTGACTGAAGCAATAGGGAACCTTGAAATCCATGAATTAGGGGCGCCTGGGTGGCTCAGTGGGTTAAAGCCTCTGTCTTCAGCTCAGGTCCATGATCCCAGGGTCTTGAGATCGAGCCCCACATCGGGCTCTCTGCTCTGCAGGGAGCCTGCTTCCCCGTCTCTCTCTGCCTGCCTCTCTGCCTACTTGTGATCTCTCTGTCAAATAAATAAATAAAATCTTAAAAAAAAAAAAAGAAATCCATGAATTAAAAACATTCTTTAAAAAAAACAAACATTCTTTTATTTTTAAGCTTTCTGCTGTTTACTCTTTTTAAAATGGCCTATTTTAATAGGTAAAGGTAATTATTTTACATTTATTATATTTATGGACACATTTGAACTACTTCCTGCCACCTTCCTTGCACCGTGTTCTTTTCCTTGGCTTTTTTTCTTTTTTTAATTTTAGTTTTCCTGATAACTGTTGAATTGTTAAAACTTTTTGGTGGTAGTGGGGGTGGTGGTGGTTCGGGATTTACTTTTCTGCCCTGTACATTTGCTTGAATAGTACAGATTATAGTCTTTCCTTTTTAGGAAAAATTTGGTATTAATGTATATATTTTATTTTCTATTTCCCTAATGATATCTTAAGTTATCCAGTGCCTCTGCCCTCCTCTAAACATGAGTGCTGTTAGTAGGCTGGCTTGTTTTGCATACTTTCCATCTTACCCCCCCATCTTTGTGTTATTACCATCTGGAATTTCCGAGCCACCTCTTTAAAAACATAATGCGATCAATCATTAATATTTAGCTCACAGCAGTTCGCTTTACCAACATATTTTATAAACACTTCTCTTGCTAAAAACCATATTCCTTAAAAATTCAGGAAGCTCTATAGGTAGTCAACTTTAATATTTAATATTTGAACATGACTTTATTTGGCCCTCGTGACGGAAGCATTTCTCATCCTGGTACGACTGATGGTTACTTTCTCTAGCACTTTGAGGATATTATGCCACTGTCTTTTGCTATCTATTACTGGTGAGATGTTTGCTATTACCTATGATAGATGAGCTTTAACGTGGTGTCTGTGATTTTGCCTCCTGAGGCTGAGGCTCTTATATAATCTCTCCCTTCGAGTGTGGGTGACTTGCTTCTAATCAGTAGAATAAGGTGAGGGAGATGGGGTATCACTGCTGGGATTGTGTTTTGTTACAAAAGACTGCCTTGCTGGCAGACTGCCTCTGGTCTCTTTCTCATTGCTGCTTTGAAGAAGCAACTAGCTATGAGTCCTGTATAACTCCAAGGAAATGATCCCTGCTGACAACCTGAACAGGCTTGGAAGTGAATCCTTCCCCAGCTGAGCCTTCAGATGAGAACCCACAGCTGGCCGGCCCCTCGACTGCAGCCTCACAGAGAACCTAGGTAAGCTGTGTCCTAACTCCTAGCCCACAGTAACCGTGAGATAAGAAATGCATGTGATTGTAAGCTGTCAAACTCGTGTTAATTTTTTATGAGCGTAGAAAACTAATATATCACCCACCTGTTACTCATTTGTAGGAAATCTGTCATTTCTCTCTTCTGATTTCTAAAATTTGTCTCTTTGATGACCTACAGTTTCACTACAAAGGGTCTGAGTATAGTGTTATTTTATTTATTTTGTATCCTTTGGCATGCACTATATGTATGAGGACTCTTTTTTTTTCCTTCAATTCAGGAAAATCCTCAGCTGTTAGCTCTTCAAAAATTGCCACTCCACCATCCTGTATATTCTCTGCTTCTGGGACTCCTATTATGCCCCTTAGGGAAAGTTATCTGAATTTTCTTCTTTACTTCCCTTTTCTTTGTCTGTCTGTGCCTCCCTCTGGAGCACTGAGAGCAAAATTACAGCACTGATCCTGCAGCTATTACAAATCTGATATTTATTCTCCCTTCTGTTTAGTTTCAAATTGCAGTTTATGTATTTTTGTTTGAGTTCTAGCACTTGTCTTTTGTAGTCTTCCCTGTTTGGATGCAAGTATTTCTGGTTTTGTTTGTTTGTTTGCTTCCTTAGGTCTTGTTCTTAGTTTAGCTTTCAACCTCACCTTGAGAAAGGTGTGTGTGTGTGTGTGTGTGTGTGTGTGTGTGTGTGTGTGTGTGTGTCCCAGGTCCCTGGTTTGGAACCATTTCCACATTTGGCATGTCCTTTGGGGATGTGATAGTCCCTGTTCCTAAGCTAGCAAGGGCTTACTTTGAGATCATACAGCTGCCTCTGCTTCCTCCTAGCACAAAAGGTACCAGTGCAGAGTAATAGCCCAGCATGGAAGCCTCATCCAAAATGGGGAGGTCCAACTTAGACCTCGACTTCATGCATGTTTCAGTCTTGGATCTTACTTAATACTATGCATCCTGTTCTCTTCATGGCCTGCCCTTGAGTCATTTATCTAATTTTTCTTATCATGGTTATGATTTTTTAAATTACATTACTTTAACCTGTTCATGCCATATGTTTGGAATTCATGCCGGAGATTAACATGTGTGATCACAACACTCTTTGTTAGCGATTCCTGAAATTACTAACATTAAATTTTCTAACATCGTATTTGGTTAGGATAGAATGTTTTCAAAGCATCTTTGAGTCACACTGACCAAACCGTCCTTTGGTATTGTTTTTAGAGAGAATATATAGAAAAGCACTTGGGGATCCACCTTGCTAGGTTATAGTTAGTATCATTAGAGCTCATGTGATGTCAAATTAAATTTGGCTTGAAAATATATGTAAATATATATTTAAAGATTTTGGTTTTTTATTTATATGATTTATTATATTTATTCGTTATATATATATTTATTTATCTTTAGGGGAAGTCAGTTTCAGTGTAGTATGTGGAGGCATGAAGAAGTTACAAAAGCATTAAGGCATTTTGAGCTATGGAAACATTATGAATCAGAGTAAATGTGGGGAGACAGGATGAGAGACAGTTTGGGAACACAGCGTTGGTACCAAGACTAAGACTGGCTGGATTTGAAACCCAGCTCCTTTCCTTGCTTTCTGCACAAGCTTGGGCTCTCTTTGCCTCAGTTTCCTCATCTGTAAGATGGGGAGAAGAGTAGAATCTTTTCTATAGAGTTAGGGGGAGGATCGAGTGAGTCAATCCATGTGATGTGTCCAGATACTTCCTGGCATGCAGTAAGTGCTTGGGGAAGAATGGCCACTATGATCAGAACCGTAAAGTTTATTGAATTGGCAGATGCGAAGAGGATAATAGACTTTCAGATGTGTCGGAACTGATGTATCTGTTAAAAAGATTCAGCCTTTTTGTGATGGTTAATTTTATGTGTTGACTTGGTTGGGCCACGGGGTACCCGGACATTTGACCAAACGTTATTCTGGGTGTGAGCACATTTCTGGATGTGGTTAACATTTGAACTGGTGGACTGAATAAAGCAGATGCCCCTCCCTGGTGTGGGTGGGGCTTATGCACGATCCAAGACCTGACTAGAACAAAAGAGATTCATCAGTTCTTGGGTCCCAAGCCTGCTGGTCTTTGGACTAGAACTTACACCATAGGCTCTTCTGTGTCTCCAGGCTGTTGACTGCAGATTTGGGGACTTAGCCTCCATAATTGCATAAGCCAATTCCTTATTTTTTAGAGAGCTCCTATTAATTCTGCTTCCCTGGAGAACCCTCTTTCTCTTCTAGCTGGGTTTTGTGTGTATGTAGGTGTGTGGTAAGTTTGTGACTTGTTTTACCTTCAGTCTTGAGTTTTGACCACACTGATGTTGAAAGACATGAACTTCAACACTCGCAGTCCAATGACAACCCCTTGCAGGAATGGAACCCAATTACAAGTTACAAAGGGCTTGTTTTATATGCGATATATTCTCTTCCATCACCTAATTTCAGACCTCAAGTATGAAGTAGTGCTGATCTGAGTCCTTCCAAGACTCTTCTTCCTGACACGGGACACAGGGAGTCTAGACATTTTATCCTGTCATACATTTATAAAATCCTAAAAGTATACCTTGCTTTTGGGAACATTAAGATTGCTTGGTGGCTGCCTTCATCTCCTCAGAATGAGGCGCCGCCTTTGCCCTTCCCCAGACCTCAGCGCCATGTCCCCAGGAAAATGCCGGAGTAAACAAATTCTTCCTCTACTGTAATTATTCAATTCCATAATATTTGTTCTTTCCAAAATACACTTCTATTTCTTACTGACTCTTTCACTTTTATTTTGCTTTACACCAAAGCTTCTTAACCTTTTTGGAGTTGTCTCCTCAGAATCTGATGAAAACCATGGCCCCGGGACAATGCACATTCACACATAAACACACGTACACGCACCAGGGAATTCACCCCCAAGCCTCCATGTAGACCTGACTTAAGAATCCCCACAGTAGATGGCTGTCCAAACGCTTCCAACTTGGCAGATCCCGGTTCATTTCTGCATTTCCAAGGGAGCCGGAGTCATCCCACCGCCACATACTCTCCTGCCCCAAGGGGATTTATTCATTTACGCTCAACATGTAAGTGCGACCATAAGGTAATTGGTTCTCTCTGCTTGACTTTTTCACTCCGCATGATCTCTTCCAGTCCCACCCGTGTTGATACATTTTATTATTTTATTATTTTACGTAAGAACCTGAGGTGTCTGTTTTTCAATGTGTGGAAAATATTTCACTGCCAATTACATACTAACTGAAAAAGGCCAGAAATGATTTTTTGAAAGAGAAAATACATTTATCATCTCATTTCTCAACGAACAATTTCACCAACAGAGAGAGAAATGTGCTGAACTCAACACACCTTCGTCATGGGTTCTGTCACTTCAAAGAGAGACTCCGACTTACACAAAATCCTAATAATACAAGGTCACGAAAAACACAGAAGGCTTACTTCTGTGTCATTTCCTTATTTTCCTTCAGAAAGCATAATTTTTTTAAATTTTGTTTTATTTTTTCCCCAAATATGTTTATTTTATTTTTTCAGTGTTACGAGATTCATTGTTCATGCACCACACCCAGTGCTCCATGCAATCCGTGCCCTCCTCAACACCCACCACCAGGCTCATCCATCCCTCCACCGTCCTCCCTTCCAAAACCCTCAGTTTGTTTCTCAGAGTCCATAGTCTCTCATGGTTCATCTCCCCTTCCGATTTCCCCCAATTTACCCATCCTTTCCTTCTCCCAGCATCCTCCATAAATTTCCTTATGCCCCACACGCAAGTGAGATCATAACATAATTGACTCTCTCCGCTTGACTTATTTCACTCCGCATAATGTCTTCCAGTCCCATCCGTGTTGATACAAAAGTTGGGCATTCATCCTTTCTGATGGAGGCATAATATTCCATTGTATATATGGACCATATTTTCTTTATCCATTTGTCTATTGAAGGGCATCTTGGTTCTTTCCACAGAAGGCATAATTTTTAAGAAATATTTGATGTTCTCATGTCAATATGCTCTTTGAAATGGGTAGATTTTGACCCCTTGCCAGGAATATTGTTCTCCTAGATACATAAAGTCATTTTACCTCAGCTGTTTTCCTCCAAATGTTTTATAGCAATACACATTTCTACAGGAATCCATTAATTTGAAATACAACTTAAACAAGGAGTTGACAGATGCTACATTTATTAATTTCATTTCTTTGCTCTTTTGTGTTATCTGGAGTGGAGGCTCAGAAAACTGACCACCACATTTGTGATAAATGCTGGTATAAATGCTGGTATAAAAGATCCTGGGATCATAGTCATCCTCTGTGGTCAGATGTCACTGAGTCTGGAGATAGACAATCATGATTGATGAGAATCTCAAAGACAATATCCTTATCTGGACAGCACAGACCTGGCCCCAAATAGAATTACCTAGTGGAGGGCTTTCATGCTGCCTCACTACCACCTCCTCCTCTATAGCATCCTCATTCCATCCCCATGGACCTGGAAGTGTCCAGCATCCTCTTGCTGTCCTAGGCCACCTTTGCCATAACATCCTGCCCAGGATCACAAGCCTTGGCAGAAACACATTCTTGCAATCTCTATCTATGCCTAAACTCTATTGCCATCTGAATACCTCTGCCCTTCCCTCCAATGCCCATTCTCTGTTCTTTTAATCATGGTTCACTGGACTTGGTCCCTCTTGAATGAAGTATTTGCATTTGAACATGGGTCTTCTGTGATTTAACCTTAAGGAGGAGACCAGTATTGTGAATTGGAGGCCCCCAGCTGGAGTGGTACAGAGATTTGGATTACAAAAAAGAACTCTGATTACTTCACACAGAGAAAGGTAGGACCTTTGGTGCCATTTCTTAAAGACTCACCTTCCTGACCAATGTTTTCTTAGTCCTCATTAGAAGTCAGCCAAACTATTGTTTTCAGATCCCCTGAAAAGTGATCTGGGTGTACAAGGCATTTGGTAGCAATGATTATGGGAGACACACAGGGCCGAGCATTTCAGGAGGAAGATTCTCTTGGACAGAAGGACTTGTCTTCGAGTGATGGACAAATGCTATCGATCTCCAGTGCCCAGGGGAACAAATGTGCCAGCCAGAGGTTTCTGGGGAGTGCAGAGAAAGATAGCCAGTGCTGGGAACTGTCCATCTATTCCTAATACATATCCTCTCCTGACAGAACTCTTGTACCAGCTTTCTATGACAACTATTTAGGAAGGAAGTCCTGTTTAAAAATGGTCTCTAAACTGTTTTATGGAAAGAGGGACATACCCATGAATAATCAACATTTTTAATGTAATGAAAGATACCATGACTGTGTGTATCTTATAGAAAGGTCTAGAAAATTCTATAAAATTCTGTTAAAATTCAAGAGGCTTTGTTTTTAAAGTTTTTTTTTTTAAAGTCAGTAAAGAGGCCTCTAAGCCCTGTTTCTTCTATTGCTTCAGGTAGATCTCAGAGTCTCCTATTGTTCTTTCCAAAAAAACCCATTTTATTTTCTGTGAAACTGTTATGAAAATCTTTATATCTAATAGGAGTGGAAAGCCACTTTTGTGGGAAATCTGTGAGTTTTCTGTTTCCCTAGTGTTTGTGAGTGTAGTGTTCCCAGGCAGCAAGTCACAATTTGCATTTTGGAATTATAAACAAAACAAGTTCAGAAATGGAGACTGATCCCAGGACTAGGGAACAAAACAAGACACACATAAACATACCACACCCACACCCACACACACACACACACACACACACACACCCCATGAGGGTAAGTCAGGCTAAGTACTATTCTCTGCTCATTGCAAAGATTTATGACCATTGTTCACTGCTTTGAAAACTGATGCTCGGGGAGCCTGGAATGCTGGTCCTTTTGTCAGTTAACTAGCACGCAATCCCCGGTGCTGGTAGTTTTAAAGAGAGAGGAGCAAGTAGTCTCATCCCTGTTGCTGCTCTGGAGACATTTTGCACATGTTTTTTCAATAAAACTACACCATGTAACTTGCTGGGTCAATAGTGGAGCAGAAAAAAACATTTCACTTGGCAAATCCAGTGACCAAGACTCCAGATTGCCTTAGAGGCAAAGGGAAGTAAGGGGTTCATTCTAATTAGACTACTTGTAGTCTCTAAACACTTTCCTTACTTTCTTCAATTTGTTGAAGACTGCACTCTTGTCCTCTAGGCTCTCTCTGTATTCTCTCATTGACAACTGGAGTATTTTTCAACATAAGTATGAATCTCACGTTTATAAGTGCAAAGATAAGGAAAGAAGATTCAGTGTTGGTACCTCTGGGCAAAGCCATTCCTGTGTCAGGTAGAAAATTAATGAATGCTTTCCCAACAGGGCACAACACGAAGGCTCTGGAATTTCCTGGTATTTCAAGCATTTGATATGGGCATAGTGGTGTCCTTTCTTTCTAAGGCCACGTGTGCTGTGGCCTTACTAGTTGTCTTTAATAGTCAACATAAGCACACTAGTTAAAAGGCAACAAATGAAGTAAACCTGTTTAATAAATATTCTTCTACAACCTGCTTGATAATAAAATGTTCAAATGGACATTTCTGAATGCACATTTTATAATATGTCTTTATTAGTTTTTGTTGATTTGCTAACAGAATAGCTCATTCCAAGGGCTCTTTAGAGGCTTAGTAAAAGATTATTTATGAATGTTCAGGCATGGCTGTTTATAAATTAATGATATTTCTGGAATTTAAACATCTTATTCTAAATAGCAGTTATTGAAAAATAAAATAAAAATGTTATTCTGCCCAATATCCAATATCCTCTGAATGCATACTCTTCCCCCCCTTTTGTTTTGGAAATTAAGCATTTGGGTGGATATTGTGTGTTTGTGTGATGCTCTGTAGGAGTTGTTACCTTCAATCCCTTAAGGATGCATTTCCTACAAAGTAATAGAGTTTTAAGTTACCTTAGACAAACGGGGTTTAGTTTTCGTTCTATAACCAGAGACTTGCAGTTGTTGAGGGCCAACCAGGTTGCAGCTAAAGCCTCTTTGACCCCCCTAATCTTCTCTCAAAGTCACAACATGGCTGTCACTGCTCCAGGCTTCATACCCTCATTCAAGAAGAGGAGGAATGAAGAAGTGGTGATGGCAACCTCTTCTTTGAACTTTTTTTAAAATATCCTATACATAACTTTTATTCATTTTTTAAACAGCTTTAGTGAGACATAAGTGCTACACAAAGAACTGTACATTTTTTTTTTTTAGAACTGTACATATTTGACACGTACAACTTGCTGAGTTTGGACACACGTGTGCACACTGATACCATTGCCATGATCAAGATAGGCATATCCAACACTTCCCAGAGTTTCCTGGAGTTCCTTTGTGCTTTTCACTTGTCTGTTTCTTGTTTTATTTTGTTTGTGGTAGGAACACTTAACAACATGAGACCTACCTGTTTAACAATTTCAAAGTATACAATATGGTATGGTTAACTCTAGGCATGATGTCATAGAGCAGAGCTCTAGAACTTATTCATCCAGCAAAATGGAAACAAGGGGCGCCTGGGTGGCTCAGTCATTGAGCATCTGCATTCGGCTCAGGTCATAGTTCCAGGGTCCTGGGATCAAGCCCCGCATCGGGCTCCCTGCTCGGTGGGAAGCCTGCTTCTCCCTCTCCCACTCCCCCTGCTTGTGTTCCCTCTCTCACTGTGTCTCTCCCTGTCAAATAAAAAAAACAAAATGTTTAAAAAAAAAAAAAAAACTGGAACAAAAATAAATCTCCGGTAGGTAACCCTCAGAAATAGAGATCATGAATTGCCTAACAAAGAATGCAAACCTCTTCTTATAGCTCTTCGTGCAAATTCACGTCACATGGGCACCCATGTCTGCAGGTGCGGAAAGTGAGTACTGAGATTTTTCAGTTTTTAGGGTGGAAACAAATAAGGGAGAAGAATTTCACAAATGGTGGTTGGGCCAGCCAGCCAAGTGCTGCCATATTCACACCATGGCTGCGTGTACTTGTTTTATGGATTCCTTATTCATCTCCTTCACCCATATTCTCTCTGTATGTGTGTTTTGTTTTGTATCTGTTGCTCCTTTTTTTCTATGGTTTCTGCCTCTTGTGTCATGCTTTAGAAAATCCTTCCCTTCTCATAAGACAACTCTATAAACAGGTACATTTTCTTTTTTTTTATGATTTTATGTTAAATACTTTTAAAATCCATTTGGGATTACTTTTTACCATGGGGGTAAATTTCTAACTTGCTATTTGCTAAAGAGTTAACCAATTATCCCTAAACACCTCAGTTATCCCTGAACACCCAATTATCCCTAAACACCTATGTGTTCACCACCAAATGGACATAGTGGACCAATGGACATCGAATTTTGGGGTCTGTTCTACACTTTCTAAACATTGATTTCTTTGCCTGTTCTGGTTCTAATGCTAAATCTGTGTCACTCCTGTAGCTTTATAATCTATTTTAGTACCCGGCACCTCGAGTCTACGTGTTTGTCTTCTGAAATCCTTTATTGGATTTTTTCATCTGTTTAGTGTTCCTCATTAAGCAAGGTGTGAGTTTTGATTATGGTCAGTTTAATTCGGTCCCCTTGAGCGCCTGGGAACCTTGGAACATTGTCCGCTCTTGCGGCGTTGGATGCTACAGGCTAGGAAGTCATTCCCCGACCCTCCGGAAACCAAGCATCTTTACAACGTTGACGCGACAGGTGATTTTGGTGGACTGTTTCCAGAGAAGGCGGACCTAGAGATTCATGAAAGCACCGAGGAAATGTTGATGGGCCGTTTTTGTCATGCATGTAAACCAGAGCCTTTCCCAGAGAAGAATCATCCCTTCATTCAATTTTTTTTTTCCTGAAAATTCTAAGATCTCCAGTGTTGACGGCTCACAGAGAGCATGGCCAGAAGGACACAAATACTGGAAGACAGAAATTGATGTCAGCAGCAGTCAATACTTTTTCCCCTGTGGATTCTTTTGCCTTAAAGGAGTCTCTATTTTTAGTATGGGACGAAGGGTATTTATAGCCCGGGTTTCTCTAAGCTCAGACTCCATGCCAGGTATGTGGTTCAGACAATGAGAGAACCCGCCTGATGAAGAGCCCTACATCTCAGGGCCCCAGGCAATTTTTCTCTAATGACACATTTGCGGTGGCTTCCCTGCTCCATTCCATCATTGCGACCCATGTGCCAAATTCCTGGGCCTGACACATGTAAAGAGATAATTCACACGATCCCCAGCTTGTTTTTGACTCTGTTTAAAAAAAACGCAATAAAACTTTACAGTACGACCAGCATGACTCAATGTTGTTTCTGGATTTCAAAATATTGAGGTTAGATGTGCTAATGATTTGCTCTGGAGCTGCCTTTACAAGGCCAGCCAGAGCCCCTCTTGCCAGCACATCTGAAAAAGGGATGGCGGTGTGTTCCCTGCACAACCTCTCCCCCATCCCCTCTCCGCCCCCCTCCCCCCCGCCCCCACCAAGTGTGCGCCACGGCCATGTGCACAGCCCGCGTGTGGCGGAGGGTGTGAGGATCGCCTCTGACTTAGCAGCCACCGCCTCTGGGTCCGAAATAAAAACAAAACCCCATTCCAAGTAAACTGGTTCTGTCTTTCCAATACAGTGGGATGCGATGGAGAATGTGCCTTTTCCCTAAAAGCCTCTGGACGGAGGGGAGTTCTCCCCAAAGATCTAAATATCTTTCTCATTCTCCCCACACAGATAGCTATCTGATTTGATTTCTCGCTCGCTCTTTTATCATCTCATTTACCTCAAGGGCAGGCAAGGTCAAAAGGACTGAGCTGTGCTGCTAGAAAATAATCTCCTTGTTTTGACAAGAAAGTCCTGGCTTCTCTGAGAGTTTTATTTTCTACAAGTGCCCTAGCATTGATCTCACAGAGAGGGACTATTATAGGGGCCCAGAGTTCACCTTATCTCTTAAATAGAGTCTTTTATTTATGGAGAGAGTCTTGTGGCATGTCTGGACCCTGCTGTTAAATTTTCCTTCCTTTTTTCTTTCTTCCAAATGTAAAGAGAGAGGACTTTGTTCATACCTTTGAGAGTATTTACTCAACTTGCTTAAGGGTTGGTTTTAGGTAGGACAGCTCACATTAACAGTAATGAACGTTACTTGTCTAAAACCCTTGGCAAAATTCCCACTCATCCCTCTGAGGCCTTCTGTGTGCCTCTTCGTTTGAAAACTCTTATTTACAACTCCCGCTAGTTTGACCTTCTTTGGACTTCAGGCATGGGATGACAGGAAAGTGGTGAGGGTTCTAGAATCATGCCGGTTGGATGACTACCTCCCCGTGCAGACGTGGCTTGTCTATGCGTCTGTGAGACACTTGCACGATCTCAGGAAGCAGCTTTCTCTATCTTAATATTTTGCCCAAGATCTTTTGTAAATGCTCCCGTTTACAAATAAGCTTCTGTGGGCTTGAGTAATCTGAATTCTGGAACTTTCTTTAAAACAAGCTTTTAATGACATTGAACAAGGCCGAGTGGATGACACATTCTTTAGGCTGACAACCCGTCCACGGGTCACATGGTTTCCTAACTGGGTAATTATACTGGCTGATGGAGAGGATGGCATCTATCCCTGAAATCTTTTCTTCCATTGATAATTTTAAGATCTCATGACTCACACAAACCCCTCCTGGTATGATTCAGAACATCCACAAGATCCCAGCTAACTTCAGGTAACAAGTCCTTGTCCCCCTGTCCCATGCAGGGAATTCCAAATCCATGAACCATGGCGTCCCTCCTCCATCTCCCACCCCACTGTTTGGGTTTCTCCCTCTCTCCCCCTCCATCTCCCTGAAACAGAGAACTGGTAAGGAAGTAAGTTCTGCCATATGCCCAAATTTGACTTTACATCCGTGAAAGTCAGTGCCTGAGGAAGGAAATGAGGATCTTTGGCAGGGGGCTAATGGAATGGGTATTAAATAGAGTGTCATGGAATGAGACTTTCCCAAGTGACATGGGGTTGGCCTCTCCTCTTCGGTCTCTAAATTTTTACCTCTAAATTGCAGTCAGGGTTGCCTCTCAAGGGTCCTTAAAGATGTCTGTGAACAAATTATGGCTCTCTTCCTTAAAAACTCTTGTTGGGTCTTAACGTGATCACCTGATACTAGTTTATCTCTTTAGGAGGAAAGCAAGTGATTTGCTTGTTGGAACTTCTCATCTGGACAACTTTGGATTTCGAGACGTGATCTGTTGATTTTTTTTTTTTTTATTATTTGTCTTTGATACATCTACTTTGCCCAGATGCAACAGTACGGTGTGTGTGTGTGTGTGGTGTGTGTGTGTGTACACAATTTAATTCACAAGTTGGTCTAGCTGATTTCCAGAAACAGAATTGCTCAGGCGAGGTTAGGATCGGATGAAACTCACCTGCCCCTCCAGAGCCTAAGTCAACACAGGGGTTTCTAGTTGCTTTTAATCATGCCAGCACCTTCGACGGCCCGGGAGCTCAGGTCCTGACGACTCCACTGTCGAGCGCTTGCCCAGCTGACCTGAGCCTGAGTGAGAATACGAGCTTTCAATCTTTGGAAACGAAACCGAGAAACAGAAGCTACTTGGGCCGCTGGCCTGGCAGACGGGGGCTGGAGGGAATGTCGCCCCGCCACCGCCCTCCCCTGTCTCTGCAGGCTGCCCCCAGCCGCCCTGAGGCTCTCAGCATTCTTGGCGGGGTCCGTCTGGGTGATTAATGAGCTGTAACTCCAACTATCTTTGACAGAAAACAGTGGGCTGCCAGGGATAAGGGAGTCGGGGGTGGGCTTGGTAAACGGGGCTCATTTTATCTTTAAAAATGTCCCGCCCCCCCAGAGAAACATCTGGGGGAGGTTCCCTGCGAGGTGGGACCATCTTGATTTTGCGTACAAGAGCTTTTCTGGGCCTTAGTGTTTTTACGCCAAAGCAAGTTTTGCAGAGAATTTTGAGGCGAGAAGGGCGATGTAGGTCCCGTTGTTGTGGTCCGAGGTTTCCAAAGCAGAATCAGCTCCCTTTGGTAGCTCGGGACCTGGCATGCCCAGTCTTGTATAAAAGAGCAGACCTGGGTGAATCCCACACTGTGTCAGGGGGCAGGTGAGAGGAGGAAGGAGAAGTTTGCTTTGAAGACGTTCGTGGCCAGGATTCCTCTGTGATTCAGGTGCTCCGAGTGCTGGCCTGGGGAGCACACGATTTGTTCCAGGAGAGAGTCGTTTGCTCTCTAATCAGACTGAAGCATGCGCCCTTGCCATAGGTGTCCTGCGGAAACCCAATCGGGCTCTATTTCCCTGCCAACATGAGCGATTACATTAGCCTTTTAATATGTGCTTTTGTCCACAAAACCACTGCTGTAAAAGCCCTTGCATTAGGAACAGGTTGTAAATAATCCGCGGCCTGAGCATTGAACCCCCTGTAATTTCTCCTCAGACCATAGCGTATCTGCTCAGTGCCAAGTCCAAGTACCGTGCGGTGTGGCCCATGAGGTCATCCGACGCTTGGCAGGAGTGATGTCTGTTTCACATGACAGCTCCAGGTGAGTCCGGATTCCGTCCCTCTTTCCTGCTCGCTGGAAGTGGTCGGCTCTCGGCGGGGCGTGCAAGCCAGTTTCTTCCTCTTTTTTTCTCCCTGAGCTGGCTTCCGTCCTTACAGGGAGCCCCGCAAGCATTTCCCTCGTCCCATAACCAGAGAGGAGAGCACAGCCCCTACCGCATGCAGCACGAGGGCTCCTTTGGCAGAGGCACCATCTGGAATGAGGCATTAGCCTGCCCCGCGGCCAGGGCGGAATGTGTCGCCCCCCCAGGGTGTCTTGCTGAGAAGGGGCGAGAGCCAGGAGACAGTGACGGGACACTCTTGTGACCTCTGCCTGCTCCGAGGAGTCCTCTGCCTCTCCTGCAGCCGTCGACGGGCTAATGATCCCCTGAGGAAATTTCAGGTTCACTTTCAGGATGGAAAAACCAAAGCCTCACTTGAGCTCATCTCTGTTGTCTTTTAATCATCTGCCAGATCAATAAACTGCTTCTCGACACCAGATTCCTCAAGACAGCGTCTGGTGTACATTGTCTGCAGGGTTTAAAGTCTGTTGGCTGCAACCAGCCCAGACTTAGGGCAGCCTTTCCAGCCCGGCTGGCCGAGGCCCCGGGGCCAGGCTTCCGGCTCAGCCCCAACCCAGAGGTGGGGGCTCAGGGCAAGAGGCACCCAGGGGCCAGCACCCTGAGTGTGCCTCCCCGGTGCACCACGGCTCGGCTTAGACCTTGCCCCTGGGGAAAGTGAGGATGGCCAGGGGCGCCGACGTGGTCTCACCTCAAGAACGGACAGGATTAAGTCAGGCCCCACCACCTTCTTACACACTGTGACAACAGCCACTGCTCAAGCTTCCTGTGACCCTATTCCCAGGAAATCTGCAGGATATCCTGGGATGCGTTGGTCTGAACCTCTCAGGAGGAACGTCCTAACCCACCAGGGGGCGCTATTAACACCTGTCTCGTGGGAGGGGCGCCCCAATCTGCTGAGACCCTGACAACACTGCCCTTGGTGTCGGGATCTTGTCGTGTCACAGCAAACAGGAATAAAGTCTCATAAACCTTTCTGAAAGCCACTTGGGGAGTTGGTGCTCAGCCAAGTTGTGAGGAGGGGAATCTTATCCCATCCACTTGCCTTAGAAAATCCGTCTCCCAATTACCGAATACCTAGCCAGGGTCTTTTGCTGGATCTGAAAACAAGGCTAGAATTCCATTTTCTTACTCAGCAGCTTCGTTAATTCTTGGTTCCTTATCCCGATGGGAGCCGGGGTGGAACTTTAGAGGCTCCAAATACTGCAATGGTTAAGGTGCTCCCAGAAAATCCAAAACACACACCTTCCTGAACCATAGAATAAGTGTCACAAAGACCAATCTAGTTCTTATTTTCACAAGATAAATAGTTCGATACTGGGTTTGTAATTTTTTTCATATCCGTCCCTTTTTTTGTTTGTTGGTTGGATTTTGTTTTATTTATTTATTTGAGAGAGAGAGAGAGAGAGAGAGAGAGCGCAGGAGGGAGGAGAGAGAATCCCAGGCAGACTCCGCCATGAGTCTGGAGCCCAACGTGGGGTTTGATCCCATGACCCTGGGATCACGACCTCAGCTGAAACCAAGAGTCAGACACTTCACCACCCAGGCGCCCCCACATCCATTATTTTAAAATATCTCCAAGTGTCTCTACTTTGCTAATACCTCAAGGATGCACTTGGTCTGTTAACACTGGGCAACCCAGCTCTGATTTTTTTTTAAAAGATTTTATTTACTTATTTGACAGAGAGAGATCACGAGTAGGCAGAGAGGCAGGCAGAGAGAGAGGAGGAAGCAGGCTCCCCGCCAAGCAGAGAGCCCGATGCGGGGCTCGATCCCAGGACCCTGAGATCATGACCTGAGCCGATGGCTGAGGCTTAAACCACTGAGCCCCTCAGGTACTCCCCCAGCTTTGATTTTATCAGTCACTCAAACTTGGCTGTCTCAGCTTGCCTGCTGAGGAGCCATAAAGTCATGAAGAGGAGAGGAACACCTGCAGAGGATAGCAAGTGAGGAGAGAACCATGCCCAAACCATTGGAGCAAATGTTGCTTTGGTTGCAAACACCAAAACCCAGAAATTTCCAAAATGGAAATGAGCCCAGAGCTCACCTAGTCCAGCGTGAACTCAGCAGGCACAGATGACGAAAGTGAGTTCCACGGGTGTGTTAGGAGTAGTGGGCAGAGCTCAGCGTTTAAAGTCGGAAAATACAGGTGGTTTTATTTTTAAAGAGATGTACGCCAAGCACTTTGGGGCACAATGATGGGCTGTCTGGGAAATTCCTTCAGCGAACCAAAAAGAGATGAAGCAAATCTGGAAAGAGATGAACAGTCATTAAGGCTAGGTGGTGGGCGTAGAGAGTATGATCTATTCTCTCTACCTCTCTTATGTTTGAAAAATTTGATAATAAAAAATACCCAACACCCTTGGATTCCCATTTTGACCTTGATGTTCCATCTGACCAAGTCATGCAAAGCCAGTCATTCAACCTCTTGGCTTCCTTAGTTGTAAAACCAGGGATTACCTCTCATCATTGTTTCGAGGATATAATGGAGTAGTGAATCAAAAGCCTCTGTCAACTCTGAAGCACTATACGAATATACGTTGTTTACTGACGACAGGAGATGACAGGTTGATCAGACCTGATGTGATGGCCAAGAACACGACTCTGCCCGCTAATCCAGGTTTCAGCTCCTCCCAGATGGTTTTCTAAGTGGAACCTGATGCAGGTTCCACCTCCAGAGGCAGGTTTGGACCTTAACTGGGGGGTGTGGTGACATGTTATCCCCGGGGTTCCCTTCGGTGGTGTAACCGATGTGGAAGGCGGGCTGGGGAAAAAGCTTGGCTCAGCTGGCCTGCAGAACGACAGAGCTCACCGTCAATTTCAGGGCATCTGATGCAGGCAGCTTGCTCTTTTATTTTCAGAGCGGACCACAAAAACTCCATGATAATAGGAGTGGTGACAAAGCCTCCCCGGTCGCCTCCCTTCAGGGATGCGTGAAGCCGATGCCCCGATGCAATGACTTTCTGCCATCTCCGTGGACCAAGCTCTCCTGGCCTGTGGGTGAGCCCAGGCTTGCTGTGCCGAGGTGCGGGAGAGGGCCTGGGCTCTCACGCACGACCTGCGCCCCCACGGGCAGGTCGGGCTGAAATTCTGAATCCGTAAAATAGGCTATCCGGACCTGTCTCCGAGGATGCTTGCGTGAATCCAGTGCGATCCTACAATATATTATATTGTTTATGATGTGGCAGGTGTCACAGCAAACAGAAAAGCCTCACGAACCCTTCTGAAAGCCGCTGGAGGGGCTGATGCTCGGCCCAGTTGCAAGGAGAGGGAACTTGGCCCCCTCGTTGCCTTCAGAGAGCCTTTTCCCCAGCGTCCAGCCCCCGGGGCTTTTCCCTTCGCTCACCCTTGCAACTTGCCTCCCTTCCCTCCCGCTTCCCCAACCAACTCTGAACCAGCTGTCCATTTGAAATAAGTCTACAGGCTTTACTTGGGGCACTTCCATGTTTATTGGGGCCACCCCGTCACCGCCCCCTCTCCCCTTTCTCCAGTGAAATGGTATTTCAGACCTGCGGCCCGGGAACATCAGTGAGCGGAACCAGCCCGCCACCCAGCACCGGGCTCCCGGCCCGACTCAGGACACGGCTGATATAGACCAAATGCCACACCGGACACACAGGCAAAGCCAAACACAAGTGAGACCGACCCTCCGCGTGTTTTTGCATTTTTCTTGCCTTTCTAGATCCTTGTGCAGCATTGAAGGGCTGTCCATACTGCACTAATCACTCCATCTATAAAAGGTCGATGAGGAAGGGGTTTCTAGGGATGAGACATCACTCCAGTTACAGAGAAAAATGCACAGAAGATGCTGCTAAGTGTCCTTTCCAATTAAGACCTATTCGTTGAAATGATGGGAGCAGAGGATTAAGTACTTGGGTTCCTATGACTTTCTCTCATGAGAGCTGTCACACACTGACATTTGAAAGACAGATTCGCTTCTGTGACAGGCCTCCCTCCCTGACCTATTTGGGGTTATATATTTGGAAACCAGGGTTCCCACCTACGTCAATGGAAATCCTGTGAGCAGATGGCAGGGAAGGCGTTCGGCGCACGCCCACACCGGGCAGAAGTCTTCAAACGACAGGGTGGAGAGCTTTGCTCTGGGAGAGGGATTTTTATTGCCTGAGGCTTGGACTCACACTCTTCAATTTAGGGAGGACGACCCGATCTTTATGACTACTCATTTTCATACTTACAGTGAGGTTGTCTACCAATATAAAAACTTGAAACACAAATATTTATATTTAACAGACATTTATTGCACAACTTCTAGACCTCTGGAATGTCAGACAAATGCTCGCTTAAGGTGGTCTCCCTTGCCTAAGGCAGCGCGGGGGCCGTGGTATGGATTTTTAAAGGGCACGAGAGTGAGAGACGAGGAGACGGGGTTCGAGCTAGACCTGAAGTCACCCACGTTCTGAGAAGAAAGCCTCTGAGGTGCACACACGCATGGAACTATAGAAAAATACACATTTAGAGAAATGTCTGGTACGGAAAAACCAACTCTTCTCTGTTGCCGTGTTTGCATTTTCCCACCACGGATGTGCCTCTCCAGCGAATGTTGGCCCAGGATCGATTGCTTGCTTCCAAGGGACCCCTTATGTCTGAGATAAGATCAGAGAGCTTTGGCTACACATTTCTTGACTTCCTGTAGTGTCCTTTCTTGTTTGTTTGTTTTTTTTTTAACCAATAAATCTTTTATTTAAAACATTTGGATTAAACACATTCAATTTCTTTGTGCCTCAGTTTCCTCCGTGGCTTGGACAAAGTGCAATGTCCCTCCTCCGTAGCCACAGGTAAAGAACTTCAGTAAGCAAGGTTTTTATTTGATATTAAGGGCAAACTAAAATGGAAAGCATTGGTTTCCGGGCAATTAAGTTGGAGGAGACTCCATCCAATCAGCCTCGTGCTTCGGGAATAAATTTTATCACAGTATTCTTTAAGTGGGCAACACGCCGGCTTGCCCAGTGTCTTCGTAGGTTCTTGATAAATGTCGACAGATTTAAGTTTCACATTACTCCATTTACTGGTGGTGTGGTACCTGCTACAAGGTTCCGTGCTCCGGTAGGATGATTTGTGTGGGAAAGAGGACTCCTGCGACTTCCTCCTGTGAACTTCTGTGGGATCTGTCTGAGCCTCTCCTACCCTCTTAAGCACCTTCCATCGAATAATACTGTGACTGTCTTTGGACATCTTTTGAGAGTAAGAGTCATTATCACACTAATCTTTGTTTTTTCCTAGAGCATGTATCTTGTCTCATAGTTTAGTCTAAAGAAACACTTTCTGAAGAGCAGTTTTTGTGAAATTCTTAGGTGCAATCATTTTATATATTTATTTTTAAAAAATGAAACTCTTCACAGATATTGTTGTGGGATTCTCCGGGAACCTATGATATTTCTTTTCTTCAGAAGCTGAATGATACAGTAGATCAGGAGAGATACAGAAATGGAAAAAATTAGAAATTGCTGCAGTTAGTATTTGAATATATTCACTGAAATGATAGATGAGAAAAGCAGAAGAGAAAAATGGTTTTGGAACCAATTTTGGTCTACCAGTAATGAGGGAAGCAGATTTCATGCTCTCTGCCTATAAAAAATAATGACATGGTACAAGAGGGCTCATAGCAGATTTGTTCACAATAGCTCCAAACTGGAAAAAACTCAAATGTCCATCCCCAGTAAAACAGAGAAATAAATTGTGGTGTGTTCACATAACAGAATACCGTTCAACGAAATAGAACAATCTTCTGATACACAAGAACAACACAAAGACAAAATGCAGAGGGAAAGAAACCAGACACGAAAAGTGTGTAGACTGTACAGTGAAATTTCTAGAAAGTTCCAGAATAGTAAAAAAAATCTACGTTTGGTAATAGACGTCGGGAAAGCTGTTTCCTCTGAGGGGCTCAGGGATAATGGAGAAGGGGCCTGATGTAGCCCTCTCGGGTGCTAGAATGGCTCTATATTTTGATCTGGGTGATGTTTATATCTGGAGAAAATCATCAAAGTCTACTCTGAAGGTTGAGGCAAATATATATTGATGCAACTTATTATATAAGAATAACTCAAATCTAAAAAAAAAAAAATTAAGAGGGGAAAAGCCCTGCTGTTTATTGACTGCTTATTATGTGCCGGGTGAAATGCTAAGCTTTTTAATACTTAGCTTTAAAAATATTAAGCAATTTGCCACAAGTCACAGAGTGTGTCAGGGAATCTGGACTCAGACTCCGCTCTTGCCAACTCCAAATCCCTGACTCCAAATCTCTGTGCTCTGTGGTCCCCACTCGCCAGCCTGAGAGCTAATCCTCCGCCTTGCGGGGACTTGGCCCTTTCGGTCGGCGGGTCCGCCAGGCTGAGCAGGTGGGCCTGTGGATGCTTCAGCGGCTCTGCCCGAGGTATCTGATAACAATAAACCTCTGTTGCCGCATTAACGGGGCTGTTAAAACATTTCCCTTGCTGTTGGTTATGTCAAAAGCCCTTGCCAAGTCTCAGGGACAGTGGCCTGATTGTTGAGGGAAGGAACTTAGTGGAGGAACAGTGAATGGAGTTTTCAATAAGGCAGGGAGGTAAGAGAAAACACATTCTTTGTGGTATTTCTTCATATTTGAAGTGCATTCTGGCTGGGTGCTCTTTGGGGGAAAGAAAACCAAAAATGAGCTTTCAGAACACATTCATTTCCCCTCCATTTACTGTTCTTTCCTCTCGACCTCATTATTTTAGTTTAATCTGTTAGAGTTACAAGGTTTAATCTACAAACCTGATGAGTTATTAACATTTAATAAATGGACGTTTACTGTCTTAACATTTATTAATGAGGTTTCGAATATATGAACCACGATACAGACATATTCTTACAAAATGAAAGAAAAGGGAAACCCAGGCCTGGGTCATGGTCTATCTTATCCTTATCCCCACGTCCCTCCTTCCTGCCATGGTCTACGGTCACTGACGCCCTCCTTGTCTCCATGGTCCCCCCCATCATACACTGGAGAATTCCCACCACGCTGCTCTCAGGAAATTCTGAGGTGATTCCGACATGGTCCCCCAGAAACTAGCACCAATGGGAACTCACTCATGACTCCAGTTAGTTGAGAAGACTGAAGAAATTCCTTTGCCTCCCTTTCAAGTCCTGGAGTCTGACACTATATGCAGGAGACAAAGACAGGATGGCCGTAGAGAGCTCGGTCCCTTACACACTGTTACCTCAGATAAGACCCTCAGCTTCTGTGAGCTTCCTCAGGTTCTTCGTCTACAAAATGGAACAATACCTAGGATGACACCCGAGAGCAAATTTGCCTAGGAGAGTGTTTTGGACACAGAGGGAACTCGCCAAGTAATGATTTTAGTGATGCCTAATTTAATAGAAGTAGCTAAGAGCCTGAGACCCCCCCCTCCTCCCAAATAAAATGTGAATAAGACTTCAATGACGCACACCTACTTTGTGACTTTATTTTCCTTACTGAGTGTAAATGGGAGCTGCAAAGGGCTAGGTTTCAAGCTCTGGCATGTTCCAAAATTAGTTGAGCATACGATTTTAAAGTTCCATTCCTAATTGGAAATGGAAAGCCTTAATAAGGCAGCCAAAATCCTAATTTTCCAAACCCTGAATTGGTTTGTGTTGACCATAGGTTCAAATCATCTTATCAGAAATCCTGCTAGGCAGAAATACACGGTAAAGTCTAGTTGTCTTTCCATTACCGGGATAGCGCATGACCGCTGGGACCACATAGGGACCCTCCTTCCCATTTCTGCCCCGAGTCTCCTCAATTACACTGGGCAATTTTCAGAATATTCCTCCCCCCAGCTTCCAGGAAGCCACAGGAGTGCCCCAGCCTGGCCTTAGGGATGAGCACTAATTTTGATCTCTGATCTAGGTTGTGGGTCAGGCGCTGAACCCGCGGTTTTTACGTCTGATCCGAGATCATTTTAAAAAAACAAAGTAGAGCAAACTGTATTAAATCTGGACCTAAGTGACGCATCTTAGCACATGGCTCTGGCCAGAAACCGAAGTTAAGAACAGAATCACTCATTCCTGCTCATCTTTGAGTTCTGTTTCTCTGCCCTTCTCCCCTCGTCCAGTAGGTGGCACTCCTGAGTGAGGCGTCTTTGCTAAGGTGGTAGAGTCGGACCAAAACCAGCTTCTATCTTTCCCAGCAGGTAGATAGAGGGTTGGGAATCTTTGTTTGCAACACGGCAGGGGTGCCGCTGGTGGAGGAGAACCAGGCAGGCAAAAGGAAACACGGGGACACCCAGTGACACCGGATACTTCAAGAAAGAAGCTGGGGTAGGGGTAGAAATTTCTCACTGGGGAATGTGGACTCTTGTTTATCCATGCTTCCAAGCTCCTGTGAGCAATATGTTTAGGTACTAAAATAACAAGTTATCGAGAACTTTCCATTCTCCCGTTGCTAACTAATCTTTTCTATCTAGGCCTTGCCTCTCTGGATCACCAATTTTGTCTAATCTTTTGTGAGGAGCAATTTCGCATGCACGTGGGGCCCCTTCCTACTTTCCAGCCAGGCGGGAGTTGGGGGGGAGGTGTGCATATTACCTTAAACTTACATACTTGCCAGACAGGCTCGTGTGGTCCGGCTTGCACAGCAAGGTTACTCCTCATTTCCCGATTTCAACCATCTCCAGCTTCTTCTTTCTACAGGGAAAAGGTTTCAGAGAACAGTTATCACACATTTGCATCTTCTAGACTGAACCGTTTCAGCCTGTAAACTCATGGGATGCGGGCACCTGGTGGGCTCTGTATTGCCCCTGGGGGGAGCCAACCAACATTTAAGAGGGCCGACCTGCAGACCCTGTGTTTGCGGAAGGCAGACCTGCAAACAGATTTGCCAGGGAGCTATGAGTTTTAAGAGCCCCTGGCACCATATAAGATAACATTTCTAGGGGCCCCTGGGTGGCTCAGTCAGCTGAACACCCAGCTCTTGTTTCCAGCACAGGTCATGATCTCAGGGTTGTGGGATCGAGCCCCATGTTGGGCTCTGCGCTCAGCACGGAGTCTCGTTTGGATTCTCTCTTTCTCTTTCCTTCATCCCTCCCTCACCTGAGCATGTGTTCTCTCTTTCTCCCTCTCTCTCAAATAAAAAATAAATAAAATCTTTTTTTTTATATTTTATTTATTTCTTTGACAGAGAGTAAGAGATCACAAGTAGTCAGAGAGGCAGGCAGAGGGAGAGGGGGAAGCAGGCTCCCCACTGAGCAGGGAGCCCGATGCGGGGCTCGATCCCAGGACCCTGAGATCATGACCTGAGCCGAAGGCAGAGGCTTTATTCCACCGAGCCACCCAGGTGCCCCAAAAAATAAATAAAATCTTTAAAAAATATATTGCTTCTAATGGCAGTGAAGAGCTAGAAAGCCACAATGATTATGTCACATCTTTCCTTTGCTCTGCCCCAGTCTAGCTCAGGGCTTCTCAACCCCAACGCTATTGCCCTTTGGACTGAACAATTCTTTGCTGTGGGAGGCTGTCCTTGCATGACTGAATGCCAATCAGCATCCTTGACTTCCACCCACTAGACCCCGGTAGAACCCCAACTCCGATTGTGACAACCCGAAATCCCTCTAGACCTTGCCAAACGTCCCCTGCACCCTCCTGAGGACCGTGGGTCCAGATTTACATCTTTAATGAGGCGCCCCTTGGCTCATCTTGATACTTTGAAGCCATGCAGTAAAGGTATGCCCATTTGCCTGTAACACTTGGACACATCTCTTTTCAAAGGATTCTAATTTTGATAGTGCTCCACCTGAACATGGGGATCAGTGCCTTTTGTTAATGCTTGCATTTCGTGGATAGTCTTCACTACTCGGGACCACCTTCCTACGAGATGATCGCCCTCTCTGCTTGCCTCGGTCGCTGGCTTTTTGGCTCTACGTTCTTCCTTTCTTCCTGTAGCCACTGGTTCTTTAACATAACGGCTTCCATTTGTAACTATCCCGAAGGTCGTCTCCCAAACCAGTCCTGTGCATCCACAGGGCACCTTCTCTGGAGAGATCTGCTCTTTCTCGGGGTCCCAGACACCGCTTGGCTGTCCCTCCGGGGAAGGGTCCCTGGCTGTGTTGACACGAGGCAACCGGCTGAAGGGGGAACAGTTTAACGTAGGCAAACCCCAGGCTATTGTCAAAATGACTTCAGTCAGACAGCGAGTTGTTTTCAAATTCCATAACTGGGAGGAACCTCAGAGGAAACCACGTCCAGGAAGCTCATTTTGCAGAGAAATAGGGACCTCAGGGTCAAACTGTAATAACTAACATGTAGTTACTACTTTGTCTGCAACAGACATGTTGTTAAGGGACTGGCAGGAAAAGCCAGCACGTGGGAAGAGGAGGCTGAGTTCGAGTCCCCGCACCCCTAATATTTCCATCCTGGTCGATGAACACTCCTGGCCTTTCTCACTCACTAACCCAACCTCTGGGAAAGTGGGGCGCCTTATCTGATCGGCACATTCAGGTAAATGGGCATGCAAGGCTCTGCCCTTGTTCCTTCGGGGAACACAGCCGGGGGCTCTGGTCCCTGGATCCTCCCGTGACTCTGCCCCAGGCCCTTCCGACACAGCACAGCTACAGGACCCCTTTTGCCTAAGTCTAGGGGTTCAGAAGCCCAGCTGATGGCAGCTACATAAACAATCTGGCCTCTAGCCATAATAAGTAATACTCTGAGCAAGTGTGTGTGTGTGTGTGTGTGTGTGTGTGTGTGCGCGCGCGCAAGCTCAGAGACAGCCCAAGGCTGCTACTTGGCATTTGCAGTTTATGGAACATTTGGTTGCCAGGCATCCCAATGGTCAGGAGCTAAAGTTGGCAGAGGAACTCTAGTTTCAGTGGTTTCTGCCTCCTCTGAATTGCTTTTCTTTTAAAAATAAGTTTTTAAACATAAGCCCTAAATTTTATGCCAAGCCACAGAGTTCATTTTAGCATTTTGGGGGTAGTTATTTAAAATTTATTTTTACCTTGTATTCCTAAGCATGCAATCAGGAGCACTGAGGACCGTGCCTTCTTCTCTCATGACAGACGTGACTAAAAAGAAATAAGGTCTTTCTTTTAAACCTTACTCTTACAGATCCGGCGACTGGTTTTCTTTACAATGGTCAGATTTATTTCAAGATGGTGCCATCCCTTAATGTATAGTAAAACATCTCTTGGAATTTTCATGAGCTTGTTTGCAGGCTAACACTAGAAAATCGATATTATTTCAGTATCTCACTTTGTTTTAATAGATAAAACCTTAATATCTTTCTTGACTACTTTTCCCCGCAATCAAACGTAACCTCAAATTAAAAAAAAAATTTTTTTTTAAATCACTCTTGAAGCTATTTGACAGGAAAAATGAGGCAGTCTCCAAAAGTAGTTATCAGGGGATCCACACATCTGTTCAGGGGAAACCTCCTTGTATACGTAGGTTTTAGGGTTGTTCATGTTAAAATCCAAGTCCTGTGACCTTGCAGGTGAACTTTGTCAACTTCACAGACTCTCGTACAATCCTAGTGCCAGAAGCGATTTCGTTCACGATGAGTCTCTGGTTCTCACTCCTTTACTAAATTAAGATTAGAGAAGTGAGCCACAGAAGAGGTGATTTGGAAGTCAAGTGAATTACCTTAAATCTGTTGAGAAGCAGCCTGGGGGATATTTAAGTCAATGCTCTGGGACCTTTTTAACATTTAGCATATCGTTGTATATTCATTGAGGAATGACATGGGAGGATAGGAACTGTTAAAAGTAAATTAGAAACCGTCTGACCTTCCTTATGACAAGCCCTGTGCACTGTTGCCTGGGTTGTGCACTGCACAACATCATAATGTATGGTACCTCCCAGAGCTGTATGAAGAGCAACTGTAGCAACAGCCCTGGATCGTCTGGAAAAAAACCTTCCAATAAACTCAGAAAGAGATGTGTGATGGTAACAGAAACTCTAAAAGTAGCGGGGCCTGGTTGAAAAACGTTGTTAAGGAAAAAAAGGAGGAGAAAAAGAAGAAAAGGAAGGGAAAAAAAAGAAAAAGAAGTCAGAAAAATGCCGAGTCCAATGGTTTAAGTGTAAGAGCGTAGTACAAAAGGCTTGGTTGTGTGATCTCCATAGCACTTATGGTCCAGAGCCTGGGCTCAGGGATTGCACAGATTTGATTGTGATTCTGACTCTGCCACTCAGGAGCTGTGTGACCGTGGATGAGTTCGGTAAAGATTGAAGAACAATCGGGAATACCCGGCAGAGTTGCTGTGAGGATCAAATGGGACAATGCCTACAAGCAGCGGGCGGTTCGCCTCACGCCTCGCACGTCGCTACTGTTTGATAAATGTAACCTGTTTTGTTATCACAAGATACGGGAGAGTCTGCTAACTTCCTGGTGGGGGTGGGGGGGGGGGAGGGCTCGGCTCCAAACGCCCAGGACCCTATCAGCATTAGCTGCCACGGGGCCGCTGGCCGCTCCTCCTGAGATTCCATTTTTCGCAAGGCACTTTCAAAAAGGCATAAAAATCATCTCCTTGGAGGCGATAGGGCCAGAAAATCATGCAGCTTGCGGCCAGACTCAAGCACAGAAGAGAAATGGCTTTCCACGCCAAACATCCCACTCCACCAGGGGTTAGCGAGGCAAACGGGGAATGGGAACCTCATCTCCGTGCTACTCAGAGGATTGCCTTTGCTTTCTGATGATTAAAATATCACAAGGGGCCTCTCAGAGAACTCAGAAGAAGAGGTCACCGGGGTTGGGGGAATGGGGAGTGGAAAGAAGGGACATGGAAGTGCCTTATCAATGTGTCTTGCCCAGGCAGCCAGAAGATTTGTTTGAGCCACAAAATAATATTTATCCTGCGTGCCACTGACCAAGTTCAGCTGCCTTTGATCTATTTCTCCACTGGAGAGTTTTCTCTCTTTTTTTAAGTTTTAATTCCTTCTGCCCAGAGGGCAACAAACAAGTAATAAACTTGATGGTGAATTCAGAAAGAAGTCAGAAGATTAAATATCCCCGCAGGATTCTGATTCCCTCTGCCTGGTCCTCAGCAACCCTCCCCACTATGGAGTCACCTGGCCATCGTTGGCTGAGGAGATCAGCAAGGATCTCCCCCACCCCGGGGAGGCCCCCTCCCAAGGCAGGGTCATTTTGGACAGACACGAGGACAGTCTGACTAAATCTAGACGGTGATTGTCTTGTTAAAAAGTTCTCATACTCCACTGGACTTAACCTAAGGTGTCCAAAATATTATAATTTTTAATAAAACCAAGAGGACAACTATTAACAATAATACAAAGAACATGGAGTTCATGATAACGTATTAATGGGTTTGTTTTGCATTTTTTTTCTTTTGCCCTTAAGCATTAAGTTTTACCCCGACAACACGTTTCCAGTGGCCAGCGACTGCCATGTGGGACAGTGGGGTCACAGATGAATGCATGGGGGGTGTCTCTGAGACGACAGAACCTTCTGCCTGACCTCGTGCTTTTCAGACAAAACTCCAGCGGGGCCAGTCTGACATGTAGGTGTGTGCCGATGGCCATTGGACTTTATTTTTAGGCTCCTTCTCAAAGAGTCCTTATCTCAAGGAGGGGTTTATGTTTTCCAGTTTCCTAAACGTGTTTCTAGATACGCCGGACATGGGATAGTGGGGCAGATAGGACCGGAAGTCATTGAGATTTCTCGGCGAGGGGGTGGGGGTGGGCTGGTCCACTTATCTCAAGAGCCCAATGCCCTTCAGGATGGAGAGGAGCAGAAGGAATCATCTCTCGAAGCGCACCAGGTAGGATCTGTTTCCGAGGTAAAGGATCCGCAGCCACACGATGCTGGGGGGCCAGGCCCCGAGAGGCTTAGCGAGCTTTGTGAGAAGTTGTCCAGGGCAAGGGGGCAAGGACCTACCCGGGGCTGAGCGGCCTGTCCGCCACGCCCCCAGCCGCGGGCCTATCTTTTCGCAAGATAGGGAGGGGAAGAAGGAGAGGTCCTTCCAGCAAAAGAAGATCAGCTTAAAAAAAAAAAAAAAAAAAAATCCTCACGTCGGGTTTGTATTCAGGCCCGGACTTCTTGCTGCCTCTCTGCCCAGGGACTTGCTCCCCTCCCTGTTGGCCTCGGTGCTGGTGAAGTCAGCAGCACAAAGGTGCATAGCGAAAGCAAAGCAAAACAGAAGGAAATGCCACAGAAGTTAGAGCACGTATCTGAAGATCTCTGAACAACTTAGTCTCAAACTGTCTTGGTTAGTGGGCCTCCTGGGTCACAGAAACGCATGCATCTCCTCCCCCCCCCCCCAATTTTTCCAGTGTATTTTAGGTTTCAGGCTGGACCCCGTGTGGAAACGCATCGGCAGCACGGCTAAGTAGGCCGAGAAGCCCCCTTCGCTGCCAGAATCTGGGGGAGCCTCGTGTGTAGTCGACCGCGCATGCGTTTGGGTATCAGCTCTGCCTCCAAACCCTTACTTTGCTGCACTGTTCGCAGCGCGACTCTGGGCAAATTACTGCGCCTCTCGGGCTGGCTTGCCTCGTCTGGACGGAGGGAGGCGCTGCAGTTTTCAGTTCACGGTCAAGAGCTCAGGCTCTGGGGGTGGACTTGCTTGCCTTCCTGGTTCCATGACTTTCAGCTGTGTGACCTCTAAGCTTCGGTTTTCTCTCTTGATCGTGGGGATGACTGCGCTCATCGCGGACTGTGGCTGCCCTCAGCCGAGGGCGGGCGGAAAGCACCCCGCCCAGCCCCAGGCGGGGAGCCCTCTGCTCCGCAGAGGTCTGGGCAGTGCTCATGCCACGGAAGCCCTTCCTCCCTCTCCCGTCCACACTCTCCCCCGGCCCGACCAACATCTCCGGTTCCAGGTCAGGCTGGAGGGTCACCTGTCCCACGCCTCGTTTCACTCCTGTGCTCCTCCCAGGTTCTCACCCACCAAGTGAGAACGGCCCGGTGCTCCTTCCCAGGAGGCCGGCCTCTCCCACGTGTACTTTCAGGCTGAGCTTTGCAGCGCTCCTGAGGGTCTCTGGTCTAGAACACTGAAACACTACTGCGCGTGCTCTGCTAAGGTGATCGGAGGCCGAGGAGCCCCAGAATTAGACCCTAGGGATGACCTGCAAGGACGGGAAACCAAAGCCCTGGGAGCGATTGGCGAGTCCAGAGTTGGTGCGACCAGCAAGCTGCTCCAGCCTCTGCGGCTGCATCCAGACTTAGCCAGCGACTCCTTCCTGCTGGCTGGGGAATCTGAGAATTGTGTCATGCTACTGTTGTTAAAACAAACCCCAAACCAAAAAAGCTTGTTATGGAGTCTAAGGAAAAATAGCTCGAATCATTTATTTATTATAAATTAACTGGTCCCACATGCTAAGAATTACTTTTAAGATTCCAAAATTAGGCAAGACCTCCTAATAGATCTCCTTCATTATCAACATCAATGGAAGGTTTATTATTTTAAATCAAGTTGTGTTTTGTTTTGAAAGTACTGTCTAGCATGCACAGAATATTTACACCGGCAAACCCTGGGTTATCTGTCCCTGAGCGCGATTAGGAACCATCCTTAGCACGAGGGGTGAGCCCAGAATGAGCAGACAGCTGGTCAACTTGCTTACCAGTGATTCTTAGGGCCTCTCCTGCCTCGAGTGGAACTCAGCTATCAGGGAATGTTCTGGTCTGGCCTCTGACCTTTGTCTCATGCGGGTGTCATGGGACCCGCTAAGAGTGCATCACTATTCCCAGAGCCTGGGTTTTCTCCAATCCTCTCTGGCAGGGAGCCCAAGGTGGTGACGCACCTTCTCCTGCAGAATGCATTTGCCGTGGTGACCTGTCTGGATCTCAGCGGGTTGGTGATGCCAACGCAACTCACTGAAGGTTCTGGGCAAGCAGATTCAGGGGAAGGCCCTCATGTTTCCTGAACTCCTTCTGGGGGTCAAAGAGGTCCCCTGTCATGGACCTCGAAGAAGTTCTGGTATCCAAGTTTAGGGCGTTCTTTCCTCAAATGAGAAATAATATATGCTCAGGAAATACCAAGACCACGTGAAAATGTATTTTTCAGAAATATTTAACACTATGCTTCCTGGCAATAACTACCGTTAACATTTTGAATATTTTTCTGGACTTTTAAAAATGCACACACACACAATTTAACAGAAAGGAAAATTTTACTATATATCCTTTTTATAATAGTTATTTTTTCCTCTTATACTATGGCTATCATTACTTTTAATGACTGCCTAGTTGTTCTTTGTTATTTTTTTTTAATGATACTCTCTTTAGGTTGTTTCCACATTTTTTGTTTTAATAAATAATGCCATGATCAATGAATAGCCTTTTAGACACATTCTTGTCATTTTTCTTGGGTCAAAGGACAATGCATTTAAACTTTTCATATGTTGCCAAATTACCCTCTGGAATGACTATAGGAATAATTTATGGGATCACAATCATAGGATTCTTCTTAATTACATTATAATAGGCTAAAAAGAGCAGGTGATACACCAACAGTGAGATGAAGATTCTTCTCCAACTCCTTAATCCCAGTCTCTCTGGAACCTCACCTTCAATTTAGAAATCTTATGAGGGGGCGCCTGGGTGGCTCAGTTGATTAAGCATCTGACTCTTGGTTTGGGCTCAGGTCATGATCTTGGGATCCTGAGACTGAGCCCCACATCAGGCTCTGTGCTCAGTTAAGAGTCTGCTTGTCCCTCTCCTTCTCCTCTTGCCACATCCTCGCTCATTCTCTCTCTCTCTCAAATAAATACGTAAAATCTTGGAAAAAAAAGTCATCTGCTGAGACTTGGTGGGATGAAGATAAGAAGAAGTACCATAAGTTGAGCAGTAACTCTTCACCATAGTCAGAAATCAATGGGAAAGCAACATCAGAGTATAAAAAAACAACAAAATAACCAAGAGGGATGAAGAGAAATTTCATACAAATGATAGTTTTCTTCGTTTCGTTTGAAATTATGTGCTCCGAATCAGGGACTTCATCACCGCCCCAACAGTCCTGTTTGACCATCGTTCTAAAGGTCATATCTTGGAGATTCTGAATAACACCACAATAATCCAGCCAACTTTATGTCGTATGATTGTCTATGGACCATGGAAATTTCGCCTTGTGGGCAGTACCAGAGACTTCCTTGGAGAATTTGAATAATGATCAGAAAATTAGGATTCCAGAAAAAAAGAGGCAATCAACAAGCAAGGAGAATGATAACCAAAAGAAGTTTCTTCTCTTAAAAGTAGGTAGATTCAAAAGAGGTCTGTTTTCATTATTTGCCTATGAGCACAGGAAGATTTTGATTATAATAATGCAATAATGCCCAAGATCTGTCTCCTGTTGGAACTTCCCAAACCATGTTCACCAGGATTTAGGAAGAATACAGAAAGACAGTGTCCGTGGGGGAGGGGGAGACTCTTTACATTTAGATAAGCCGGAAAATACCAGTACTGTGATAAAGGACGCAAGACTTCCTTTTAGGGCCTGAACTGCTGTCTTTGTGGGACCTTTTGGAGCTTAAGTATACACAGAGATAGAGGCTGTATCTTCTGGCCCTCTGGAAGTGTTAGGAAGAGATTGGAGAGGTATTTCCCTACTAAGGAAATGTCCTTCCATTACACCGCAGCTCATTATTCCTTGAATGCAGACACTTCTTGGGCTCAATTATGTCCCCGGAATACTAACACCTATATGGTAAGCGCCTGATAGATCAGGTCAAGGCTACGGGATGAGAGCCTGCTTTCCCAGGGACAGACGTGTATATATAGAAAGAGAGAGATTCCAGCATACATTCTGGGCTTATCAGCACAGGGCAAGGACAGGCATGAAGCAGCTCTCTTCCTTTGCATCTCTACCTCTCCTTTCCTTTGCTGTCGCTGAGCCCTTTATACTAATCAGAGGCACCTCTGTTGTTAAAATCAGCCCCATGGAGCCAGCTACCCATTGCCTCTTGTTAATTGATCTTCGTCCCTTTGCTGTGAATATCTACCCACCACTCTCCCTCCATCTCTTCCGATTTCTGGGAGCCAATTCCAGAGAACCTTAACAAGTTCCACAAGAGCTCCCCTGCCCACCTCAACAACACACACTTAGGAAATGCTCACTGTCTTGCAGGCACTGTGCCCATTTCCCTGGGGACAGTCTCTTTCTCAAGACAATCTAGGCTGGAAGATAAGCACACATGCAAATAATTTTACTATAATTACCAGTAGATGGGCTGACAAGTCAGGTTTGTGCCATATGGGAGCGAGCATTCCCGGGGCTGGTCTGTTTCAGCTTTTCTCGATTGGAAATCCTATGCCGTATTTCTCCATGTAGCTAGCTGAGGGGTTTGAAATTTCTCTTGAAACTAACAAGGAGGTGAATGACAGGTCAGATGCAGGTCATGGATCTCTCTGGTGGGGTATACCGGGTGTGTTCCAAGGGGAGGAAATTGGGTGCAGGGGGAGACATTTGAAGCCCGTTGCAGGAATCCTCGTGGGAGATGACATAGACCTCAGCTGGGGCATTGGCCGTCGAGAGGGGGAGCAGATTTGGGACATGTTTAGGGGATGAAATCCAAGCTCTTGGTGGCTGGTTAGCAGTATGGTGGCTCAAAGCAGGTGGAAAGAAGAGCAAAGGTTACCTGAAGCCAGGGGGCGCAGCCAGAAATGACATTGTCACCTCTGAGACAAAATATGGAGGGAGTCCGGATCGAGGGGAAGTTTTGGACATGCTGAGTTGGACACGCTAATTGGTATCAAAAGGGAAATATCACAAGACAGGGGTATATGGGAATCTGAGGCTGGGGATGGAGAGGGGAGATGGGGCAAAGACATAGGGACTTACCCACGCCTTATATGTTAATGATTGTTCAGTGTATGAGCTTAGGGGAGCTCAGCCCAGCACAGTGTGGGGTGAAGAGAGGGCCAAAGACCAAACCCTAGAGGAAGGCCACCATTTAAAGGGATGGGGAAAATGGAGGAAGCCATGGAGGAGAATAACAAGAAACTGAACTCAAGGAAGTCAGTTGGAAGTCTTGACTTCCAGAGGGAAGTCAAGAGAGCATTTCAAGAAGGAGGGAGAAGTCAACAGTGTAGATGTTTAGTAACGTGAGGTGTCATTATTATAAAGGTTCCCGATGTCCTTAGGAAAAGGGGGCCAGCACCTGAAACCGTGAGGGGTAGTTTGAGGAGTGAGTGAGAGATGTCAAAAGGGAGACCAAGTACAGAACTCCACTTTCAGGAAGTTTAGATGAGAAAGGGGGTAGCGAAGTCAACAGAACTTATTTTTATTCTGTTTTAAAGAATTAGGTGAGATTGAGTAAAACGATTTTATAAGCCATGGGGAAGTTAGGGGAGGTTGGAAAGATGGAGAGGAGGGCAAAATGGGAAATAAGGAAGAGAAGGTTGAGCAAGTCCAATGGGGAGCTTGAGGTCCAAGGTCTGGAGGGTAATATGATCTTGAACAGGGGAAGGCTTTCCTCATTTTCTGATACTGGATGGAGACCGGACCTGGTGTAGAGGTGGGTGAATGTGTAGACAGAGGGCCAGAAGCCGAGGGAGCTCACAGCCAGAGGCCTGTTTGCCCCCAGAGCAAGAGCTCATGGCCTGGATGGGGGTGGAGGGCACCGATGGGGCTTTCCTATCCAGAGGTGAGGACACGCAGAACCTGGAGTTAGTGCTTGGTTCCACTACCCCCGGAAATGAATTTTCATACCAGAAAGCTTGAGGAAGATAGAGATTCGGAGTAGTCCTGAAGAGAACTAGGCAACGGAGCCAAACGGGGGACGAGGGACATAATGGGTCATCACACGTGTGCGAGGACACAGCCCCAAGGCTATGGTCAGCCCGCTGCCCAGAGGAAAGTGCACGCCCCCCCACGCTGTGACTTGGGAATCTGTGGATGAGCACAAAGGGATACAGGAACAGGGAAGTTCCGAGCCCTTGTAAACATGTGTAAGGAAGACGAGGGGGGAACAAAACAGGATGAAGAATGTCCCTGTTACCAAGCAGCTTGCTTACACTATCAGGAGTAGGAGTAGAAATCACTAGGGGGTAAGTCTTTGTTTTTGTTTTTTGTTCTGTTCGTGCTAGTCAGGCAGAGTTAAAAATCCATTTTTGTAGGATGTTGGAATTAGAGGACTGAGCGGGCTCCCAATGTTCCCTGGGTCGTCTGCTCGCCTAAAGATCCACATTAAAGGACATTCCGTGCCCTCCTTTGTGATGCATTCCAGGGTCCCACAATCCTCAAGGAATTTTCGGCTGAATGTCAGACTTCAAAAGGACAATGTTGAAAAACCATATTATAGAGTTCAAAAAGCAAAAGAGAAAAGAGAAGGATTCATTTCTTTTTTGACTGCCTCAGAATTCTCCCTGCACTTCCAATTGGACATGCTAGTCTCCATTGCCTGAAGGCACGTCAGAAAACCATTAAACAATTTTGATTTGTTCGGTTCGATGTCTACTGTGATCCTCCCCAAGCACAGCTATCTTAGAGGCCAGCCTGCTTTGCTTCTTTCCCAGTAGGCGCGTCCTTGCACACAAAGCCATGTAAATATGTGGTGGAATATGTATATATTCCATATGCTAATCAACTTTTATCTTTATGAAATTATTGTGAAAACTTGAGGAAGGGCGAGTGTTATTAGGATCCAGTTTCCATAAACAAACCCGGTGTCGCTAATGAAGAGTCAAGCCATACGAGTAAATCCTAGCGGCCGCCTTTCTATAATAATCGCTGAATTCCGTGACTTTGTGGTCATTGTTGTTCGTCTTTGCTTACATCTCGACAGATTCCGAGTTTCCTTTATCTTCACGGTGCTGCCAGCCCTTTTCTGTAATATCATTCCACCCAAGTCAACGGGGTGTTTTTCAGACTTAGGGGGATAAGACAAAGATTAGGGGTGGAGGCTTTCCTTTTTGATGTCTCCAGGGAGAGATGTGTTTTGCATCTGGTTGGTCTCATCGACGGGTGAAAACCACGCATTTTGGGGGAGCTGTGTTATTGGTACGACGAAGAACGTGATTCGCTCTGGATAAATACAGAATGATAGCTGTCTCCATACCCCCAGGCTGCAAAAGTCCCCCCAGAGAAACTCGTGACTTCCCAATTGATTTCTCCCGGGTTGGGGCACATCCCAACCATTTACGGACAGTTCTAAAGCTACCTCACATGTTTAAGGTGGACATTTCCTATAGTTACCCATGATTTCTTTAGTTCTCTATACGCTGCCTTCCACTTCTTATTATTAACAGAACAAGGTAGGGAATCTGGACTACTATTTGCGTTTTTGAACTGGTCAGACTTGGCAGAAAACTAAGGCTTCCTAATGGTCCAAGTGATGTAATGTGAAATCGTCATTTGCTTGGTTCCCCGAGGTCTCGCACCAGTTGGCAGGTCTCGTGTCACGTTTGCTCCATTACTTGTTGTCCAGGACCTCAGCAGAGTTTGTTCACCACCTGAAGATTCCACACAAACTAGATACAGCGAGCTCGTCGGGGGTGCCTGGTCAATTTCAGAGTCGCTCATTCATTGATCCGATAATGAGATCTCGAGCTCACGCTATGTGGAACAGAGAGCAAAACAGGAAGGGGTTGTCCGCTTTGGTCCCAACTCACTTTTAGCGGGGTCTTCTCGAGGTGGAAGTCCACATGCCTTCAGGACCCACTTCCTGAGCAGCAACTTTGTGTGTGACGTGCTGTGAGGCACGGGGCATGCAAAAATTAATCACACTGCAGACACTCCAGGAGCTTACATTTTGGCAGAGCTTCCTGATTTCCCAGCAGTATTTCTTTTTAATTATTATTTCAGTGTCTCTTTAGAAGGGAAAACATTTCACAGTGGCCAGTGTAACTCTGTTTTATCTTTTCATCTTTGTACCTCCTGACAGGTCTCTAGGAGAGTGGGGGAAAGTTCTCAGGGGGATTTGATAATTCAATTTTTGACTTACACTAGGAAGAGTATGCATCTGATGATTAAAGTTTGGATTTGGAACTACAACGTTAATTTTGAAGACAGCTCTAACATGACTCGTTATTAGATTAAACCGAATTTAATTAGATCAGCCGTCTCTCGACATAAAGAAGGAAAATCCTTTTTCTTTAAAATGTGGCAATTTCTAGGAAACTGGCCCCATAATCTGAAATTAAAAGCAGATTTCCACGAGTTGGATTCATGCCTCCTTTAGCCTTTGGTATTGTACTCGGTCTGTTTAGTTAGTTAAATAATGGTAACAAAAGAAGACGGCATGGATGATGTTAAATAAAAGGAAATTTAAGAGAGTAATTATGGCATTAGGCTGGGCCAGAAGGTGAGGGTTGTAAGTAATAAGATACCTGCCTTTTAAACAAAGTGCTACGCCTCCATTTGGCATGACCCTTGCTGCATAAACTGTGTATTTTATCCCATTCCCATAGGCAAGAGAAAGTGAGCTCTGAAGAGAGCATTGGGTAAGACATGGACAGGTTCTAAAATATCCTGTGGAAGTTGCCTAACTTCTTACTTTAAATGAAGATATTAAAAAACTCCTGTAAAGTAGAATATTACCGTAGTGACCCCGGTGTGGGGAAGCACCGAAAGCGTGAGAGTTTGGTATATATGAACGGTCCAGCTGGTTATCCAAGCGAGCACCTTGGATGAAAAGTATCATAGAGAAAACCTAAGGCAAAGGAACCCTGGGAGCTTTTTATTTTATTATTTTATTTTATTATTTTATTTTATTTTATTTTATTTTATTCAAAAGATATGAAGAATGGAGCTCCATTGGCAATGATGGGAAGGCTGCTTCCAATGACAGGTGAAATGAGCACTCGCGGACTCCACACTTTTATGCCCCAAACTTCAACACAGGAAGGGCCCACTTCCCAGAATGTTAATGTGGGGATGAGGGGGGTGGGGGACAGAATTGGATTTTCTCATTTCAAAATGTTCTACTCGAACAGTATTTTCTAGTTCATTCTTTAAATGCCATCCCTTTTGACTCTTGACTCAACCAGAAAACTCAGGCTAAGAGATCTTAATCCATTTATGTTGGCTTCTTCTATATTCTAAGTAATCAAACGACACCATGATATCATAGATCTCTTGGGTCAGCTGATGACCCTTGTCACAAGGTTGTCACCCCTGATGAGGGGCCCCTCTTTACTCACTCATCATATAGCTAACTTCTTAGGTGCCTGTATTGGATTAAAGTCTTTATTCAAATGTTCTGATGTAACCTTTAAGAACTAAGCACATGAAGTATATAGTGTTTTTATCTCCGTCTTTAGAGAATGAGGAGATGAGCTTGGAAAGGTTTGTCTACGTTTACCAAGCAAGTAGGAGGAGACGTTATGACTAAAATATGGACAGACTGACTCCAAAAGCTCATGCTCTCAGCCACTATGAACTTCTGCCTCTAAAGTCTCCAGGATATTTCTGAAGTTGAATTCAGGCTGTCTCATTCATGGTTCAGGAGAAGCCAGTGAGCTGGCTCAGAGAATTTACGCAGAGATGGAGCGGGGGCATTATCAGGAGCCCCACACCCAGTCTGAGGCGATTCTGAGTGTGGAAAGCAAACGTCTTCAGGGTATTTATTGACTCGTCCCCTTGAGCCGTATTTTGCTGGACTGAACTTTGGGGTCTGGTATACAGTCTTGGTCTGTATATTGTGAGCCAAAGCTGATACCACAACTGATTATAAATCAAAGAAACTTTGTCCACAGCTTCCTCTCTCCTCTTTTACAACAGATTCAACAAATTTTCTCCATTTCCTCTGTTGTCTTCTCCTCTCCTGGTGAGTCTGTGGATGCCTCCACCTCTCAGGAAGCCCCTTTGGCCTCAGATCCTCCCGGTCAAACCTCACGCCCTTGTAATTCCCTCGCAGACATCAGCTTTTCCACAAAGAATGTTCTGACTCACCTTTTCGCCCCATTGCCTACCTCAGCCAGGTAAAATAAGTTCTATCTTTTCCAGACTTTCCTAACATCTTATCTCTAACTTTCCAGTTTTTCTCCATGTTTCCTGCTTTTCTCCATGTGGTCTTAGAGCTATCCATACATGCTTTACCCTCTTGTACTTAGGCGGTAAGTGTCTCGAAGACAAGAACTGTGTCTCACTCATCATGGAATCTCTCACACTCTCTGGTCCATTTCCCTTCAGTTTCATAGTTGGTCCAGTCAACATCTGATGGTGAAAGAGAGAAGGCACAGAATGGAGGAAGGGTAACTCTACTCTGGATCGCATCCTCCCTGCCAGGGTGGTCATTTCCCCAAAGACCCTGTTGTCCAGATGACTATGGTGCCTAAGAAATGAACTGGTTTCCTCTGACGTCTTAGGTTGCCCATGAGTTATGACTCCTTGGGAACACAGAAAGATGAATATCCTTAAAAAGACCTTTCTCGGCCGGCACCCCAAGAAACTCCTGCTCAGTAGTGAGAAGCACATTTTTAAATAGCTTTATCCTTCAGAAATCCATTATTATCTGCAGATAATAATTATTATCTAAGATTTCATTCATGCTAAAGTCCAGCCGTGGTCTTATCAGAATGGTACAGAAATATTTTATTTGGGGGACCATTTTCTTTTCTCAATTAGCAGCACATCTCATTTCCTTTGAAGGAAGAAAATCTTTACATTGTTGGTTTTTTTTTGTTTGTTTGTTTTGTTTTTTGTTTTTGGTTGGTGAAAAATCTTTTCTCATGAAACATGAATCAGTTTTGGTTTGGGGGCACAAAGGCCAAATATCAACCTCTCCCTACTACCTTTATCAATGATCACTACATAAATTTCTGGCTGAAGCAGGAAATACTCAAGCCAGTTGAATTGAACTGCTGGTCTTACCATCGGGACATTAGAGCCAATAGACAGAGCGCTATGCCTCAGGTGAACCTACAAACTTGAGTTGATTTGGAGTAGTTCCCCCACTGCACTGGTGGGAAACTCACCTCTCCCTTCCATGTGCTTCCCACTGGCACGTGGCTTAGGAATTTGCAAGTGGGTGATCACCGTCCATATAATGAAATCAAATAAGGCAACAGTGGGAGAGCAGAGAGAGCTATCTTTCCCCTCTGAGCAGTTCAGGTGAAAACCAACATCCTAAACCACTGTGACCGTGTAATGTCCAACAGCGTTTTCCACAGTGTTGAGGTTTTGAACTCAGCGTGGTGATGGATTTCAAAATCATCAATAATATCCTGCCATTCTGTGTATCCCCAACTGCTGTGGCAGGTCTCAGTTTTCTCCTGCATCTTCTGAGTAATTGTGTAGGGAAGTAAGGACAGCTGCCTTCCTTTGCACATTTCCAGGGCAGTTTTTCAGCCACGTGAATGTTCCTTTAGTCATTCATTCAATCAGTAAATATTTACTGAGATCGTAGGCAAGGCCAGGCATCCCAGGTACTAGGGATGGGGGGAACTTGCTGCCATCAGCATGATTTTCCTGCAAAGAGGAAGACAAGTAAACAATAAATGAGTATAAATCAACAAGGTAAATACTGTGAAATTCTTCATAAGTGTGTGAACAGAGTCAAACAGGGTGACTTCGTAGTTACTTGTTGGGAGGGGTTGGGGAGGAAAAGGGATTGTCAGAAAAGTCTCTCTGAAGAGATATTTCCAGAACTGAGACTATGCAAGGAACAAAGGGGCCATGAATGAATTTTGGGGAGTGGATTTCAGAAGGATAAGAACAGAACGGGGGGTTGGGGGTGCCGGGGAGGTTAAGAGACTTACTAGAATAGTCAGGTGAGAGGATGTGGCCCCTTGGTTAAAGGTGGCACAGTGGACGTGGGTGACAGAGACAAAGGTAGAAATGCGATTTTTATTTCCCGAAGATATCTCTGCAAAGATGTGCAGGAGTGCCGAACGATTAGAAATCTGTTGAATCTGTTACTCATTTTTCAGGCTTAGTAGACCAAATCACTGACACACAAAACAATTTCTCTGCTTTTTTTTTTCTCTCCAAGATTTTATTTATTTATTTGACAGAGGGAGAGAGAGCACAAGCAGGGGGGGCAGGCAGAGGGAGAGGGAGAAGCAGACTCCCTGGTGAGCAAGGAGCCCGACACGGGACTCGATCCCAGGACCCTGGGATCATGACCTGAGCTGAAGGGATGCTTAACCAGCTGAGCCACCCAAGCACCCCTCTCTCCTTTTGAGATATCACTGTCTATCCACCAATTCTATGGGGCCATTGAGATCACTGTCCAGGAGAGCAGAATACTTGAGAGATGAGGGAAAACATAAGCTTTCAATGGAAAAAAAGCCCATCTTGAAGGTATGACTCCATGCGTACAATATCCTGCAAATGACATAATAATGGAGACAGACGATGGACCAGTGGGTGCCGGCGTAGGCGACTGGACAGGAGCTGGTGATTGTAAAGGGACAGCATGATTATTTTGTATTTTATGTATTTTTATGGCATAGGCAGTTACATGCACCTAGAAATGTGTGTCTGCTAAAAGCTGTTGTAAACACACCCACACCCACAACTGATACGTGTAAAAAGTGAGGACATTCTTCTTACTCTCTTCCGCCCTACCCCACCCCAGGGAACATCATTTACCTAAAACGAAGAGTGCGTTTCATCAATTATTTCCACTTGATCTTTAGCTTCTGGCTCAACTAGACAATGTTTTTTGTCATTGAACACTTTCAATGTGGAGTTGAAAAAACAAAACAAAATGTAGCAAAACACACTCCTCCCTGCTAACCCCGAACACATCCTAATGTGAATTCAATTAGTTTTCGGGAACCCCAGAAAACTCCACCAAGCCAAACCACTAGGCAACCTGTTTGAGATGAGGCCTCTAGAGTCGGGAATGTTTTGGAAATTAAACAAGTGACTACCTGTAAGTTACTCAGGGTTTTCTTGGTGTATATGAAGCATTGGTTATAATGTAAATTCTATTAGGTCAAGGATCTTTCTCTGTTGTTCATTGAACAATAACCATAATAGGTGCTCAGGACGTATTTGTTGCTTACTTTTATGATTGCAATGTTTACTGGCAGGCTCTGAGCAGTATGCACCATGGTAATATTAAGAAGCAAATGTTTATTGAGTGCTTATGATGTGCAAGGCACTGTGCCAAGAGCATCGTTGCTTTATCTCCTTCATTTCTCATGATAACCCTATGAGATCGTTATAACTTCATCCACCTGTATGAATGTGGGCACTAAGATCAGGAGCGATGAAGTAACTTGCTCAAGTCCACATAGCTAGTACATCAACAGCCTGGATTAAAACCTGGTTCCAATCTGGTTCCAGGACCATATTATGAAATAAAAAAATTGTCCTTCAAGGGAAATCAGTCTGTGAAAGATCAAGAAGTTGTGGAAGCCATGTCTTATGAGCAAAATCTGAAGTCTCTCGAAGAAACAGCATGCAAGGTAAGGAGACGTCGACCATCTCTGGCCATGTGGTAGGCCACTGTTGACCATTTGGCCTCTTCTAGGAGCTAGGCCATTGCCAAGTGCTGGGCATTTCTGTATGGAAATGTCAACTAAGCTGAGCTATCTCACCATTCGCCTGTTTGCTCTCTCTCTTTCCAGACACACATGTGTATACGGTTTTGTGTGTGTATAAGCACACATTTATGTGTATACATTAGCTTAACCATTTAGAAGTAAGTTGCAGACATTATGGCAATTCACCCCTAAATACTTCAGCGTGTATCTCCCAAGAACAAGGACATTCTTTAACATAATCACAATACTATCATTACCTTTTTCTTTGATGCATTCCTTTTTCTTTGATGATGTCGACAATCTTGAAGAACCCAGGCCTGCTGGTTTGTGCAATGCCATATAATTTACACACGCAGAACGATGCAGACTTTGGATACAGCTGACTGATTGTTTCCTCTAGATTAGATTCAGTTTATATGTTTCGGGGGAAGAATACCCCCGAAATGGGTAATGTTAAATCTTACTCTGCATAGCACATCAGAAAGTGCATGAAGTATGCCCCATTATTATATTTGCTAAGTTTGATTACGTATCCAACAGATTTTACGGGAAAGGAACTTTTCTTCTCTGCCAACAATTAACAATCCGAGGGAGAGCATTTTGAGACCCTGTGACTGTCCCCTCCTCAGGAACTTTCAACCAGTGGTCTTGCTTGCTACCCACTGGCGATTTTTTACATTTGTAACTACAACATGCCTCACCTGTGTTTGACTTTTTAGAAGAAGGTTTATTTGGCACTAAAGCTCACGTGTACCCCAGCCCTTTCCTACCCTAGCCTGGGCACCCTTCTGTCCTCTTGTGTGTCAGCTGGAAAATACAGATGAACCCTTATTCATCTGGGCACCCTTCTGCCCTCTTGTGTGTCAGCTGGAAAATAGAGATGAACCCTTAAAACCATCCACTAGCATCTCAGACCACTTCTGCAGTCAGCAATTCTGTAAGCAACCACAGGAATTCCAGAGTTCCATGCCATGGCCTGTGGAGCTACCACGATATTTTCAATACAGAGACACCTTCTTATGTGTCTTTAAGTTAAAGAAATTATCTGTGGATGCTTTGACGTGAGAAGGTGCTAGTGATCAACCAAAGAAAGCAGCTGCTCTAACATAAATAGACCATTAATCTAGCTCACCCTCACAGTCCCTTTGGGGTTTCATATTAACAACTCAGATAAGGTAAAAATTAATAAAAAAAATCATTTAGCAAAGCACACTCCCTCTTTTCCCATTGCCTCAGTCCTATGAAATGAAAACATGATTTCAGACGCACAATTGTTAGTTTTTGTTTTTGTTTTTTTTTTACTGACGACCGAGCCAGAAGGCTGAAGGTGAGAAGGCCAACCTGGGTCTTAAGTTAAAAACATAAGGAGGTAGAAGATCTTAAGATTTTTGGATGAAAGAAAAAAAAAAAATAGAAAATCCAAATCTTCAAAGTAATTCGGAGTTATTATTCCACAAGATTAGATTAATCCCTGGGGAGCAGTCTGCAATCGCCGGATGAGGTCGAAGTCCTGGGTCCCCTTTTCAGAGTTTTTCTCTGAACCAGTAGATTGTCTTCTCCATCATTCTAAAAACAAAAGAAAAAATAGTTCAGATCTAGAAAGTTTTAAGGAGAAAATTTCAGTTGGGTGTCATTTTCCTCTCCCCATGGTTCTCAAATTCAACAATTCCATTCATTTAATTGAATGCAACATTCTCGGTGTGTTGATCACTAGGTTTGGTGCTGCACATACACATATAGTAAGAACGGAAAATCTACGCAAACCAAGGCTGACAGCAATGCTTTTTACTTCTGGGGAAATAGACAAATTCAGATCTGGTTCTTGGATTTAGGAAAACACCTTGATGAGGGTTGATGGGCCTTCGTGGGTAAAAAAGGTGAGCTCCCACCATTGCCGCATCTCACTCACTGTGAGTCTGACCAGAGAGATGCCTACCCCATAGAGCAGCTGCCACTGAGAAATGTCGGGGGTGGGGGGGGGGGGCAACAACAAAGGCAACTCTGAGAGATCTTATTCTTCAGAGATGTCCAGCTTTCTCTGTGTCCTTCATCAAAGTGCCTCGAATATCTATGGAGAGGCAGAGATCGTTTGTTTTTCTGTATTTCACTTCCTGAGAAGAGGAAATAACCATATGCTCACAGGTATCTTGGTGAGATTGGAGGTTTAGAACCTCCAAACGCCTTAATAGCTAAATGATGAGAAATTGTAAAAATATACATAGATACACATGGATGTGTGTACATTGTGCACATGACATATACTGCCCTCAAAAATGCATGTGTATACATTTAATGATATGAATAAATAAATGTACATAAAGTTTATCAATGCATATGGTTTTCACTGTGTATTCCTTTGGTTTATTTATAGATATTTTTTTTACTCCCTAGCAACAATAGTCAAAATGTTGCATATGTAGGCTAGCAGAGTTTGCAATTAACATGAGCTATAAATTAGAAATTTATAATACACTCTTTGCAAAGAGAATAAAGAAGTGGGATTGCATATTAAGTAATTAGTTCAAACATGCTGCTCAAATGCAACTGTCAGTAATTAGAGCAGGCAAGGAAATCGTCTGACCATTAAGTTTATTAATTTAAAGATTATTTATTGAACATTTTCTCTACGCTGGGCACTCTGATAGTTGTAGAGTACAAAGGTGAGTAAGACACAGTTGGTGTTCTCCAGATTAGCTGAGTTGATGAAACAGATATATGAACATGTAATTTAATACCATGTAGTGAGGAACAAGGTAGAAAATGTACGAGGAATTCTGAAAGTATCCAAAGGGAGACCCTAACCCCAGCTGGGGTGGAGAGACAACAGGGGACCGAGCTCATGTCCCAAGAAACTTCTAGAGGAGATGATAAGTCTCAAGAATGAGGTAGGAACTAGCCAGGTTGTGGAGTGGGCATTGCACACAAAGGGAAAAGAAGACACATACAAACAGACTCACGTGCATACATCTGGGATCTATAGGAACTCACAAGCAGTTCTAGTTGAAAATTCTCCAAGCAATTGAGAAACTTTTAAGATGATAATAAATCACAATAGTTTAGTTCTATGTGTATGTAAGGAGAGAGTATACACGGGGGGTGGGGGGGGGCTCACAAATACAAGCACTATCTTCTTTCATTGCTTAAAATTTCCAATTAGTATTATTGGAAATTATATATAATTATATATAATACCAACTGGTATTTTCCAATGAAAATTGGAAAATACTCACCTCAGAGACTCTCAGTGATGCTAACTCTTGGTCATATTATGATGGGTTGTTATCAAACTCAATATCCTTTGGAGGGGATCTAAGAATGGACTAAATTTATCCCATCACACATCTCACTCCACTGAAGATGCAATTTTTCAAGTAATTAAACAGAAGCAGCCAGGAGGGAAATTTCTTTCCGTTATTCCTTAACTGCTTCCATACTCCTGGCAAACCAACCACAAAGGTAGTAGGAACAATCTACATTAAGTCTCATCTTTGTCCATTCCACTTTGTGGTGAAACTGTACAGTTAGCCAAGCACCGAATCAAAAGAATGGGGGAATTAGCAACCCACAGGAATTCTAAGAACAACCTCAGACCCTGAAATCTTGAGTGGTTAAAACGAGCTACCTTATTCTACTACCATCCAATAATAGTAATAATAATACCAAAACAGTAACAACAATGAACATTTATGAAACTTCTAGTGCCAAGCAATTTACATAGATTATTTAATCTTACCTAAAATTCCATAAGGTATGTAATATTATCCCTCTTCCATTTATATAAAAAATGAGATTCAGAAAGGGTAAATAACTTGTCCAATGTCGCCTAGCTAATCAAAAGTAGACGTGTCTGACTGTTCTCTGGCCATCCCTCTTCGTCTTTTAGTGGCACTCTGGGAGCTACATTTTATGCCATGGAAGGAATCCAGCACTTGGAATAAGAGCATCTGGGTTTGAAACTAATGATGACACTTACTAAGTAGGTGATTTAGGTATACCAGTTCTCTTTCTCCTTTGCT
>CM053611.1:6634529-6681691 GCA_028646535.1 Procyon lotor
GAGCCCCCCAGGAGCCCAACGGGGCTCCTTCTTGTATAGGTGATTATGTTCGACTGGGGGCTGACCGATCCGGGGCAGCCTCAGCTGGGCTGGTTTGTCTCTGCTTCACGTACTCTCTCATTCTGGAACAAACTAGCCTGGACTTGCTTATGTGGTGGCGGGGCTGAGAGAAAATGGAAACAGCCCAGGTCTCTTCAGGATTAAGTTTAGGGTGGACATATTGTATTTTCCGGAGCAATTCACAAGTTCAGCTCAGATTAAAGGGGTGGGGAGTAGGCTTCACTATTTGACGAAAGAAGCAGCGAAATCACGTGGCAAATGGGTGTGGATACGAGCAATGAAGGACTGTGGGCATTTTGCTGTCTACTACAAGGAGGGGCTCTTAGCCCCACTTCACAAGGCTCACAGCACCCTGAGTTCCCTTCCCCCCCTCTGGCTCCAGTCATTTCTCTGCCACTTTTAGAATAGGCTATGTATCGAGTGATGTTCAATTCTGAGTTATTTGTGGTATCTAATCTGAGTGGCACTGTATTCTGAGTGATGGAGAATTTAAACAAGACTGAAGCTAAACTTTAAAGTGAACTTGCAAGGCGAATTCAAATTTTGACCCCAACCGCAAAGAGCGAATTAGCATACTAGCACACGGGCAAACGGTACTCCTCTTTAAGAAGAAAGTCAATACAGCAATTTATCATGCTTTGAAAGGAGAGAATTTGGTTTTCCTTTTAGCTTTTAGAAAAAAGAAAGGTCTGCCTTCCTTCATACATCACAAGAAAATCTCATGACTGTTTCCTTTGAGATGGAAAACAGGGTTTTCCTTTTCTAGACCCTCTGAAGAGTTGGTAACATTTCAAGTTCAAGTATTTAAACTGGGGTGGGATGCAAGGACCCTTCCATAATTCAAAGTCTGGCAGCAGCAGTTCCGGAAGGGTGGTCCCAAGTCCTGCAAGCAAAGAACACGTTGGATCCAGGGGGCTAAAAGTCATAAACTTGCCTTGCCTATATGTCCTCTTTCTTTTGGGGTTGGACCTAGCCAATTAGCTAGCCATTGCTTAGGTGAAGGAACTCAAGGTTAACTTAGAGCAATATTTGAACTTGAGGCCTGAAAGTACAGAAAGAAGAGACCCAGTCATGAGAAGAAAATCATCTATAGGTTATTGATTATGAAGCTTAAAATAGTCATACACTTTAACGAAGTGTTTGATATGATTGGCTCATCGGAGAGGCAAATACCTAACATATCTAACTGGCTATTTGGGTAATGTCGTGGGTGATTTTTATTTTCTTCTTTACATTTTTACTTAGTGAGGTAAAATTTCTACAGTAAAGGTATCACTTCTTATCACCAAAAAAGAAAATGAGAAAATCCCTTGGTCATTGAGGCAGGTAAATCAAATTGGAAGTTGAAACCCGCCCCAAATTATCATCATCTCTAATTCACCGAAGAAAGGCTAAAACCATTTTTCTTAAAACTGCCCTTGAACTCCACATGCAATTTGCCTGTATGGGAAACGCTTGTGTTTGCTCGGCCTGCCACCAGCCTTCCGGCTGCAGCAAAGTGCTAGGTCCGAGAGTTGATGCCTTGGCTCCTCACACGGCCTAAGCTGGAGCCCAGGGCTGACCCACAAGGGCTGGAATAACTCTGAGGCTGAGGGTCCCAGCTTGTGCTTCTTGAAAAAGCAAATCAGATTTGCTACCGCATGAATGGAGCTAAGTCCCTTATTTAAGTTCCTTAAATAAGTCCCTTATTTAAAGCACCCAGGTCGGGCCTTGACAAGTAGAAGCTTCCAGACTCCTCCTTCTCTTTTCCTTTATCTATAAAATATTGCATTTAGTGGGTGGGAGAGATGTTAAGCAGACAGCTGGGAATTTGTACCTTGTATCTCAAGATGACGTCATTGTTTCTGAAGGGCTTCAAAGGTCTTTTCTGACTACCTCTCTTCCACCCCTGGAGTCCTTCCTTGATTCTCTAGTACTCTACACTCTTGCGGCAGCATACATTTTGGAATGGTCCATTTACAAAATTATCCTCTCTACTAGGATGCGAGTTCTTCAAGGGCAAGAACCGAGCATCGTTCGTATGTGATTGCCCAGCACCGGGACAATGCCTGGCACATAGCAGGTAGTCATTAAACAGTCGTCCAGAGAGGAAGTGAATGAATGATGTGCTTTACTGCATTTCCAATGGAGCTGGGCCATCCCTAGAGGTGGGACCCAAAGAGTCACGTAAAGAAAAGTGGCTTGCCTTCTCACCTCCTGGCCTGATGACAGCTGGCCTGCCGCACTGGCCGGGGGATGGTGTGCCAGGCTGTTCTCACGGCCCCAGGCCTGCAAAGCACAGACTTTAGCCTTTCTGACTCCTGGTCCCATTAAGCGCTGAGAGCACACAATTTTGTGCTACAAACCCGGAAAGGGCTTAAGAGACTCATCAGGCTTTTTCGACATCAAAAAGCTCTTATGAAATAATATTTTGATGAATGGAGGGTGAATTAGGAGGAAACATGGATTAGGAGTCCCCTGGAGCATAAAGGGATTGAGGAAAGCAAGGGGCCCAGCATCTGCCTTTATGTGGTTGGAGTTTCTCAAACCGGCTGGTTGGAGGCTCAGCCCCCCAGACACACCAAGGGCTTCCTCTCACACCACCAGGCCGGCCTGTGAGGTTTTTGGCCGTCACCACACGGAGCTCTGCACCGAGGGAGCCAGCCGCCATATGCATGTGACGGGATGAGCTTCTCCCGGAAGTTTTCCTTAGCACATGGCTTCCCCAGTGGTCCCCAGTGGGGTCTGTTCCTGTGGGATCAGAACACGGAACATGCAGTGGGAGCCCGCTGGAGAAGACATTTCATGTTCTTCTGGGGGAGCAATTGGATATGTTGAAGTGAATTCGAAGCTGTGACCAGGAAGGTAGAAGTCAGTGTGAAGAGAGGGACCAGATAGTCTCCTCATCTGGTATAGTTTCGGGTGTCCTGTGTCTGCCCATCGTGCTCATCACCTGCCCCTCCTTGTTTATCAGGCCCTGACTCCTCCCGCGGGTGTCCTTGACCCTCTTGAGATCCCGGTGGAGAATGAATGCCTCACCTTAGCATTACCCGAGAAGCCCCTTTCCTAATCTTCCTGACAGGGGGTCATCCAGGTTTGGCTTGAATTCTGTCATTGATGAGAAGGTTGCTCCCTTACAGACCGGCTTGTTCCTTTTTGAGCAATTCGAATTATTAGAAATCTGAGTCCTTGTAACCCCGACCATGTGGTCTTGCTCCCACATTGGCAAAAGCACGAGTTCGGTCTAAAGGACACGTCCACGTGGCAGACCTTTGACTCCTCTGTGACCCAACATCCTCACTCCTCCCTGCTCCTCCAAATTGGTTTCTAGATCCTTCCCCCTCTGGGTCTTTGAATTCACTTTATCTCATCAAAATCTCTCAAAATTGTAATACCTCAAGCCAACTGCTGTCCTATTAGAATAGATGTGTTCCTACAGCATTTGGCATTGTTGTGTTTTAATCACATTCCATATAGGTCATCTCAAAGAGAAAAGGCTGGAGGCTATGGGGGGGGGGGGCGGGGTTCGAGGAAGGAGGGGGCAGAGATGGTGGCCGCTGGTCGTGGCCTCCGGGGGTGGTAGGAGGGAGTGGGTAGGAGCTAGAGTTTCAGGCTGCCAGCTAAAAGTTATTTATTTTCAACAGGAATTGCAACAACAAAGATAGCTCTGTAAGCTTATTTTGTTTTTGTAACCTAAAAATAATAAACGGGTTTATCAGAACTGGAGTGGAAAAAAAAAAAAGGAAAGGAAAAGAAAGGAAACACGGAGTAAATCCTGAATTGCATGGAAGCTCAAAGAAAAATCCAGGCCAGGAAAGTGCACTGCGGCAGCGGGAAACAATGCCTCCTGAGCCGTCCCCAGTGTGCCCTGGGCTATCTGCGAGGCACAGGGCCACCTCCCCGTGGGGACCACACCATCAGCCTAATATATTCCTAAGTCACACCGAGCAAAAATGCTCCATAGCGACCAGAATTCTTACAGCCTCTTTGCCTGGTGAAAACTGGCCTCCTAGGAAAAAAACTGTTGTCCTTAAGCTGTGATTTGACCTTCAAGGGTCAGAGTGCATCCTCTTCCTCATTCCAAAGCCTTTTCCCATCAGTGAAGCTGAGTTCTGAAGCCCGCCTGCCAGGTCTGGGTGTGCTAATCCGCAGCGGGCAGAGCTTTGGGACCCCCCCTGCTTTCCGCCCGCACACCTTTACGCGGAGCCTCTCGGCCTGGTCGAGGACCCGGTCATGCTCTCTGGACCGCAGGTGGATGAGCATGGGCAGAATGGAATTTCAAGTGAGGCCAAGTAGTACTAGCATTAGAATTTGCTATTTCTCCTTATAAATGGGTTCAACGTATAGCTTCCTAAGTTGAGTCTGGGGCTCTAACTGCAAACAGAGACAGGAATTGCTTCCACGTGCTCCGGTGGGTGGCGGCTGGGAATCCCGCCCCTGCCCCCGTGCCCAGGCCAGTGTGGCTCAGGGCTCTCCCCAGGCCACGGTCTTCCACCAGCACTACAAAGCAGCTGAGGTGGGCTCCCCGTCCCCTAGCCCCATACTTGGAAAATTAAGGTTCTGGTCTTTGAAACCACCATTAGGTATTTCAGAAAAAAAGTGGGGTTTTATGTTTGTTTTTTGTTTTTTTTTTTTAAGATTTTATTTATGAGAGAGAGAGAATGAGCAGGGGAAGGAGCAGAGGCAGAGGGAGAAGCAGGCTCCCAGCTGAGCACAGAGCCAGAAGCGGGACTCGATCCCAGGACCCTGAGACGGTGACCTGAGCTAGAGCAGACGCGTAACTGCCTGAGCCATCCAGGGGACCCAGAAATCAGGGCTATTGAACGCAAATTTTGACTTGAGGAACCGGCTCGAGGATATGAAATAAGCAAAGAGCACCTCCCTCCCTTTTCCAGAGAGCGTTCTGCCCACTTCCTGCGGCCTGACTCATGGGCATCGCTGCCGCGACCCCACCACTTCCCCTCTGGGGTGGTCATTCCATGCCTAAAAAGACAGAGATAAAGATGAAAATGCTCGAACATTCGGTGTTGCTTTAATCCCTCCAGACTGCCCGACGCGGCCTCCCCCCGCAGTCAAAGCCCTACCACCCCCCTGTGTTCCAGGGGGAAGGAGAAATCCGCTCCCCCCAACATTCCTCTCACGGGACAAAAAGCAGTGATGGGTGGGAGGATCGGTTTCAAAGAAAGGGTGAAAGATGGACCCCTTGGCTGGTGGCACTTCATCTGTGATAGCAGAAAGCAGGCTCTTTTCTGTTTACTGGAGACTGACCAGAGATAAGATCACAGCCGGGAAATAGGAAACGGGAATCGTGAGAACCGAAGGAGGGGGCTTCTCTCCCAGACTAATATTATTATGCCTCCCTCGTATTCGTGGTGGGAGCGATGAAAGCTACCCGGCGGCCACGGCAGATCTTGGCAACGTGGGCCAGACGGTGCTGGGAGCGAGGGAGGAAGTATGTTCCCGCCTTCTCCTGGGGCTCCAGAGGCCCGGCCTGGGGGCCTGTGGGACCCCTGCACTGAGGAACGGGGGGTGCGGAGACTTGGGTCTTCATCCTTCTTTCATCACTGACTGTGGCTTCACCTGGATAGGTTTTGCAGTCTTTGCCAACTCGAGCTCCTTCTTTCAGAAAGTCAGCCATCGGCCTAGAACCCGAGGACCTCTGGAGACACCCCAGCTCTCCGGGTCCCTTCCCTCCTTCATTCAGGGGTTCATTCATTCATCTAATATTCACTGAGCTTGGGGCCTGGGACGCGAAGAGAGGGGACCCCGTTTTACCCCCTGCCCCACCATTGGGATCAGCCTCTTTTTCTAGGGTTCTACCCAATGGGTCTCCTTTCCCAAACACAAATTCCTGGGCAGACAGCTCTGAATGCTAAAGTTCGGTTGCCTTTTGGGGAGGGGGGGTGGGGGAGGGTCAAACCATTTGTTAACATGAAAGTTATGTATAGGGGCGGAGGGTGCGACACAAAGTAATTACCCTCTGCCTCAGCGGGATTAATTTAGAATTTTAGTTGCAAAGATAATCAAGTTCCAGACAGTCGGGCAAATCTAGTGGGGTGGGCAGAATGGGGGGCGCGGGGCTCAGGCAGGCTCAGGCAGGACCCAGACTGCACTGGATCACTGGGTTCTGGCAAAAATGGTTCCTGAAGACAAGGCCAGCGGTCTGCGAGCCTCGGGACCCTGGGCCAAACGGGAGGCATGAGAACTCAGCTGCTCTCCCAGAGTCTGTGTGCGGTTGGTTATACGGACTGAGGTATCAACTGAGGCTCTTTTTCTGCATTTATTACTGATTATGAGAGAATAATGTCATCTGCAAAGACCCACGGGCCTCGTTTCTAGACAGGAAAAATCCCCCTTATTATCTTCTTAAATGATTTCCTGCAGGTTCCCCTCAAGTGAAACCACTAAGCTCCCACTGGTCCGGTTCCCGCTGACTCACGGGAGGACTGCCCTCAGGAAAGGAAACCCAAGCGTCCGATCAGTTCAGGCTGATTGCCTAGCTCGGGGAGGCGCCCTCCCTCAAAATCCCGAGGGGAAGAGGGTGTGGCAGCTTTGTTAGGCGCCTGCCCCCCGCCCCCTCAGGGAAAGCCTGCTTCCCGAACATTCCCGGAGGGCCACACGCTGAAGGAACAGCCGAGCCGGACTGTCCATGTTCTGACACAGCGAAGACACGGGGCCCCTTTGGGGCCTTCACGTGTACATTCAGCCTTTTAGTGTTCTGTGACTAATAACATCTAATGTTTCCACAAGAGCTCCCACAGCATGGTCTCAGAGACATTACAGGGCTGGGATCCACAGGTCTGGTTTTTTTGTTTTTCGTTTTTGGGTTTTTTTTGGTTTGTTTATTTGACAGAGAGAAAGAGGGCACAAGCAGGGGGAGCAGCAGAAGGAGAGGGAGAAGCGGGCTCCCCGCTGAGCAGGGAGCCCAACGTGGGGCTCGATCCCAGGACCCTGAGATCAGGATCTGAACCAAAGGCAGACACTTAACCGACTGGGCCACCCAGGCGACCCCACAGGTCTGTTTTTCAGGTGAGGGAACTAAGGCTCAGAGAGGTGAAGTGACTTGATAGGTTCCCGAGGCTGGAAATGACAAGAGCCAGGTGGAGGTCCAGGATTGCCAATCTCCGCAGACATTTCCACGTGGGGCCCTTGGCCTTGCTCACCATAAGCTCTTCCAGGGTGGCCCCGGGGCTGCACACCTACCACAGGGCTCCTCCCAGCAAGGGTGGCCTCCCCTGTGCAGGTAATTTCACAGACACAGGTGGGACCTTCTCCCTCTCCCGTCCCCCACCCCCAGCAGAAAGCATCTTCTCCCTGGAGCCCAGAACCCCACCCACCCCACCTTTGTCTTGTACTCCTGTGCTTGTCTTTGGAAGGCTTGCAGATGTCCGGGGACGGGTGAGGCGGAGAGATGCTGCTAGGACAGGTAGGGAGAGTGTCAAAGCGCTGGTTTGTGAGGGAGGGCAAGGCTGGACAGAGTGGGCGGAAGGCTAGGGACAGGGGCTCTGAACAGCCCCTAAGTTTAGCAAGAGCAGATCTTGTCCTCTGCCCCCAGTTCCCTCTTACCCTTTCTCCTTCTACTGCTCAGCATATGAAGACAGCGCAATGGGTCCTCAACACATACGCGTTCATCAGTGAGGCCAAAGAGCGCCTGAGGGAGGTCCCAGGAAACAGTCTGAGGCCACCAGGGCTAGAAAGCCAGCAGCGGAGACACCGCCTTGCATGAAAGCCACAGATCCAGCGTGCTCATCCAGCTGTCGGGCAAGATGGATGGGTTTACAGCACAAGCTGCCCCTACCCTACCCACTTTGGGGGCAGCATTGTGTTTCTGTGGTACTCTTCTTCCTTGAGGCTGCTTTTGATGTCTGTGTCCCCTCTGCAGTATCCAAGTGTGGGGGAGTGTGGTTGGCCCTGGGTGCTGTGCCCAGCTATGCATGAACCACATCTTGTTGTGTTGGAGGAAAATGGACCTTCGTCTCTTGTTAGTTTCTCCATTGCCGCCGAGCCAGCTTGAACCCCCCTTTCCAGACCATCTGGGGTCTGGGTGCTGACTGGACCCTTCCTGCGCGCTCAGGTCATTGCCACTGCGCACGCTTCACCCCGTGAGTAACGCACATTCTGCTCGAGGGGCACCAGGAACTTGGCAATACGGAGCAAAAACCCAGGGACGCGACCCGGTGAGGGGGGTTTCCTCGGCTTGCCCAGGGTTTTTATTTTGGTTTCCTTCTACTTAAAGAAGCCCAGGAATTTGTTTTTATAAGCTTCTCTGCCATCATCTACACGCTAGAGCTCTTTGAAATAAGTTTCTGTGATAAAAATCTAAAAAGCTAAACTATAATCAAAGATATCTGCAAATAATCTGTAATGTAAAACCAGACACCACCGCACTGTTTACAATCTTCTTTTCCAAATCAGAGCGGAGGAGTGGCTTCTTGCCAGATTTTAGGAGAAATTTCCATTTGTTGCGTTCTTTTCCCCACAACATATCGGTGCAAATTAGACATTGTATATTACACTATGTATATACAGGCATATGGTTGTTCTGTATTCTTTCGAACATATATTCTTAAGACTTCAAAGTGGTAGAAATTGTTTCTAACTCCATGTCTTATACTTTATCTTAGTTTTAGCCATAATGAACTCTCCGGGTTATTTTTCTAGGGTTTGTTTATTCTGCTTTCTTTCCAAGCCAGCGAGACAGAGTCGCAACACTGTTGCAACTGGAACAAGGAGAACTAGGTCACACTTCAGCAGTTGTGTATCTGTACTAATCACAGCAAAGCAGAATCATTGCTTCCAGGCAGCCGGGAGATGGGAAAATATGCAATTACCTGAGGCTTTGGAATGTGCTTCTGGTTCTGAGGTTCTCTTTCCAGTGAAACAAGGAGGCCACTCCAGCAGAACAGATGGAAGCCCAGGCAATCCCTGGCTCCTCTATCGGGACCCCCCCTCCTCTGGCTGCTGCTGGGCGGAGGGGACCGGTTCAGCAACTTGTCAGCCCCGGCCTGAGCAGATCTATGTCTCACCTGTGTATCGTTCCATTGTAATATTTTTTAAGTCATAAAAAAGTCTGGAAACAAACAGGAAAAATCAAGGTGGTGAATTCCGGGGAGCTAGGGACGTGTACAGTTATTTTTCCTCCATATCCGAACCCTCAGAGCTGGCACCACATGACTACATCGCGCCCGAATGCTTGTCCCCAAATGCATGGGGGTTCACTAATCTTAGTTTAGATGATTTAACTCAAGTCCCACGTTAATAACAATCCCCTTCTTAGACGGTACGATACAGTTTGCACAGTGCTTTACATTATCTTCCTTGATTTTATCTTCACAACGACCTTGGACGTGAATACTGATTTGACTACTCTCTTTTTAGAAATGTCTAGGGAGTTTCCTGGGGTCACGCAGTTAGGAAGCGAACTCCAAACCAAGGGCTCTCATCGTCTTGCAGGATCCTCGAAAAACTTCCTATCAACCAACATCCCGGGGTGCTAGGTAGCTCTGTTTGTTAAGCGTCTGCTATTGGCTCAGGTCATGATCCCAAGGTCCTGAGATAGAGTCCCACCTGCATCGGGCTTCCTGCTCTGCAGGAGTTTGCTTGTCCCTCTCCCTCTCCCTCTTTCTCTGCCCTGTTCTACTCTCTCTCTCTTCCTCTCTCTCAGTCTCTCTCTCTCAAATAAATAAATAAAATCTTTAAAAAAATAAAGTAAAATGAACCAACATCCCTTATAGGGTATAAAGTTCGAGGTCACAACTGTCCTTGTCAACCTAAAAGATGCCCACTTCTTCAGAGCACATCTCCCCCCAATATGCTATGATAATCACAGAAAGACAAGAAAAATCCCCTTATTGTTTGGGAAGGACTTGACCCTAGATGTCAACTTGTCATTTAAATGGAGAGCATCTTTATTTTTACACTGTTACAATTTAGCTAACAAGTGTCAGTGGAATGCTAGTTCTGTTGTCATTCTAGAATTATGCTAAGAGCCATGAGAAATTCAAGAAAATTACAACACAATCCTTGCCAAAACAGAACTTCCTATTTAATTATGAATTCTGCTCTGCAAAGATCCAGATTTAGATTTTATTTAAAAATGTTCAATGTCAATAACTAGGGGGGAAATATAGTAACTTATCTGAATATTGCTAAGTATTTGTGTAAGACATCGAGGAATTTTTCATGGATTTTTCTCTACCAGGAACACAAGGACTGGGTGACGATTTATGATTTCTCACTCAAGGATCAGCCTCTCCCAGTGGCCAGGACCTGATTTTCTGGACCAGGTGCCCAAGCCCACCTGTGCTGCTGGAATAGGGACAGGAGAGGGGACAGGAGTGGACACATGCAGGCACTAACCAAATAGTTTCTTCCTTCTGGGAAAGAGGGACCAGGATACACCTCCTTGTGTTGTCAACTCTGAACTGGCTCTTATAGAGAGTGGCTGGGAAGGGGTGGTGTGGGGATGAGGGAAGAAACTGTCCCAGTTCTGGGCATTTCCAGTTGACTGTAGGTGGCGCACTTTGGGTTGTCACCTAATGTCACTGGATTTTAATTCCACTAGTAAAAAGAAAAGGTGAGGCAAAAGGATCTTTGAGTCTCCTCTGAGTTCTAATGCTCTGTTACTGATTAATCAGTTAGTCAAGAAGTTAGCAAAGTGCCTAGACTTCCATGAGCTTGGTTTCCATTAGCTCCACATGAGAAATCTCAGTAACTACGTACACACCCTCACGCGCACGCACATTGGAGTGTGCGTGCACAGACGTTCACACCCGTTCCCATTTTGTCCTATCTGATGACATCATTCTTGTCCTTGGCCGTTAAGAGCACCAGAAATCTCTAGCCTGGGGAGGGCTGTGAAGAGGCCTGCTGAAACCCTGAGAATGATTTCTCTACAGGGCGGCGAGGAGACTCCATCTGCTGTCCCCCGAAGGCCACGGGTGACCACACCTGGTGCTGAGCGTGTCCAAAATGAGGAAGCCTGACCACGGAGAAGCGCTTGTTCTCTAGTGCTGCTCGGCGGGACAGCAAGGCGGCTTTCTCCTTGGTGCCTGCTCTGAATGGGCCACGTTCGGCCTGGAACAGGGCTGGTTGGCCGTGACTTTTATTTGTGCCCTCCCAGACCCGGTGAGAAATGTCAGCAGTGTTTATTAGTCATCGGCACAAGGGCCCCGGCGCAGGTTAGCCAGAAGTCAGAACCTAAGGGAGAGGGAGCAGGTAGGGCTGTGTGGAACCCTGGACCTCGGCATTAATTAGAAACACTGCTGCCCTGGACAGAGCCAGCTTGTATAAGCTGCTGGGGCCTGTGTTCACTTCATAAAGCTGTTTTATATGGTATTCCTGGCAACAGCCGGACACTTTAAAAGAAAAATAAAAGGAACATTATTGGGAACTTGGGGACGGGGGGGCGTTCTGTTCTCGGCCAGTCAGCTGTCCAACCATCCCCACTCCCCTCCAAAATTTTGAGGATGAGGGCCATCAGAATAGCATCACTTCCGCCATGATAGAGCTTCCTAGGGAAGTCAGTTAACCTTTCTGAATCACAGGTGACCTGTCTGTGAGGTAGACAAAATAGAATCTGGCCCTCCTTGCCTCCTGGGGGCTATTTAAGTAAGTTTAAATAAAACAGAGAAAGGAATGCATGGGCAACCTTGCTATTTTTTTTTTTTTTACTATGTTTAGTTAGCCACTGTCTAGCACATCATTAGTTTTTGATGTAGTGTTCCATGATTCATTCGTTGTGTATAACACCCAGTGCTCATCACAACATGTGCCCTCCTCAGTACCCACTACCTGAGTACCCCCTCCCCTCTGAAACCCTCCATTGGTTTCCCAGAGTCTAGAGTCTCTCAAGGATTGTCTCCCACTCTGATTTCTCCCCCTTAAGTTTTCCCTCCCTTCCCCCATGGTCCTCCGTGCTATTCCTTACATTCCACATATGAGTGAAACCATATAATTGTCCTTCTCTTCCTGACTTATTTCATTCAGCATAATCCCCTCCAGTTCTATCCATGTTGATGCAAATGGTGGGTATTCACCTTTTCTGATGGCTGAGTAATATTCCATTGTATATATGGACCACATCTTCTCTATGCATTTATCTGTTGAAGGGCATCTTGGCTCCTTCCACAGTTTGGCGATTGTGGACATTGCTGCTATGAGCATTGGGGTTCTACATACGGAAGAATGAAACTGAGCCATTGTCTTACACCATACACAAAGATAAACTCAAAATAGGTGAAAGACCTCAATGTGAGACAGGAATCCATCAAAATCCTAGAGGAGAACATAGACAGTAACCTCTTTGACATCAACCACAGCAACTTCTTCAAGACACATCACCAAAGGCAAGGGAAACAAAAGCAAAAATGAATTTTGGGACTTCATCAAGATAAAAAGTACAGCAAAGGAAACAGTCAACAAAACTAAGAGGGGCAGCCCATGTAATGGGAGAAGATATTTGCAAATGACATTACAGGTGACGGGCTGATATCCGAGATCTATAAAGAACTTCTCAAACTCAACACTCAAAAAACAAATAATCCAGTCAAAAATGGGCAGAAGACATGAACAGACACTTCTCCAAAGAAGACATCCAAATGGCTATTCTAATTCTATTCTAATTCATAGGCCTGAAGACTCAGGATGGCAGTGTTGAGAGAGGTTGAAATAGTGATTCATAACTGGTGGAGATTTTGCTCCCCAGGGAATATAGGTGATGTCTGAAGACGACTGTTTGGGTTGTCATTTTTGGTTGACTGGCGACAGGAATGGGCACATGCTATAAACATCTAGTGGGTAGAGACCAGGGATGCTGCACAACATCCCACAATGCCCAGAATAGCCCCTTGACACCAAGAATTATCCAGCCCCCAGGGTCAAGAGCTGAGGCTGCAAAATCTCGGGTCAGAAGTTTGCTGGTATTCCCTAAATATGAGACATTCCCAAATCTACTTTCCACCTAAGCATAGCCATAGGAAACAATAGCCAAGGAAACAAAAGAGGCCAGGTCTACAGCTTATAATGGTGGATCGGGGCACGGGGGGAGAGTAGTCAGTGATGATAAAGCAATGGAGACCTAGCTAAGTATGCTAGCTTATTCAACTATTGTCTCTCTGCCACAGTTCTCTGCCTTTGATGATGGGCCCTGAGCCACAAAGGTCATCTCTTCTTTATCAGTTGTACCCTGCTAGGCGCTGTCAATAGGGGGCTCTGGAGAGAGGTTTGCAGAAGAAGAAGGGACTCCATTCCCTTGCTTCCTGCTCCTGTCTGGGTCCGCCCACAGGAGCACTTCACCCTGGCTGTAGCAGTCACTTCCAAGATCGGTAGTGGAGTCCAGCTTGTCGTTTTCCGGGTACCACCAGCCTCTTTGCATCCGCCAAGCAACAATTTCTCCAGCTGGATGGTATCCCGTTCTCTGAGGTCAGAGGTCCAGTTCCGAGGGGTCCATGTCAAAGCTCTAAGTCTAAATAATTTCAACCTCCTTCTTCAGTCCCTCCACCCTAGGGTTAAGACTTGCTTCCTCCAGTTTCTATCATCTTAATACCCAAGAGTTCTATGTTCCCCTCTTTATTTCTTCAAAATATAAGTTAACAATTCTTTAGAGCAGATTCCCTCTTAGATAGAGTGGTGTGTTTTCTGGCTCCTGGTGGGACTCTGGCTGATACAAAAATGAAGGACAGTGTCCCCCAAATGGTGAGGGGGACCCGAGAGACGTTGGTGCCCCACCCCACCGCAGCAGAAGTGGAGAAGAACAATCTGGCATGGCAGCTTCCTCAGTCGTGGAGAGTGTGAGAGCTTTGTTCAGTTTCTTCCTAGGTTTGCAAAGAACTTGAGGTGCAAGGTCACCATCCAGGGGACAACATCCTTTGCCTCCTCAGAACAGAGTTGCGGGCTTGAGTTGCTGCAAAAAAGAAAGCTTGTGAGTGCGGGGTCTTAAAGTGGTCCTTCTTGGCCTCCGCTGGCCAGTGGTCCCATTTAGACTTTGCCAAATCATCAAGAAGGAAAATGGCAACACAGCTCTCCAGTGGTAAGATCCATTTCCCACTAAGCTCATCGACAATAGTTTGTGTCTTCTCACGATGATTCGGATACACCGTGGAAAGCACTTTTGTGCAGAGTAGGAAGCCTTATCTCCAATGAATGGCGTCCAAAATCACAAAGAATCTGTGCTAAGAACCCATCCATCTGTCAGATCTACAAAGACAGTAAGAGATGCCCCAGCTTGGAGACACAAATCACTTGGTTTATGGGAAGGAAACTACGTGATACCCATCTTTATTTTCAATGAAGTAAATATTTTCAAAAAATATACTGCTTGTGTATATTCCTCTCTCCCAGCTGGAAACAGTAGTTGCAAAATAGTCTAGGAGCAGTAACTAAGGAATTGCAAGGAAGTAAAAAACGAAAGCCACACTGAGCTGCTGTCCCACGGGGCTGGGACTTATTCCTTTCTGTTAGAACGAAAGAAAGAAGTATGTGCTGGAGGGATGGGAGGGGGGCAGGTGTGTCATTCCTGGACACCCAGAGTAGGCTCGCACGAGGGTAGCAAGCTGCCAGCCATCAGCGCCAGCTCTGCCAAGGGTCCGCAGAGTAGAAGGACCAGCTTGGGATCTAGCGCTCAGGGACTGGCGTGCTGCTTCCGGGTCCAGCTCCCTCTCCATCCCATGGAGATTTCTCTGATTCCCGAGGGTGGGGGTGGGGCCCTGCTGCCCAGTGATCTGGCCCCTCCCGGGACAGCCCAGTGTAGCCAGGAGGCGTGTGCACGTGTGGTTCGGGGAGATGGGAAACAAGGGCACTCCCAAAGCAGCTCTAGGACTGAGCCTGCACTCAGTCCTTCCAGGCTCCCTAGAAAGAGACAGAAGGAAGGGAGGGGGTATTTTGTATATACGCGTGTGCGTGTGTGCACGTGCATGTGCATGCTTCACATTTTATGTGACGGACAGACAAAGTTCCATCAAAACTTTAGGCTCCTTTGCACTTCTGAATCTCCGTCTGTCCCCCTGTCTGAGAATGCCCTCGGGCTCTCTGAGAATCTCCAGGTAGTCTTGCCCTACGCACACACATCACCATCTCTGGTTTGAGGATACTTTTATTGTCTCCTCCATGCTCTTCAAGGGGGGGAGCCCTCCTGTGGCCCTGGGGGGGGTTCTCTCTTGTCTCTAAGTGAACAAACTGAGCGAAAGCTTAGAGCCCAAGACAGAAACTGCTCCCTTCTGCTCTCCCCTATCTCATGTTTCCAGAAGGGCTGCCTAGAAGTCAAAAGAAGACGGGCTGGTGGTGGAATAGGGAAGTGGGGGGACTGACCGGGAGCACCATCTCCCCACTTGCTCTCCTATCAAAGCCAACTTCGGCCCCAAGCTACTGGTGGAAGAAGCTGGTGCTACCCCGGTAGGGGAGCAAGTGTGGAGTCCCTCAGAGCCGAGGAGCCCACCCTCCTGGCAGGGACCGGTGGGCACACTCGTCAGGTTAGAGCTCTAACGGCCTGGGTAGCCTGTGAGGTTGGGAATGTGGATCCTCCCGGGTGCCTGCGCTCAGACGCCAGGCCGTGCTCCTGCTCTCTCCAAACCACTTGGCACTCACCAGGCGGGGATCATTTCTGCCAAACCCGTGGCCAACTTGGCAGTTCCTGTGAAGTCTGGGAGATTGCTTCTTGGACATCTGTTTTCAGTTCCAGCCTTTCCCCACCAAGGACTGTGGCGGGTGCGTGGCCGATTCATGGGCCCTCCACTTCTCCCTCCCGAGCTCAGATGCGATCCGTCCTCCAAGCAGAAGGACACGGGGTGCAGTCCCTTCGCCCAGTCTCTTCCAGGCTCCTGGGCACGTACGCGCCATGGTCTCCAGGGCCTTTTGGTCAACACAGGCACTCAGAGTAAGTTAACAAAGAAACCCACTTTGGTGCTGTGTCCCCAAAGGTGGAGCGTACACATGCGAGGAATGTGCCAGATCTTTAGGAGAGTGGAAGGTAAGGAAGAAACATGGTAGAGCAGGTGTTATGATTCTTGACTGGACCAACGGATAAACTGAGGCAAAGTGACTCCTAGGGGTCAATTGGCTCAAGGTGGAACCAGGATTAGAACTCAGGACTCTTAACGCTCAGCCCCAGTTTCTCCTACTATGTGGCGAATTCTGCTTTCCTGGGTTATGTCAATTTTTTTTTTTTTTTTACTTTTATATTATGGCAAAATAAAATAGAATTTTCTTGACAACAGGGGCTCAGGGGCCCATTTAAACGGTATGCTCCATTTGATGTGCAAATGCAGAAGTGAATTTTTCTTAGGAGAGGATTTATAGCTTTCATGAGGTTCTCAAAGGGGTCAGTGTAACCAACAAGGTTAGGAACCCTGACTTGTCCTATAAAGAGGGAGCCGAGACCCAGTCAAGGGCGACCTTTGCATGGATTGATTGTAAATAAGGGGGAGGGTCCTTCCCAATTGTCCAAGACCCAAAACGAAGACTCAAGGTGTGGGAGGAAAAAAGCAACATGCTCCCCAGAATCAGACAGAGTTGCTTAACTGGGCAGCTGCTGAGAACCGCCGGAGAAGCTAGCTTCCTGCGAAGGTGGTGGAAATGCCTCGTGTCCCCTAAGCTGCAGACTCACAGAAGCTTAGAACCTTGACTCGAGGAGCCTCCCTGCAGATCATCTCGCCTGAAAGTCTGTGTACTTAGCTATACGTTAGCATCTTTTGGGAGTAGTTGAAAGTACACCATAGCTGAGGTCAGCCCCAGAGACTTCTAGTGTGATTATGCTAGGCTGAGACGCGGGGCTCGGTATTTTTAAAGCTCCCCCAGGTGATTTTCATGGGCAACCCAGTTGGAGAACCACTATTGGAATTCAACCCAGCACTTACCGTTGCCAAGGAAAACAAACCAAAGAGAAGTGGCCCAGAGTTCACCGCGGCAGAGCTGGATTAGAACCCAGGAATCGACCTCTAGGCTTGGACTCTATGGTCCAAGACTACTATGGTTCACCCACTCGAGAGGAATGATGTTCTTTCAGTGCGGGGCACTCTGGAAGAATGGGCGGTGGGGCAGGGGTCTCGTTCTCCCAAAAAACGAGCCATGCCTCTGTCTTTGACTAGAGCAGAAATCTATTTCTCTTGCTCAAAGACCCCTGAGGCTGGTGTAGAGCTAATAATAATCGCTTTTGCATTTAGGTGATTCTGCAAAGAGACGTTGGTGAATGGCTACTTTTCATGAATGCGAAATGTCAGGAGTTAGGAGGTACCAGTATTTCAGAGTGAGAATTCTCACCGTTTGTTCTGGGATGAGAGCTGAAAACTTGCAGAGAATTCCTTTGCCTTCTCTGCTTCCTGGAATTCCACCCCGTCCACAAAATGATGGGAGTAGATCTCATGCCTCAAAGCTTAGAGAACCCAAATTACAGTGTGGATTTTCGTCTGGTGCCTCTCCCTGCTCCCTTTCAGCCCTTCCTCGCAGCCTGTGTGCCTTCTCCCAGCTGCGAGCTGGAGGCCTGATCTAACAGGGAGGGAGAGAGAGCCAGCAGCTGGGTCCCTGGCTCTCTCTCTCTCCAGAGAGATCTCTGGAGGAAATGCCTTAGATCTCTGGGAGGAGATCTAGGGCAATGAGGTTCATCCCGAGGGGCTGAAGGGACCTCCTTCCTCCTCCCTTCATGTGATTTTTCAATATTTCAGTATCCCTCACAATTCATCCAGCAAATGTCCCTGGAAACGAAGATAAAGATGTACCATGACACCTTTCATTTTCCCATCAAGCTCTGCAGTTTACAAAACCTTTTCCAGTTTTCATTTTTTTTAAAAAGATTTTATCTATTTATTTGACAGAGAGAGAGAGAGATCACAAGCAGGCAGAGAGGCAGGTAGAGAAAGGAGGGAAGCAGGCTCCCCGCTGAGCAGAGAGCCCGACGCGGGGCTCGATCCCAGGACCCTGAGATCACGACCTGAGCCAAAGGCAGAGGCTTTAACCCACTGAGCCACCCAGGCGCCCCTCCAGTTTTCATTTTGATTTCATCCCTAGCCAGAGCCTGAGGCCAGCAATGGCATCCCCTTCGAGGGGCAGGCACAGGGGACAGCGGGGGACAGCGGGGACAGCAGGGAGGAAGTGGTAGTAGAGCTGGAGCTTCTGATTCCGGGTCTAGGACAACTTTTATTCTAATGTGACCTTGCTTTTGAAATTCCGTCTTCATCCTAGCATGTTCAAGTCCAGTTAGATGGCCTCTTGCAGTCCACACCCCGGGGCAGGAGACTATTGGGAAAACTGGCATCCAAATAAAGTGGCTGAGAGTTCGTGCTCTTGCATTTTTTCCTGGCCTCTAAGAAAGTTTTGATTTTTCATCCCTCAGGAAAACACTCCATTTTCTCTTATAAGAGGACCTGTCACTGTGGAATCAGTTTGCAATTCTAAGGCTGTATTTTACTTTGCAGCTCACAGCGCCATGTACACATGCATCTTCGGTGAAGGAACTGAAATGAAATTCTGCATCGGATTTGATCAGAGACACTTCCCAGGGCTTATCTCAGCCCTGAGATGATGACCCCAAGAATGATAACTGCTTCCAATACCTAGTGCTGCTTTTTCTTTTTCCTTCAGCAGGAGGTGGGGGGGTTAGGGTGGGGGGGTGGGGGGGAATGTGAGCATATTACGTTATATACGATTGGCACACCCCTTAGTCCCTTATGCAGAGGCATTTTTTAAAAGGATGCTGCTTTTCTCATCTTCCCAGTGAGGCACCAAAAGAGTGATGGCAAATGGGTGAACTTGCCTACTCTTTAGCACCCCCCACCCCAAAAGTTTCTTTTGACTTGGTACTCCAGAAAAAACACTAAGAGATTCATTAAGAAAAATCATATGTCCTCTATGAAATAGACTGCCCAATATAAGGCAAAATGGCCACAGCTGAATCCGTGCTGCCGATGTATACTTTCCCTACATTTCCTTCCCAGGGACTACTGCCAATGGTGCCTGGCTTAGCTGCATCCCAACACCCTTCCCCCATCTTTGACCCACGGCCTTCATTGGCTTTGCCTGTGACCCCTGTCCAGGTCTTGTGCCCGATTTACTAAGACCAGAGTTCTGAGTCTAATTGGCTGTAATCACGGAGGGTCAAAACTTTTACATATCCCGGAGCCTTCTGCCCAATGACACAGACCTCCTCAACTCTTTTATGGCTGATGTTTTCCTGTTTCTAATTGTTTGGCCCAAATCACTGCAAATACGGGAAATTCTGAGTGTGTAAATGCGTGAACTCAGGCCGTTGGACTGAGAGACTTGTGACATCTCTCTGTAAATCATCCTGAAGCCACTGTTCTGTCCCCTGCCTCTTGTTGACCTTTCCAGATCTAAGCGTGAAAAGAAGTAGCCTCCTGTTCTCTATTGCTTCCATGATCACACAGAAGCATTGCTCAGAAATCACCCTCCTTATCTATGATCGGTAACCACGTCCCCTTATTAAAGTTCTCCCTTGATTGCAGTGGATGGTACTGAATCAGCCAATGTTTGACTCCAATTCCTTTCTACCCACTTGTGAGTTACTTTTCCGTGACTTTTAGTTTGTATATATTAGTTCTCTAATTTGCAATAATAAAATATATAATCATAATATGTAACATTATATAAACATTTACTTTTTTTTTTTTCTGTTTCAAATCTCAGATTTTTGTCTGATTCCATTCTTCTCAGTTTAGAAGAGAGTGTCCCCCCCCCCCCATTCCCAATCCTGGAGTGAGGTAATCCCTCCCTCAGGCGCGGGGTGTGTGGGCTGCCTCCGGCCCACAGCCAAGTTCCTCCCAGGGAATTACCCACAGCAGAAAAGGTGCTGTGTTTTCCAGGATGTCTCCTCTTCTCCGCTGTCATTAGGGCAGCACAATGGCAAAGTGTGCAAGGAAGGTGCAGAAGGGATTATAGGACTCGACCCTTATGCTTAGTTTGTGACAACTCCGAAGGGCCCCCCCGCTCCCGTGCTCCCTGTGGCCGCAGCCCAGTCCTCTGTTACTGCTGCACGAGAGCCCAGCATCTCCCTTTGCCAGGTGCTACTTCCCTTAGTCTCTGTCAGCGATCCTTCTCCAGGGCACTGCCCCCAAATGAACCATCTACACACGCCTCACCATCTTGGAATCGCTTTCCAGGAAACTCAGCCTAGGACACCGCGGAAGTCTGTCAACTCTGTTCTGTAACTATCAACCTAGTTAAATGTGTCCGTGTGGACTGAACCTTTACTAAACATTACTGAACCTTTATTAAACATTATTTTGTTGTTTTCCAATCTGAGCGAAGCGCTCTCAGTGTTAAAGCCCTATGGCTTGAGATTCCGAGGCAAGAACTCTTCCTCTGACTTCACAAATGGACATTCCAGAAATAGAGTGAGGTACAGAAGGAGAAACACTCTTGGGTTGCCTTCACATCCACCCACACGGTGAGTAACACAGCCCCGCCCTCCAGCCTGTGTCCTGCCCTCCCCACCATTGCTCAGAAGCTCAGGCGCCCACCACGCAGATGGTCTGAGGGATTATAAGTGATGCTCCTGCGCCCCGCTCACCACTCGTGACCTAAAAGTTCCTCCTGGTGAAGGAACTTTCTATCTCTCTGACAAAATTTTGATTTTTTTCTTATCTGGGTGACATCAGCTAGGGTTTTAGTCTCTATTACCTTTGCTTGGAGAGCCACTCCTTTTATAGTTTGTTTCTATAAAAAGAGAAGAGATATGTTTTTAAAGCATTGGCGTGGGTTGGGGGGATGACTAGTTTCGTGCTAGCTCCGAGACTGCTCACATTCCACAGTTTATGTGCTGCAACCAGGACATGTTTTGTGAAGAAAGTTATATTTGACTAAATTGTCCTTCTGACGTAAACCTATAATTTAAAAATTATATATATTTAGAGAACAAGTCAAAACAGGAAACACATTCCCAAAGTGGATAGAGATATTTGAGTGTTAAAATACCTACTGCTATCACAGTAGACCTAGGTCCCTGTGTCTAAATAGAAAAACTCTGAAAAGTACCAAAAGAAGAGGCAAAGGAGCTAGCCTACATTTGTGCTTCTGAAATGGACTGTGGGCACTCTCTGTCTGGTAGATATTCCCTCTTGGCTACCTTCTTGCGAGAGGCCCTCATGTCCATTGCCCCACACATGGGGGCTGTGGCTGGAGCAGAGGCTAGTTTTGGAAAAACGTGGTAGAGAGGAATCCATGTCTTCATAGAGAAAAAAATCCGTGTCTTCATTTCTTCATAAAGCAGGAAAGGAATCTAAAACTCCAGGAGAGCCACAGTGGAAGAAAAATCCGAAAGTGGGGGGCACATGCATGTAAGTAAGATTGTGCCCCTAGAAGCCCTTCAACTGATGATCCCAGGTTCGTTCTCCTTAAATTGGTTCTACATGGGGCACCTGGGTGGCTCAGTTGGTCAAGTGTCTTCCTTTGGCTGAGGTCATGATCCCAGGTTCCTGGGATCGAGTCCCGTGTCTGGCTTCCTGCTCCGTGGGGACTCTGCTTCTCCCTCTCCCTCTGCCCCTCCAGAGCCTTTTCCAAGATTTCCACTGATGAAAGAGTGGCTGGGGCTGTGGGCACATGCCCAGCCCAACCTCTGCCTTCATGCCATCTGGCCACCGTGTGGTGTTTTACACGTCAACAACGAAGACAGCTTCACTACCAAAGGGTACTTTATGCTACCCAAATTGTTCACGTCTTTGGCCTTTTCGAAGCACTCCCCACAGTGCCTTGTAAATAACAGGTACACAGTAAATATTTTCAAATGAGTGAATGAAAAAAAAATTTTAATGTGGTTTTCAATGAATGAATAAATGTTGTCTTAAGGGAAAGGGTGAAATTTCAGAGACTTTTTTTTTTAACCTAGATGCATGGTTCCCTCTGAACCCTTAGACTGGCCGTGACTAAGTCTGTGGAAAGCAGCTTCCAAGATGGCCCAACAATCTCTGTCCTCTGTGGCCATACCTGTGTGGGATCCCTTCCCCTGGGGCATGTCTGGACCCGGAAATTTGCTTCTCATGAATAAAACAGGACAAAGCTAAGGGAATGTCACTTCTGAGGTCAGGCTATGAGCAACAGTGGCATTTGTCTTTCAAGCTGGTTTTACTCTCCCAATTGCTCACTGTGTTGGAAGCCAAGATGCCACATTGTGAGCTGCGGTATGGAGAAACCCAAGGAACCCGCAGGGCGAAGAACTGTCAACAGACCGCAAAGAAATAGGGCGCTCGATCCAATAGCCTGGGAGGGATCGAGTCATGCTGACAACCATGTGAGCGAGCTTACACATAGATTCTCTCTCAGGTGAACATTCAGGCAAAATGGCAGCCCCAGCAGATAACTTCATTGCCGCCTTTTGAGTGACTGGGAGGCGAAGTCACCCAAAGGAGCCCTATCTGGATTCCACAGACATGGACCCAACAGAAATTGTGACCTGATAAATGTTAGCTGTTTTTAGCCTCTAAGTTTGGGTGCAAGTTGTTAAAACCAAAGTACAGAAGAGCAGATGTATTTTGCATGGCCACCCTGAGAAGCAGTAACAACACACGAAATGGAGTTTAGATACAAGTTAGTTCCAAGACTCATTTTCTCCTAGACAGAAGACAATGACAGGATTTTCTGTGGAACAATGCTGTGCTGTGGAAATGATGAGATTCAGTAAGCATGTGTCTCCCTTTTACTTTGCTTTGATTTCCTTTCTGAACCTCTTTATGGAGTAATCATCAGCGCTGGGCTTTATTGCAGGGAATATTATTCCTTTAACAGGATAACTTTTTCTCTTCCGAAGGAAAGATTCTAGACATTCAGTGTGCCTCCTAACAAAATGTTGAAGCATAGGGGAAAAAGTAAATTTCAAATAAGCACATAATTACCAAGCCTTCTTTTTACCTACCCTGCTGAGAACTGTCATAAATTTTTCATTCTTGAGAGTCTTGTTCCAAAATTGACAATGCTTTGAGAAGCACTTCTGAATTGCACTTTCTTCTTATTTAAGTGGAAGGAAAAATTATGATAAGGGGAGCCTCTTAAAGTAAAGTATTTAGCCAAGATCCCCAGCATTCTTCCTTCAGAGAAATAATCCAGTTTTGATGTACCACTCCTGTGAATGAGCACAGCGTTTGGATACAAGAATGCTTTGCTTCCATCAGGCCAATTTTTAAAAAGTCATTGCAGAAATCCAACATGCACCAAAAATGAAAAAGGCATCTCATATGGCCAATTTCTAAACTTTGAGTTTCTATGGACTAAGTGTTCTTTTCTGCGAATTTCTTAAATATATCATAAAAGAAAAGCACTAAATTCTTGATATCATGGTGTCCACATATTTGGTGACCATCTTTGGTAAGCTGACATTGGACAAGCTTCAAAACATCATCATTCTACAACAAACATGGTTATGACAAGGTTTCACCCATGGAGTGGTCCATAGGTAAGGAATCCAATAAGCCTGGCATTGGAAGAAAAATAATCTCATCTTTTGAGAGAAAATGCCAACTCTAAGACAGCATTGTCACTAATCTATGGCTCAAGGTCGGTGTGGTGTCTACAACACCTCCATCGGCTAAGGGCTTTGGTTTGGAACAATGACACCCGCCATATCAACAATCACATAGATACCATAATCTCAGGTATTCATTTTAACAACCTTGCCACATATGTGTTACTTTCCCCATCATCCAGATGGGGAACCAGAGGTGAGAAACTATGTAACTTGTCTGACACCGTATACCTAGTGAAGGGTTGAGGCAGGACTCAAACCCAGATCACTTTGATTCCAAAGCATGAGTGCTTCCAATGATACCATATTGACTTTAAACCCCTGACTTCAGAGAAGATGAAATTGCAAGCTTTTAAGCTTGACCCATGCAAGGATATACAGCTGCCCTTGGGAAAGGGTAGACTTAAGACCTCCATGTTGCTCCATGTGTGGAGAAGAATGGTTTTCTGGGGGTAATCACTATAATCGTAAGATACAGAGGAAAGGTGTTGAAACAATGGCTTCCAAAAAGATCAAAGAGTTATTCTTGGGAGTCTTTTCCCCAGAGTAGTCCTAAGAGAGGAGCCCAGCCCAGTTTTCAGTCTTCCCAGGAAGAGTTCACATGAAGGCTTAGAACATCATAATAGACTCATATTTTATATTTATGAAAGGCCTTAGATTCACCCATTGTCTGTTTATCGATATTAAGAATGTTGAATATTTTAATATTCTCTGTCTTAATTGGAGAATAATGTTGTTTTTCCCCCATTGGAGGCACTCACTGTAATGTATCATAAAAAGTCTTCTAAAATCTGATATTCGATTAGTGTCATTTTCTCAGTAAATAAAATAGTCTGACTTGCAAACTCCAAGAAATTATTAAGATATTCTTTTAGGGAAAATATTAAGGCTCCCTTGACATCTAAATCAAAAAATAAATAAAATTAATGTGTGCTTCAACCAGTTTCCATTTTCTATAGTAATTCTAGCTCCACGCGATCATGCCTTACCAAGTGTGGTGGTGCCGTTGGGTAGAAAGCCCATCTACGTCCAGGTATTCTTTTAATGGCCATTAAAAAATGAACGATGAATCTTGGAACACTGAAAAAATAAAATACAATTAATTAAAAAATCACATTATGAACCTTATAGCCCATCAGACTGCCCCACGTATGGCGAATTTCTTAAATTTCCTGTCATTCCCTCTGTAGCTTCTATTTTCCCTTCATTAAGCCTTCAAAACCCCTGGGAGGTAAGATTGTACATATAATTTCATCCCTGTTTTAAAATACTGTTTAGAGTTTTGCTTTGAAATTGCTTTTAGGGCCGAATGTTTGGCTTTCTTAAGTGAATCTGTAATAAACACTGTTGAATTCTCTCCAAATTACCTCAAAGAATTACCTGCTTATCTGGAAGAACCATCAGTGTAATTTTAAGGGATTTTGTTTTTATTCAGCGACTCCGAGCCTTTGAACTTCTCTGCCTCGATTTTTCAATCTTTCCACAGGAAGGGTTCTGCCGAGAGCGAGAGCTTTGCGGCACTTCTCCTCATAAAGGCCGAAGAGAGTGTTTTCGTTTCTACTTTGGTACTTGTGATGCTAGCTCCGAAAAAAAAAAAAAGGAAAAAAGGAAGCAAGATTTCCAAGATTAGGACAGTTTAGTCTAGAAAGGAGACTGGTTAATGGAGGTGTGATTAAAAGGTACTTAGGGTTTTGAGAATCTTGTGAAAATGATACGATCCGATTTTGACCTCTTGCAAAACTCAACAAAGAAATACTCCCTGCCGCCGAGTATCGGCAGACTTCGTACAGTCGTGGGTAGTAGGACTTTTAGAGAGAGATGTCCTTATTAGCCCTCGTTTGCGGAGAAGAAAAATCAAGATGCAGACAAAGCTAGGGAATCTGCTTGCTTGGGGGTCACAGAATTAGAAGCAGTGACCTAGGAGTTGTGCCCATGGTTGAATTCCAGAGGCCAGCCTGTTAATTAGGGGGTTATATTTCTCTGGTATGATCGTTACTCTTGCAAACCAGCTAGTAGCTACCATGGGAGGGTAATGGCAACAGAAGCACTTAGGGATCCTTCCTGCTGATCAAGGCATGCACGTGGTGAAATAGGGTCAAGGTGCTGCCCAGGGTAGAGCTTGACAGTGTACTTGGTTGGTGAATGCCATTTTTCCGGAGATGGATCAGTGCAGGGAAATAGGAGCACCAAGTAACAGGGTTCAGATTTTGCCTTTTCTAGCTGCAAGACCCTGGGGATATCTTACAGTCACTCCAAACCTCACTTTTTTAATATATCAATAAAGATGATAATCGTAACTGTCTCAGAGGAGTCAATGAAGGGTTAAGTGAAGGAAGACAGCCGTGTTCCCTAAGTATTAGCTATTTTCACTGTTTTCTTAAAGCACAGAAGAGGGCATGATGATGCTCCTAAGTGGGTAGTGGAGACATTGTGTTCGCTCTTGTGAAGAAGGAATCCGTGGGGAGAGGGCGCTGATTATCACGAGGTTCTCCGTGTGATGGCTTTCCAAGCAGTAGTGACAGAAGTCCTCATGCTACCTTTCTAAGTTTTGTCTTGGATTGCTGGAAAACTGCCTAAATAAAAAATGACACCCAAAAAAATGATACATAGAAACTTCGAGTAATAAGTGTAAAATTGAATTCAGGTGGTCAGACTGGAATCACCAGCACAGAGTTTGAGATGACATAAGGGAACCGTAGCAAAGTGGGAGTGAGGCCAAAAACAGAGATTAGAATTATATCTAACCAAATCTGTGCAGGGAAAGCTCATTTCAGTCTCCTAATTGAAGATTCAGAGCTCCAGTGGCCAGAGCCAGGAGGAGTAGAGATATCACAGAGTGGGTCGGCTCACAGTCCCTATGTAAACTTGGGCACCCTTGGCCTTCATGGGCCTCTGTTTCTGTAGCTATCACAGTGAGGATCAGATAGCATTAGTTTGATAAGGTTCAGTGAATTTTATGCCTAATGCCTTGTTTACAGAAGGCATGCAAAAAACACAAGATACATTGGGAAGATAAGGAAGTTAATAATGGTGAAACGTAAGTGTTGCCTTGTTCACCAATGTATACCAATGCTTGGCACAATACAGGGCTCCATGACAATTTTTTGAACAAATGACTACTCTTCAAAGGGGTTAAAGAATCTGGTGAAAGTGGACATCGAGGACAGCCATGAAGGGGAAGAGGCATCACAAGGGGCGGGGGAGAGCTATAAAACCATGGCAGGATTTATGTGGAAGAAAGCGGGTCAGACTAGTGAGCACCATACCCCAGCCTCCAGTCACATTTTTATGCCATTTGCAAGCGCTGAGACTTGGCATTTTGGAGAATGCCAGAATTTCTTTTCTCCAATGCACTGTGTCTCAGAAACTCCAAGACCTTAAATCCTGGAGTCCCAAAGTGACCATTAAAGTCAAGAGCAGTGAACTGTCCTCCTTTGTGCTTCTCCCCGAAACTGACAGCGGATCCGGCTTTTTTAGAATTGGATCGCTTGTGGGAAGAGTTGTCTGTTCCAAATAAAATGGCATTTGCCCCAGCAAACATGGTCAGGCTTGACCTCAGGTAGCAGGCTGCGTAATGAACACAGCATGAGCAAAACCGATGCAAACTGTTACAAATGTGTTTGTATCTCTTCAACGAGAATAAGCTTTCCAACGGGTTTTCTTCTTTTGAGAAACAGTTTTGAACTGTCTTTTAAAATCAGGTAGGAATAAAATATCCAAATTATGTTGCCTATCCTTTTGGTTTGTTTTTGTTTTTAGGAAATACATCCTGGGGTTTAAAAATAAATCTGTTTGGTTGGAGATCATTGTAGATTCACATGCAGTCTTAAGAAACAGTAGGGAGACTCAGAGTGTACTTTTCCCAGTAAAGCTATGGCACAATGTAACAACCAGGATATTAACACTGAGGCAGTAATGATAGAGAACATTCTCAACACCCAACACGTGGTTGGACGGGCTTCCTTTTTATCTCCACCCCTCCTCCACCCTTGGCAACAGCTAATTTTTTTCTGCTTTTATAACTTTGTTGTTTCAAGAGTGTCACATAAGTGGAATCTTACTGAATGCAATCTTTTTAGATTGCCTTTTTTCTTTACTCGGCGTAATTCTTTGGAGATTCAGCCACATGATGTGTATTAAGAATTCATGCTTTTTTTATTACTGAATAGTAATCTATAGTATGGTATATAATTGTTCATTTAGCCACCCACCTACTGAAAACATGTGCTGTTTCCAGTTTGGGGTCATTATTAGTAAAGCTGCTGTAAATCTTCATGTACAGGTTTTTGTGTGCAGGTAAGTCTTCACTTCTCTGAATTGTTGCTTGAGTGAAAAATAAATTTTTCTAAGCCATTGACTAATTGAGTCTGTTTGTTACAGTATATCTCTGTACACTCTGCCAACTTAGCTTAAATAACACAAATGTCTCTTCTGCATTGGCCGTAGTAGTCCCGACAGTAATAGCTGTTAAGTTCTTCTTCTCCTTCTTCTCCTTCCTCTCCTCCTCCTCCTCCTCCTCCTTCTTCAAGATTTACTTATTTATTTGAGAAGGGAGGGCAGGGGTAGAGAGAGATGGAGAGAGAGCATCTCTAGCACACTCCCCACTGAGCCCCAGGCAAAGCTCAATCTCATGATGCTGCGATCACAACCTGCAGCCAAAATCAAGAGTCAGACGTTTAACCAACTGAGCCTCCCAGGCACCAACCTCCCTTTTTCTTGAGGATGATATCTAAAGGTTCCTAAGTGCTTACTCAAGTGCAGATGGTTTTTAACCACACTATAAAAGACTGTAATGGTAATTGACATTTACTCGCAATGTACTAGACACTGTCCCAAGTGCTCATGTACTGATTCATATAACCTACAAAATCATCCTATAAGGCAGATACTGTTTTTTCCCACATTTTACAGGTGAAAATATTGAGGCAAAGAGATTTAATATCTCAGGACACCACTGGGAAGGGCTAAAATTGGGGATTAAAATTGTAGTAGACTCAGAACCTTCAATTTTATTTATTTTAGAACCTTCCATTTTAATCACTACACAGTATTGCTTTTCTACTTTGCAGGATCTTTACAAACCACTATCAGATAGGTTTTGGAGTTTCCAAGGAAACCCATAATGACCAGCTTCCCTCCATCCCACCAGGGATTGTGCATGTTGTAATATAAAATAATAGATTAAATAAGGAGTCTAAAATAATAATTTTTATTAGATATCACTAAATTGGAGAAGGTCATTTAGTGTGATAACCAATGGGCCTGCTCATCAACCTCTAGATTTAGGCAGAATTAGCCTCCCAATAAAGCAATGTTGAACTGCTTTAGGTTCCTATTACCTACTGAGTCTTGCTGCAGTAAGACCGAAGACTAGAGGAGCAGGTGGGAACTCGTGTTTCTATGGAGAAGCTTGCTTCCAAGAGGAGGAAATCAAGCTATATATACCATATTTTTGAGCTATACATGATACATATATATATATTCCTCTAATAAATATATATATCACTCCGTGTGTGTGTGTGTGTGTGTGTGTATTCTTACTTTTCTGTTTTCCTTGGATGAATAGTTTTTAGTATTCTATTTTAGCTTTTCTATTGACTTTTTGTTTAGCTCTTTTCTATTGACTTTTAAACTAGAACTCTTTGTTCCCTCTAAAAATTATGACATGCATATTTAGGTTCACTATTTTTACATAATATAATACTTCATGTACAATATAAGAACTTTACAAAAGTATAATTCAATTTAAACTCTTGACACCCCATGCTTTTGTTATTTTATATTTTAATTTTATTTTATATTTTTATATATACTACTATAAGTTCAAAGTTAATTACACACACACACACACATACACACAGAGTCTTTAATATTTACCCACACATTTACCCTTTCTGGTGGTCTCTATTCTTTCTGGGAATTCTAGGGTTTCATTTGGCATCATTTTCCCTCAGCCTGAAAACCTTCATTATCTTTTCTTGTCCTGCAGGTCTGTTAAGATGAATTCTGTCAGCTTTTTTTGGTGTGAAACTGTCTTTATTTGACCTTCTTTTCTCTAATCATATTTTTTCTGGATATAGAATTCTAGGTAAATTATCTTATTTTATCTTTTAGCACTTCAAAGGTGTAATTCAATTTTCTTCGTGCTTCTGTTGCTTGATTTTTTTGTGTGCCATTGTTTCACTCTTTGTGCCTTACTTTTTCCCCCCCCAGCTACTTTTAAGACTTGCTTTTTATCTTTGTTTTTTAGTAGTTTGACTACAACATTCATCCTGCATTGAAGTCCCTGAGCTTCTTGAATGTGTAGGTTGTGTCTTTCATAAATCTTTCAAACTTTTCTGCTAGATCTCCTCAAATACCTCTCCTATTCTGTTCTCTTTCCTCTTTTCATGGATCCCAATTACGTGTATGTAAGATTTCTTGATATTGCCTCACAGATCACAGAGACATTGTTCTCTCTTTTTGTCTCTCTCTTTTTCCATTACTTCCTCTCCTTATCCTATGGGAAAATCATTCTGTCTTTCACCATTAAGCATAATGTTAGCTGTCGGCTTTCTTGTACCTGTCTTTGTCAGACTGAGAAAATTCATTTCTATTCCCAGATTGCTAAGAATTTTTATTTAAAACGAGTTTTAGATTTTTTTAAAGTACTTTTTCTTAGTGTGACTTTTAATTATTAAAGATTTTATTTATTTATTTGAGAGAGAGAGAGAGACAGTGAGAGAGAGAGAGCATGAGAGGGGAGAAGGTCAGAGGGAAAAGTAGACTCCCAGTGGAGCTGGGAACCTGATGTGGGACTCGATCCAGGGACTCCGGGATCATGACCTGAGCCGAAGGCAGTTGCTTAACCAATTGAGCCACCCAGGTGCCCCAAAGTATTTTTTCTTTATTTATGGAGAGGATCCAGTGGTTTTTCTTTTACAGTTTGTTAATGTGGGAAATTACATTGATTTTATATATATATATATAAAACTTAAATATATATATGTATATGTATATATATATATATTTTATTTTTTTTAATTTTTTTTTTTTTTAAAGATTTTATTTATTTGACAGAGAGAAACACAGCGAGAGAGGGAACACAAGCAGAGGGAATGGTAGTGGGAGAAGCAGGCTTCCTGCCGAGCAGGGAGCCCAATGCGGGGCTCGATCCCAGGACTCCGGGATCATGACCTGAGCCGAAGGCAGCCGCTTAACGACTGAGCCACCCAGGTGCCCCTATATATATATTTTAAAGATTTTATTTATTTGACAGAGGGAGAGAGATCACAAGTAGGCAGAGAAGCAGGCAGAAAGAGAGGGGGAAGCAGGCTCCCTGCTGAGCAGAGAGCCCGATGTAGGGCTCGATCCCAGGACCCCGAGATCATGACCTGAGCCGAAGGCAGAGGCTTTAACCCACTGAGCCACCCAGGTGCCCCTATTTAATTGTTGAATATTAAAGTGACTTTGAATTATAGGGATAAAGCCTACTTGATCGTTGTGGCAAACAGGTATAATGTGGTCTCTAGAATCCTTACCTTCTAGTATTCACACTCTCATATCATCTCCTCCCCTTGGCTGTAGACATGCAGTGTGATTTGCTTTAACATGCGGCAAAGGTGGTAGAATATATATGATGTATATGGTCATGTGATTACATGGCATAAACTTATAGCACTCATCTTATAGGACTCTCTCACTCCCTTGCAGCTTTGAGGAAATCAACAGCCATGTTGCCTCCCCCATGGCAATAAACTGCAGCTCACCGCTAGGAGCTGAGGGCAACTTCAGGCCAACAGCCATCAGGAAACCCAGAATTCTTCAGTATTATAGTCACTAAGAACTGAATTCTCCTAACAAATGCACAAGTTTGGAAGCACATACTTCCCCAGATGAGAACCTAGTCCTGGCCAACAGCTTGATCACAGAAGAGGCCAAACCATGCGCAGACTCCTGACCCACAGCAGTTGAAAGATAATATATGTATGTGTTGTGGTCTAAGCTGCTAACTTTGTGGTGATGTTGTTCTCTCGCACAAGATAACTGATACAGGTTTTGGTAATGGAAGTAGCGTGTCAATATAATGAATGTCTGAAAATGTGGGAGTGGCTTTGGAACTGGGCAATGGGCACAGGCTTGGAGAATTTGGTAGAGCACAGTAGAGAATGCTTATATTGTCTTGGGCACACTATTAATAGAAATCTGAACATTAAGGATGTGCCAATGAGGACTCAAAAGGAAGAGAGGAACATGTGGGAAACTGGAGGAGTGAGGATCCCAGTTAACTAGACGGAGAGCCTAGCACAGTCATCTTCTGCAATTACGTGAAAGGGGGAACTTGAAAGTGATGAACTTAGTTTTCTAAGGATACTTCCCAGCAAACTGTTGAAGATGCCACTTGATTTCTTCTTGCTACTTAGAAGAAAGTGTGTGAAGAGAGAGATAAATTGAGGGCAAAACTATTGAACTAGAAGGAACCAAGACTTGATGATTTTGAAAATTCTCAGTCTCTCCAATTGGTAAAACATGCTAATATTGAGAGACAGCTTCCAAGCACTCTCAGGAAACTGCACTCCAGAGAAAAAGCTAAGGGTGTGAATATGTGATTTTCTACTAAAATTTCAGACAGATCAAAAGGTCATGGTATTCAGCCAAACGAAGAGCTTTTCAAAGATGAGGGGTGTGCCTCACAGATCTTAATCCAACCACAGGTCCTCTAGGAAATGTAAGGGCCTTGCCCCTTAGCCATCTATATCAGCAGAAGCCCAAGAATCACACTTTTTTAAAAAGAGCTGTAGGTGCAGCTTTTGTCTAATGGAGTGAACCCCAGGGAAATCAATGGGAGGCACACTAAATTTTTGAGAATAATGTTTCAGAAGGAACTCTGTCAACTTAGATAAAAAAAAAAAATACAGAGAGCAACCTCTCACTTTCAGGGTAACTATTGAAAAATAAGAATTTATCATACTAATGGACATCAAAAGAAAGCTGGGGTGGCAATCTTTATATCAGACAAATTAGATTTTAAACTAAAAACTGTAATAATAAGAGATGAAGAAGGACACTGTATCATAATTAAAGGGTCTATCCAACAAGAAGATCTAACAATTGTAAATATTTATGCCCCTAACATGGGAGCAGCCAATTATATAAGGCAATTAATAACAAAATCAAAGAAACACATCAATAATAATATAATAATGGTAGGGAACTTTCACACCTCCCTCACTGCAATGGACAGATATTCTAAGCAGAAGTTCACAAGGAAATAAGGGCTTGAATGACACACTGGACCAGATGGACTTCAGAGATATATTCAGACATTCCATCTTAAAGCAATAGAATACACATTCTTCCCGAGTACATATGGAACCAGAATAGACCACATCCTGGGCTACAAACCATGTCTCAACCAGTACCAAGAGATTGGGATCATTCCCTGCCTATTTTCAGACCACAGTGCTTTGAAACTGGAACACAATCACAAGAGGAAATTTGGAAAGAACTCACATATATGGAGGACAGGAGCATCCTACTAAAGAATGAATGGGTCAGCCAGGAAATTAATGAAGAATTAAAAAATTTTGTGGAAACAAATGAAAATGAAAACACAACTGTTCAAAATCTTTGGGATGCAGCAAAGGTGGTCTTGAGAGGAAAGTATATAGCACTACAAGACTTTGTCAAGAAACAAGAAAGGTCTCAAATACACAACCTAACCCTACACATAAAGGAGCTGGAGAAAGAAGAGCAAAAAAGCCTAAACCAAGCAAGAGAAGAGAAATGGTAAAGATCAGAGCAGAAATCAATGAAATAGAAACCAAAAGAGCAGTAGAACAGATCAGCAATACTAGGAGCTGGTTCTTTGAAAGAATTAATAAGATTGGAAAACCCCTGGCCAAACTTATCAAAAAGAAAAGAGAAAGGACCCAAATTAATCAAATGTAAGAAGGGGTCATTAGAATGCCCAATCTACAGTCTGTTAGGCACACAGAAGGGTAAATCTAGTCACTGTTACTCCATCTTGGTTGTAAGTAGATTCTCAATAGCATTTCTTTGCTTCTTTTTAAAAATTTATTTTTTACAGAGAGGGAGGAAGAGCATGAGTGGAGGGAGGAGGAGAGGGAGAAAGAGAATCCTCAAGCAGACTCCCCTCTGAACACAAAGCCTACTGCGGGGCTAGCTGATCCCAGGACCACCAGACCGTGACCTGAGCTGAAATCAAGAGTCAGATGCTTAACTGACTGAGTCACCCAGGAGCCCCCTTTTGCTCCTTTTTCATTGTTTCCATCCCCCTACTAAAATTCTCATCTTTTTCTCCGTGTTGTTTCCTTTTGTACTATATCCTTTAGCATACTTATCACTGTTATTTTAAAATTCCTATCTGTACCATCTCTGGGTGTGTTTCTATTGGCTATTCCCTCTTTTGAACATGAGTCACTTTTTTTTCACCTTCAAATGTCTCATAATTTTTATTGAATGATGAACATTTTATACAAAAGAACACTAGCAAAAGAAGTAAATATTTCTAAGAGATTTCGTATCTCTTCTATAAGCCTTCAAACTTGGAGAGCTGGGTCCATCTGATATGTAGTCAGGTTGGGTCTGAACTTTGTTTCAGTTTTAGTTTGATTCAGTTCCCCACTGGCTTCAAATGTTTTGAGAGAGGTCAGTTTTTCCCTTTGGCAGATCATATCTGAGCACCTGACAGAGTCCAGAGATTTATGGTTTACCCTGTGATGCCAGTGTTCCAAGCCATAGGAGATCTTTCTTTGTCTTATAGCCTGGCTGCCAGGGTCACTGCCAAGCTCTCTGGAACTACCCCCAAATTTTTGTTCTTCTGAAACGTGAAAGCCTGGAGTGACTGTTCCCTCCCATGTGGTCATTGAAAACCCACAGCACCTCAGACGCTCTCTCAGCAATCTTGCCCTGCCCTCCACCTCTAGAAGGCTGCTGCCTCCCACTTGGGTAAGATCCCTCACACGTCATGGGGGAATCTCTCTCAGTTCTCTGGTCACAGTCTTCAATACATTGCTCATCAACTCGGTTAAAAAAAACTGTATTAAGAAGTTCAAAGGTGGGCACAGATTTGCTCTGTGGCTGGGCTTCTTTGGTATTCTACTTTTTCACATTATCTCAAGCCCTGTTCTTACAATTTCTTACAAGTTTGGTGGATTTTTCTCTACCATCTATAGTATCTTTCTCCTTTTTCCACTGACTCATCTCGTTGTGGTTGTTAGGGTAAGAGTGGCAGCCTCTTTTTACTTTCTACATCATCATCAGAAAGAGTGATACCCTGAGGTGCCTGGGTGGCTCACTTGGTCAAGCGTGCAACTCTTGACTTTGACTCAGGTCATGATGTAAGATTGAGCCCCGCTTTGGACTCTGCGATGGGCATGGGGGCTACTTAAGATTCTCTGTCCCCTTCTCCCTCTCCCTCTGTCTCTCCCTTTCTCTCTCCATCTCTAACAAAAAGAAAAGAAAAAAAAGAAACAGAGGTACCCTAAACCTTTCTCTTATTACCCTACTTTATAGATATGAAACATGCCTTTTCTCAGAGAAGTTTTGTTGTGTGGGTGTTTTTTAGTGTCTATGTGTCTATGTGTGAGTCTCTGACTGCAGTTGACCCAGCAATTTCCACTATATAGTGACTTATTTCTTATCTCTGAATTTTGAACATTAAACCAAATCAACATCTGGAAGACTTTCCATGTTCTCAACCAGCTTTGTCTGGTCGGGCTTATACTCTGGACTTGAACTTGACTTGTGCCATCTTTTTTTTTTCAGCTTAGATGGATCCATATGAATCCAGTATTTCTGGTCTTATTTGATTAGTAAGTTGCTTTATTGGGGCTTGGGGTTTTGTTTGCTTGTTGGTTTTATTTTGTTTTTGAACACGTATCCATTAGTTTTTGTTTTGTTTTGTTCTTCACTTGGTGGTCTGTTGTGGAAATAAAAGTTTAGAAGAATCCCAGCTCATAGTAACAGACAAACACTCTTTAATAACAATTTTTTATATATTTAAGAACAGGACCTATAAATCCTGAATGATTTGTCATTTTATTGGCCAAGTGGAAATGTACTGTGGTTAATGTAGTTATACAAAATTATGTTAGTTGTTTCCTCACAGTGGCAGTAAGTACTAATAGGAAACATGTGAGTTTACTCATTTATAAGGCACAAATTAGCACATCCTGTGGCTGCTATGTAATTTGTTCCATGATAAGAGAATGCTAGTGTCTCTAATGTATCATTGCAAAGTGAAAGCCTCTTCTCTGACCTTAGCAGATCCGTATCCTGTTGACCATTTTGAGCTTTATAACTGACTAACTGGGTGCCTGGGTGGCTCAGTGGGTTAAGCCTCTGCCTTCGGCTCAGGTCATGATCTCAGGGTCCTGGGATCGAGCCCCACATTGGGCTCTCTGCTCAGAGGGGAGCCTGCTTCCCCCCCCCTCTCTCCGCCTGCCTCTTTGCCTACTTGTGCTCTCTCTCTGTCAAATAAATAAATAAAATCTTAAAAAAAAAAAAACTAAATAAATAAATAAAACTAGTTGCTGAAAGTTGGGATTACCTGGCAGCAATAATAAGCTACGACTATATATTAGGTACCTATTATACTGAGTGTTAGGCAGTGCAAGAGGTCTTTCACATACATTATCTCATTTAAACCTCATTACATCCTTGATTGATAGTGTCCAAATTACTACTCCAATTCAACTGATGAGGAAGCTGGGAACATTTCAAGGTCATAGAGCTATTGATTAAGGATCTAAAGCCAGCTTTGCCTAACCCCAGACTGTTTTCTCTGAGACCATACTGCCTTTCACCCCTTGGACAGGTTTTTCTCATCCATCTTCTCTTCTCCTCTGCATACTTCTGTCCTTAATCAAGCAAGATCTGTCTCCGATCCTGACCAATCAGAATCCAGCTCAGCACCTGCGACAGGCAGATCAGTTACATTTCACCATTCTCTTCCCTTTGTTTCCTATCCTTCCCCCTTATTATCTCAGCCACCCCCTTCCCTGTAGACCTGCCCCACACCTGGTGTATTTGAACAAATGCAGGGCTGTGGGCTCAGAAGGGGCCAAGTCAAGTCCAGGTCTGTGATGGGATGTGAGAGCTCCACCATTAGAGTCACTGCCTGAGCAGACAAAGGATGTCAGGAACAGAAATCAGAACAGGGATCGCCTCTGAGATGGAGGGGCAGTGACTAGGAAGATTAAGTCTGGGTGATGGAAATATTTTAAATCTTGTTGGGTGCTGTTTACATGGGTACATAGATTAGACAGAACTATAAAAATCTACAGTTAATATGTAGCTATCTTAAGTATAAAATTGTACCTCAATAAAAATTTTTAAAAATAGTATATTTTTAAGGAAGATAAGTGCTATGGCAGTAGATGGCAACCTTTTAAGTGGTGTGACTCTTCCTTTGAAGGCCTGCTCCAGTCCTCACCTGTGTGTCTAATTATGCTCTAGGCATGCTCTTGAACTAGCTAGTTGACCCTTGATTCCCGTCAGAAGGCTTGGCGAGTTTGGGGTAACGAAAGGGATCAGACTTTGCCACCCTAAATTGTGCCACTGTGAACTAAGGATTATTTGGAGCTGAAGGCAAAGAAAAAATACCCACAAGAAAAGTGTGTGTCTGCTCTTCCACTACCTGCCTAGAAGTAGAGCATGAATGTCCCCTATGAAGTTGTCCCTCAGTCCTGTACCAGGAAGAGAAGAACAACTTTTATCACCAGAGTTGGAGATGGCCCTGAGATGAGTGCATAGGCAAAACCTTCCTAACTAACCCTTAACTTCCATTAGTTTACCCCATATACCCCTAGAAGCCAAACCCCCCTTTTCTTTGTCTTGTCATTTCCCCACAACTTATTGTTCTTTGTTAAAAAAGTATATATGTCTCCCAAGTTTAACCACTTCTTTGGGACTTCATTTCTTTTCTCTGAAGTCCTCTGTGCACATAAACTTTAAAATATTATCGTCAAATAAAATGTGTATGCCTTTTCTCTTCTTAATCTGTCTTGTTAGTCTAACGAGCAGGGTCCAGCTGAGGAATCTAATAGGGTAGAGAAAAGTTTTCCTCCCCTACAGTAGCTAAGGTTTGAGGATGCCAGGTAGAGACGGATCCACATACCTTAGCACTTGAGCTTCTAAAAGGAGAAGGAAGCAGAGTACAGAGTCATGGATGTGCTGTCAAAGTAGGTCACCCTCTGTAAGGGGTGATCTGGTCCCCGCTGTGTTCCAAGAGAGGACAGAGCAGCCCTGCCTGTGCCATTCCAGGGATGTCATGGCCAAGGGCAAGGGCTGTGGACTGGAGGACCTCTGCCAACTCAGCCACTGGATTGGGCCACCCCTTAAGGAAGTTAACCCCCCACTGCTCTTGTTTCCTTCCCTCCTTGTGAAAAGCTGTTTCTCAAACCTCAAAGGCCTCTGAAGGAGAAGGTGAGCAGCTTCCTGAGGCTCCAGACAAAGCTGACAGCTGCAAGACACCAGCAAGAGAGGCTCTGGGCAAGCCAGGACTTTGGCTTCTGAAGAACCAAACGCCATTACCCGGCCACAGCAGGCCCAACCCTGTCACGGAGCAGCAGAAATGCCAGAAACACCCTGTCCTCTGTCTTCCTCTCGCTTCTCCCTCTCTTTGCCGTCTTCCGACTGGCTTGCCTTTGATCTCAGCACAGAAAACTCAAGCCCATTACAAACCTGTTTACACTCTAATGACAAGAATACAGACACAAGTAATTAGAGAGGAACATTAAATGGCCTAGCCCAGCTCCCCAGCAGATCTAGGAAGGGCATTCGGGATGAGTCAGCGAGCTCCACCATAGAAGTTCGCTTCAGGCAATCTAGGACGTGGCTTTATTGTTCCCAAGATCTTTCCTTTGTAGCAAAATACCTTAGTGAGGCTGCTTCAGCAAAACCGCCAAGCCCTCCTCTACCCATCTCTAGTTAGTCTCCCCTTCAAACAACTATTTCTAACAGCTCCGCAAAGCTCTTGCCCCATTTTGGGCACCCGATGAGGCCCAGGCATCTTCTGCCTCCCTCTCTGATTTCAGAAATAAACTATGGTATTAGTCATGTACATGTTAGTGAGATTTTTTTTTTTTTAATTTGCTTTAGACTCTAATGCGTGGCAACCACTCTGAGTGTATCGAAGTGAACTCAAACCATCACTCCTGGTATCTGCTTTGAGGAGGAAGGCCTCCTCATACCGAATTCATTTCAAACTTTCTTGCTGCGTAGTAGCTGCACAATTGAGGGTCTGGAAAGTGCCAAGCATCAGTTTCATGTACACACTAGGCCAGGAGCAATTAGTCTCTGTCTGCAGGCGTGCCCCTGAACTAATGTGCTCTAACAGGAAGGCTGTACCCGTGTTTGAGAGCTTTTTGCGCAATAACCTGTTATTTTGCGATTGGTAGAATATTCTCCTAGGGTCTGAACTGAAAAGAAGTCCTGAAAGCAAAGAGGCTTTTTTCCTTTCTTTCTTTCTTTTTGTTTAAATGCCCAGATACAGCACTCTTACCAGTGATCCCAACCTGAGTTGCTTTCAGTTCCCAGGAAAGAGGTTAAGTAGCCCGCGCTGACCTTGTAGCTCTTTGCTCTGAAGCAGGGACCAATACCAGGGCCAAGGTCACGGGCAGCATCTTACTGTGAGGCAAGCCTCCAGTCAAACCATCAGAGTGGAGCCTTTCGGTCTCCAGAAAGTCGTTATGTACCTCGGATTATCATCAATTTTCTCTCCCTGAAGTGCCTCTGGCGAATTGAGGGCTGTGGGCTAAAGCCGTCTAGGCCTCCGCAGATTAAAGGTTCTGTGTTCAATTTTCTAAAAGTGCCCTTAGAGAATCCCCAATTTCCTGCCTCTTCCCGAGCAGAAACTGAATTTGCCTTGCCTTCAGAAAGGGAAAACTGAGTCCTCTTGGTGTAAAGGCTTCCTGGAGTTTTGGCAGGAGAGGTTACTGGGATATTTGGGAGGCTTGGGACCTTTGCAGGCCAGTCCCTTCTGGAGAATGGCGGTGTAGATAAGGCTGTTATTATTTATTGCAGACTTAAGAGCCACATAAGCCAATGACGGTGTGGCTTCTGTTTCTCCATTTCATTTTCTCTGAGCACAGCCTTCACCTACCTCCTGTGAATCGTATGCAAGTTCCTACAAGTCCTTCTGAGCCCACTTTAAGTTTTCTATGCTGGAGTCCACACTGCCCAGGCTCCCCTGACTTGGTCCACCCTTTGAGCCATATCCTCAGATATCACATTTCATGGAAGACGCGGTGCCCTTAGACACAACGGCGATCTGTGTATCTTACACATGACAGCAAGAATACACTCAATCGGCTGGGCTACTTTTTGTGAGACAAGGGAAGAAAGGACACAGAGGCTCCCAACAGAAGTGGCTTTGAGCAAACCATGTGTTTATACATATACATAAAGCCTGTGTATATATATATATATATATATATATACACATATACATATACATAAAGCCCTGTGGTATCGTCTTTTGTCAAGCCATAGAGATTTGGGGCATTTGTTTTCAAACTTTAAATTGGTACATAAGATATTGTCATGGACTAGAATAAGCTGTAGATGTGTTCAGGGTGTTGAAATAATGCCTTCTGTGTGGGGCCCATGGGAAGGAACACTCTGGGGCTTCATGCACAGTGACTTCCTGTCTCCCAGGGCCCTCGAGGGTTGTGTTCCTCCACCACTGTGGGGGCTACTCCCATGGGTGTCCTGGGTGTTTATTGTGGTCTTTCAGCCATTGCTATTAACATCTCCCCAAAATGCCATGCACTTCCTCCTTGTAGTGCAAGCAAAGGCCTCCCTCACGTAGGCCAGCGATGTCCGACATCTGCCTACACTCCATGCTTGCATGGACAGCAAAGTCCCTGATTTAAGTCTCTTTGATTTAGTGCAAATGTAGCCGTCATATAACAGACCTAGCAAAGTCTTCGTTTTGTTTATGTTTCATCATCCAAATGTATGATTACACCCTGAGCACCAGACTGTTGCATCTAGATATCAACCCGATGGCCTGAATGTAAGGGACCAGAGTCTGCTCCAAAGAGAAACTCCCAGGCCTCAGGGAGCTTTAGTAGCCTTCCCTGGTACTTCCCTGAGAAAGGGGTTGCCCTAAGTGGCTCAAATGAACAGTCCTGGTCTTGGACAGAATCAAGGCATTTCTACAAGAGAGCTAGGAGTCAGAGTTACGAATTCTGTGCCAGGTGATAGGCAGCATAGACTATTGTTAAGGGGGCGAGACATTTAATTAGACCCCATTGCCTTGCAGAGAAGAAAAAAGAAGGAGGCTTCTGAAAGTAGAGATAAGGAGTCCTTTCAGATCCCTGTCCCCCACCACTCTACCCCTCAGCCCTTGAGCCCTGCTAAGGTAACTGTCAAGACATTCCAGTAGGTTTGGGATAATTCTCAGAAAATGTGTTGTTGTAGCATGTTGGTCAACAACTCTTGTTCTAGATTCTCTGGCAAGTTCAGATAATCTCTTACTAATTCCTTTTCTTACCTGCCCCTACCTCCAGCCCATTAAACTCCTATCCCCTCACTAACCTGGACAAAACAGCTAGTCCGCAAACCCAGAATTTCAGTGCCTAAGGAAGAACTTGACATTGCAACATTTACAATACAAAAAGCCAGTCTGTTATTTGGAAGATTAGTTATTTAAGGAAAGTCTTTGTCACATACAACATCAAACAACTGATTCATTGGCTTGAAAATTTTTTTCAATAATTCTTTTGAAGTGAGGTAGATATAACCTATGCGTGGGAGTAGCTAGCCAAAGTGCTACATCATTCAGGCATTGTGTACTTGGTAGTGGGGACCCCGTATACAAATTTCAGACACAATAGGAAATCTGATGTCTTGTTTCAAAAACGACCTGGTAGAATCAAGCCTTTCATCTCTGTTGTGATGTGATTTGCCTATTATTTCTATACTACTGTGTATTCAGTTATAAATGCTTTGTGAGTAATTATACTCAAATTCAAGACTCAGGGCCAGACACATGTGACATTAAACTTGCTTTAAGATGAATAGACATCCTATTGTCTAGGGGAAAGATCCATGAGTCAGATGACGTGGATTCTAGTCCCGGATATTGCTGTGTAGCTACAGAGAGAATTTCTCAGCTTCTCTTGATTGAAAACCTCTCTCAAGTTTAGTTAGGAGCATGAGTGTGGAATCAAAGCAACCCGGGTTTGCATCACTTACAGTGAGTGATCCTGGGTAAGTTACTTAACCACTCCAAGGTTTGGTTTTACACCTATTAAATGGGCATAATAATTATACCTATCTCATGAGGGTGGGGTAAAGATTAAAGAGCATACAGAAAATGTCCATCCAGTAAGTGGTCATTATTATTATTGATCTTGAGTTCCTTCATCATGATTTTGTAAGACTGCTTCCAAGATTCTTTTCAATTTTAAAATGCTATGATCCTCAGGCATGTGAGATTTAGGCTCCTTCCTCCAGAGTTCAAGACAGGACACAGAGTTGGTGGCAGGAGCCCTGTGGTGGGTAGCCCATTTCTGCTGCTTCTTGCTGGGATGACCGTGGTTCCAAGGAACCTGCTTTCAGGCTCTCAGAATAGGTTAGCCCAAGGCAGTGGCAGTGACCGTGAAGGTTGTATCAAAGAGTCTTCAGTAAGACCTTGAAGGTGCCAGACTGAAGGCATGAGCTATAGAGCATGAACCAGACTGGAGAAGCTCAGCCCAAAATGCCGACTAGGTTGGCAGGGAGGACATAGGGACAAGGGGGGACGAGAAGTGGGGATTCAAGTCAGGTACTCAGTCAAGAGTTCCTAGCTAGGGAGAAGCACGTGCAGGTGAGGGTTGTGCATGGAGGGGGATCTGACTGACAGCTTCAAGAATTTGCAGTTCAGTCTGACAAGAGCTATTGCTGGTGCCTTGCTACCCAAAGTGTGTGGCCTGTGGACCAGCAGCATCCGCATTATCTCAGACTTGGCTGGAAACTGAGAGTCTCGGGCCCTACCCCAGATCTCCTGAACTAGCATGTGCATTTTAACAGGATTGCAAACTGGAGGGATAGATGAAGGATGCTAGCCTACCACTTTAATCAATCCCTTTGAGAGAGAGATACCTATATTAAGATTTAAAAAAAAAAAAAAAGGCCAAGTAATAAACATTTTCTAAGGAATCCAAAAGCATTCAGCCAAGAAACTTAAGCAGGGACTGTTTTTAGCTTTGTTTTTCCAAAAAATAAACTTGAAAAGGTGTCTTATAAATATGGCTTTCTCATGTGGTACAATAAACTACCATCGCCTCGTGGTTATTGCAGAATACAGAGGATATCAAGTTGCCTGGGATCCTATGTATACCCGCCACCAATCCAAAGGGTGGAGACGTCCCTCAGAGAAAATCCAAATGGGATTCTAACAAATGATCCCATGACTGAGTCCCTACTTCCTTAGTACGAAGGCACTTTCTGTAGGATATCAGAAGTCAGATGCATCTCAGGAGAGGCTAACAATCTTTGGTGCCAGAACACTCTGATGGGACCATCAAGACTTTGCCCTGGGAAAAACTGGAACCTACGTAAGTTCTACTGTCTGTGTGTCGTCATCTCTCTCACTTTGCCCTCTTGTTTTACAGTTAAGGAAGCTAAGGTTAGGTAATTTACCCTGTGTGACAACTACTGTGGTTTCCAGAACTTGAATTTGAATGGGGACCTCTGTTTCTGCAAAGCCTTGGGTCTTGCTTCCCTGTGTCTTGCACTTATGTTGTTCTCCCATTTGGGGTTAGATGAGGTGGTTGTCCTCAAAAAGCTTCAAATTCAAGGATCCATTCCTTCCAATTTTCATAGAATGGACATTTGTTTCAGCTCAACCCACATGCAGAGACATGAAATAACCAACCACAAAGCCCTTAAAAAGTCTTATTCTGCTTCAACTCAGAGACAGAGGGTTCCTTTGAGGTAGAGAGGCTTGCATTAAGATAGAAAACCAGTCAACTGGACATATTTTCTGAGTAAAGGGAAAGCACTCAGACAAGAATTTTAAAATGATCCCCATCTAAAAAAACCCTCCGATCCAAAGAGCTCAGGAGGATTTCGTTTTCTTTCCAGGGACATCACTAATAAGGAGCACATCCTCTGGAAGATTCTGGGTTGTATGAATTTGTGCAACATCAGTCAGGGACAGAGTCTCAAGATAAACGAGAGGTCTTGCTTTAAGGTCTTGCTCCTCTAAGTATAATCCCTGACCAGTACCATGATCCAGGGGCTCGTTAGAAACGCAGAATCCGGGGCGCTTGGGTGGCTCAGTCGTTGGGCGTCTGCCTTCGGCTCAGGTCATGGTCCCGGGGTTCTGGGATCGAGCCCCACATCGGGCTCCCCGCTCTGCCGGAAGCCTGCTTCTCCTGCTACCATTCCCTCTGCTTGTGTTCCCTCTCTCGCTGTGTTTCTCTCTGTCAAATAAATAAAAAATCTTTAAAAAAAAAAAAAAAGAAAAAAAGAAACGCAGAATCCTAGAGCCCACTCCAGGGTCACTAAGTTGGAATCCGCATTTGGACAAGATCCACGAATCCCTTGTGTACTTTCATGTTTGAGGTACCTAAAGCTGGTGACCCACGTGACATTTGGAGTCATTCTCCTGGCATCTAATAAGCAGTATTGTATCTGCTTTACTCCCTGAATGGGGGCTATGCCTACTAACAGGGTGAGCCCTTAAGGGGGGCAGGGGGTGTACTCAGAAAATTCAGGCTACTGCCTTCGGTCTGTCACATATGATGTCAATTTTCAAAAACCCTATAAAGAATGCTCTCACAATGAAAGCTATGTTGAAGATCGAATCTTTAATGGGCGTTGGAGACCATCCAGACTTTGCAGGAGATCAAAGTCCCCTTATGAGCATTTATCAGCTTTCTTTGTACAGAAGACGTAAGAGGTGCCAACCGGTGGAACATCCCAGCGGCTAGGGCTCCTGGGCAGGGCAGCTTGGCCAAGTGCAGTGGGACAGCATGGCGGGCAGAGGGCGGTGCTGAGGGCGCCATGTGTCCCCACTGGCAGGTATACTATAGGAAAGAATGAGGGCCTTCTCTACACTGACAGGGCTGGTTTTTCTGTTGCGATGAATCAGGATTTATGGCCACTAGGAATTTAACATAATTAGGGGCAAGCCTCTGAATGGAAATGCCTTTACAATTGGATTCTGCCTGCAGGCTGGGGTTGGGGACAGGATGGCAAAGGAGTGGTAGATTCCATCTATGAAACCCTCAGTCTGGTCCGAATTCTGCTGCAAACCCTCGTTGTGGTCCCTTTGGCTGTTTTCTCTCATTCCTCTGGCCTTAAAGATTTGGAAATGCTTAGACTTTCCCAGCCCACCTGGCCCCGAATCCTGAGTCCAGTTCCCTTGTGCTCCTGCCCCATAATTGCACAGAATGAGTTTAAAGCTGTAGACTCCTCATTCAAACTGCCCGGGATCACCCCCCTCCCCCACTTCCCCTGCTTGCTAGCTGGGAAAGGGACTCACCCTTTCTGTGCCTGAATTTTCCCATCTGTGAATGGAGCTTATCATCACCCGTCCTTGATGGGGGCGGGGGGCTCTTGGGGGCTTCCTCAGGATTAGAGAGTTAATATGTGTTAATATGTTGTTGGGCACGCCAGGAAGGTCACTATCACTTTAGGACATCAGACCTGGAAATGAAACCCAAGCACTTTCTCCCCTCATCTCCAGGGGGAAAAGAAAGTGTTCAAGGATCCACTGAGGCATATACAAAATTTTAAGTTTATTTAGGAAAAAAACCATTTGGAATTGGTCAACGGCAACCAGAAGTAGCTAGGAGGACTCCACCAACTAGACCCTAGGGAGATACTTTCACAGAGAAAAGGCAAAAGCGAGGTTAAGAAATTGTGGATTGGTTATTGCTTAAAGCCTCGTTGGCTGCTTGTGATGGGTTTTCCATTGGTTTCAATTTCCTGACTTTGAGGCATTTATAGGCTTAGATTTTGGTTTGCTTACGTAGGGAGGCAGGGAATAGGGTCACCTCTGTCTAATTGCCTCCTTGTTCAATTAATTTAACAGAAGAGTCAGGCTCCCATTAGCCATTAGTAAATTGAGGTCACTCTCCTCTCCGCCTGCGTCTCAAGGGTTTCAGGAGGCCCCAGAAGAGAAGGAGCTCTCTCGGGGAGTACAGACCGGGAGTTTGGGGGCACCCAGGATGCTCTGAATGTCTACCTGAGCCAGAAGTCCGGGGGCTGCACCCTTCATTACCTTATTCCTAAACAATCAGAAAGTTCTCTTGGGAACAGGCGAGAGGTTTGTTTAGTTGGCTCCCGCTTGGCGGGGAAGGCCCATGCTCGAGATAGCTGCTCGGCTTAGCTCTCTGCAGCTCGGCTGAGTGGAGTTCAGCCTGAGGTCAAGCTCTGTTGAAGTTGGCAAGGTAACATAATGTGGCCACTGGGCTTGCAATAACCTCATGGCTTCCCTTGGAATTCGCTACCGTCCGGCTGTCCAGCTGACATTGCCCCTTCGGCAATGTAATCGGACTGGACCAGCACCGTCAATCCCACAAAGACAAAATAAGCAAGGACTGCAGGGTTAGAGAGCTGCTTTAGCCGAAGAGGAGGCTACTGAGCCAACTTGACAGCAGAAGCTCAGGGATACGGGATGACGCTGTCCGAATCGATGCAGACGAGCCTGTCTGGTATTTTCTGCTTCTTGCTCTCACGAAGCTGCTGCTTTTCGTGCCATCAGGAGCCAGAGACATTCACTCTTACCAGACTGATTTTTGTCTATTTGGGGGTTGTTGGGGTTTTTTTGTGTTTTGTTTTGTTTTGTTTTTTCTTTTCGGTGATACTATTATTGGTATCTATGTTGCAAACGCAGAAAGACAAAAGAGAATTGCCCATCCCAGCCAGTCCGTGGAGCATCACAGAATGAGACACAAGATTTGCAAGAACCTGGTGGAAACATCATCACTCTGAATCTAAACAAAAAAACAGAACCCCGCATTTATTTTTGGAATGGTTCTGATGAAAAAGTAATAGCAATGTTCTTTTACGATAAGAACAAAAGTCTGTCGATACTATTATCCTTAGAAAATTAAGGAAGAGCTGGCTTACACTTGCAGCCCATGAAAAGGAGCAGATAAGCGATGGAAGTCTCGTTGGAGACAGGCGTGCTAAGCGTGAACAGAAAAATCCTCAGGCAACTCAATAGGAGGATTTCAATAAAGGTTTGAAATAGATGTAGAAATGTCAATAATCAAAAGTTCCTGGAGAGACGGAAGTGAGGAAAACAAAGTGAAAACGTCTTGTGGAAGAATGAGAAAGGAAACCTAATAGAAACATACATAGGAACAAAGTCATTATACCTTACCCCAGGGATTGTGTGTGTGTGTGTGTGTGTGTGTGTGTGCATGTTGCATGGTATGTGTAAATGCTTTTGTCAAAATCAAGTTGGGAAAACTATAAATGTCTTCAAATGATAAACTTTGATTAATCTTGTATCAGATATGTAAATTTGGTATATTGGTATTTATTTAGGTCACTTCATAGTCTGGTGGAAACTGACAACGGTCAAATAGGAAATCAATGAAATCCAATGTGTTGACAAGCTGCTCTTGTTAGGGCCGCACAACAATAAGCAGAATCCAGATCTAAGGTTGTCTTTAACCAAGATGGCAAGGACAGGATTCTAGATGAAGTCTTA
>CM053611.1:6690274-6712774 GCA_028646535.1 Procyon lotor
GGGGGTAGGGAGGGAAAAAATGAAATAAGATGGGATCGGGAGGGAGACAAACCATAAGAGACTCTTAATCTCAGGAAACAAACTGAGGGTTGCTGGGGGTGGGGGGCAGGGATAGGGTGGCTGGGGGATGGACACTGGGGAGGGTATGTGCTATGGTGAGTGCTGTGAAATGTGTAAGCCTAACGATTCACAGACCTGTACCCTGGGTCAAATCATGCATCGTATGTTAATAAAAAAAAGAAAAGAAAAAAAAAAAAAAGAAAAAGAGGTAACCGAAAAGTGGTAACTGCAAAGACTTTAATAAAAAGGATGTTATCCAGGGCGCCTGGGTGGCTCAGTCAGATAAGCGACTGACTTTGGCTCAGGTCATGATCCTGGGGTCCTAGGATTGAGCCCCATGTTGGGTTCCTTGCTCAGCAGGGAGTCTGCTTGTCCTGCTCTCTCTGCCCCTCCCCACCCTGCTCCTGCATGCTCTCAACTCTCTCTCTCTCTCATAAATAAATAAAATCTTTTTTTAAAAAAAAAAAAAAAGGATGATGTTCTCCAAAGCCTGAGGCAGAGAAACCAACCAGGGGCCATGAAGCACCCTGGAGGCGAGCAGCACTGGGAAATCAGTGCCTCCTCTAAGCCTAGGAAGCAAGGATAAAAGGGGTTTTAGGACTTATCAAGAGCTCTAGGATCACGGAACAGGAGCTGTGGCTTTCGGGGGACTGTCGCCACCAGCTGAAATCACAAGTCGAAGGGCCGTGGGTGCCCCACCAACGCCTTCCAGAGGGGTCAGTTTCCAGGGTGCGGAGAAGAGCAGAGAAACATAGAGGATCTGGAAGAGAAACGGAGAAAAAGCAACACAACCCTGGTTTCTAGCACATAAAACTCTGGTTATCCCTTGGCACTTATGAGTTTACCCATCAAATACCATTTGAAAAAGTGTTGCCCGTGCATACGGAGACCACGTGCCCATAGGTCCTGCTGCCCCAGCATCTTGGCACACCTGTGTCCTCATCCCCGTGCACACCTACACGGGTGGCAAGGTTCAGGGACCCGGGACTGCCGTGGTAAGAGCGGTCAGTCCCCAGGAAAACCATACATCCCCAAAACTCATGGAACCTCATGTTTGACTCAATAAAATACATATCTATCAGCATTTTATGCCTCTGCCTTATCATGAAAGGATCTGTACTTTTGTTGGACACTTTCCTTAGGTCTATAGTGAGAAGGACGTTTTGTGGTTAACGCCACTGGGGAAAAGCAAAAACGACAAATAGAGAGAGAGACATCATAGATTTAGCATTTATTAGGATTTAAGAAATGCTGGATACAAACTTGCACCCGGGAACTTTCTGTTCTCCCCAGATGTCCTCTGTGTGACAAAGCAGAGGGGTCTGGTTGGAGAAAGCATGCACAGGCAGAGAACAAGCCAACTGAAACTCCCCTTCCAGCAGAGAAAGCAGTCACTCCTGTCCTCCCCGTACCAGATGACAAGCTTTCCAGCACTTTCCCAATGGGAGAGAGAAATCGTGGCTATAGAATGCAAGAAAATAAGAGTCAAGCGGTGGAATTTCTGTTGGCGTGAGCCGGGTTAGTATCACAAGAACATGCTGTTGTGTCTGAAAATTACTTGGTTTATATATTTAAATATTCTTTACTGTAGACTAAGTGTTCCTATTTTTTTAAAAAATATTAGTGTATATTTAGGCTTTTTAAAAGAAACTCAAACATCTGGCAACTTACCGTTGAATTAATAAGTCTGTTGTCTATTTAGAGAGGGTTGAGTGGAACCAGGCATTTCAGGAGTTTGTTTGAATGTGGGCTTTTTTTGTTTGTTTCTGTTTTTATTTCATTTATAGATTTATTCCCAACATCAGTAGCCCCTACCGTCGGGGAGGCCCTGCTTCTTAATTTGCAGTTTGGAGAGAAGTAAAAGGTGACAGACTTGGTGGAAATTACAAATCGTGGAAGAGAAGGCACGCGGACTCCCTTGTGCCACAGCCTGCCTGCCCTCCGGGGGCGGCTGACAGGGTCCAGGGTTCGGGGCGCCTTGTGTTCAGAGATAAGGCCCAGACCAAGAGCTCCTCTCCGATGCAGGAATGAGTGGAATTTAACCACTTAATTTATTACCGGGATTTCAAATAACTTTGCCCCAGGTTTATTGAATTTCCAAAATGTTCCTTAAGTCATACTGAAAACGAACTGTTTTTATCTGAGGCTCTCTGATTGGTTACCAATTTGGCAAATTCCTATGTGACCTTTCTTAATTTTTTCCCAGGCTCTCCGTTATAAAGAATGCTTTTACTGACTACATTTTTTTTTTAAAAGGAAATGTTGGGCTTCGGCATTAGATTCCACTGATGATTCCTGAGATGTTTTAAAAAGGTAGGATCTGCCACACGAGGACAAGGACTTTAGGGCCCCTCCCCCGCCCTCCCAAATGTGTCACTGGTCTTAGGTGGGCAAACTGGTTTAATTTAAATACTTTTGCAGATTCTTCTCTTCTTTCCCAGGCCATTACCCATAATTGAAATGCAAATGTTTATTTTTAAAGTTTTAGAGCAATTTGGTTGGCTTTCTTGGACTGTATTTTTTAGCCCTTTGGAATTTCTAATATCAGATATTAGAGTACTAATATCATTACCAGAAAGGCAGACTGGACAACATTCTAAACCTCTCCAGGAGCCAGCTAGAATAAGCATCTCTTGGTAAAGGTACACAAATAAGCCTTCTGCCCGGTTTTTCATGCCCAGAACTGTGTGCGCCAAGGCAAGGGTCCATACAATGTACTCGTCTGGGACAAAGAATTCCATTTTCACTTGGGAATATCTTAGGGAGAAAAAAAAAGGACTCAGGTGGCATTTTTATTTTTGCTTCTCATGCCAAGAACAAGTTAAGCAGAGAATCAAATCAGAAGGTAGATTCTCATTAAGAAGTCAAATTCCAAACGGCCTCTCTGCTTTTCTCAATTATTTGATGTTTTACGCACAAGGACAGAGGGAATGAATTGAGACAGATCTCCCAAGTGAGTAATGATTTGTGAGGGACCTGTAGGTTTACATCTAAAATAACCCTTACATGCTGATGTAATTAGAATTTCGTTTGGTTTGGTTTGGTTTAGAGAATAATTTCTGTTCTTTCTTTCAGAAAATATCTCAGGCAGTTTTCAATAAAATGTGCGTTCACAAATAAGGTCTTTAAACTAGAAAATCAGAAAGCATATAAAAGGGGAAACTTAAAATAGTTACTGGAGCTTAACATTAAATTTAATTTTGAGCTTCCTGGCAGTTTAGGGAAAGAGGAACACAATGGATTACATTGTTCTCAGCATCTGATGAAAGGGAGCATTTTACTGCTTCAGAAGATACTTGCTTTTCTTATTACTAAATTTTAAGAGGGTTGAATACTCTGGTCCCTTATATGTTTCACAGAAAAAGAAAAAAAAAGGCAGGAAGGAAGGAAGGATGGAGGGAGGGAGGGAGGGAGGGAAGGAAGGAAGGAGGGAAAGAGGGAAGGAAGGAAGGAAGGAAGGAAAAAGAAAAAGAAAAAAAGGCTTTTTACATCACCAAACAAAATTTGGGAGCACACTAAAACACATTCAGGGAAAGGAAAGCCAGCCACCACTTGGTGGAATTGATGAGATCAGTGAATTTTTAAAACCCTCTCAAGGCACTAGGCAGCATATTTTGTAGAACTAGATTTCCTACAAGATAACACGTTCTTAACATCACTTTTTAAATGTGTAAGTATTGGTTTTCACTTCCTTTGTATAAAAAACAATGACAAAAATAATGGCATTCTTTTTTTAAGTTGGTATATTTCAGACATTCTGAGGGGACTAAGAAGTCTAGAATAAAGCTACACGAAAGTAGCCCCGATGGCGTGTCCTACAAGTGAGTTCCCCAAATGGGTTTGATTGAATATGGAAACAAGCTTTCTCTTGTATTACGATAGCTTGTCACTGGAACTGTTTTTTTGTTTGGTCCCCTTTGCTCTTAAACATGTAGTGAAATAATGAAAATCATTACCCAGGGTTTGTTGACATAGAGAAGGGAAGTGCCAAATTTATGAGGCTGGTGCCCTCAGGGGTACTCGGTGCCACAGGAGAACCATCATTTCTCCTCAGCAAGGATGGAGGATGTCTGGGGATGGAGATGCCTCCCAGGGGGCTCACGCGAAGCCCTTGGGGGAGAGAGTGACTGAGTCCTCCAAATTTAACTTAATTGGCATTGTGGGAAAGCTTCCTTTCCACATACCAGCCCACACTGAGTATGGTTGTTGGGAGAGCTAAAGGCAGGGCGTGGTTTTGCGCCACAGCTTCCACCGTCCGCCATCTCGTGGACCAGAGTCACTCCCTCAGTGACGTTACAGCAGGTCTGAGCTCTGAGGAAAACACAAATTCACAAAAACAGGGATGTGCTGGCTTTTAATTGCGTGCGGATTTCAATGATTCCATTGTTTTCCTCCTTGGGTGGTTCTGTCTTCATTCAGAGCTGCCTTGCCTCTAATGTTTCTTTGTCTAAATTCCAAGAACAGCCCTTCTTGTAGTTCTTTAGGTAATCTCTTACTGCTTTATGGCTTCCTGACATTCACGACACTTTGCAAATGATTAAAAGCTTTATTAAAGCATTTATTCTTTCAAGTATTTATTAAAGAAACTTTTTAAGGATATCCAACCTGTACTAATTTCTATAGACTTTGCTACCTTTTCTTTTCTTCCACCTCATCCTATGGCCATCGGTAATTCTTCCCGGATCTCCTTTAGCTGGGCTTCGTGTGTTTTAATGCTTTCTCATGTTTTTCCTCACTGAATTTCACTGGTTCTTTGCTAGTTTACTTGCCAAACTATGAGACTAAGGACTGAAGCTTTCTACTACCCAGCATTTTGGCTTCTTATTCATTAGCACTCACTCACTGGCCACATATTTACTGAGTATCTATTAGATGTGGAGCATATTTATGTGCTAAATTAATTTTAGATTCTCCAAATAGTCATTTGGATTGAAGCTAAATCCAAAGGCATATTTATTACATGAACACAACCTCACGTGAGGATATGGCTGCAGAAGTCCAGGCCAAGATAGAGGGGGACCTGATCGCTGTGTATAAAATTAGTTCATGGAATAGTCATTTCTAGCAACAGCCAGTAAGGGAGTTGAAAGTAGGGGTGAAAGCTATAGGGAGTCAGAAAATGAGAGGCCAAGGACAAGAGCAAGGACAAGAGCAAGACAAATGAGAGGCCAAGAACCTGTGTTCATGGTACAAGCAAATGACCAGTGAGAAATTCCCAGGGACTGAATTGGCTTAGGTACTTTTAAAAACAGTGGTTCCTGGTATTCGCTTAAAAGACATTTCTCTGCCAAATGGGATGTGATCTCCCCACTACTTCAAACCTTCAGGACAACCCAGATACATTCAAAACAGCCTTGTAGTAACAGGAGTTGTAGGGAATCAGTAGAAAGGGATCTGGGATTCTCATTCCTGGTGGGGGTACAGTGAAAATATGTGACCAGTAACTGGAGACAAGATCTGATCAAGAATTTGGTAGAAACAGGAAATTAGAACAAGGAAGAAACCTAAGTCTTCAAGAGTCTGCAGATGTTGGAGTCCTCCAACACAGGATGTAAGATGGGCCAGAGTGATTTGAATTTCAGTTTTAAAAGAAGAAGACACTGAGTGTTTGCAGGATGTGGAGGTCCCAAGGATGTTAATATTTAGAAACCACTTTGGGCCTCTTTGAGACTTGGCCTCCTCGTCCGTAAAACGGGTATAATGCATTAAGGTAACGGAGAGGATTAAATGAACCATTCTCAGCAAACTGCCTTCCATGGTTGCTTTGGACGTGATTGCCTACCAATAAATATTCCTTTACCCCTCCCTTCAGATACATTCTAAGATCTTCACATACAGGCAAAAGAAAGGCCAAATGATGATTTATGTCTATAGTAGTTGGCTAATATTAATACCTATTGACAAGTTTGGATAATGCCTGGAGGGAAAAACCAGTTCAATGTGTAGTCTGTTACAATTAACATCAGTGATGCAGCTGACATGAATGTATTTGGACAATCTTGAAGTTAACTGTGGTGGGTTAAAAACTGACCCCAAAATCTTTGGTACTCCTCCCAATGAGAGTTAGGGTCACTATTCTCTCCCTTTGAATCAGGGTGGGCTCTAGGGCTGCTTTGACCTGCAAAATATGGTAGAATCTAGTAGAAACAGACTATGGACCCTGGTTCTGGATACCCTGGTCTTAAGACACCAGGAGCTTTCACTTCTTATCTCTTGGAACACTTACTCTTGACTCTCTGAGCTGCCATTTAGGGAGTCCAACTAACCTGAGACCGCCATATTGGGAGGAAACACAAGTTTGCCATTGATAGAGCCTCTGTGTGTGTGTGGGGGGGGGTGGGGGGAGAGAAATGGTTATTCAGTTCTCAGCCTTTCCACTTTCCAGCCATTTAGATCTTCCCAGCTAAGGCCCCAGACGTCATGAAGCAGAACCAAGTCATGTCTACTGTGCTCTGCCTGAATTTCTGACCCACAGAATCAGGATTATAAAAATAATAAATTGTTATTCTTAGGCCACTATACTTTGGGATAATTTGTTATGCAGCAATGGAGAACCAGAATGTTAATGTTTGAAATTTAGTTCCCAATATTGCTTTTAGTTAGGTAGTTCTTAATCTGACTTTAATACATATTTCAATTTTGGGAAGTTTTTGTTGTTGTTGCTCTTTTTACTCATCCATCATATTTCAACTTTTATTTTTTTTATTTTTTATTTATTTATTTTTAAAGATATAATTTATTTATTTGTCAGAGGAGAGAGATCACAAGCAGGCAGAGAGAGAGGGGGAAGCAGGCTCCCTGCTGAGCAGAGATCCCGATGCGGGGCTCGATCCCAGGACACTGAGATCATGACCTGAGCCGAAGGCAGAGGCTTTAACCCACTGAGCCACCCAGGCGCCCCATATTTCAACTTTTAAAAATTCACACAAAGTAAGTCTATTTCAAGGATATTAGGCAACAAGTCCAGGTGAGAAAGCATGGGCGACTAGAGAAGCAGATCCACTTAGGGTTACATCCCAGCCCACCTACTTATTAATTATGTAAATTTGAACATTTAAAAATATGTTGAAAATACCTGGTATAGACCGGGTACTGAACAGATGCTCATGGCTCTCACCCTTCACCCCCTGTTCCCTTTCCCTTTATACGTCGATGCCATTTTACAAACAAGAGGCGTGGGTTAAAGAGTCAAAGAGACAAGAAATTCAAATCTGTGCATTACGGATGTGGTCTTAGGAAACTTATTTCAAATCTGAGTCTCAAATTTTTTCAACGTACTGAGAGGATTAAATGAAGTAATTTATGTCAAAGGGCCAGAATAAATTGAATGCTCCACAAGTAGTAGTTACTACTGTCATCGTTATGATTCATGTCAAACACAAATATTTATGAGATTATATAATGAAGTTAATCTTATGTTTAATCATGCTTTGGGGGAGCAACAAAGGACATTTCGACCACCTCATATCTTTTCTGTTATGGGTTTCTCTTCCTCCCCAGATAAAAAGGAGATTAATATACGCTCCCAGTAGATTCAGCAAAATGGAAACCACCATTTCTTAGGAAGCAATGTTCTACAAAGTCTATAATATAAACACGGCTATGCGGTTTATCTCTTGTGTGAGTCAACTGTTTCAAAAAGAAAAAAAAGCATTCCTACTTTCATGAGCTCTTTTATTCCCATTTTTATCTGTTGTAACCACTGTCCATCCTTATCCTAGCATCTTAGTTCAATCCTGCAAACATACTCCTTTTTAAAATCAGGGTAGTTAGAAGGACTTTTAGCACACATATCTATAGAGAACTATAGATTGAGAACAAGGGCATCAGAACAAAGGGTATTGAATCGGGATGGCCTAATACAGACCATGTGGGATTCTGGAATCTTTTGGGGGACAGAGCACCCACTTACTACCAGCTCTTTTGAACAGAGCCAATTGCTGCTGGTTTTGAAAAGCTTTAGAAACCTTGTCATTGGCACAAATAAAATATTGAACAGAAAAATCTCCTCCTTCTGTATTTTCCAGACCTGCATTAGTACTGCACAGAGGCATAGCCAAATCCCTTTGGGAAGAATGTGGGGTCAATATGAAACAACTTCTGCTCCCTTTATTTCAAGGACTGATTGGTTCCTCACCTCCTTGCTCACTTACCATTCTATATGCATCCTTCTCGAAGCTGTGTGCTTGCTGGATGAGGAGACAACCTTCTGCAGGGAAGTTGGAGGATTTTTTTTTTAAGACTTTGCTTCAGCTCTCTTGCTAGAACTTTCAAACAAATTCCACAAAACTCTGCACACACAAACAAAATCACAGCTTTGGAAAATGGAGTACGTACAGACCATGGCACGTAGTTGGTCTGTTCTTAGTAAATATTGATTGTCTTCCCTACGTACTAGGAGAGCTACCCTATCCATCTTTGACTCCAAAACCTCATACTGAATCTGAGTTGTGTTTGGGGGTCTGTTACCCACTGACATAACAGAAGACCAAACTGTCTCCATACCTACCAGCTAGATGAGCAAGTGTTTCCTACAATGCAGCAGGAACCTGGGAATTGACATTCAGTTTTGCTTTATTCTTTTATACTCCCTTCCCTAAGCTGACTTGCTAGAAATTCCATACTACCTCACTGCTTACTGATGGGATCCCAGTTTGCCAGTGCCAAAGGAAGGATGCTCCATCCTAAAGGTAGCATGGTATGGGATAACATCTCTATTTCCTGGCTTCTTTGGAAATTTAACAAGACCAGGAAGAAAGAAGTAAGCAAACACAAGATGGAAGTGGTCAGACTTCACAACAACCCATGATGACTTTTGCGAATCTAATTTACAGGAGTCTTTGACTGGATAAAGACAAAAAAGCTCAGTCTGAATTTCTATCAAATGCCTTTTGAAAACAACAATGGGACAGGTTTAAAAATACATGAGTCAGAAACATCCGGATTACATTTCCAGCAAATTATCCAGGGATTTAAAAATTTGGAAGAAAAGAGGCTTGGCAACCAGCATCCTGGGCTCCATAAAAAGCTTTCCAACCAGTTATACCATGCCTTGCCCTTAGATAGCTCCTTAAATAGGACCACCAGCCCCAGGTGATGGGGTCCTAATGGCTTCTGGGCATAATTTACTGTTTGGGAATTCAACCAGACTGTTGGGCAGCATGAGAAGATGGGAAGAGAATCATGTTGGAGCCACAACCCTGCCCTTCCTCGGAGGGGGGGCAGAGTCTCATTAGACTTGAGTGTAGGACCACCAGTTCCCTGAAGGCATCTTTTGTTGATCTTGCTGTTTAAAGACAAAATTATCTTGGAACAAAACCTCTCCTATTTTTAGGCACATGGTTGATTGTGAAACTGTACTCTTCAGGGCTCATTTCATAAACACACCCGAGACTGTCTCAAGAGACAGATGGATTGATGCTCTCGCCACGGGCAGTTCATGGTGAGCTCAAATGGATCTTGAAAAAACCCTGACATTCCGGGGGGTTGGAACTCATAGAGAGAGAGGAAGGAGTAGGGTGTAGAACTAACCAGGGGGCCCAGGGCTCTGAGAGTGTCCCTGTCCTCTTGGCTCTCCAGGAAGACTACGGGCTATAGTAGCAACCGACCCTGCGCACCTTCTCCGTCTGGATGAAGAAGCCTCCAGAGAAGGTTCTGGCTTCTCCCCACACTGGCTTAGGGTCCCCCCTGCATTTCTACCTCCAGAGGTCTCTGCAGAGTTCTGAGCTGCCTGAGCAGCCAATGGACCCAAAGCTGAAAGGAGAAGGCCGACGAGAAGATCCTTCGAAATAAAAGACAGATGGAAAGAAAATCAGCCTCTCCAGATCACTAATTCACATCTCTCTGAAAATGTTCTTTAATCTTCAGCTTCATTTATTCCATCCTGGCCCAGCCCATTTGTTTCGCTGATTCAGGAGAAGCAGCAAAGAGCTCATCTGGCATCCAAGCATGGGCCCAGCTGTGGTGGCCCATGGGGAGGAAGCCCCAGCTCGACTGCAGGGGCCCTGGCCCATGGGGAGGAAGCCCCAGCTCGACTGCAGGGGCCCAAGCCAACCGTGGCCACCTTGTCTCTTTGCCAGGCCCCATGAGTTCAGACCTTGCTGTAATTTACAGGCAGAACTCCTGCCTGCTGTCCACATCTTGAAGTTCAACCTTGACTTCCCCCACCATTCCATATCCCGGGAGAATAGAGCTGCAACCACAGCTAGACTCTAACCAGGAAAACTTGGTCCTCCCCTAATATCCAACACAATGGGCATCAGAAGGAGGGGAAATGTCCACCAATCCTGAAGTCCTGTCTTTAGCAATCACCCTACATGGAGGGACGGGCTATCTAGTCGACTGGGACCGCGTTGCGATTACACAGCGCTCCATGGAAGAAAATTCTAGCCTGCTGCTAGGTCCTCAGGTCTGCTCACACAGTCAGTGCCCTTGGAGATGAAACAAATGAGCTTTAAGGCAAATCTGCGAGTTCAAGCATGATTAAAACTGAATAAAACCTGGAGATGACAACTTTAATTATGAGGAGGACGCGTCAATTTTACATTCAACAGAACTCAAGTACAATTGCAACCAACCAGCTCATAGTGCTTCCCTTCAAAGCTGTTTCCACAAGTTCATAGACGAACCATCTTGTAACCTCATCAAAAGAAAGGAGAGGCCCTCCTGCAGGCAGCCGAGCCCTGGTCGTGTTCCAGCCCCTGCGCAAAGCCTCCGGGTCTCCAGGGCCCGTGAGGTTAACTGTAGTGTCCAATTGTCCTTTCTGGTGCCCAACATCGGTAAAACCAGGGAGAGGGTGTCTTCTAAAATCTGTTGAGTGCTTTCAGAAAGATAATGGTGCCTCGTGTACCTGGCCTGGGATGGTATTGCTTTGTAAATCATCACAGGCAGGGAAGGAGAAAGAAAATAACACTTTTCTCCCCCCTGAGCACCTGGGACAATCCTTCTCATCTTCCCCAGAGGATGAAAGGGGAGAACCAATGGAGGGATTGGAAGGGGGGCAATAGTAATTGTAGCTACTTCTTTTTTAGGGCAAGGAGTCGGTAAACAATGGTGACTACAGCAGATAATAGTAAAAAGGATGTCAACTTCTTGGTTTTCATTCTACTCCCCTTTTGCTGACGGTTATAAATAAGCCAGAGCAATCTCTTTGTGGGCACATCACTACTGAACAGTAACTAGTTCTAGGATTGAAACAGGGAATATACCTCGTTCCCCTTTTGAAGACATTTTGACTGATAACCAGATTAGAGAAATACTGAACTGTTGAACATGATGAGCCTGAGTCTATCCCTAAGAATATCCCACTTTGGAGTGGGAGCAGGGCTTCCTTTTACCCCCTAGTGGTCCACTGGGGAATTCTGCCATGAAGTGGGAAGATGATTTCGTCAATGGCCCCTAGTGGTCAGAAGGAGTTACTGCAGTTTGCTAAAATACATCTTTTATTGGTCTGAAAACTCGATGGATTCTCAATACATATTTAGTAAGGATAATGAACCAACAACGACAAATGTACCTGGAATTAGTACACTGCATTGGTTTAGCAGTATCACTAGGAGGAGCCCTTGGTTTTTAATAGCAATTACAAAGCCATTGATTACTGAACTCCAGAGTCACTTCTGCTTTAAAAAAAAAAACCAAAACATAAAAATTAATTTTGAACAGTTATCAAAATGAGAAATTTATATTCTTGCTTGATATAGAACTATTTTAAACCCATTATAGAAGTATGTGAAGTATAGAAAGATATAGGGAAGTGATGTAGGAAAATCAAAAGGCTATAAATGAAAGCTCAGAATGAGGTTAATCTGTCTTCTCTCTCCCTTTCTCGTGTGAACATGAAATGCTATGGCCAACTGGTGTTTTGTCGTTTCTGTTTTCTCTAACTAACTCCTCTCTTCCGTATTTTCACGTACCAACACACAGCGCTCCAGATGTGAGGCCAGTAGCGCGCTGTGTTTAGGCGTAAGTCCCAGAGGCAGTGGACAGTCTGAGGGGGGTTCCCCCTGGCCCGTGGCCTGTCTTCAGTACGGCAACCCCACCCATCTCGACCTTGAGAGGTAGGGTTCCTTGCATCTCAAAGCATTTGGGAAGAGTCAGCTTTCTTTTATTAACTTGCTATGAATAAGTAATGGTTTTTGAAATAAGCATGTTTTTTAGAAGGTGGTCAGACTAATGAACTCTACAGCTCCTGTTTCACTGAACGGAATGACAGGTTGGTTAAAAAAAAAAAAAAGGTCTAATGTGCCAAGCTAGATCACATGGTCTACATAAAAACTTTGGTCTGGTATCTAAAAACATTATCTCTCTGTTAGAATTCAAACCCTGTGTCTTTCTGAGTCCATCTGAAAGGCAGACAAAATCAATTAGCAACCCTTTCACCCTCTGGCAAAAGAAGGAATTTCTACAAGAATGCCTTCCAGAAGCTATCGGTTGTTTGGCTTTTGGCTGTTTGGCTGCTGTGAAGGCAGAGACACAAGTTTTGGGCTTCCCCAGGGGACAGGAACTGGCTCCATCCTGTCTCTCCTCTACCTTTGTCGGCTCAGCTCTCAGCCCCCAAGGGGAGGACCACGGCATGTCCCAATTTGGGGTCAGCTGTCAGGGGAGAGATCTGTTTAATATTTAGCTTTGAAGGGAATTGGCTGAATCCAAGATTAAAGGGATCAGCTCCAAGTGATGGAGAAAAACAAAAACAAGTCTCAATTGTTTCAATATTTCCATAGAAAAATAAAAAGATAATGTCAATGCAGGTGAGGGGGAGGGAGAAAGAGAGGGATGGAAGGAGAGGGGAAGAGGGGAGATAGAAAAAGGAAGGAAGGGAGGGAGGGAGAGATCTCTGAACGTTCCAAACACTCACCGCGTCCATCTGTCAGCCTGGTCTAGATGCATACGCACCATTGGGAAATACAAGTAACACTCCACTCTCAGTGACGGTTGTCAAAGCTTCTCAGCTTTAGTGTGCATACCAGCCACCTGGAACTCCTATAGAGAATGCAGATTTTGATTCAGCGGCTCTCGGATGGCTCCTCGATTTCTAGCAAGACCCCAGGTACTGCCGATGCTCTGTCCCCAGAAAACAGAGGCTAGCGCACCGTACGAAAGTACAATGAAATTGTGAGTTCTGGCTTCTGACACTTCGGAATGAACTGCATTCTTTAACCTTCACCCCTTGTGTTCTTAGCCCCCACACCCCATAGTTCCTTGAGTTCCAGAAGGCCATGTCAGCCAACTCTGGAAGCTTCTTGATTGCAAGGATAGGCTAGGTCTCCTTCCACTCTCTATATTCTTTAGGCACACAATCCTCAGAAAACTGAAAGTTGAACAGGTTCTTGAGATCACTTAGCCTAATGTCTTCATTCAATTTACTAATGAAAAGTTAAATGACATAAATAACACTTCACTACATTCTTGATGTAAACACAACTTCTTTGTCTTGTATTTGTTATATATTTTCTTGTCTTATAATATTGCACAATCTGACTTCTTTGCCCCAGAAGAATGCCAGCTCTCAGGGCACAGACGTCCTAGCTGTTCATGTCCGCAGCCCATGTGGTGTCCAGCTCAAAGCCATGTACATGGTGGTGCCTGGCTAGGGAGCCACTGACATGACTTGACTGGAGTCTGGTGAAGTGCCAGGGTGCTTCAGACCTCCTCTAGCTTCTCTTCCATACTTTGATACAGGTGAAATATGATTAAGATAACCATTGGAAGACTTGAAAGGAACACAAAGGAAAGAACTTTTCACACACAGATGGCTGTGGTAAGTAGTCTTGAAAATGGCTTCAGTGATCCCTGGCCCCTGGTATCCACACCCTGTGTAGCCCCAGCCCACACCATACCAGGGTTGTTTGGTGACAAAAATTCCATACTATAGCAGGGGTAGCATGACACATCCATGAATAGGTCACAAAAATACTTCAGCTTCTTTCTAAGTTTCTCTCTCTGTCTCTCACTCCTGAACCACTTGCTCTATGGGAAGCAAGCTACCATGTTGTGAGTGTCCCTATGGAGAGGGCTATTTACTGAAGAACTGGAGCTTCTGGCTAACAGCCAGTGAGGACTTGAGGCCTCCTGCCACCAACCATGTGAGTGATCTTGGAAAAAGATCCTCCCGTGTCAGGCTCTTGCATGAGAGCCTAACCCCAGCCAATGGCTTAACCGCAATCTCCTACAAGGCCTTGGGCCACCCAGCTAAGCCTATCCTTCCTTCCTGACCTCCAGAAACTGCAGGATAATAAGTGTTTGTTGTTTTAAACTGCTCAGTTTTTGGAGGCACTCTTCTTTGTAGCAATAAGGAACAAATCCACTCTCTTGCTGGTGTTGTGAGATAGTGGGAAAAAGAGAGGACGCCTGTTAACTAGGCAGTCTGTCCCTGTACCGGAGACATCTGCTAGGTGATGGAAGTGTATATGACTGTGACCTGACAAGGGTCACCTGTCCTCCTAGATCCTTCTAATTATGCCTGCTGTCTCCTTGAGCAATGACCCAGCCCCCGGCATCTCATCCCTATGACAGTTTAGTGCCGGGGGAGATTTTATCGTATTCGAGCTGCGGTGCTAGATTTTCTGATTCTCAGCTCTGCTATTCCCAACAGGTTATCTGCTTGGTAAACAACTATGTCCTGGAATAACAGGAAGAAATAACACTTATATCATGTCTGATTATTTGTTTATTTTCCATACATTTACTTGGACATTACTAAGTCTCTGGAAAGAACTGAGGTAATTGGCTAGGGTCCTTCAGGAAGGGAAAGAGAGATTTGAAACAGAGCCAGGTAACTCGCCTCTGAAATCTGACTTGGAGATGATAAAAACAAATGATTCACAGTAAGAATGAACAATACGGTTTAATTATATATGTATTGAAATTTGTTTCAGGAAATTATAGGGAAAATTTAAAGTGAAACTAATTTTTTGTTTGAAAAATGTTACCATTTGGGCACTTGTTAATTTAAATTGCCCCAACTGAGATATGCGAAATTGGGGCAATTCTACTACATGTCTAAAGACATTCTGGGGGATCCTGGGTGGCTCAGTGGGTTAAAGCCTCTGCTTTCAGCTCAGGTCATGATCTCAGGGTCCTGGGATCCAGCCCCACATCGGGCTCTCTGCTCAACAGGGAGCCTGCTTCCCCTTCTCTCTCTGCCTGCTTCTCAGCCTTCTTGTGATCTCTCTCTCTTTCTCTCTGTCAAATAAATAAATAATAATAAAAAAATCTTTAAAGACATTCTGGATTGCCTAAGTCCTTCATGTTCATCACAACCGCCCTCACCCCCTTACTCAAACCAACACTTACACAGCATCTATTTTAAGTCAGGCAATTTTCTGAGTGCTTTACATTTAATAATAATTAATGCTCATTACAACTCTATGAAGTTGATACAACTATTATCCCCCCATTTACACAGAGAAACTGCAGCTCAAAGAGGTTAAATAACTCATCTCATCAGTGATCATTTTGCTACATAACAAACCACCCTGATTTAGTGACTTGCAGCAATTAGAATCCCTTATTTTTTTCACTAGTCTACCATCTTTCAAGAATTGGCGGGAATGACTCGTCCTTGCTCTATATGGTATCAAGTAGGACAGTTTAGCTGGGGGGGCAGGTGAAGTTTGGGGGGATCCGCTTTCAGGATGACTCACATGGCCGGCAAGTCACGGGGGAGATCAGCTAGGTCCGTGAGCCAGGGGGTCAGCCGGTCCATGGGCTGCTTGGGCTTCTTCATAATACCATGTCTGGATTCCCAGAGTGAGTGTCTCCAGAGGACCAGGTAGAAATGCACAACATTTGCATGAGCTTGTCTCAGAAGTCACAAAGCATGACTTCGGCTATGTTCAGTTGGCTGAAGCAGCCCACCCAGATTCAAAAAGGAGGAGAAACTGCCCCCATCTCTTGATGGGGAAGAGTTGGTATTTTAAAGATTCTAGCATAGCCTGTGGGGTGGGAGATGTTGTGGCCACGTTTGGAAAATCCAGTCCACCCCGTGTTGCTAATTGGGATAGAGTGTATTCAAACCCAAGCTGTCCAGCTTCAGAAGTCCATGCTCCTCAGCACACAGTCTTACTGTCTTCCTTCCTCTCCTTTGAGGCTCCCCCTGTGGAAAGAAGAGCAGATATCCACTATTTCTCTTGCCCATGGCAGAAGGCTTTTCCATGTAGAATTACAGAGATGTTGACCTCTGACTGAGGCAGCAGTTAACAGCTTTTCCTTACTCACTTCTAAAAGTAAATCAAATACAATTTTTCCAAGTGCTTTTGAAAAGAGGTGTGAACAATGAATCTTGGAACACTGAAAAAATAAAATTAAATTAATTAAAAAAAAAAAAAAGAAAGAAGATGTAAACTACGTACGGGCTTCACGCTCGGTAGCATTCATCACCATTACCCGAGGAGCCTGTTGGAAAATGGAGGTTGCCGATTCCCCTGCAGAGTTCCTAATTCATTGGATTTGGCCACAGGGCCCGGAAATCCTCATTTTCATCAGCACCCTAAGATATTGGGATGCAGATGCTAAGTATCACACATTGGGAAATGACTAAGGCATTTTCCATTCTTTTTGGTCGCCAGTACCTTTAAACATTCTTCCTGTGCTTGGGAATTCCCTGTCTTATGAGTCAGTGCCTCCCAGACTTGCTCCTTCAGCCTTCCGTGCAGGCAGAAACATGTTCTCCGAGCCTCTTTGGCAGCCGGGGCACAGGGGATGTGAGCTAGACTCAACCAACCAGATGTGGTCACGTAAGACTATAGCAGAAAGAAATGCTGTCCAGAACCAGACAGCTTCAGGCTTAGAGGCAACATTTCTACTGGTAGAGGCCAGAACTCAGCGTCAAAGGGCAACTTACAATATCTATACCTGGGACTCCTTTTATTTTTATGTATTTCTACTTATTGTATAAGAACACAACATAACACCTACCCTCTTCATTTTTTAAGTGTGCAGTACACTATTGTTGAGCACAGGTGCAATGTCATACAGATTTCTAGAACTTACCATCTTGCTTGACTGAAACTCAATGCCCTTTCATTAGAGGGCCATTGCAATTTTCCCTGGAGTGGTTCTGGAGTTGGGCACTGTTCCTTGATGCTTTGCCTCCAAGACTGTCGTTGTGGCCCTTTCAGAGAATCTGTACACTGTTAAATATTTTACAGTAAATTCGGTGTCTACTTAGATTTACTGGAGAGGGTTTCTATTGCTTGCAACTGGAGAAGCCTGATTAACAAATGGTGGTATCAAGCATGTCATGCCTTGAGGTCCTTCTTCATATCATTATTCCTAACAGATAGCAAAGTCTACGTTTAATTGACATAATGCTCTGCTTTGGACTTGGTTTATGCCCCTTGCTCTGTATTGGTAAATGGATTGGTATGTTTCGCTGCATAGATGCTGGTACTCCTGCTGATCCTGGGGGTATAAACTTCTAGAACATAGAGCTCTCACTTCTTCAGCTGGTTTGGAAAATCCCTGACCATTCTACCATATATAAGTCACTCATTTATTATAAAACTAACATCGCTGTTTCCGTGTAACACAAGGATTTGGGAAACCCAATTAAATCGTTGATTAACAACAAATATTACTAGACATTACAAGCTGCAGAATAATAAAAATAATTAAAATACCATTGCAGAGTTTGTTGTAAATGAAATTTGACTTTTAACACCATGTGAGCCAGTCCTTTTATAGTGGCAAAGAAAGGAAGGGACAGAGAAATGCAGTAAACCAAAGCAGAAGGAAGCTTATTTATTTACAAATAACCAGATTAATCACAAGTCACTTGAGGGAAGGCTCCCTTGGAGTCTGTGTGTATTTTGGCAGAAGCTCATGTTAGAGTACATGAATCATAGACACCCTTCGGAGACTGAGTACAATGAGCTTTCAAATGCTGTTAGTTTGGAGTCTTGCTCCTTTATTTTTTGCTGTGTATTAGTGTGCCCATATTTTTCACACAGACATAACACGTCCAGGTGAAACAATAGAAACACCTGGGGCATATACACAGCTTATTATTTGAAAACTCCAATAACCCGCAGCGACAGCATAACCAAGTAAACCAGAGTCAGTGCAGACTGCGAAGACGGTGCGCTGCTTATTAAAATATTGTCTGTCAAGATGAAACCCATCCTTTCATAATAGCCTTTGTGATGCTGAGGCAGGGTTCCTCCTTTGCCCACAGTTTCTATGTGAGGCTCTGTCAGTTGGGGGCAGTAGAGAGAGGCTGGGAAGCTGGATGAGAGAGGAAAGATTGGCTCCCTTCTGTTTTTGTCTTGGCCTGGACAGAAGTTTGTTTCTGCAGCATTGATGGCGAATGGGTTCTTCCAGCAGTCAGGACGAGCCTGATCAGGCCCCGTCAGCAACACCTGGTTATCCTGCAGGGACTCTCCTCAACCCCAACAAGGAGTTCCAAGTCCTGAGGACTCTCCTTAAAGCTCTTAAGACACCAGCACCAGCAGGTCCCCTACTCAGAGGCCTGAGTTTCGTCTCCACAGACCCTTCTTCCAAGCTTCTATGTTTTAGTAATTCCATCCTCTTTTCTTTGATCCTCCAGCTTGAGAGGAGGTAACTCCAACACAGCAGTTAGTACCTTCGCGTTCCTTTATTGCCTTTAGAATTCCCCAGTTCCTGGCCAACAATAACTTACCCTAAATTTTCTTTTCTAAAAGGCTGTAGTGGTGGCTACTATCTGAGTGGGTCCTGCTGACACAGTCGGGCTTCAGGCTTCCTCCATCCTCAGATAGAAGAATGATGAAATCAGTCACTAGTTTGAATATCAGCAAACATTTTCCTAAAAAAACATACTGCGATTAGAATAAAGCAAACATGTTTGATATTTTTAATGAGTTTCAACTCCCACAAATTTGAGGAACTCTGCTCTAATGTATTATACTCTTCTCTTTGGAAAGTCCTATGCCAAGAAATCATAAAATTTTGGACTTTGAAGGAAGACTAAAGATCGTCTAATTGAATTTCCTGATGTAAAAGAGAAATAAAATCCAGAAAGCTAAGGTTATTTGCCAAAATTCATACTGTTTATTAGTAGTAAAGACAGCACTTGTGTAGATCTTTCAGCCATACCATTTACAGAACCCCAGAAAAATGTCTCAGTGGAAGGAATGACAAATAATAATACCCTTGGGTCAATTTGAACAAATTCTCTTGCTGAAGACAATCAGAAAATCTGAAAAACTATTTAAATGTCTTCTTTTTTTTTTTTTTAAGATTTTATTTATTTATTTATTTATTTATTTATTTATTTATTTATTTGACACAGAGAGAGATCACAAGTAGGCAGAGAGGCAGGAGAGAGAGAGAGGAGGAAGCAGGCTCCCTGCTGAGCAGAGAGCCCGATGCGGGGCTCGATCCCAGGACCCTGAGATCATGACCTGAGCCGAAGGCAGAAGCTTTAACCCATTGAGCCACTCAGGAGCCCCTTAAATGTCTTCTTGAAGGTATCAAAAAGCTCACCAAAATAAGATTTAATCAAACCAAATCAAGAGTAGGACGGAAACCTCATGGGGCTGGGAGGACAAAAAATAGGTATCTAAGGTTCACCAAGTATGGGAGTCACCAGCAAACCCTTCATTCTTGGAGAACCAGAGGGAGAAATCCAGAAGAAAGGTAAGTCAGTCCTCAAGTGGATTGTAGCTCAGCTTCAAGTAATCTGGGTGGTGCAGAAAATTCCTGAAATTGGATTGAGGTGATCCAAGAGTACTGGTGTACCCAGATGCCTGGACAAAGAAGAAATAAACTTTACTGGAAGAAAAGATCTCATATAATTTTTATAGTTTTTATGGTTTTTCAAGCACAATGTCAAGTACAAAAATTAAAGATATCAAGGCACAAAAGAAGAGATGAAACAACATAAATGAAAACCACAAGAAACAGTGGAAAGCAGACATCAATGCAGAGGGATTCCAGATGGTGCAATTACCAGAAATATTCTTTAAGGTTACTTTCTATGTTCACAGGGAAAAAAAGACCAAAACACAAAAAATTTCGAAAAAATTTGAAAGGTATGAAAGATGATAAAAAAGACTTGAGAGGGAAGTAAATAGAAATTCTAGAACTGAAAAATGTAAAGCCAAAATTATGAGCTCAATAAATGGGTATCAGAGTAGTTTAGACACAGATGAAGAAGGTATCAGTGCAGTGGAAGATAAACCAGAAGAAAATATTATAGAATGAAGAACAGAGAGTCGAATGGATACAGAATATAGAAGATATAGAAGTGAGGGTTAGAAAGAAAATAATCCCAAATAGAAGGTTGGAGATGCAGGAAACAATGGAAAACAATGAGCATGGTAACTATATGGGCAAATCTAAAATAAAATTGACTGTACAAAACAATACTGTTAATCTTTGGTACTCTTCAAAATATGTATAGAGTTACCATTCCTACTTTCTTCCTCTCTCAGAGGAGGAGTAGGAAGAAGAAGGAGGAGGAGGAGTGGGAGGAGGGGGAGAAGGGGAAGGAGGAAGAGGAGGAGAAGGGGGAAGAGAAGGAAAAGAAAAGTACACAGAAGAAGGAGGAGAACAGAGAGGGAGAGAGGAGGAGGGGGAGGGGAGGAAGAAGTGTGTCTGGAACATGGCTCAATCAGACATTCCATAAGGTTCTATCTTCCATAGAGAGAGCTTATGCCTTTCCTTTTTAATCTTGCAGTCCTTCTTCAGGAAAATTTGAGATTGGGTTTCAGAAAATTCAGAAAATACACAGAAAGGCAAAGAGTAGAGATGCAGATCTTTCCTTGTTCCTTGAGAATAATAAAAAGACTTAATATTATAAAGTGCTTACTATATTCTAGGAACTGTTGTGCTTCACAAATATTAACTCTTTTAACTCTCATAACACACAGACTGTTTCCATGGTCTGTTTTATAGATGAATGGAGGCAAACAGAGTTAGGAAATGACCAAAGGGACTCTGCTAGAGTGTGGTCTAGAATTTGAGGCACCTTACTCTGGTTGTTCTCACATATCCCCTTCCAGCCACACATCGGTGCCCCCTGCCCTCAGTCCCCTGCCACACACACACAGTTCTTCACCTCAGACCAGATAGCTCCACCGTGTCTGCTAAAAAAGGATTCTTGTGTGGGTTTTCAGGTGCCATGGATTCTAATCACCTGAGTTTTTACATCCGGGAACTCTGTGGATTGCTATCATTGGGTAGTGGGCTATTGCCCACATTGATTTAGTTGATGGTTGTCAGGGTAAGGGCAGAGAAATGAATCCTAAGGCCTCTGAGAGGAGTCACGGTACTCAGAGTGTCACTCCTCTTACGTTTAGGAGCCACGGGCCCTCAGCAGCAGAATGGGGCCCTTGTGTTCTCCTCTCAGAGAGAGACCAAGTTCCATATGCTTTTGTAGTAGAGGATGACTAACTACGTAGGTTACTCCCTGGGGTTAATTCTGTGGGCCCCTCCTTGGAGCCAAGACCTGGGCCAGTCATGTGTTCTTTCCTCTGTGTTGCCTGCAAGTGTCTAGAGAACAACATGCACAATTTGGTGTTGTTACTGGAGCCATTTATTCACACATTTGATAACTGTTTATATCTAAATTGAATTGAACATTATTGAAAATTTGATGAAAGGAGGAAAGAGCAGCATATAAATGGAGACCATTTGGTGGGAACCCCTTTCCTGTTTCCACCATTTAATTTGGTAGCTTGATGTGTATGTGGTTTTGCTTGATGATACACAGTTGCTCCATTGTGCCCCTCACCACTCACAAACTTCCTGATTCTTCCCTGAGGAAGGTTCTGTTTTACTTGGAGAGGGACTCACCCTGCTCGGGGTGTGGCTGGCTCCTCTGTCTCAGTGCTCTTGCAAAATGTGAGGCCTCAAAGAAGTGAAGGGTTTTTTTTTATATTTATATTTATTTATATTTATTTACATTAAATAGTATTTATTTATAAATATTTATTTATATTATTTTTATCTTTTAATTTTTATTTGTTTTATTTTATTCTTATTTTATTTTTATATTTATCTTTATTTTTATATTTATTTTATTTTTATTTTTTTAAAAGATTTTATTTATTTATTTGACAGAGAGAGATCACAAGTAGGCAGAGAGGCAGGCAGAGAGAGAGAAGCAGGGGAAGCAGGGGAAGCAGGCTCCCCACTGAGCAGAGAGCCCGATGCGGGGCTCGATCCCAGGACCCTGAAATCATGACCTTAGCTGAAGGCAGAGTTTAACCCACTGAGCCACCGAGGCGCCCCTATTTTTATTATTTTTATTTACTTATTAGAGAGAAAGAGAGCATGTGCACAAGAAGGGGGGAGGGGCAAAAGAAGAGAGAGAACACACTCCCTGCTGAGCAGGGAGCTCCACGTAGGGCTCAATCCCAGGACCCCAGGGTCATGACCTGAGCCAAAGGCAGACACTTAACTGACTAAGCCACCCAGGTGTCTCTAATAGGTGAAGTGTTTAGACTGAGGACCGCT
>CM053611.1:6717774-6722960 GCA_028646535.1 Procyon lotor
GTTTTCCTGAGAAGAATGGCAGGGAGCTAGCTGGAGAAACACAGAAAGGCCGCAAGGCCAAACTGATGTTGGAGACCAAGAAAACATAGTTCTGTGACCATCTCTAGCAGCATCCAACAGTGCAGGGGCAGGATTTATCCAACTTGAAGGTATGGGATTTGAAAAAGTGAATGGATCCATTTAGGGTTGGCATTTTATTGAGTGAATCTGACCGAAGTACAAGAGCAATGATTGACATTTTGCAGAATAGCAGGGAGAGCAAGAAGAGGAAAGCCAAGGGAAGAGAAAGTTTTCGGGATGGTCTGCATCTCTGTTCCATGATAACCCAACCTGCACCTTGCCTCCCAGAAGTAAAAAGTTTTCTGGAAAATCTAAACAGCAAGCAGGAAAGCTGCTTAGATCTCCTACCTAGCTCTTCCAACCATCCCAGGAAATTGCCCACCAGGGTCACAGCCCTGAAGGTAGGAGACTCTGTGCCAACTACCAGTCTAGATTCACCAACTCGGTGAGGTAAAGCTCGCGAATTCATTGGGCCCCTTCAGTACCAGGATCAGACCGTAAGTAACACAATCTCACTCTTGGGCTAAACCCCCCCGTGACACCACAGAGTGACCTGTTGCTAGGACATTTTTCCATCAAAAGCACATTTTGGACTCAAACAATTCAACCTCGCAGAAGCTTCATTTTTTTTTTTCCTCTTGCAAAAGTGTTAAAGACAAGTTCTTGAGTTTGAAGACAACGGCCATTCCAACTTTTAAGAAGACTTTCTCGATGGAGGAAAAGCAGAGGGAATTTGCACAGGCTGCAAGAAAAGCAAGAACAAGAAAGAGAAAGGCAGGAGGAGGCAGGAGGAGTTATCTGGGGCCAAGCAGTAGCGCATAAAGATTGTCCCGACTTGGATAATTTAGAGCTTGTGGGACGTGGATGAGGCCCCACAGGCTGGGGACTGCTCTCCAGCTTTGCTGTTTGATCTCTGTCAGTAATGAGATGCCAGCAGCCCCTACTTCAAAGCCTGAACTGATACAGATAATCTCCTGAAAGGCCCCCAGAATCTCAAGTGATCTCTCAGACGAAAGTATGGAGGGTACGCAGACAACGGAGTAGATGATAGAAGAGGTACGGCTTGTTTGATATTTGCTCTTTGATTTCTTCTAAATGCCTTCATTTTTAGTTTCCAAAGGGGCAGTCTGTAGCTTCCACACCGTTAACACCAAAGATTAGCATTGTCAGATTATGGGGAGGACCCCGGGGCATCCATAAATTTTATCTTTCCTTTTTTCTTTTTTATCCCCACTGTCTATACAAACACTGGCAGTCCGGATTCAGTGACAAATGTGGTGCAGGTAACAGTATCCAGCCTGCTGTGGAGACAGGGTTTTCCTAACAAATCCATCGCCGCTCGAAGATTATACTCAGATTCTTTTGAGGTTTAATCTCTTCTCTGAAACAGTTGTGCACTCAAGGAGGGGGAGGAAGGTGGGAGGAAAGGCCACAGGCTATGAGAAACATGTTATAAAACAGCATGAACATTAGTTTCTTGTATCCAATTATGCTTTGAGTTGAAAGCATATAATTTTCAAGGCATGTTGTACCAGGAAACGTATCTGGAGTATTTTATGTTGGACGACCTCACACTCTGGAAGCAAAACAGCAGGGCAAGGTCATTCCTCATGACCTGGTCTTTTGTTATCCCCAGACGTGAAAAAAAAGAGTCACATTTCAGGGCTCTAAGAAAACACCTGAGATTCAAAGGTTAGAGGCCATCTGCTTAAATTGAGCTGCTTTAAAAAAAGGATAAAAACTCGATACCCTCTTAATACATACAATTTACTGTAAAGCGTCCTTCAAAATTAGTACCAAGAAAACCAGACACAGCATCACAGTCTCTTCCAAGGGTGCAACGTGTCTCTATTGGGACAGGGACCACAACTATATTCCCAGACAGCACAGGGCCCGGTCATATGCTTGTTGACCAGTTGTCTGATGTGACTGTGACAGCAGGAATGCTCCCAGGTATAACAGAGACGCACACGGGTGCCCTAGATAGAAGTCTTTGCTTTACTCAGAAGGTGGAAGCTGGCATCAGAGCCACAGCGTCCAAAGTTCATTGTGCTTTTGTGACTGGACTGATAGGACCCTGCTAGTATGGTAGAGATTGCTGTCACTTTCCCACATCTTCCTCCTGGGCCCACAGCTGGATTGCCAATCTCTGCATAGAGGCAGGCCCCATGGCTTGTTGTCACTAATGGAAAGTGGACAGAAGGGATGTGGGTCACTCCTCAACTGAGGTAGCTTAAAAGCAAGGGCATCTTCTTCACCATCTTCCCTTCTACAGCTGAGGGCCATGGAGCTGAGGCCCTAGCTCAGGACAAGCCGTATGAAAAGCATGAACCACCACATGGAGAAGAACCCCACCGGTGTGCACTGGACTGTGTTCTGAGCAAGACATACAGCATTTACTACATTGGGCCTTTGAGATATGGGGAGCTGGTTACAGCAATCAGTCTACCCTGACTAATAAAGATAGTAAGAGTCAGAGCTGTCATTGGAAGCCAGCTCTGTTTAACTCTAAATCTGGGTTTGCTGAAGTGGTACATTAAAAATACATACGTAGGGTACCTGGGTGGCTCAGTCAGTTAAGCATCTGCCTTCTACTCAGGTCATGATCTCAGGGTCCTGGGAATGAGTCCCACATCAGGTTTCCTGATCAGCTGGGAGTCTGCCTCTCCCTCTGCCTCTGTCCCTCCCTGCTACTCGTGTGCTCTCTCTCTCTCTTGCTCTCTCTCAAAATAAATTAATAAAATTTTAAAATAAAATAAAATTAAAAATACAAATGTAGAAACTCAATCAACCAGAACCCCTCTAGCCACCTTCCCCGCACTGTCTTGTCCTTGCTCCTGTTGCTCCCTACTTACGTATTTTCTCTAGCAATTGCCACATAAGTGTAGAATGGATATTTTATCCATCTCTCAATCCATAGAGGCAATGTACATCTAACAATCAGTAGTCACTCATTTAATATTTATTTATCCAAACAAAACAAAAAAGAATCTTGTTTCTTGCATTTTCTGCCTCATGAGGTGACACAAAGTTAACCCAAATCAGACAAAACAAAAAATAAGACAAAAGAGAAAGTAAAAAGGAAAACAAAACACTTCGTGTTCAATTCCATGGTATCGATAGTGTCAGTAAAATGCATTTCTCTGCAAGTGTACTTCCGGGAAGTGCAGTTAAATGTTTCTGGGGATTCAGGATATTCCCAAGCCCAGCTCTATCCCAGCTGTAGACTCTGGGCTTACCCAGTGGAATGTACAGGTAGGTGCCCGGGCCCCACCTGAGTTAGAGCCTCTCAAGAATGAGTGACTTGAATAAAACCCAATGTGATGCAGAAGCCTGGTGCAAGCTATTGCTGTACATGTAGAAGGAAGTGTGTTCCATTTGCTTTGACTCAATGGCAGAACCTAAAGACTTGGTCACAGAAACAAGAGGAGTAGTGAGCAGTTTGTCCTCTCCCCCGCAGCTGCCCTTGGGGAAAGGCCCAAGGTGTCCACTGAGGCCTCTGAGAGTCCCATCTCCTTCTCTGGCATCAAGAACTAACACTGGTTCACAACATGCCTCCCCTGCCATCCTGTGAGATGTCTAGCTCATTTCTGGCTTTGTCTACAGCACTCTGGGACCCAGGATAAAGTAGCACAGTGGGAGGACACACTCCCCACAGCAATATGACTTGTGTGACAGATATGCTGTGGCTTGAGTCACCTTTCTTATCCATCAGAGAGCCTCCCCAGGTAGGATGTAAGAAGATAGTTGTTCTTTCTGCTGATCATAATATGAGGCAGCATAGGCCTCTAGGGGTGCTCTGGTGTAGAGAATTTATGGACTCGGTTTTAAATTGAGAAAAGAATAAGAAAAGCTTGGGATTAATTGCTCAATTGCCATGTACTCTCCTAACAGCAATATCAGAAATGAAAAACAGTTGTTTTTTTTCTATTTTCTTCCTTTGTCTTTTCCCTTGTCCCTTCCCTGCCCTACACCTCTCCCATCGACAAAGCCAGTTGATAGTCCCCATGCTCTGAACACTGACAACAGTTCTGCTCCTGGGTGCGGCCCAGGGCGTCACATAGTATCGAGCACAATGAGCTGAGGAACAGCCACGTGAAAGGGGCTCCTTGGAACTAGTCTCCCCTCGCATACGTCTGAGAGGTAGGTTGGAGCTGGCCTCTCCCGGGGTCTGTTCTTCAGGCTCTGGGATTTTGTGAGAGGTGAGACATGTTTCCAAGCAGATTCTGTTTATCTGGCATATACTCTATCTTCACCCAAGGAGCACACTAGTGCACACTCACACACACACACACACACACACACACACACACACACATGCAATATCTAGAAGGAGGAATATGTTTTAACCACTGACACCAACGTCTGATATCATGGGGGAAAAGAGAATGGTTAATTAAAATCCCTAGGTAACTCAGCCACAGAATCTTCAGCATTTCTGTTTCACCTTTACTTTCCACTATGCATGGGATTGTTCCAAGGATGAAATGAATGAATATATACAAAGCAATCTGAACAGTGCCTGGGACATAGTAAGTACTACATAAGGGTGTGCTGTTAGTGCTGTTACTGGCAGTGTTCTGAATGGAGTAAAAATTCTGGAGCAGTTAATAGTTCCTTACCCTTAATTTTGAAATACTCATTATTATATGTTCATGAAGAGATACTTCACGGGCAAATTTGCAAAGGTAGTAAAGATCTTCTCGGATCTTCCCATTTCCCTCCTACCTTTGGCTTTTTGCCTCCTCTATCCCCATCTGCAGTGTGCCTCTCCCTCCTCCTCCCTGCAGTGTGCCTCCCTGAGGATTCTTCCCTGCAGTGCCATCCACTCTGGGGCTCTGTGATCCAAAATACCTCCTTCTATTTCCAAGTAAACAGCAATAACATCCCCTCACTGAAGATGACTTCAGCTAGTTCTATAATCAACATGGATAAACGTGCAAAGGTTTGACTGACTTAAAGATTAAAAGTGTTGGGGCACCTGGGTGGCTCAGTCGTTAAGCGTCTGCCTTCGGCTCAGGTCATGATCCCAGGGTCCTGGGATCGAGCCCCACATCGGGCTCCTTCCTCGCCAGGAAGCCTGCTCCTCCTGCTACCATTCCCTCTGCTTGTGTTCCCTCTCTCGC
>CM053611.1:6736447-6776939 GCA_028646535.1 Procyon lotor
AGGTTCGCCCAAACCCCACCCCCTCCCCTCCAAAACTATCAGTTTATTGCTCATAGTCCACAGTCTCTCATGGTTCAGCTCCCCCTCTGTTTTCCCCCCATTCACCCCTCCCTTCCTTCTCATAATGCCCTCCATGGTTTTCTTTGCGCTCAGCACGTGAGACCATAAGGTAATTGGTTCTCTCTGCTTGACTTATTTCACTCCGCATAATCTCTTCCAGTCCCATCCATGTTGATACAAAAGTTGGATTTTCATCCTTTCTAATGGAGGCATAATATTCCATTGTATACATGTACCATATCTTCTTTATCCATTCATCTGTTGAAGGGCATCTTGGTTCTTTCCACAGTTTGGCAATTGTGGCCATTGCTGCTATGAATATTGAGGTACATGTGGCCCTTCTTTGTAATGCAACTGCTTCTTTGGGGTAAATACCTAGTAGTGCGATGGCAGGGTCATAGGGCAGCTCTATTTTTGATTTCTGAATTTTTATGAGAGTTGTGTGTTTGACTTTTTGAAAAGCTATAATTGGAGGGATATGAAGATCATGCACAATTTTAATGGGACTGGTGATGGAAATAGTAACCATATTTGGACAGAGGGTCTTTAAAGAGATAAATATAATTAAAATAAGGTCATTAGGGTGGGTCCCAATCCAATTCGACTGGAGTTCTTACAAAAAGAGGACATTTAGACACAGACACATACACAAACACACACACACACATACACACAGAGGACCGGGTGAGGACATGGAGAGAAGATGGTCATCTGTTAGCCAAGGAGAGAAGCCTCAGGAAAAAGCAACGCAACCTTGATCTGGGACTCAGCCACCAGAACTATAAGGAAATAAATTTCTGTTATTTAAGCTGCCCTGCCTGTGGCACGTGGTCATCCTAGCCGATAATTATAGCTTTTTTCCTTCCTCGGTCAGGATGATCACTGTGAGGGTTTAATAAGGGTATTTCTTCCCATGGTGTGAGTATTTTATTGAATGAGCTGAATTTACTATGTGCAGGAAGAAATTTACAAAAAGCATTCTTTCCCACCTTTCTCCATCAAAGTCATCGTGAGGGCTAGTTCTTCACTGTCCTGGATGAAATCTCAAGCAGATCTCCTAGCTTTTCCAAGCCCTTTGAGTCCCGCAAGCAGTCTCATTTCAGCAGTTAAGATATTCTGACTTGTATAATCATCAAAATTCCAAACTTCATTTTAAAGTAAAGTGTCCCCCCTTGTAAGGCCTGCAGTGAAGGAGGTGGGCGTAGTTGGCGATCTTTTAGTCTCTGCTGTTGGCCTTCCATTCCTTCTCCATCTCTCAGCGCTGGGATCTGAGCCTTTGCATGGCTGGGTCAAAAGAGGATTAGGTCCAGGCCAGTGTCACACGGAGTCATCCCCTGGCATGGGGGCCCCTGAGGAGGAGCTGTGTGGCGTCTCCCCTTTCTCTGGCTAGGAACCTCTACCTCTGGTTCCTTGATTCCGGCCAACAGCTGGACTTCCTGGATTTCAACTCCTCTCTGCCGATAGAATTCTCCTCCAGGGAAGATTCCTTTCCAATGCCTCCAAGCCATCTCCTTGCCATGGATCCAAGGGACTCATGGGAAAAACACAGCTGTCTTTGTCATGTTGTTGATGCAGTCAAACCACCACATCCCAATGAAACATTTTTCTTGGTTTATCTGATAGAATCAAACTCCAGAGTTTGTCCATCAAACTCCAGAGGACATGAGTCCAACATCGAGGAGTCTCCTGAAGCCCCTCTATCACTTGCCTTGATATGAGGGGCTGGGACCCCTTCCTTTCCCCCTGTTGGAAGATATGCACTGGCACACCAGCAATCTTCCATGCAAAGATCTTCCTCTCTCGGCTCTTCCACTCCTTGTCTTTCATAGGCCGGTGTTCGTGTTTTCCTTTTGCAGTTGTGCGGTCTCGTAGGATGTAGGGATGCTTGGCATCAGTTCCACTGTCAAGGGCTTTGTGACCTCTGCAGTGGAGTCCCATTTTAAAGTCCCTTTACTCTAAGTCTGTACTGTGGGCCTGAGTGAAACTCAAATCATGGCGCCTCACAGCTGACTGGTAGGCCCATCAGCTCAGGATGTAATGTTTATAACTGGCACTTCCTCAGGTCCAAAGGGTCTATGGATTCAGGGGGAGAAACATCAACAACAATGACCCACATCTCATTGACTAATGTCTTCACCTGCTCAAGTAGGAGACCTTCATCCTCTGAAGAGGCCCCTCAAGTATTCGAGAGTCTCTAGGAGGTGTGTGTTTGTGAACGAAAGCACGCCTGGTCCTCTGTCGTCTCGAGGTGAGTTTTCAGGCAATGGGATGTTTTATACCTGACGTGTGTCACGTCTGAGGCACCTTCACAGTAACCAGGGGGGACAAATGCCCCTCTTCCCTCTGGGACAGATGCTCTAATATGTGAATCTAAGCCGTGTCACTGCATTCTGTGTGTGTGGTTTTTTTTTAAGATTTTATTGATTTATTTGACACACAGAGAGAGATCACAAGCAGGCAGAGAGGCAGGCAGAGAGAGAGGGGGAAGCAGGCTCCCCGGTGAGCAGAGAGCCCGATGCGGGGCTCGATCCCAGGACCCTGAGATCATGACCTGAGCCGAAGGCAGAGGCTTAATCCTCTGAGCCACCCAGGCGCCCCAACATTCCGTGTTTTTATGAAACTTTTCACACTTGGATCCCGCCACATTCGCTTGTCACAGCACTCAGACATGAGTTCGAAGTTTCCTTTAACTCAAGGATTGCAAAATTTGGTAAAACCATGACTTTTCAACGCTCTTGGCTCAGGGTCCCCCCTTACGGCCCCCCGTCCCCAGCAATCCTGATCAACCCAGCCCCAGTGCCCGCAGAGAACGGTCCCTGAATGAAAGGGATCTGGGGCCCAAAGCAGATGGGACACACAAGACCACTGTGGCTGGGGAACCAGCCGGGGACATGGTGTGCCCCCAAGGGGCTCTGTCCTGCTGGCTCGCACCTCCCCCACCCGCTCTGCTCTAGGACCCTTGGATGTGCTGCAGGGACCATGGGGCGATGATGCGCTCCAAGGGATGGGAGGGTCCGGCCCAGCGGCTGTTGGGGCGAGGCCGGCTGCCAGGCCAGGGCTGGGGCCCGGAGATGGATTTTGAATACCGCTCTGTGTTGGGCGGTCAGCTTTAGCTCTCCCCAAACATCAAATCTCAGTGTTCTACAGTCGGACACATCCTGAACCTGTCACAGCATGTAGGCGCAAAGGAAACCACATGAAAAGAAACTCCCTTTGCCCAGGCTGGGCTGGGCTGACTTGTTTGTTTGTTTTGAGTGTTGTTTTCTTTTAATGCTTTTCAGGATCAAAGCCCTTTGCTGGATTTTTTGGTGCCGTGGTGAGAAATGTAGTCTCCATGCAAAGGTCATTGGACTAGACTCTTGGATTTAGTGACGAGAGAGGCTGTAATTTTTCCTGCTGGCAGCATCGAGCCACCGGAGAAAATTATAAAAGAGACATTGTGCCTCGCTGGTGCATAGGCTGACACCAAGGAGATAGAATGAATGGAAAGTGACGTTTATCCTACTTAGAGTTAGACTTGTTTGCCCAAATGAGGGCAAAACAACTTTCTGGGCCAGAGAGACTCATCAGGGCAATGAAGCAACGGTGCCAAAATTTTGAACCATACTCGAAGAATGTTTCCTTGTATCTTCAAGCTCAAAATCACCCTGTGTTAGAGTTTTACGTAGCAATGTGCCTCAACCAGTCGAGCAGGGTCACTCGGCAATCTTCTGTGCCCTTGAATGGTGACCAGGACCTCGCTGGGGCCATCCTGGCATGTGGACGGTCTACATTCCCGGGCCCTTGGGCTGGTCTGGACACAGCTGGTTGGGGCTGGGCTGGGCCCAGAGGCCACACATGAGGGATTGAACAAAGAGGGACAGGAGTGGCTGGTCCCCCATGAGGAGTCGGGGGCCCAGGTAGAGGGAACCAAAGAAATTCTGCCTGGGCGACTGCAGGGGACCCTCCTGTGGCAGGACCCGGCCTGGACGGCAATACGGAGTTCAGCCTGGTGGGCTGCCTGCCGGCGGCGGCCTCCTAGACCTGGGCTCAGATGTGGACGGGCGAAGACACAGCTGCAGGCCCTGGGAAACCAAGAGCGGTTATTGTGCGTCTCCAGAGGGAGGAGGCTGGGAAGGCAGCAGCGGCTCCCGCCATGACTTGGACGATACAAGGGGTCACCGCGACCTGATTTATAAGCTAGAAACAGATCTGGTGCCCCCGGGACCATTGGAACGGCTCTCACGACTGCTCCACAGCCCCCAGGATCAAATGACTTCCACACAGGCCGGGCAAATTCTCGTGCCAGCAGCTGGGAAGGATTTCAAAGGCTGCCAGCCATCACTGGAGGCCTCTTTGAGGTGCCAAGGAGTAGAAAATTGCCCTCTTTCCTGGTGGAACACTGCTCTTCCTCCTATTACCAATTTAATGTTAATCCTAGCTCCCTGGTGATGAAACTGAGGCCAAGGGGACATCACACCCTCACCAGAGATATTCTGGGGTTACGACATCTTCAGCAGGAAGGAAGAGGAGTCTGGACACCGGGAGACCCAGGCCCTGATCTTGGCCACAAAGCAGCACTCCGCCCCACAGAACGTGGAGTATGTCCCTTCTTCCCCTTGCTGGGCCTGCAGGCTGCCCCTGAGCCCAGACGTGAGGAGCAGGGGGATGGGCTTCACGCCCCGGCTCACTTGCAGTGTGCAAGCAGGGAAGGGACTGACAGCCCTCCAGGTGTCTGGGTGCACACTCCTTGCCCCCAGAAATGCTCGGCCCCCCGGCCCATCTGAATGGTGGAGATTGTTTGTTTGCTCTGGCTTGGGGGCCTTGACTTGGGGGTCCGGTGAGAAACCACGTGGGCAATGACTCTCACTGTGCAGGGAAATCCCCCCTAGATGGTTGTGATAGGTCACAGTGACATTCACAGTGGCCGCCAGCCCGGGAGAAGGCACTCCTGGGTGGGGCTATGGGGCCGCCCTCTTCCCAACCTGCTGGCCAGTCCCTTCGGCTGTTGGAGCGGAATGGCCACAGGTCCCCGACGGCTGGGCTTCGTTCTGGAGGAAGGGTGATCGACACAACAGTGCGTCTCAAGTATCCAAGGAAAAGTAGGCTCCTTTATCCCGCTTTGCTCTTTGGTGACACCACACATCTGGATGGGAGGCACTGGTACAGCCCTGGGATCCTCATTTGACAGGTGAGAAAACAAACGCCCTGAGACTTGTTCAAGGTCACGGGCCAAGCTTCTGGGAACCCCAGGCTCAAGGCTGACTGCCTATCATCTGGCTCACCGCACTTTCTCCTTCCCTCCCTCCCTCACTCCCATCAATCACAAGAGGCGCTGCCTACAGACCACCAGACGCGCGGACTCTCCAAAACACCCAGATGTGGAAGAGGTTTTTGTTATTGTTGTTGTTGTTTGTTTGTTTTGTTTTGTTTTGTTTTTGTTTTGTTTGGTTTTTTTTTTTCACTTGCCTCTCTATATGCTGGGAAGCCATAGCCAGAAAATGACTATCATGAAGCTCTTAGCTGCTCTTCAGAAACTAAGATGGGTGTGTGTGCGTGTGTGTGTGTGTGTGTATTCATACACACATGTATACACACACATGTACACACACATACATGTGTACCTATTTCCATGTGCATTGGGAACTTTATTTTTTAAGCTCAGAACTGATGCATCTTCTGGACTATATGAATGATGGGTCCTTGATTCTGATAGTCTGATCTTCACACACCTCTTTCTTCCTGAATTAAAGAGTTTCTCAAATCAGGGAGTTTTAAAAAAAAAAAAAGGAGTCGCTGAGTGATCAAGAATAAATATAATTCAGGGGAAAGAAATAGGAAAGGTGACATGAGCACATATTGGGGGGTGTTGTCACCACCTCTAACTGTATGAGGTGACGCCCGCAGCAGGAGGGTGGTGACATGGCGACTGTCCATGACCTTCACAGAACGATGGCTCTGGATCCGGGCTGGTCAGGCCCCAAGCACTACGGCCTTCCCCGAACACTCCCCAGACCTCAGGATCGGAAGCATTCCGGGGCCTCTCTCTGCACCACTTTTTTTCATCAAATGGACCATTCTCCCGTAGGGGATCATTCCTCTGGCTCATTTCCACTAGGTAGAGAAAGAAAGAAATTTTGTGCAGAAATTGTTCTTTATATATTCAGAGTCTTGCCTAATATATGCCATTGGGTGTGTCTCATTCTCCCGTTTATCTGCAGGTGAAATTCCTCCCTGTCTCCCGAGCAGGACCGACAAAAGACGTGCACAGGTGTACCTTACCATACCTAAAGAAATGAGCTCAGGACCTTTTCGGGCCTCTATTCAGCTTGTCACAATTCAATCCCATCTTCCCGAATGGATTGTTTAACTTGTAGAGAGTATTAAATGTACTGCGGTGTAAATAATATTTGAACAAGAGGGAGATTATTAAGTTGCCAACTCAAAAGGCATTTTGAAGAGACCCCGTTACCCTGCCGAAATACCCCTTGCCTCAGTGCGCTTGGAAAACTCTTCATATTAAGTAATCGCTCTAAAACAACACGCCCCGTTCAGCAAGGAGGCAACCCCTTCCCCTTCCAGTTTGACATTTTCAGCACTTAAAGGACTTTAAAGATTCCAGGCGGCCTTATCAAGTCACAGACAGGGGCACCAGAGGTCAGGCGGGGTGCTTCTGCCTAGAGACCCCAGGCTAGAGCTCGGGATGAGCTGAGCATCCAGTTAAGTGCTTAAAGCATTAAGAGATCTGAAAACCAAGTTCACACCATTAGTCACGTGGGTGCCAGCTTTTGATGAGCTACAACGTGCACTTGCGACTCTTTGTCAAAAGTTTTTTAAAAGCGAAGTAGTGTGAGGGCGGGGGCAGAGACTGGCATGTTTATAATTCTTCTGCTGGATATGATAGAATAAGAAGGGCCTATTAACGAGCCTGGGCCCATGAGCTTTCCAAACATCTGATTTTCCCCTTAAACACAATTAGCTGTAAGAGGCCACCAGAGGGGAAAATACGACAGTTCTAATGTGAAGAAATTGCTGGTGTGTATTCATCAGAGAATCAGAAAGTGCAAATAAAAAGGCACTAGATGAGAAAGAAGCTTCTTTCCTTATTTAAAACTACAGAAGCCAATCTTTGATCTCCTGGAAGAACAATGGGTGAAAATTGAATTATTTTTGTCTTCAGTTAACTTAGAGGCTTATTTCGATGGGAGAGAAAATAACCTTCCATTGGATAAGACACAGGGCTTTCCAAAGCACTCTCTGAAGTCATCCTCCTAAGAGCACCAGGAACTGGGTCTGACTGTGTCCATTTTATGGATTAGGACACAGAGAGGACATAGGACAAGAGCCCTGAGTCTCTCTGAATGTGTGATTTCAAGCCCGCTTCTTGGGGTTGGGCCAGTTACAAGTAAGTACAAAAGAGAACTAAAATGCAGGCCACCAGACTCATGGGAGATCTGCAAGAATTCAAAACCAAACCAAGACAAACACCCCAGGTATTTGATGGAGATGCTCCATCCAAAGGGAAATTTCCCTTTTAAACCCAGCCTGAGTCTAATATCCCAAACAGTTGACTTCTGACATAGCACCCTTAAGCCAGTAAGGATCTGGTTGTTATTTCCATTTTTACACCCACATACAAACACACACCCTTAGGTACATAATATTTTTCTGTTAAGTCCCGAGTCGGTACATCTCTAAGGTGATATTTTATCACGCAAGATAAATGTCAGTTAGGGCCCAGGACTGCTGAACATCAAATCTTTCCAAACAGCCATTTCTGGAAAATATAAATCACCCCATTTGCTTCGGTGATGGATGTGAACATGGAAGGCTTCCTTCTTTACCTGATGCTCAGTAATCTATACCAACTTCTCCACTACCTTTACACTTTCTGTAACTCCAGACACGTTTTCAAGACTCTAGAAAGCCCCCTAAATCATTGAGAGGCTCCTTCCCTGCTTGGGAGTTATTTGTCCAAGCTTTCCTCCAAACAGCTGGGCCACGAGAACAGGACCCTCTCAGCTCTGCATGACTCTGAGAAAGAAGCCAGGGAGCAAACCTCCAGAAGCTTTTTGTCCTCAGCTGGATTCCATCCCCCTGGATGGGCTCTGGTGGGAAGGGGGTGTCCCACCCAGGATTACAGATAAGAGCCTAATCCTAGAAGAGGAGCTTTCCACCCTGAGCTGTGCTGGGAGATGAGGCGGAGCTTTGTCAAGTCATCGAGTGAAGGAAAGAGCCAATAAAAATTATATTACTAGGGCGTCTTCTTGTCTTCTTGCTATTAGTCCATTTATTCCATGGAAATTGTTACCTTTAGGGTGATTATGCGCACACACTGACATAATGATGACCACACCTACCTATGAAACATTATCGCCTTGTATCCGTGCTTTGAGAAGACCAGCCAAATTTGTGGAAGGCCCTTTGTGTATGAAGAAACTGTTGTCTTTGGGAATTTTTAAATTACTTGACTTTCCCGCAGGGAAAAGAGAAGCTGGCCTTCTGTGCTCTGACGTTGTGTGAAAGGAAAAGATACAGCTAATTTTATTGCAATATTAGATTATCCGGGGATTGTTTATTTTCCATGGCTTCTCCAATAAGTCAAAAAAGATCTGGAATCCTGGTTTGCCATCGAGTGTGTCCGTTTCCAATTCCTAGGCTCTCCATAGTCCGTGGCTGGTGTCTTTGCAGACGTTTGCATGGGAAGTGGTTGGTGTATTTTACCCTACATGGACTTGGGACATTCCAAATGAGGATTGAGATCTTTCCCAGGACTGTTTCAGTATTCGGTGCATGTGACGTCATCAATGGTCTGGGCATTTGGTTTAATCTTCAGCTCTCCCAGGCCCCAAAATATCAAATTCCCTGCTTGCGACACACAATCAACCTTCAATGGGCTAAGACTAGGATCAAGTTTGACATTCAAAGCAAGGTTAAGTCACCATAACTCCTAGAGGAGGACTAAGGCCATTAAAAGTTGAACCAGGACTTCTGTCACCAGAAAGGGCAGATGGTTTTAGGTCCCTTTTTTTTTTTCCCCCAGACAACATGCTACTTACTAGCATGGTAATTGGAACGTGGTTTATTTGGCCAGAGCTGGAACAGTATCTCGGGCGTTCACTGGGGCGGGGCTTGGCCCTGGAGGAGACTGAGACAGGCTGAAGTTTAGAGCCTTGGCAATCTCTCGAATTTCTCAGGTTCTCAGCAGCCTCATCTGTAAATTCTAGATGATAAAACCCTTGTCAAACAGGGAGGTTGTGATTAATAGATCAGACATTATAATACCTTTACTTTCCTTCTTTCCTCTCTTCCTCCATTTGGAGGTATCTTGGAAGGAGATTAAAAAAAAATCTAGGGTTAGAAAACTGATGGATACCCTAGAAAGTTATTAAATCATACTTCGGTATTGAATGTATACAGACATTTGTATGTATCACGTATATATAAACATATATCATGTATTATATATTACATGTAATGTATTTATATGTGTATCTATCTATATTGTACATTACATATTATATACATATAAACCGTGCTCCCAGTTTTCTCATTGACTCTTCCCAGTGCTCCCACAGTATGGACCCTACAATCACATTTTACAGATGAAAAACTTGAGGATCAAACAAGTCCATCAACTTGCCAGAAGGCTTCATTTCTGATCACTGGCTGGATCCATCTGAAGCCAGATTAGTCTCATTTCCAAGTTTATATTCTTTTCTACAGGTCCAAATTCCAGTCGATAGAGGCAGATGGTCCACTCCAACCAAAATCTCAAAAAGAAGCAAAGGCAGACGACACAGATCGGTGGTTCTCCAATCTCACCGCATCTAGGAGAAACGTGGGATGCTTTATTAAAACGAAGAGCCTCCCCCACGCAGCCCCGGAGACGCTGACTCAGCAGGGGGGAGGCAGGGCCTAGGAATCTGCATTTTCTCCAGCACCATTCCCCGGACTGGTTGCATTGGTGGGATTCCCCAAGGGTGTTGGATTTCGGTGGTCCCAGGTTCACAGGTTAAGAAACAGGAGTGAAAACCCTACTTATTAATGTTTCCCCTGATCCTACTTCCCTGACACAAATAGAGGGCACACCGAAGCCACAGGCGGCTCTGTGGCCACGGTGCTGGTCCAGGGCAGGAGGCCCAGGGCCCAGTTGTCTGTGTCTGAGCGCTCACCACTCACGGGTGCTGCTGAAGGTCAGGGGCCAGCTCTGCCCCGCGGCCGCCATCATGCCATAGATTTTTGGGGTGTTTTGTTCCGGAACACTGTGGAAGAATGTTGGTTCACTTGAACCCTGGAAGCTGTCATCATGAACAACATCCCCGCCCATTCCAGGAAATCTGAAACAAGGGTGACTTCTTGCCTGAAGCAAAAATATCGCGGGACTTGCCTGGAGGCGGGGCTTCTGCTGATCTACCTGCGCTCACCTGAGCAGCCGCACACCATTCTCTCAGAAGGAATGGTTTCACAGGCAAGTGCTAATGGCCGGCTTCTTCCTAGAGGAGCCAATGGCAAGCTGTTAGGACGGTGGTCCTCAAACTCTGGCTGCCTTAGAACCCCCTGCGGCCCCCTCCCCAAACTCAGACCGAACAGGTCTGGAGTAGGAATCAGGAAGGTGCATTTCCCACAAGCTGGCGGGGGGATGTTGATGCTACTGCTCTGGGAACAACACTCAGAAAATCATTGCCTTAGCATTAATTGTGCATCAGAATCGAGACCCTGAAACTCCCAACAGAGGTGAGGAAATACCAGTCTTTGGCCTTGTTCCAGCTTGGGGAGAAAAGGCTGATCCAGTTTACTTCTGCTAACTACATTTCTATAGAAGTGGTAGAAGAATTCATGATAATGTTTCTAAGTATGTTCAGATGGAGGATAGAAAACAAGTGTCTGCTGTCCCTGGGGGGCTCAGTCGGTTAGTCGTCTGCCTTTGGCTCAGGTCATGATCCCAGAGTCCGAGGATCGAGTCCGGCCTCCGGCTCCCTGCTCAGTGAGCCCGCTTCTCCCTCTGCCTGTGCTCCCCCTGCTTGTGCTCTCTCTCTCTTTGTCAAATAAATCTTAAAAAAAAAAAAAAGTATGTGAATAAATGAAAGGAATTAAGCTTCTAAAGGAGCTCACTGTGTCCCTGTGTGTCACTGCGGACGTTCAGGAGACACACGTGGGACTCCTCTGCGTTCCATCCGCGGTTGCCAAAACAGCGGTGAAAGACTTGCATCTCTTTAATCCAAACTCAAGGAGGTCTCAGGAGACAATGCCCATGTTGGAATTCAGTTCTTGAGGGTCTTCTCCAGGTATGTATTATTTAACACATGCTAGTGTTTTCAAAACACAACGCTATGCTTGATTTTGCTGAGTATACAGTCAGGCGAATGGGTCCATAGGCTTTAAAGACCCCTTCTTCATGTTGGGATCCAGCGGCTTCTATGGCTATTTGTAGGTTGTCGAGACTGTGGAGCGTCTCACCAAGGCTGGTGTGAACTTCTGTCACTCTGGTCAGTTCTTTAAACAACCTGAGAAAGGTAAAATAGGGTTTGTTAAATAAAAACTCAACCAAGTAAATTTTAAAGATGTAATTGGTTTTATTGAATGATGATTCACGAATCGGGCATCATCCCATCTAGCAATAGAAATGAGCTCCAAAGGGCTACAGAAAAGAGAGCTTTTTAGAGACAGGACAAGGAAATCATAAATTAAAAAAAAAAAAAAAAGATTGTTTCAGGTGAGGTCACCTTCCTTTCAGGGACAAAGGGTCAATTAAGGAGGATTACCTCATCTTCCTTTGGGGCAAAGAAAGGGCCTATTTGGCAGATTACCTCATTGGTGCTGACCAGAAAATTCCAGACTGACTGGTTAAGATTATATTCCTGGGGAAGGCTGAAACTGTAATTAGGTTAGGTATTAAGTCTTGGTGGGCTTAGCACAAGTGACTCCATTGTGGGCCTATTTCTTCTTAACGGGTTTGAAGATTTAGAAATCTAAATTTAAGAGAAAAATGTTTGGCTCCTGATATGTGGGAAGCATAACTGCTCCCTACCCAAGACTGGGTCAGGGGTAGCTTGATGGGGCCAAGGCATACAGAGCATTTTCTATGAATGCTGTCCTTTCACTTGAAGAAAGTAGTACAGAAACCCGGTTTTGAACTGTGACCAGACATTCTGTAAAAAGATTGTCATTTCAGTACTTTGGGTCATATTGTACCTGGGAGAAACTTAGCATGTCTGACTCTATGTGGCTTCTGTTTTCCTTGTTGCCATGACCTATAGTTTAGAAATTCCTGTTTAGCACTGCACGTACATCTGTGACAGCGAAATGTGCAAAAACTGTATTTTCCCCCAAATCTACCTCACCTAAGGAGATAAGGAAGTACATTCAGAAATGACTGTGCTGTGTTTAAGATTTACAGGAATGACATGACCAGATTCCTGTGCACAAAGATCAAGTGGTCAAGAACAAATAAGTTTACTCGACTGTCCTCAATGTCTACAGACATCAGTCACCTTTGACTCTGACTCCCTCCTGCTTCCCCGTCTTCCTAACATAAAAGAAGCTCAACTGGGTGTGCATAAACAATGAATCTTGGAACACTGAAAAAATAAAATAATAAAATAAAATAGAAGCTCAAACCTTATGCTTGGGGAAATGGTTCTTTGAGACAGAGTCTGCCATCTCCTTGATACTGCCTTTTGGAATAAGTCCCTTTCCTACCCCACCTTCTTGCTTCTCCACTCATTGGCCCCTCATGCAATGAGCGGAACAAACCCTGACTCAGTAACCATATCGTGAAATGTCATGCAGGGGCCATCAGTGGAGCAGAGTGTCCCATCGTTTGAAAACTCTGTTGACAAGTCACATTAGCTACACACTCGTAGCCATTTGGGCAAAATTCAGGCTGCCATTCTTGGTCTCATAATGTAAGGCTCTATCTCCATGGCAGGCAGAGACCCATGAACAGTATGCACTTAGGAAAACATTCTCTGTCTTAATTTGCAAGCAGATCACATTGTTGCTTAGAATTAGTATTTGTTCTTTTTTTAATGACTTTTATTTTTTCCCCCAAATATGAAGATATGGTACATCTATACAATGGAATATTATGCCTCCATTAGAAAGGATGAATATCCAACTTTTGTATCAGCATGGACAGGACTGGAGGAGATTATGTGGAGTGAAATAAGTCAAGCGGAGAGAGCCAATTACCTTATGGTCCCACTTACATGCTGAGCCTAAAGAAAAACATGGAGGGCATTGTGAGAAGGAAGGGAAGGGGGAATGGGGGGGAAATCAGAGGGGGCGATGAACCATGAGAGACTGTGGACTCTGAGCAACAAACTGAGGGTTTTGGAGGGGAGAGGGGTGGGGGGTTGGACAAGCCTGGTGGTTGGTATTGAGGAGGGCACATATTGCATGGAGCACTGGGTGTGGTGCATGAACAATTAATCTTGTAACACTGAAAAAAATAGAATTAGTGTTTGTTCTTAAGTGATAGGTGTATGCAAGTGCATTTGTTCTAATAATTTAATGATTAGAATTCCTTGCAAGTCAAGGGGAGCAGAATTTACCACCCTAGAATGTGTCTCTTTGGCATAAAGATTATTTTAGGCTGATTATTTTTAAGAAATATCAGACATAGGAAAAGCTCTGAAAACTCAAGAGAAGTTATCCTTTTATAAGATATATTTACATTCACAAGGGAAATCTCCATTTGTAAGGGTGTCTCCCTCTCCGTACTAGGAAGAGAAGGAGGACCCTAACTTCTAGAAACTCTTATCAATGGAGAAGACACTGACTTAAATCTGCATGACAACCTTACCTTTGGTGGGTTACCTACATAATTGGCCTCCCCACGCCAGCCCATCATCTTCATTGATCTTTACCTGGAGATGTTATTTAAGGTGGTGGCTTGTGCCTTTTTGGAGAGGCACTCAGTTTTCCTGGGTCTGTCTCATGTACACAGGATGTATGCATGTTATTAAACTTCTGTTTTTCTCTTGTTAATCTGTCTTTTATCACAGGGGTCTCAGTCAAGAACCTAGAAGGTTAGAGGGAAAATTATTTCTCCTCCTCCACACAAGTGACAGAAGCCATTGTCCCTCATATTTGAAGTTGGAGTAACAAAAAAAGGGAAGAGGAAGAAAATTTATTTTTTCATATTACTTTATAAGTCAAAAGTATTCTGGCTTCAGGTACAGCTTGCTCCAGAACTCAGATAAAGTCATCACATAATATTTCCCTCTCTTCATTTCTTGGCCCTACTTTCACTAGTGGAAGTGCTAAGTAATCCTCTGATTCTAATAGTTGAAATCAAATGCCCACCTCTTAATGGACCATCATGGTCAGGGGAGCTGAGTTACATGAGTAAGCAGAGGTGAATTTCAAAATGAAAATTAGAGTTTTGGAGGGGGTGGGCTAGGGGGGTTGGAAGAGCCTGTTGGTGGGTATTGAGGAGGACATGTATTGCATGGAGCACTGGGCGTGGTGCATGAACAATTAATCTTGTAACACTGAAAAAATAAAATAAAGTATTTGGGGAAAAAAAAAGAAAATTAGAGCTATCTCTGGAAGAAGAGGAATGAATAGAGAAATGCAAACAAGCATAGTTACTATAAATGGATAACAATGGAAGATTAGAAAGAATGAGGAGATGGGGTGAGCCCAATGGGGACTGGATTTGAAGAACCAAAAATACCCTGGATTAGTAATGGATTCTACGAACACCTGGATTAGTAGAAAGCCTCCATTCCACTGGTATTATTATGAACTGAAATTTTCAACCTTTGGCAGATCTGAGTTATTTTTGTCTTAAAATACATTTTAATTTTGTGTGGAGAAATGGCTAAAACATAAGGGTCACATTTCATGGCACCCCCGTTGCAGAGTTGGGACCAGCCAAGTAAATTTGTGTCTATCTGATGCAATGACATAAGTTTCCTTGTTCCTTAAGGAATATCCAATTTGTGTTAGGGTTCCTTGGTTACAGCTCCAGTCATGAGATGCTACCACTTGCTTAGCCTTGTGACCTTATTAAGTCATTAAAACTTTCTGGACCTCGGGTTCCTTTCCTGCAAAATGAAAGAGTTGGTTCAATGATCTGAAAGCCTCCTCCTAAATAAGTAAATGTAGTGGAAATCCTAGCTTCAGCCTAAATTGTGTCCTCTCTTGGGATTGAGACATGACCAACCATGCTGGACAAGGATCCTGCTTGAGATCTTCTCTCTTCCCCCCACCCTGCCCCTCCTACTCCCACTTGCACATGCTCTCTCTCTCTCTCAAAAAATTAATTTTTAAAAATAAATATTAAAAATGCATTTTTTCTAAAGTTTTCTGTCAGGTTCTTGCCAATCAGTTTTACAAACATCGTCTTAATTAAATCTTACAAAGGTCCTGTGAAGTATGTATTATTTCCATTTTCTAGACCAGGAAACTGAGACACAGAAATGTTAAATAATTTCCTGAGTTACCTCAATAATCAGTGAAAACCCCATCATCTGACCCCCAAACTCCTTCTGCCCCCCTCCTCTCTGTCCTGCCATAAAAAGTCTTTTTCACATACTCTCAGGTACACATCCTCCCGTCAAGCAGTCTCTGAACACATGATTATTGCTCAGCATCCTGTTTTATCTAATGGATGCACCATAATTTATGAAACTCTAATAGACCTCTAGTGTTACATTGTGAATCCTTTTCTTTTTTTAAGATTTTATTTATTTTATTTGAGAGAGAGAGAGAAAGCATGAGGGTTGGGGAAGGACAGAGGTAGATGGAGAAGCAGACCCCTCACTGAGCAGGGAGCCCAATGCAGGGCTCGATCCCACGGCAGTGAGATCATGACCTGAGCCAAAGTCAGATGCTTAACCCACTGAACCACCCAGTCACCCCACAGTGATTCCTTTTAAAAAACTGTTATAAATAATAATACTACACGGAACATCCTGACGGAGAGAACTGCATGATTCTCAAATTATTTCCTTAGGATAAAATCCTGGAAGTGCTCTTCCTTCAAAGACTAAGCATGTTTAAGGCTGTGCTAGGTGCCACCAACACGCCTCAGGGAAAGTTGGTGCACAAGTAAAGCATTCAATATATGTTTCTTGAATCTCTCTATTTTCTGAGAATTGCTGTACATATCCTCTGCCCGTTTGTTCCTCGGGTGGTTTATCTTATCCTTAGTAATTGGTGTTAACTCTTCATATAATAAAAATATTATTGACTTATATGTACGAAATGTTATTTCCCTGTTTGGTGCTTATCTCTGAAGTCACTTTTAACTCTAAGAATTTCTTTGCTTTACTTATCTTTTTTCCTTAAAGTGACACAAAAAAAATTATTGAAGATTTTATTTATTTACTTTAAACAGAGAGAGAGAACATGAGCTGGGGGGGGGCAGAGGGAGAAGGAGAAGCAGGCTCCCCACTGAGCGGAGAGCCCAAGGTGGGGCTCCATCCCAGGACCCTGAGAAACTGACCTGAGCTGAAGGCAGACCCTTAACCAATTGAGCCCCCAGGTGCCCTCCTTAAAATGATAAATCTATTCTCACTTGGTTTGGACAGAAATAACAATGTTGCGCTTAAAAAAGAAATGTTTTGTCAATGTGAGAGCAGTATGGGCTTGGGGGTATGGGTAGAGGAGAGAGGCATCGAAAGGTCAGAAGTTCATCTGTTGGAAAGGCAGAAAAGACATCAGAATGTGAATAACTGAGGGTAAAGAGGGAAACACAGAGAGAGAGAGAGAGAGAGAGAGAGAGATAAAAGGATGTCAGACCTTGTAAAAAGCTTTTTATCTACCTGGCAAGAAACTGAAGCAATGACTTAAAATATAGGGTCCCAAAGGGGAAAAAAAATAGACATGATGGTTTTCTTAACTGTTTTGTTTTGCTTTGTTTTTTAACTTGACCAAGACAGAAGCAGTTTCTTTAAAAGAATCTTTAAAAGGATGCTTCCTCTCTCCACAGGAACCCCCCCCCCCACCCCCCGTGCTGTTTGGTCAGTTTATAAATTTACACATGTGCAGAAACAAACGAGAGCAGACTCCCCACATGCCCCATTTAATGTCGGAAAGATTATTGCCGACTCCAAGGTCCAGGTGCAAAACCACAAAAATCATTTGGATCAACCCATTTCAGCAACCCTAGGGGGGTTGTTTTGGCTTTATTTTGTTGCGTTTTTTTAAATGTAAGATTTTGAAATGAAAACACACGCACACAAGTAGCTCAGAACTGACCCATATACAGAATGAACTATGCACCACTTAGTAAGTAATCACAGATAATATAAAGGTGTAGTTCCACGCTACTTATTAACTATTAACTCTGCAGAATGAGTAGAGAGAGGCCCAACCTAGACGGGCACCACAGTCTTTTCCCATGTCAACATCCAGTGTTTCTTAGCCCATGGGTCTACCTTGGTGTCTGTCCACAGTAGTCTATTTCCTCTCTTGACGTGAGTCCCATATTACTATCCCTTCCTTTAATTTCAGGTGATACATTCACTGCAGAGAGTTCTTGGTTCCCTTGATGAAAATTCAGCCTTAAAATCTAAACATTTGTTCAGGCTTGTCATCTTTCTATTTGCTACGAAAATGCGGAAATTCTGCAGATTTCCATTATTCCTCCTAAAAAATGCAGCCCTCTCTGTACTAAATAATGGGAGGAATCTTGACATCGTCCTGATTTGGGGAGGAAAGACATCACCTTTTGGGCTTACCCTCTTCCCAACAAAGCCAAAATTATTTAGTTGTTTATATCCCACTTCACCAGCTTCACCAGCTGTGGGAGAGTCACCAGCTATGGGAGCAAGAGGCTGTTTGAACCTGCTCTTCGCCGGGCTCCACTATTGACCATCGAAGCGCCCCTCCTTTGTGGCTATTGTGCAACTTTATGTTACAATTACCTCTGTTTTACCTGGTTTATGGATTCCTAACTTGTCATAGGGATAAACGAGAGCACAAAATTCTTTTATGAGACCCAAATCATTCCGACAAAAGAACCTGTAGATGAGCATAAACGTCCCATCGCTCCAGTTCCCGTGCAGCCCGAACTTTCTAGTTACATTAGCTGCTGCAAAAATGGAGGCTCAGTGTGACATCGCAGCAAGGTCTGTCAGACTTTCTCCAGACTCAGCCCCAGGAGAGGATGCGAATTTAGGGACAGAAATGCTAAGTGTGGATTCAGACATGGGACGTGGCTGTGGTGTTTGGACGGAAGATGAACTGAAGGAGGACGGGAATAGTGGTCAGGAATAGTGCTCACAGTCCGAAAGCATTTCCAGAAGGATGGATTGCTATATTGCACAACAGTTTACGGACCTGATCAGTTTCTTAATTATGTGCTCGTCGACTGTTGCAAGTTAAGACTACAGGAAAGGGTGGGAGCCTTTTTATAAAATAGATCAATGAGAAAATTAGATTAACTTCACTAGAATTCAGCTGGTAGTTACAAGTAAAGGTGGGGGGAAATATTTGCTCCATCAAGTAAGAGCATATAGTGACCGGGATTCCATCTGAAATCAGATTTTAATCCAGAGATGCCGGGTTATGGAAAATCCAAGGCAGGGTAGATTTTAATCCACTTGCAACTTTTTTTTTTTATGATCCACTGTGATTTATTACCGACATTGGCATTGAGACCTACACTCTTGGCTCCTTCTCCCCATGCATTCTTCCACTTCTTGCTTGCAAACAGGATCTGGACAACACCTGAACGAAATGCCAAAGGTCCTTGCGTGCATGACGGCAGTGTGAAGACATTCAGACTTTCACTTATGTGAGAAACAGTCCTTCTAATTTAAGATGGTTTCCTTGGGCTATTACTTTCAGCAGCAAGTATTTTTCGGCTGTAGGTAGTGTATAGCTTAGACGCTGTCATTGTATAGGCCTTTTGTCCATTTTATATGTTCATTTGCAGCAGGAAAAAATTCTTCAAATGTATCTCATGACATTTGAATGAGATTTCTCAATGATTTAATGAACAATAATAGAATAGAGTTCTGTGCCTATTTCTTTTAGACATTCACTCAGTTGAAGAAGAGTGAAATTTATTCTCTTTTGCATCTCAAGTCTAAAACTGACATTTTGGGGCACCTGGGTGGCTCATCCTTCATCAGGCTCCACACTCATCGGGGAATCTGCTTGAGATTCTCTCCCTCTCCCCTTGGCTCCTACCCCTTGTTCACTTGCTGTCTCTCTCTCTCTCAAATAAATAAATAAATCTTTTTTTTCTTTTTTTAAAAAGATTTTATTTATTTATTTGACAGAGAGAGAGAGATCACAAATAGGCAGAGAGGCAGGCAGAGAGAGAGGGGGAAACAGGCTCCTTGCTGAGCAGAGAGCTCAATGTGGGGCTCAATCCCGGGATGCTGAGATCATGACCTGATCTGAAGGCAGAGGCTTCAACCCATTGAACCTATTTGTGATCTCTCTCCTCTCTGTCAAATAAATAAAATCTTTTTAAAAAAAATAAATAAAAAACCCCCCGACATTTAAATTTCATGTTCAGCTCCGAACTTGTTAGCGTATTGTGATCTAGCATTGCTAATTGAGCTCATTCAGCTTATTAAAAACTATTAGCAGGACATTAGCAACATCTGATATACTCCTCATAAATCTAAGAGCCATTGCATCATTGAGATTTCCCTATCGGCCAAAAGGATTCTCTATTGGAATTTATAGTTTTTCCTATCTACAAATAGTGAACTTTTGTAGTAGGTATTAGGTTGATTCGATTTTATAGGTTAAAAAATCATTGAAAACCTTCAATTACGTGAGATTCAACCTCTGAAATCTAATATTTATCCAATGTTCACATCATTACAAATAACTTTGAAAATTCTGAAGTATAAAGACCATGCCTCAATAAAACTGATTATTTTGAGGCCACTAATGAACAGTTTTTAAAAGATGCTATCGACAAATGATTAGTTAAGCTCATTTCATTAAAGTTTTCTCCAAGCCAATATTCCTGTGTTTTGGGGCGGGGGGGGGGTTTATAACATTCCATCGGATCTGTCAATACGAAAGCTACTTTTCTTTTTTTTTTTTTAGCTTATGTTTATGTTTTAAAAGCAATATGAACTTTGACAAACCTCAAAATACTTCCTGGTGCACATGCCACATGGTTTACAAGGTCATAATTGGCTCATATTTGCCTTATTGACTATGTCATAGGGTGAGGAAAATACAACATCCGCACCCTTCAGCCCCTCAAACAACTGAATTATAAAGATGTCTCATTATCTCAGCCTTGATATGAGCTCATCAGGGCTGTTGCTCACTCGTTCTCAGATTCTTTTCTGAACTCAATATTCCGATAAGACCTTTGGTTATCTTTTCATTAGAGACGAACAAAGGTTACTAGTTCTTCCCCATGTGGCGGGTTTCTCCCTCACCCGTGATGACACAAGTTCTATGTTGCTTCAAGGTCATTAAATCATCAGACTTCGGTTTGGAGCTGTAGCCCCTCAAACCTCAGCCCTGTGACATTAGTTATTGAGACTCTCTTATTCGCCTTTGTGCACATAGAACCCGAATCTGGGGAGTGACCCAGTGTCGCTAGTCACTAGTTATGAGAAATCAAACCAGAAATGAAGCTTCTCTGTGGTTCTGCTGGTCAAGGCTACTCTTTTTCTGCGTATTGACATGAACAACGGGAAATTGTTGTTTTTGTAGGTGGACAGCCAAACACTGACAGCTTGACACAGGTCGACCCAACAAGAAATGGAGGCCCACAAGGTTTCAGGTTGTAAGTTGGCCAAGCTGGAATTCGGGTAGGGACTCTTTCCTCTTTCCTTCAAGAAAGAAGAGTCCACGCTGTTGCCATGGTGACGGCACGGTTGTTCACCTGTGTCCTATTGGTCGTGTAGGCGCCAGCGAGCAGTATGACGCCATGAGAAGTCAACAGCCTGCACCCCGACAGGCTGCTTGCCCTCGGGGGAGCTGCCAGCCCCGCCCCCTTTGCTCCGCCTGCCGCTGGCCGCCGTCCTCCCTTCTGACCTGAGCATGGAGGTGACACCGGTGGATGTCTGGGTGTCAAGCGCCTTCTGCAGCGTCACTGCTGACACGCCTAGAATTCTTGAGACTTCAGAAGTCACCCTAAGGAGGAGGAGATTGAACCCAGAGGGATGAGGCGGTTGGCTCAAGGGCATACGGTAGGCTCAAGGTCGCACAGCTTGCTTGCCCAAAGGTAGCAATGTCAGCCAATCGCACTTGTCGCTGAGGAACTCGGGGACTTGACACATCTTTCAGGATGTGGGTTTTACACCCTGCAGACCTAAAGAGACAGCGGGCTTGGTGACCCTTCTGGTGAGCGGGCTCTGCCTATGTCGGAGCCGGCCTGACTCTGGCTACTGTCCTCGGCCCCAGGGGCTCTCTCGCAGGCAGACTCCCCCTGGGCCCAGCCAGCTGGCTTTAGGGAGCAGAACCAGGGAGCTGGTCTCAGGCCTCTGTTCCAGGACCCCAATGTCATGGCCTGACCCGAAGGCAGACACTTAACCGACTGAGCCACCCAGGCGTCCCTTGAGTAGTTCCCTTGCTTGTGTGTCCTGCACCTCAAGCTTCTGTGGATCTCCTATGGGTCTCCTGATTGCTGTTTACCAGGTTTGGGTCTCCCAGCTCTTTCTGCTGTCTGATATGTGTCCACAGCCTGTTTTCCAACTTCTTTTCCTCCTTCCTGTCCCTTGTCTTTGCCCCCCATTCTGACTTAGCATCTTCCTCTAAGCCCCCCATCCCCATACCTACTGAACCCTTCAAGCTTTGCTTTGGATTTCCTGTCCCTACATCCACAGCACCCTAAACTTGAGAGAAACACAGCTTTGCTGCTCACAGGAGTGCCTTTCTTCAGAATTCATCTTGATGTCTCCTCCTTGTAAGGAAGGCTGTAAGTTCAGTACCACATAGACACATGGTAAAAACATGGGGGAGTTTGGGGATTACTAACAGTTCCTTAATTTTATGTTATACTCTCTAGTTTATGAAGCACTTATCACATCTATACAAAACCATTCAGAACATCCTAGAGGCTCAGAGTCAGAAGGATGTTCCGAGATCTATTCCCTAGTGCTGGCTGGAGTGAAGACCAGTGGTGGATTTGAGATCATTTGGAAATTTGGAAAAATTTGGAAAAATTTCCATGTATTGATTCCATTCAGAAGATCTGAGTCAGGAGCTCTATACATTATAAGAATCTGTTTTCCTAGCACTTCATGTGGTTTTGATGAATTGTCAGGTTTAGAGAACACAGAAACATCTGTCTTCATCTCAAAAGGATGGATAGCTAGCTTCTAATTAAGCCTCACCTATGTGAGAAACCCCCTGTTTTGAAAGGCCATATCCACTCTGTTGTTGAGTACCTGTCCTTGTTGGGAAGTGTGTCTGAACCAAAACCGAAGTCGGGCTATCGGATTATAAATACAATTCAAATAAATATAAGAGTCAACAACTGAACACTCCAGTGTTCTCAGCAGTGTCTTGGAGAATCTCAACAAAGGTCAATAATCCCTCTCCTGGTGAAAAATTGTCTTTTTTTCAATTTGGGAAATTTTAATGTTATACCTGATCAAAGGACAATGAGTTTCTCATTTTATTATTTGTATCTTTCAGGAAAGCTCACGATGGTTAGAAATGGGAAGGGCCATTTCTAAAGTGCTCTCTGTACTGAAGCCCTGGGGTTTCCTGTGCCCGTTGGAATCAACAAGGGCAAGGAGTTTCAAAAGCAAAAACTCTCAGAAAGTTTTAAGTAGGTCACTCTGTGTACCGGGCCTTGAGTAATTCTGGCCACTGGCTGGGGGCAGAGCCCACACCACTGTGCTTTCAATCGGAATCAGGTTACCTTTATATTCTGTCTGTGAAACTAGGGCAGGAGTCCGTCCACAAACACTGAAGGGGGTACCACCCAGGTGTTCTGCACGGGCCGTCTACCCTCACCACCAAAGGAAGGATCACAACGGTCTAAATGACCAGCTTTCCAACCCAATCTCCAGTACCTACAGACATCCTCTTTAAATATTTCAGTTGAGAGGGGAGCCTGGGTGGCTCAGTCAGTTAAGCATCCAACTCTTGATTTCTGATCCAGTCTTAATCTAAGGTCAGGAGATCGAGCCCCGCATGGGTTCTATGCTCAACACGCAGTCTGCTTAGGATTCTCTCTCTCCCTCTCCCTTTCCCCCACCCCCACTCACTCTCTTACTCGCTCAAAATAAATAAATAAAATCTTTTTAAAAAATCAAATATTTCAGTTTAGAGTATAAAGACAGCTCAGAGCTCTTTCTTGAGTCTCTCTTCCTTGTCTCTTCAGACAGGAGGAGTTACTTACCAGCTTCAGTGACACTGGTAGGAAGGTAGGAATGGTGCAGGAAAGTTAGTGCTACTTCTAGTTAGTTCCTCTTCCCTTTATCTTGATACTACGTTGACTATAATTCAACCTACAGATTTATTTAACTCATTGGGTTTCTGTCTCTCCAAACCATCCTCCATCTGTTGAGTACTGCTAATACTTTGGCCACCGTTACTCTCGAGGCAAAACTAGCTGAAGTAGCTTCGAAAACACAAAGTCTTGGTAACAGGACATTCTTTACAGGTAGAGAGTCGGATAGAATCTAAACGGAGAAATAGACTGCATACCCTGCCAGCATCCTAAGTCACAATTTGGCTCCATTTTATTGGCCTTATTAATGCTGACCATCAAACATAATGACATTCAAATGGTCATACCAAAATATATCCAAGAGCAAGTAAACACGAGTTGGGAATTATCTGCCAATTTGGACTCTACCTGCCTTGTGGCCCTTATGTTAGAAAACAGAAACTTGACCGTAATTCAAAGTTTAAAAGCCTCTGGACTTTTAGGGAAAACACACACAAACACACACACACACACACACACACACACACACAAATAAAAAAACCCTTTATATTAGCCAAAAAGCATGGATTTCATATTTACTATGATATCATCTTCCTCCTTTCCTTGCATGACTTCATTCATCCTCATTGTTGGCCCAACAGATATAATTCCTTCACAAGGAAGGGGACATACTTGCTTTAGAGGCGCTCAGAGGACAAGCTGTGAGCACTACAGAAACCACACATTCAAGTGAGAATGGGAAGGAATGAACACATTCCCCAAGCCCAGGGCTTGTGTCTTACTTAGGATTTGCAAATTACCTGTAAGAAAGGGGGGCTCTTAATGCTAAGAGTTCTTTTATATTGACCTTTATTCTCTATACATAAAAAATGCTGCCACTTTAAAGCATTATTTTTTTTCAGTGTTACCAAAAAAAGAAAAAAGAAAAAAACCCATAGCACTTGCCAATAAGTGGTGGCTACAAGGGGACAAAATTGCCTTTCAATAAAAGTATTCTTACCTTGTACCTTTTCTAAAGGTGTAGGAGTCTTGGTTATTTGTTTTGAAGGGTGTCTTGAATGCAGCTGGAGCAAAGCCAAAGAACTACAGAGCACAGGCAAAGGAGGGGAAGAAAAGGGGAAGCAAATCAACCTAAAAGGAGAAATGTCTCTGACCTCCCTCCCCGCTTCGGGGAAATTCTTTGATTATCTCTCATGACTTCTCCTCTCGGGCTCCTCAGCCCCACTCACAGCTGCCTTTTCCTGTTTGTTGATCGCCCACCCACCACTTCAGCTCCCAAGTGTCCTCAAAGAAGAGGGCCAGATCCCAAGTGGACTTCTCCGGCTATATTAGCTAGAGTCCAGGGGCCCAGTCATTCTCCTGATGTCAAAATGTCTCAAGGTCACAGCCGGAAACTGAAAACATGGCAACTTCTCGGTGAGGCTGCCTCTCCGGGCACCCCATCTCAAATTTCAGTACCCCCTCAACCTCTGCTAACCCAGATCCCTTTTCCTGCTTTATTCTTCCTTCTAAGCACATACCGCTGTCTAATCTGCCAACTATAAACTTATTAACCTTGTCTATTGTTTGGTCTCCCCAACTGGGGTGGAACATAAGGGCACAGGGGTTTTTTGGGGGGGAGGTTGTCTGTTTTATTTACTTTTGTATCCCCATCCCTTAGAAGAGTCTATCAAGAAATATTTGTTACATGAATAAATAAATAGTCGACTTGATCATTTCGAACAGAATTGATCCCCTGAAAGAATGTTTTTGCATAAAAGGTTGAGATACTTCTTTAGGCAGACTCAGGGAGAAGGGCCACTCTGCAAAATCCGCCATCTCAAGCAGCACATTTTAAATTGAATTAAGCCTGGATTTTTAGGATAACTGATTTATAAATCTGAGGGAGCAAGTCACAGAGCAGAAAAGGAATGGGCTGTGTTCTGACATCTTTCTAAACAGGCAACCAAGCCCTCTGGCCAGAAAGAAAGAAAGTGTTGGTTTGCACTTTAAGATCCCTTCAGCGTTTTGGAAGGCTGACAGGAAGTGAAGAAGCACACCTTGCCGATCTGGGAAACTAGGGTAAACCATGAAGAAGCTTCCCAATGTTATTGATTTACTTAAAATCGATTTCTCTTTATTAATAGTAAAAACAAAAGCCATTAGGCAAAAGAAATTGACGTTGAGTGTAGAAAACACAGGTTTGTATTTTGTAGGTTTGAAAAAACCTAGAAAATACAAGAAAGTATGAAGGAAGAAGCAAAAAAACACCCATAGTGAGTGTCATATGAAAGAAAGGTCATCTGTCAGAATGCTAATGTATTACCATCCGGGCAAGTGTGTGTAGAATCTGATAAGCATCATGTCAAATACATTCTGTTTTGTTTTGCATTTGCCATCACAGACTGTACAGTGAAAATTTAGTTGACATTGGGGGGTTTTTTTAATGATGAAACTGGGCAGGAGTACAAAGTGTTAGTGATGGAAAAAGCGTACATTGGTTCAGACTTTCTATAAGCCTGAAATCTGCTGATAGCATTTTACTTGATTGAATTTCCAGAAATTAGTTTAAAGAAAACAATCAGACAGGTATTTAGATACATACATATATATCTACATACATATAAAGATGTTTGCTGAAGCTTTATTTATTTGCTTTTTAATTTTATTTTATTCCTTCAGTGTTCCAAGAATCATTGTTCCTGCACCACACCCAGTGCTCCATACAATCCCTGCCCTCCTCAATACCCACAACCAGGCTCACCCAACTCCCCACCCTCTCCCCCCCAAAACCCTCAGTTTGTTTCTCAGAGTCCACATTCTCTCACGTTTTGTCTCCCTCTCCGATTTCCCCCAATTTGTCCTTCTTTTCCTTCTCCCAATGTCCTCCATGTTTTTCCTTATGCTCCCCATGTAGGTGAAACCCTATGATAACTGACTCTCTCTGCTTGACTTATTTCACTCTGCATAATCTCTTCCAGGCCCGTCCATGTTGATACAAAAGTTGAGTATTCATCCTTTCTGATGGAGGCATAATATTCCATTGTATATATGGACCATATCTTCTTTATTCTTTCCTCTTTCCACAGTTTGGCGATTGTGGCCATTGCTGCTATGAACATTGGTGAAGCTTTATTTCTAATAGTGAATTGGGAATCAGCTAAATTGGTCAACAAATTCTGGCGGTTCCAAATAATGGAGTACTACACAGCCATTACAAGTGATATTATAGATCCCTACTTACACTGTAATTGTTCCTTGCCACCTTCACATTCCTGATACCCTCCACATGCTCTACTTTTTTCCCCATACTACTAATCCCTCAAATATACTCTATTATTTACTTATTTATTACATGCATTATTTACTCTCTGTGTTTGCCTGCCAGAATATAAACTCAGTGATAAATGCCATTCTTCTTTGATAGCTCAAACACCTAGAGAAGTTCTTGACACATAGGCACTCAATAAATATTTCCTGCAGGATAATCCTCTAGAATTGGAATTTCTGGATAAAGAAAAGTTTTAAAACTTTTAGGATATCTTACGAAACTGGTCATTCACTTTATATTTTTTGCTGTTTTTGTTTTAAAGATTTTAGATAGATAGATGATAGATAGATAGATAGATAGATAGATAGATAGATAGATAGATAGAGATATTAGAGAGAGAGAGAGCGTGCAGATGAGTGCAGGGAGGGGCAGAGAGAGGGCAAGAGAGAGAATCTCAAGCAGACTCCATGCTGCTCACAGAGCCCAGTGTGGGGCTTGATCACACAACCTTGAGATCACAACCTGAGCCAAAATCAAGAGTTGGACACTTAATTGACTGAGCCACTCAGGCGCCCCTACACTTTAAAAGTGACTTTTCTTTTTCAAGCACTGAGAAACATACCCAGGGTTGGGAGAATTGTGGTCATCAATATTACTACTCCTTTTAGGAGTTTCAGTAAAATATAATGGGTTTGTTCTACTGAAACATACAAAGAAAGTTTTCTCTTTACACAATCTCTTCAACTGTAATAACTTAAGACTGTTTAAAAAAAGAAAAAGGGAGAAAGCCTCCAGCATTTTCGTTTATAATAAGTAGTCCTCCAACATACCCTAAGTCATAATAGTTATTTTGAGACTGACTTTTTTTGTTATCATTCTGTATCTACTGCGTTTTAAGGAAACTTGACACAGATAAACCAAATAAACCCTACTAGCAAGATGAGTTTACAGAGGATAACACTTGATTATTACTTAGACATAATATTCTACTTAATCCTTTATCATTAAGGATAAGGTGTTCCATTCTTATGCAGAACTGAGACAGATGCCCACCCACAGGGGGATCTTTCTGGGGCCTGAGTGGCAGGTCAAGGATAAGCATCCTTTTTTTTTTTTTAAGGTTTTATTTATTTATTTGACAGAGAGAGAGAGATCACAAGTAGGCAGAGAGGCAGGCGGAGAGAGAGGGGGAAGCAGGCTCCCCGCTGAGCAGAGAACCTGATGCGGGGCTCGATCCCAGGACCCTGAGATCATGACCTGAGCTGAAGGCAGAGGCTTTAACCCACTGAGCCACCCAGGTGCCCCAAGGATAAGCATCCTTATGAGACAACCTACAGGCCAGAGCTAGGGGACCGGGTCAAAAGCCTAGGGTTCAGTGACCACATTTCCAGGAGAGCCAAAGCTCAAGAAAGCAAAAGGTTCAAGGGCTGCAGAGGAAGGAGCAGGCCAACATTTTAAAGAGCTCTAACCTAAGGAGCGTGTGAGACCCAAATCCCGATTCTGCTCAAGGACAGGCTTGAGCTGGGCTGAGGCCGAAGCCCTACTCTGAGTTAGGCTTCCTATATCCCTAATGCTGGGGGCTCCCTGAGCTTGAATATCTTGTGCAGAGAGTCGTCAGTGATAGGTGCCCCATTGTTCAGATCTGAAGTTTGGAGGTTGCCATAGTTTACCCCGAATAGTGCGATTTTCAAGGGTGTCCTTAAAGTTATTTTCTGGAGCTTCTCGGTGAGGGTCCATGACAAGAGAAACAATAATAACAGCTAATATTTACTGAGCTTTTCGTATGGTGAGAGAATGGATCCTGTGCCAGGAACTTTACAAACACAGCCTCATTTAATATTTGCAACAAAGTCCTATGGGGCGGCCATTATGACTTCTCCCTATTTATAGAGGAGGAAAAATAAAACACAGACAGCTTAATTAACTTACACAAAGTAATACAGCTAATGAAAGGTGGGGCTAGGACTCTAAAGGGCAGCTCTAACTTAGCCTTTGTGTTATTCGGGGAATCCAAGCTGATGCAGAGAACCCAGAGCTGACGATCATGTTCCACTCCTCATTCAAAAAGAAGAATAGGAATGGTCCACAACCTGCCATAATATGAGGAAGCAATTTAAGTCTTACCTACTTGCCTTTAAAGCAAGGTCTTTCCATTTTTTTAAAAGGTCCTGAAATTTCAATGAAATTAAGAAATGCTTATTTTTTTAAAAAAGATTTTATTTATTTTTCAGAGAGAGAGAGAGAGAGCGCACAAGCAGGGGGAGTGGTGGGCAGAGGGAGAAGCAGGTTTCCCGCTGAGCAGGGAGCCCGATGTGGGGTTGGATCCCAAGACCCTGGGACTGAGACCTGAGCCGAAGGCAGACACTTAACCGACTGAGCCACCCAGGTGCCCCAAGGAATGTTTAGGGTAAGTTGGGCCCCATCTTGGGGACTCTGTTATAGATGAATCTTTGGGACTCTGTTATAGACGAATTGGTTTCACATAGTCGGTTGTTACGTCAGTTGCCTTTTATGTCCTAAAAGAAAGGCTTTTTTCACATGTAACCGGGCTTCTCACGTTCTGCTTAGCCAAAATGTAATGTTATGCTATTTGTTGCTAGCAAACTGAAAGGGTTCTAAAAAAAGAACCCAAATGTGGGTAAATGGGCTGATAGGGTTGGAGATCAAGGAAGGCTCTCAGAATCATTCACTGTGCTGCCTAAGAGCAGGGACTTTGTTTTCCCCCCACAGAGCTCAGTCAAAGAAACATGACTACCCCGATAAAGCCCACTCTGGGGCCCCATGCTGGCTCCTGAAGTCAATGAACCTGGGGCTCTCCCTCTCTGGCGCTGGTGGGAAAGAGAAAACTCAACCTAGATTATCATGAAATTATTCTTGATGCCTGGTCACGGGAGCTCCGGGGCCCACTGATGCGGGTAACAAAGAGCATTTGTTAAACTGGGCCCCGTGCCATCAGTCTGGTTTAGAATAATTTTTAACAGCAGATTAGGCGCGTTGGCGGTGGGAAGGGGAGTGACTCGGGGGGGAAAAGTTAGCAGGGGCAGAGATTGAAGAAGTACCCTGCTACTTGAAGTATACATCATTCTTGGCCTTGTTTTAATATTCACTATACCATTGGGGACTTACTTGTATCATTATATACTTACTGATCTTGGGTTTCTGCCGTGCATATTGCACAGAGGACCCTGAGGTCCTCTGACAATAGGATATTTTAAGGTCATGTATATGAAGATGGCTTTGTGTTTGCTGAAAAAAATAGCCCAACCTGAGCCCAGGAGATTGTTCCTTTGCATTGATCAATATCTTCTTACTCACTCTGATAGCAACGGATCTTCCCCGTGTTGCTTAAAAGAAAAAAAATGTGAGGCTGATCTCTGAGCTGGATCTACTTTGTAAATCCCCTTAGAAAATCTCACAGTCAGGTACATTTGTATACACAACTGAGAAGCGGTTGGAGGAGCCCTCTCTTAGAAGAATATTCGAACATCCAGACAAAGCCCACGGTTTTGTCACTGTCCTCTCCTTCCACCTCATTCTCCAAGCTCCTAGAAAGAAATCTAGTCTAGTTGCCTCAGCTTTTCCATGTCCCCACATCGCTCTTCTCATGGCCAACCAAGCTCACACTCCACTGAAGCCCACAGCAATAGTCTGGCAGAGGTCCCCAGAGTGTGGACCCAGAGTGCGGCCATCTGCCCTTGTTTGCCCAAGAACATGTGCCGTTCTGCCATAATTATTAACAGCACCGCTGTTCACTCTCCAGTGTGTCCTAGTTTGAGGATAATTTATTTGGTTGCTCTGTCAATGATCTTCTCATCGTCGAATCTGTGAGACTTCTGTTTTCCTACGACTTGGCCACTCTGCTGTTTTTAGCCACGTAAGCCACTCCCCCAATAATGAAAATCTTCTGCTTCTACCAGACGATTCTCTCCTGCATCACTGCTCCATCAAAGCTTCCCTTGTGAGCTTCTCTTTTCCACGCCCCTTAAATAGTGGTGTGCCCTGAGGTTTCATAAGAGAGCCTTCGTCACTTTCTGTGATCACCTTAGCCATCCACCTCTTCTCATTCTCAGCCTGATGACCCTGTACCTTGCTTTGTCTCTCCCTCTAGCTAAGATGATTCGCCTAGGCTCAGTCCCATGGCTTTTCCTCTGGGGCATCCCATGAGATTGATACTCTTCACCCCTCCCCCCGAGTCTGGTCTCTGGTCTCTGGTCTCTCCTGTGCGGTCCGGCCCGGCTGGATCAGCCTGACGCCGGCCAAGTCTCATATCTCTGGGGATGAATGGTGGTCACTGTGAGCTACTGAGTTCGGGGTGATGTTTGTGTAGCAAAAGCTAATCAGAGTCTCCTGGGAGGCTCAGTCAGTTGAGTATCCGACTCTTGGTTTCAGCTCAGGTCGTGATCTCGGGGTCGTGAGGTCGAGTCCTGTGTTGGGCTCCCTGCCCAGCAGGGAGTCTGCTTGAAGGATTCTCTCCCCCTGCCCCTCCCCCCACTTGTATGTGCACCTCTCTCTCAAATAAATAGAGAAATACTTAAAAACAAAAAAAGCTAACCAATGTAGAAATTGGTTCTGGATTTGTGCTGAGCAGCACTGCTCCAGTATTTGCCTCTGTCTTTCCATGGCATTTCCTCTCTTGATATGGATACTGGTCATATTAAATTAAGGCACACCCTAATGACTTCATCTCGTAATCTTGTGATTACATCTACTAAGCCTGTTTCTAAATAGGGTCATATTTGCAGGTCCTAGGGGTTAGAACTTCAACAAATATTTCTGGGAGACACAGTTTAGCTCATAAGAGCAAGTAACTCGTTTATAGGTTGAAGTACAAAGTCCTTAGCATGGCGCATACTTTCTCATCTAGTCCTCTGCTACATCTTCTTCTTGGGTTCTGTAATAGAACCATTCTCGTTGACCCCAAATGGGCAGTCATTCTATAGCTCAGTGCCTTTGCTCGTGCTGGCTTTTTGCTTTGAAAACCTTTTCTTTCTTCCCTCCCCAGTCAACCTCTAAACTTTTATCCCACCTTTAAGATGTATTCAAATTTTGATATATCAGGCAAACAATCAGGTTTCTCCTATTCTTTTGGAGAATTAGCTGCTGCTAATTCTGTTTTTAATCTTATTCTAGAAGAGATCTCAATGTGCTAAATTTCTGGAGGGTCCTCAGGATCTTCTCTCATTGTCACTTGAACTTGCATTCTTCCTCGGACATACAGCTGGACTGAGGTGAGTTTCACCAGATTTGATTTGGAAAAAATTTGTCATTTACACACAAGGAGACTATTTTGACTAATGCTTTTGGTCAGCTGGTCACCCACAATCAGCATTCTAAGTTCTCTAGCATATGCCGAGGGTACTTTTTTTTATTAGAAAATATATTTTTGACCTTCTAAGAGAGTAATCTAAAGAAATTAAACTCAGTGTATAAATCAACCAAAGCACACTTTTATAAATAAAGATGTCTTCAACCCTAATCTCCCCAGGACCTGTCAATGAATTGAGGAGCCATTTCCATTGGAATACTTTTTTTTTAATTGAAGCATAGTTAATATGTAGTGTTTTATTAGTCTCAGGCATACAATAGAGTGATTCAACAATTCTTTTCTTTTGAAGATTTTATTTATTTATTTGACAGAGAGAGAGCACAAGCAGGGGAAGCAACAAGCAGAGGAAGAGAGAGAAGCAGGCTCCCCACTGAGCAGGGAACCCAATGCAGGGCTCAATCCAAAGCCCCCCGAATCATTACCTGAGCTGAAGTCAGACACTTAACCAACTGAGCCACCCAGGTGCCCCATGATTCAACAATTCTATACATTACTCAGTGCTCACCATGATAAGTGTACTCTTAATCCCCTTTATCTCTTTTACCTACCTCCCCCCTGGGAACCACCAGTTTATTCTCTGTACTGTTTCTTTGTTTGTCTCTTTTTTTCTTTTTTTGTCTGTTTGCTTGTTTTTTTTTTTTCTTAAATTCTACATATAAGTGAAATTATATGGTATTTGTCTTTCTCTGACTGACTTACCTCACTTAGTATTATACCTCTAGGTCTATCTATATTGCTGCAAATGACAAGATTGCATTCTTTTTGATGACTGAGTAATATTCCATTGTGTATATGTGTGTTTGTGTGGTGTGTGTGTATGTGTATACATGCCACATCTTCCTTATCCATTCATCTATCAATGGACACTTGGGACACGTGGGCTGTTTCCATATCTTAGATATTACAAGTTATGTTGCAATAAACATAGGGTCCATATAACTTTTCAAATTACTATTTTCATTTTCTTTGGGTAAATCTATTGCAATATTGAAGAAAGTTAAAGCACTAGTCAAAAGTGTCTGTTTACCCTATGATGTACTTGTCAGGATTTCAAAAGTATAAGTCACTTCTGTCAGGTCCCCATACAGATCCATTTCTGTCAAAGTGTTTAGTAAGTTCCTATTTGTGTCAAATGTCTGAATCAGATTACTGAAATATTACGGCTGGAAATTTTTCCAAACTATTCTTTCAATAAGTGTGTAAATAGAGCCGACCTCCTTCTCAAAATGGGAAAAGGTAAAAGAGACTTTAATGGGTGGCCTCTTTACAAAGATGAGGGCTGAACTGAGAGAAATCAATAACAAAAAAACTAAGAAGCACACAGTGGTAGCAAGAGCAGAAAGCGCTATCAGCCCTGGACTAAAAGAGACAAATGCAGAAGCAATTCTTTATGCAGTATCTATAGAGGAGGCCCTGACAGCAATTGGCCTTCACCAATTGCACAGAAATGTGCAACCTCTGCCTCCGTCCCCAGGGCCAGAAATAGAGACCTTGACCTCTCCTTCCTCCTTACCTTCTAATCTTCTGCTGGTGCCTGCCCCCCCTGCTGTTGAACCTAACCAAAGGCCAGAGGGCAATGGAGCCTGGTGATTCAGTCTTCAAAGGTCAGCCTCTGGGGACCGAGATTAGGGTGGAAAAGGTGGAAATAGGTTTGAAGTGCACAGAGAGAAATTCAGTACTCGTACCTTAATCCGAGCAGATTGCTTCTCACTGGACTGCCCAGCAAACTGTGCTGTCCCTGCTTAGGAAAGGAAATGAACTAGGTTAAAGATTTATAGATTGTGAGAGCTGAAAAGGTGCTTTGGGGTTATCTAAACCAGTGCTCTCACTTTACGGATTGATGAAATGGAGTTCCTCAGAGATTAAATGTCATGCTTAAGATCACCTTTGAGTCAATAACTGCACTGAGTCTAAGACCCAAGTTCTTGTTCCTCTATCCGGTGCTGGTGCTGCCCTGTCCATGTGGCTCAAGTGCTTTCTGGCCCCTGGGTTTCTAGTAATAGGTTTCATCCGGAAACATGAATAAGCGGGGTCAGCAAAATGCAGTTCGGGGAATGTTAGGGAGACATTCTTAAAGGACTCAAAGGACTCGAGCTACAAATAGTGTGCTAAAGATACACATTTCTCCTAACACTGGCCAAACCAGTGGGTCAGAAAAATACCTAGTCTTTTATCCTTTATAAGTGAAATGTAAAGCTAATGACCCCAGAAAGAAAAAAAATAATTTTAAAATTTATTCCTGCAATTAGTCTCTGAAGGACCTAATTACTTGCATTTTTATTCTGTACTCCAAAATATGTAATATTAGTCTGGTTTATGTGTCAGGAAACATGATAATAGAGGACTAAACCATTCCAGAAGATTCTACAAGATTCCAGAAGACTGTAGCTTCTACAATTTCTAGGCCATACATTTTTCCCTTTTTAATTAAAACCCTTCAATTTATAAAGCTTCATGCTGGGTGCTAGGGGGACAAAATGAAAGAAAACATGTTCTTCATTCTCAAGGATCTTGCAGAGCAGCAATGGAGGCAAATATACCCCAGCTACTGAACTGGCTGGCTGAGATTCTGGTACAGATACTTTGATCCTTCAACACAGGGAAAGGTGTGATTTTTATCGCCAGAATACACAGATCTCTTTTAAAGCAGTGTTGTTTTTTTTAAATCGGAGTATTCAAAGATGTACTCACTTGTACAGGCAACCAAATCTTGCATACCATGGTAGGGTGTTCATGGACCTCAAGTTACGAATAAATCCTCGCTGTGAGCACCTAGGGAAGGCAAAAGCTGTGGGTTCTTTGTTGTTCTGTTTTGTTCTATTTTCCTCCCCTCCCCCTAATTCGGGGCAAGATAATGGCTAGAGCCATGTATGGACTAACTACATAATTAAAATAAAAATCTAAGATCATGCTACATAATCTCTTGTTTTCCATTTGAAGATTACACTGATAGGAAAATGATTCAAGGTAGTATTTATAGGCATCTGACTTTCTGGAACATCCTGTTTTACTTGATCTGGACAGATTCTCAATGGCTGATATTCAAATACAATCCAAAACCAACCCGACTAGATAATCAACTGGATAAGGTAGTAGTTTCCAAGATTATTCTCCTTCACACACACCTTAGGAAGGAAAATAAAATGCATTCATTTATTCAGCAAATATTAATTGAGAACTTACTGTGTGCAAAGCTTTGTGCTAAGAGGTAGGGGTATAGTAAAGTATAGGACACAACCTCTGTGCTAAATGGATACAGAAAGGGAAACAGACAAGTCCAGAGAGTCCAGAAAGGTCCAAAAGACCAATAATCACATTACTAAAGTTGAATGAATAGATATAATGGGAAGATGTATCAGGAAGAAAAATAGATCAAACAAGAAATTCATCTTAGTTGAAATTACCACCTATTTTCCGTAAGTGTAAGAAATTTCATGAGTTAAATCTTGAAATACTAAAATGAAGTTAAGCTATTCTCCAGGCATACAGAATCGCACAGTGGTTAACAAAGTGGGCTTGAAGAAGTCCCAAAAGTTCATTTTTGCTTTGTTTCCCTTGTCTTTAGAGACATGTCTTGCAAGAAGTTACTGCAGCTGAGGTTGCAGAACGCATTACTGTGTGCGTTCTCCTCTAGGATTTTGATAGATTCTTGTCCCACATTTAGGTCTGTCATCCATTTTGAGTTTGTCTTCGTGTGTGATGTAAGAGAATGGTCCAGTCTCATTCTTCTGCATGTGGTTGTCCAATTTTCCCAACACCATTTATTGAAGACTATCTTTTTTCCATTGGTCATTCATTCCTGCTTTGTAAAAGATTAGTTGACCATAGCATTGAAGGCCTATTTCTGGGCTCTCTACTCTGTTCTAACAATCTATGTGTCTGTTTTTTTTTTCTTTTGCCAGTACTACCATTTACATCGACATGGATGGAACTGGAGGGCATTATGCTAAGTGAAATAAGTCAATCAGATAAAGGCAATTATCATGTAGATTCACTCATATGTGGAATATAAGAAATAGTGCAGAAGATCATAAGGGAAGGAAGGGAAAATGGAATAGGAAGAAATCAGAGAGGGAGATGAACCATGAGAGACTCTTGACTATAAGAAAAAAATTGAGGGTTGTAGAAGGGAGGTGGATGGGGGATGGGGTAACAGGGTGATGGGCATTAAGGAGGGCACATGATGTGATGAGCACTGAGTGTTATACGCAACTAATGAATCATTAAGCACTATATCTGAAACTAATGTTGTACTACATGTTGGCTAATTGAATTTAAATAGAAAGAAGGAAAGAAGGAAAGAAAGGAAGGAGGGAGGGAGGGAAAGAAGGAAGGAAGGAAGGAAGGAAGGAAGGAAGGAAGGAAGGAAGGAAGGAAGAAAGGAAGGAAGGAAGGAAGGAAGGGGAGAGAAAAAGAGAGAAAGAGAAAAAGAGAGAGAGAGAAAGAAAGAGAGAAAGAAAGAGAGAAAGAAAGAGAGAAAGAAAGGAAGAAAAGAAAGAAAGAAAGAAAGAAAGAAAGAAAGAAAGAAAGAAAGAAAGAAAGAAAGAAAGAAAGAAAGAGAGAGAGAGAAAGAAAAGAAAGAAAGAAAGAAGGCTCTGGAATAGGACTCCTTGAGCCCAGATCCCAGCTTGATCTTGCAGAAAGTACTTAACAAAAAGTAAAATAAAATAGTTTTTAAAAGAAATTACTTAAGCCTTCCATGCCCCCATTACCTCATCTAGAAATTGAGGATAATAATAAAAGTGCTTGAAATTCCATTGATCTCATATGTGGATTCTAAAACAAACAAATAAACGTCAGCAAAACAAGTTTACAGATACAGAGAAAAGATTGATGATTGCCAGAGGTAGATGTGGGAGGTGAGGAAAATGAGAAAAGGGGGTCAAAACTTCCAGTTATGAAATAAATGATAGGAATGTAATGTACAGACTTGTAACTATAGTGAATAATATGGTATTGGATATTCGAAAGTTTCTAAGAGAGTAAATCTTAAAAGTTCTCATCACAAGAAAACAAATTTAATTGTGTATGGTGACAGATGTTGACTGGACTTATCATGATGATTTCACAATGTATACTAACATGAAATCATGTTGTACACCCAAAACTAATATGACGTTATATGTCAGTTATACCTGAATGAAAAAAATAGTGAAAGTATTTGGCATATCCAAATAAAAGGAGAAAATTTGGTCAGTTATCAAATAGTGGTTGGTTTGGTTTGTAAAGACAAAACATCCAGATAGTTAGCTGAAATGTTTAAATCCCATCCAAAAGTTGACATTTTCATACTTGGCCTTAATCCGATTGTACAATCAGGGACCACTTTAAAAATCTCATAGGCTAGGGGTACCTGGGTGGCAAAGTCATTAAGTGTCTGCCTTTGACTCAGGTCATGATATCCGGGGTCCTGTGATCGAGCCCTGCCTCAGGTTCCCTGCTCAGTGGAAAGCCTGCTTCTCCCTCTCCCTCTGCCTCTGCTTGTATTCCCTCTCTTGCTGTCTGTCTCTATCAAATAAATAAGTAAAATATTAAACAAACAAATAAATATAAAAATCTCATAGGCTAAAGATTCTCTTTCCAGAAATATCCCTATTTCTGGAGATTTCTGACCCCTAAAGCTAGAGAGAGAACCCCTTTTTAAAATGGCTGTTCTTTATTACTGACACTAAGATTGTCTTTTGGAACATTTGTTTGGTTTAGTTGTCTCAGTAACTGTACTATACCCATACTTATTACTTATTCTAAGTGATACAATTCTCTACCTAACACTCAACAAATTACAAGAAACACAATTTTTTTCCCCAAATATGTTTATTTTATTTTTTCAGTGTTACAAGAAACACACAATTTAGAAATACAAGGGAATGGTAGTATGGCACATTAATAAAGATAGAGAAGTACTTGAAATGTTATCCATATGGAAACCTCCAAAAATTAGACCACGGAAGAAAGTATTAAATACTTTATCCACAAGGACGCCTCAATTTTCAAAGATATCCAGGCACAACTTCCCAAATATTATTTCTCTTAAGCTGAATTCATTCACAAAGTTTTTGATTTTTCAATGGTGTACTCAAATTACATAGAGTTGAGTATCTAACATTTGATCATTTCAAGATGGCGGTAAGTTTTTATATCAGTTTGGCAGTCACCAGAGACCTCATCGAAGTCACCAGAGAAATCTATGAAGTCATTTCTGAGTACATAAAAAGTACCAGCAAAGTCCATATGACATTCCTGGATAACTCCCTAATTTACCATATTGAAACGCTTCACAGTCTGATAAGATACAGATGATATTGACTCCTGAACAAATATACTAATGATAACTTTGATAGAAGAAGTTTAAAAAAACACTTTTATAACATATCTTGAATAAATGAATCCAAGCATCATACACATCATATGTTTTAATCACATTGACATCTACTTAAAAGTAGATAAAAGCAAATGCCCTTTGAAAACATGTATTGATTATCAACGTGTTTCAGGACAGAAGGTGAACAAATCATACTTAAGGGTATTTTATGAAACATCACTTTACTGTACCCCTCCTTTTCCCAGCCTTTCTTTAGTATTGTCAAGTCCTATTCATTGGGTTGATTCCCTCTGCTCAGGGAAGAGGGAGATGGGAGTTCGTAGTTAATGGTTGGGCCTCATCTAGAATTTGCCTGCAAAAGGTTGGTGCAACTTGAGCTGATTACAAATACAGGTTCAAGGTCCCAACAGTTGATGTTGCTGATTTTAGCAACTCTCAGAAATTGTTTTGAATGGGTTTATTCTTTTATCAAAAGAAGCTACTCCTTTTCTGAAACAAAGACCTGAATTTATCACTTGCTGCAAGAAGAGCTGTAAATACAAGTTACAGTCCTACTGAACAAACAAACTGGTGATCTTCTCTAAAGTTTTGGGAAGCAGGGTTTGGGAGACTTTCAGAAATTGAAATGCTTAGGATTGGTTGATCTTTGGCCGTGAAGGCTTTGATGATGGACAAAGGCTGTTCTCATTAGGTGACTTGCAAAGTAAGAGTACTCCCATGGAGCTGTCACTCATTGATTAGAAAGAGTTTAAGATCAATTTCAGAGGTCACTAATTCATAGCTTTGTTCTATGGCTGGAGAACACACTGTCTTTTCCTTCCTCAAATTTGGAGGATAAGAGTTCCTTATTCTTACTGTGTAGGTTTCAGTTCAAATGTTACGTGGTATTTCCATAATGGCCCTTTGTGATACTAAGACTTTTTAAAACATGTTTCATATGAAAATATTCAAACAACAAAAATGAAAATAGAAAAATAGAGCAAAGGGTATAATGAATCATTGTGTACCTATCACCTAGTTTCGACAAGTATCTACACTCTGTCCTACTTGGTTCATTTAAATTCCTTTCCCAAATTTTTGTCTGAGTATTCTAAATTAAATCTCCAATACAAAGCCATTCTCATAAATATTTCTGCAAATACCTCTAACATGTAAGGATCTTAAAAATATAATTATAACACCATTGTCATACTACACAAAATTGACAACAATTCCTTCATAATCAGCCAATATTCAAATTTTCTGGTTGCCTAAAAATGCCTTTTTTCAATTGGTTGGTGTAAATCAGCATCCAAATAAGAATACACATTACATTTGATTGCTATGTCTCTTAAGTCTTTTAAAATCTGTAAAAGTCCCTCCTCCTCTTATTTATTTGTTGAAAAAATTGGATCCAAATTGTCCAAAAGGAAGTTTCCTCATTCTCACTGTATTGTTTGCCATATTCTTCCACCTCCCATAATTTTGCAAACCCATGGTTAGATTTAAATGCTTGGCTATATTTGGGGGCTATATATATTTGATCAAATATTATATTGTATTTTATTTTTTAAAAAATTGCATTAATCTGAGAGAGAGAGAAAGAGAGAGTGCATGAGCTGAGGGGAGGGGCAGAGGGAGAGGGAGAAGCAGACTCCATGAGCAGGGAACCTGTAGCACAGCTGGATCTCAGGACCCTGAGATAATGACCTGACCCAAAGGCATTTAACCAACTGAACGACCCAGGCACCTCTCAAATATTGTATTTTAAAATCTTTTGAAATGTGATTGTACTACCAGTTTGCTGGAGTTTTTTATTTTATTTTTCCAGATGTATTGAGATGTAATTGACAAATAAAAATTACATACAAAAATTTTATGTATTTAAGGTGTATAAAAAGATGCTTTGATACACATACACATTGTTACAAGGGCACAATGATTGCTACAATCAAGTTAATTAACATACCCATCACCTTACAGAGGGACTGAAGTCTCCTACTATGATTGTATTGCTGTCTGTTTCTCCCATCAGATCTGTTTGCTTTACATCTGTATCTAGTATCTATCTATATTTTAAAAGCTCCATTGCTGGGTGCATATGTGTTCATAATTTTTACATCCTCTTGATGAATTTAACCCTTTACTATTACACAAGACTTTATCTCTTGTTATAGTTTTTGACTAAGAGTCTAGTTTCTCTGATATAAGGATAGGCACTCCTACTCT